>BSBM01000831.1:7360000-8097500 GCA_027924585.1 Larix kaempferi
GATAAAGAAGATGATGATGATGGAGATGTTGATGAGGAAGGGGGAGATGACAATGATGATGAAGATGTTGTTGATAATGATGATGGTGATGATGATGATGGTGATGATGATGAAGATGTTGATGATGATGGTGATGGTGATGATGATGATGATGATGATGATGATGATGAAGAAGATGATGATGATGATGGAGATGTTGATGAGGAACCTAGAGATGACAATGATGATGAAGATGTTGAATGATGATGATGATGGTGATGATGATGGAGATGTTGATGAGGAAGGGGGATATGACAATGACGATGAAGATGTTGATGATGATGATGATGGCGATGATGATGAAGATGTTGATGATGATGGTGATGGTGATGAAGATGATGATAATGATGATGATGATGATGATGATGATGATGATGATGATGATGATGATGGAGATGTTGATGAGGAACCTAGAGATGACAATGATGATGAATATTTTGATGATGATGATGATGGCGATGATGATGAAGATGTTGAAGATGATGGTGATGGTGATGAAGATGATGAGGAGGAGGGTATCCACCTTTTATTTATCTTCACAATTATCTAGGTCCCTATAGCTTTCTCTCCCTTTGTTCGCCCTTAATCACTACCCCTATGTGCCTTTATCCCTCCCCACTTCCCTCTCTGTCTCACCTTGTAACCCTCCTTTTGTATCTCTTTCTCTAGATATATCCCTGGATCTGTCCCTCACTCCCTTTACCTCCCTCCCTCTATGTCACTTTCTCTTCCTTACACCATCTTCATCCCTGCTACCCCACTGATTCCTCCTTCCCTAGCACACACACACACACACACAACCTCCCACTTTCTTTGTCGCTCACACCTCCCTCTAGTCTAGATCTCTCCCCAACAATCAGTCTCTCTCTCTCTCTCTCTCACACACACACACACGGACACACACACATTATGTCCTTTTCCATTCTCAAACCCATTCCCCCTCCATCCATATTTGTCTCCACCTTTCTCCCTCCATCCCTCACCCTACCTTCTCTCCCTTCCTCTCTCACCTTCTATCCCTCCCTCATGTTATCTTTCCCTCACCCTATCCCCATCTCTCCATCACTCCCTCTCTCTCTCTCACTTTATGTCCCTTCCCTCTCCTCTCATATTATCTCTCTCTCTCTCTCTCTCTCTTGCCACCACTCCCTGCATGTCTCCCACCAACACTTTCTGTCCCTCCCTTCCTATCTCATTATTTCGTTCTATCCCCATCTATCTCTCACTCCCTCTAAATCCATTCCTCCCCATTTTCCCTCTCCCTCCCTCGCTCTATGTCTCTCCCCCCTTGTATTCTTTCTTTCTCTCTCACATCCCCCTTGCCTCCATCCATCCCCCCTTGTCACTCAAGTCTCACTTTCAACTTCTAACCCTATACCTCTTCAGAACCTCTTCTAATCCTAATAGTGCTCTCAAGCTCCATTTCCTTTCACCCCTGTAGCCCATCATATCCTCATTCCCTTCATCTCTCCCCACTCAAGCTTTCAACATCCTTCTAAGCCCTTGACCCTTTCCCATCCCTATTAAAAATATTAACCATGGATTCCCTTGACCCTTCCCCACCCCTTCTCAAATATTAACCAAAAATGCCCTTGAGTCTTCCCCACCCCCTCTCAAGTATTAAACATAGATTTTATAGTTTACATAACGCTAGCGCATTTTTGCACTACATAATGCACATGCGTTATGTAGTTATATAACGCGCACGTGTTATGTAGTTATATAACGCGTCCACGTTATGAAATTCCAAAAGCGCGGCAATATTTTTTGAATTTAAACAGAACGCACTCGTGTTTGTTAGAGCCTAAACCAAGCCGACTCACTTGCTCGCATGTCAACCATAATCCTATGTGTATGCTTTGGAGTTTGCTTCGGTAATACCAAACCTGTGTTATGGTAATGATAAACCAAAGCTAATTGGGTATATTTATTCCAATTTATAGAGAAGCCTGTGCTTAGCCACCCATTACAGTATGCCACACACAGTCATTTTTGACGAAATCTTAAACACAAATAGCATTTTTTCTGCAGATTCCAAATATGTAACTTTTATTTAAAAATATTAATTTTTCCTTTTTTTTCAATTTCTTTTGTGTCCTACCTCCTAAACTCATGAAACACATTGTTAGTGTTTCTTCCATAACTTTTTCAATTCTTGATCATTTAAAAAAAAAATTGTATGGTGCACAAGTAGACACTAACCTCCATGTTCTATCAAAACCCCATTTCATGATTTTTGCATTAAGACCTTCAAAGGCTGCACCCACAAAAGACGTACTATTTTCGAGGTTTGATCACTTAGACAATTATAAAATTACTAATTTAATTTTTTGAAAAATAATGGCACACTAGTGCTATATGTTTTCTACATGCATGCCCATTTTTGTAGTTTGATTCCATCATTTAGGCCCTCAAAGGCTGCACCCACAAAAACATATAACTTATCATTTGCCTGAAAATAAAAAGTGTCTATTAGGAAAAATGAAATTTGACATAGCTGTGCAAATTTTCAATACATAAAAGTTATATATTCGGAAACGTGATTCAATTTCCTACATTTCATCTTTTTTACTCAATCCAAGCTATTTTGCGTAAGTATCTCAAAAAATCCAAGTAAGTTGAGGGATGCCTGATTTTTCAGTTTTATATTGCATCTAACGTGCCAAAAGTGACCCTCATTAGCTTGCACTGACCCTCCCCTCCAACTCCGGATGGTCCTGCTCACCATGGCACTGGCCCTCTACTGTAGCCTGTCCGCAGATCATACAGTAGGAATCAGAAGTTCCCCAGGAAGTTACCACGACATTGCCACCCTCCCAACTTCTGGTAATAGTACGACCTCATCGAAATTTAACTAGAATCTGGGCCTCATCAGTGCTAACTGGCACCTGGTTCCCAGTACCCTGATCCTAATATCAATATCATTATACCCCATGCATCTCGAAAGGATATCCTAAACATACTCCACCTGCACCCTCAGGGCACTAGCCCCAGGCATCATAAGTCCTTCTACATAAACCTCCCTCTGGTGAGTGTGCCTCTAACCGTGGACTTCTGGTAAAAGTTAAGAGCTGTTGGCATAGATTTAATTGTTGAGCTTTTACCCCAGCCCATAATATATTTATAGTAGCCATTCTCATTCGTGGTTATGGTCTCCCACGAAAACATAGAATGATTAGCCTCACCGGGCTATTTGAGTGGCTTACCTGGAACAACTTGCCCTTACCACAATGAATAATGATTAGTATCCATTTCTATCGATAATAAGATATCATGAAATCAACCTTGAATCATGTGCTAACAAGAATGTCTTGTCACCAATTCATATTGCATTACAGTACATCATAAGCCATTTTCATGATAAGACATGCCAGGTTAAACATCTATTACATTAAGATGCTACGTGCTACCATTATAAAATAACTGGCCATGATACTTTCATAAATTCGCCAAGCATCTCATTAATATGTCATGATAAGCTGCCATAATTCAACATCGGTAAATGAGGTGCAACACTGAATGTCAATCATAATTTAACAACTCATACAATCAAAGAACATGTCAAAATCTATGTATTCTTGGGCATCGAGTACCATGAGTAAGCAATAAAAACTACTAGCAGGAAATGATAACAAGTCATATACCTTATCTCATCTACGTCTCGACACCATGACAAAAATTTAATATATCATACTAAGTATCAACAAGAAATAACTTCATATTATGGAACACATGTCATCCATCTCATGATAAACTATAAACCGCCATTATAAGTATCAACATATTCTATTAATTACAACTTATCAAGATCAACAACTTACATTTACTACATCTCAACAAGATTTTTTTCACATCTCAGGATCACACATAAGAATATCATTAAATAGTAAGACACATAAAAATACCAATGTTCCTATCTATCCATACTTATTATCAAACCTGTTATCAGACAATATAAACAAGCTATTATTTACCTACTGCCTTCCTAGACTCGAAGTAAATCCTTTCATGCTCAGCCTTCAATAGTTTATCAACTAGTTCATTTCAGCACATATTGAACAATTCAAGGCACATTCAATGCATATCTAGCGCAATGCAAATCCAAATTAATGCAACATATGTCTTATTATTGGTTTCATGTAATGTGCATCTACTATCGAGTCTTATGCTCATTCAATCCCATTTCACTTCTATTAAGTACATTATACAAGCACTACGCAATATCTTTGATTGTCTCATGCATACTAATGCATATCTAGCACATTTGCTTTTCAAATGCATATAATTTTCTCATAATAGGCCATATAAAAAATACATATTTATATTTTCAAATATTTAATCCAAGAGGGATATGACTACTCCCCTTTCTTCCCAAAACCTATAATTAATGTTATTTACCAATGAATCCACTTCATGGCCTATACATATATATTGCAATATCGAATCCTTCCAACACCTAAAATATATATATTTACAATTATCAATCAACATTGTAGGAAATATAATTGCAGTTACCATTAAATACCACTCAATCGTACTACATGAACACTAATTCAAATGCATAAATAGTTCAAATGTAAAATATTATGATAAGCCAAATAATTAAATAATCCAATGTAAACCGTATTAAACTAATGATGAGGCATAATGCAATATTACTTTAGTAATGCACAATGCATGCAATGATTTTGATTCCAAGATTAAACATTCAAATAAATAAATAACAAGAGAAACAAACCCATAAACAAATAGCTCAATACAATAAGCAATAGTATCAATAATAAAATAGTAAATAGATAACCAATAAATATATAGGAAATTTTTTATTTATTTCAAAGTATATATATATATATATATATATATATAATTTTATTTTAAATTTCCAAAATAATTATAGTTTGACTCCTTCTGCTTAATCTTTGAAACCCATAATTTTGTAGTAAACAAATCATAGTAGTAAGCAAATCATAATAATGTGACTATAATATTAATTATTAATAAGTATTGTAAATACAATCTATTTCAACAATATGCATTTAAAATTATAATTTAACTATCTTCAATAAACACTATCATAGAAGATAATAGAGAATAACATTAAAATGTAAAATAAATAAATAAATAAATAAATAAAATTTATTCAATGTAATACTTTATATTTTATTTATCCCTAAAAATACAAAATTTAGGAATATTGTTCAATTTATAACTATGTGAGAATATTTTTGTGGTTAACTGATTTAAATGGGACATAGCATTAAATAGTTGTATTGTTTCACTATTTTTGAATAATGAAAATATGGTTGTCTATTATTGATCCAAAAGTTAAATTATTGAACTAAAATAAAGTTTTGAATTTTAGGCTTAGTCTTCCTTTTATGATGCACTTCTTACTTTTAATATTAATATTAATAAAGCAGTAAAATTTAGATTTCAAAAATTTATTATTATTATTATTATTATTATTATTTTTCAAGAGGAGGACATTGGCAATTTCATAACGAGGGGCATCCAAGGAGTAGGATTTTGACTTTCACTCATAGATGTGATGAGAAACTGACAAAATGATGAAACCAACTAATTTACTTGAGGGCACAAAAGGCAGATTTCAACTAACATAACACAAGTTACAACCTCCCACACAAATCAATCCCACTAAGATATTACTGTCAGGCAAGCAAAAAACAAACATAAAAGAACAAAGGAGGAAAATTCAGAGCTAACATTGTGAGTTTCTCATTTGACCTGAATTTATTATTCCACACTTAGAAGCATCCTAGGCTAACTGCATATCTGTTACCACATCAAACTTCTGAAGAATAGACATAGATAGCGCAATTGAATTGCGGCCATTGGGAACTCGTTGATCACTAAACAATATTGATGACCCCTTTACAGAGAGAGTCGACCCTGTCCTTCTTTTCATAGTTATTATTACCTTGTGGATTTTATATACAATCTAATTAACCAATATTTAATCATGGTGCAATGTGAAACTGTCTTGTAAAAGAAGACTCAAATCCCATTTAATAATGTTTTCTATTACATTAAGAAACCGCCTTAATAAAAGGGACTGATTCCCATTGACAGTTGTATTGATAATGTTTTGAGAAGTGGTGTCTGTAGATGGAGAATCGAGCTCTTAATTAAGTGTTTATTTCTTTCTTATATTTGAATAGTGTCAACAATAGAGAATTGATTTCCTTTGCATTTATGGATGTCTGTTTAATTTTGTATAACAATGCATTGTGCATTGTCTACATACATGTCTATGCCTAGGGTATTCAAGATTGATATATCTCCTCTTCTCTTTTGGCGTTTCAGTTTTCCTCATGAGTTCGGAATGAGGAAGGTGGACCGCAAGTAACCTACATCCACCTCCCTATGCAGAAATGGATAATTAGTTCTTACTTTATTCTGGTTTTTAGGAGCTTCCTCCATGCAAGTTTTGAGATTGTCTTAGAATGGAATTCTATATCCCTAAATTGAAAATCTACCCCCCTAGTACTCTCCTTGCAGAGAAAAGCCAATAACCTTCATATCAAAAAAATAAATTGAAAGCTCCTCCTCTCTATACACTTCTTCTTCTACCCATATTGAAAATTTAAAAGAACTTTCCATATTCATTTCCCCTTCCATTTTATTATTATAAAACATTTAAAAAACAACATTTTTCCAAAATAATCCTTTGATACCTCTTTCCATAAATTATAAAACCCCTATTCATATCCCTACCCTAACACCCTTTTAAGTCTCCAATCGCTCCCTATCCTTTTCATTTATTTTAAACAAAAAGCTAGTATCCCGTCCTTTTGTTTATTTTCCCTTTTCCCCTTCATTTATTATAATGAAAACTCTTAAATTATCCTCCCGTTAAAAGGAAAAACTACTCAGTCCCTTTTACCTAACCCTAATATAAAAGATGGAATACAAAACTGTAATTAAAACATGTTATCCATTCCTCTTAGGAAACCTTCGGTTGCACTTGACAATGTTTATATAATTTATTTAGAAGGGTGGAAACCCTAAACCATCTGGCGAGAATCCGTTCAAGTTCCATTCAGATGGCATTCTTGAAGGCTGATTATGCATATTCACTCAGGAACATCCACTCAGCATATGGATAGAGAAAGCACGCAGAGAAGATGGTAAGGCTGTCCTATAGAAGACTCCAGGATATGATGATGGCGAGAATAAACTAATGGAAAGAATCAACACAAAGAAGGAATAGTAGACATATCACAATAAAAACGCCCACTCGTTCGAGAGGTCGCTAGGCAAAACGTTACACAAGCAGAGAGACTCACGTGCAGGTCATGAGGAGATGGTTACATTTTAGATGATGATAAGACCAATTTAGATCTAAATCTTAGGCTCTATCAAGGGCTTTTCACCTATTGCACTTAAAGAGCTTTTCAAGGAGGAGGGCTCCTTGAGTGCAATACCTCTTTTCATGTATTTATTACTTTTTACTTTTTATTACATTTTATTAATGGCCGACAATAATATGGACAAACATAGACAAAAGTTATAAAATCTCCGTCATATTATTACTTTTTACTTTTTATTATTACATTTTATTAATGACAGACAATAATATGGACAAACATAGACAAACTTTAGACAATAATATGGACAAACATAAACAAACTTTACAAGATCTCCTTCATACTCAGCTGTATGGCACCTCTGGGCCCAACCAATAAAAAGAATACAAGGCACATAAAATAAATGTTATACCAATTTCGAAGTACAGTGAGCCACACACTACCACGCAAAAACTGTGAAAAATGATATCCAAAATGCATTTTGGGCGAGCAGAGGAATGCTACAGCACATAGAGAATATGATAGGGATGTTACACACCACACAGCTGAGAAGAGGGACGCTCATGCACCATGGCAGTGACCATTGAAGACCTTCACATGTAGGCAGTAGATGTGGGATGATTGGAAGCCACCCGTGCCCTTTCCACGAAAACCCTAACACGGAACGGGTCATGATAGCGCAACCCTCCAAAGATACCAATGTTTCCATACTTGGGATGGATCCCAGACTCCGCAATTAACCTTAGCTCTCATTTGACAAATCCAAAAAGCACCAAAGAATTCCCCAGCGCAGTGTATCCATGCACTAGCGCGCAGGGATATCCTGTAATCCAGACGAGAATCTGCTCCATGAAGACACCCATGGCGGTATTAAAAAAATGGTGGTATCTCAGAATCATTTGAGACCAAGAAACCCAGGACAATTACGCACAGAAAACTTACTAATGGAAATTTCCACCAGAGCAGTGCATTGAATCCTTGTTATAGAGGTGAGCAACTAATTATAAGCTGCCCTTCCAAAGAAAAATACAGTTATCTGCCACACTTTCACCATGAAATTCTGAGTTCTATGCTCGTTGGTTTTCAGAACAATGAGGTAGAGTGAGGTCGCGAGGATTATGGTTATGCCAAAGAAGAAGAAACTAGGTCAACATAAGGTATGCATGCAACATAAGAAGGGGTTCAACAATAACACATAGAGGATCACCACTCACAGAGATAATTCACAAAAAGAATAGGTAACGCAGTGACGTACTAGATTAGGGATTCTCTTATACCATGTGCATGTGCATGTACTAACACCTGTTTTCAGCCTGTTACATCTCTATGTCAATAAGTTATGCCTTTCAATGCAAATTTGAAGTTATATGGGGAGTTATGTCCTTTCATTATAAACTAACCAAGGAAACGTGCTGCAGTTAAGGAGTGATAATTGTGTATGGCCAACCATTACGCAGGGAGTAACGCCAGGTATTAACGCAGAATTATAACCAGAATTCAACATCTACTGCAACGTGATCACTGGCTGTCCATTCACGCAAGAAGAGTATGAGATTAGGGTTTTCCAACGTTCTCCACTATCGAAACTCCACTAAAAAAATCAATGTTAATAGTCGGTGCATACACGAGGAAGATGGGAGAAGGTGTTATCTTGTGTTAGGATCTTCGGGGGATATCCCTAAAGCCATACTCGCCTTTATAAGCTAGAAGATGAACCCTATTCTCATTTCTCATATAAAAACCCAACTCTTTTTATTTATTTATTTATTTATGATTTTCAGGCAAATACATGGTTATGTGCAAACAATGGGGTTGCCCCTAGTTTCATGTGGAGAAGATTGGATTCAATTCCGTAGATGCCTTGCTGCTTCTTTTTCCTTAATGCAGCTTGTAAGAAAACTGATGAAACATACAGGTACAACTCTAAACTAAGCATTAAATCTCTGTATTTTGGTCTTCGATGAAATTATTCCTCTTTAATTTTTTGCATCTTTTCAACTAATAGAATTTTGTTTTCTTGCAGAGCTATGGCAAATGGCCAGCTAGTTTCAGTTCACCCCTCATCTGTCTTGTTTGGCACAAAGCCAGTCTGTGTCATTTTTAACGAATTAATTCGTACTAATCAGAATCAGAATTATGTTCGTAATGTTACACGAATAGATGCACTTTGGTTGGAATAACTTGCTCCTCAGTTCTATGCAGCCAGAGATGCAAAATTGCATCTGATTTTGATTTTAGTTTTATTGCGCCCTTCTAAAAAGGCTATTGAATTTTCCTCTTCCTACTTATACTATACTATTTAAAAAGGGATGTAGAAATTTATGCAATCTTGGCAGTTTCTCTATATTGCCAAACGCCTGGGCATCGGCAGTCAAACAATCACTCCTAGGGTATCGATACTGTCACTGCTTAGCATTCTGTATAAACCAGTTTAGCACGCAATTCCAAGGAAGCCGCAGTATAAACCAGTTTAGCACGCAATTCCAAGGAAGCCGCACGAATTTAAACATCGAGCAACCCATACCGACTCATCCCATAATCTACATCCATTAATATAATACCTGCAACGAAGTAATATATGGTCTATGTAATACTTCCAATATTAACCCATATATTCAAAGGAGCTCTAAGTGGACGCATGCAAGAGTTATCGTTGCACAGATTGTATATTGAGTTACAATTTATTCCTTGGGTTAGACTTCCTAGAGCTTGCAGGTGAATACAATTACATTTTTTATGATGTATTTCATCAACATCAAGAGATATGCATGTATACATTTATTTATTTATTTTTTCCAGTATGATCTAAAGTTGAGTTCACACAATACACATCTAGGTCCACATTGGAGCTTTCATTCATGTAAATATATAGATATCTCAAATGTAAAATCCATCCTAGGTTTTGCGAGTAGTAAGCATATTTAAAGTTATAGTATTCATCAATTTTACCTAATCCACAGATGGGTCGCCTGAACTACATGCCCTATCTTCCATTTATTTTGTAACAAGAACACCGATTTACTCAAACATTCACATAATGGCATTTCGAGCAGCTCATACTCCAGAGAGCAAGATATATGTATGCAACAGTCCTAAGGTATGCGAATGATGGAGACAAAGGGAAAATATGTTCTCATCAATAAGGTCAATAAACCTGCAACAATTTCATTTGAACCTACTATGCAGATTTATGAAACTTCTAACTACGCAATAAATCCTCAAGGTCAATAAACCTGTAACAATTTCATTTGAACTTACTATGCAGGTTTATGAAACTTATAACTACGCAATAAATCCTCAACATTGGTATCTGCAAGGATTTCTATGACAACTTTGCATGAATCGCCTAATCCTCAAGAATGGTATGCGCAAGGGTTTGTAAGATAGCTTTGTACGAATCATTGTTGGGAATTGTCTACATTCACATTTTTTTAAAGGTATATCTATAGCAGAATTGAGGAAATCAAACAATATAGGAGCCCTCAAGTTTGAACCATGCCCTCATACCAAATGTAGAATTTAAATTTTTAAATAATCAATAATATATAAAATTTCAAATACATGCCATAATATCTAAGGGAATTAGTTACATAACTGATTAGATGATGTGGTTATTGTGTAACATCTCTCAAATTTGACCATTTATTATTTTGTAAATGTAATTGTAAATTACATAAATGTCCGTGGTGAGGAGCTCAAGGCCAAGGCCCCACCACTAGACCTCGAGCAAGTGTCATGTTTACAAATGTTAGTTTAAGCCTAAAAAATTAAGATATTGGTAATTCGGCTAATAATAATTATATATATATATATATATATATATGTTATATATATATATATGTTATATATATATATATATATATATTATATATATATATATATATATAACATATATATATATATAACATATATATATATATATATATATATATATATATATATATATGTTATACTATAACATATATATATATATATATAAATAAATGTAGTATATATATGAAAGAGTAACAAAATAGTTATGATACCTATAATCGGAACAATAAATCTTATAAGTGTTTAATCAATTTTAGTATTGAAATTAATGAAAGAAATAATCAAAGTATGATATAGAGTTATGTTATATATATATAGTATGAAATTGAGTAAAAAGGAAAACTAGAGGATTAATTGTTTATATATATATATAAATGTGGATGAACAAATAGTTGTTATTATATGAAACCTTATATATATATTATATATAAGAATGACAAAAAGGGAGTAACTAAAACAACATTGGATTAATATTTTTATACACATAAGTTATATTTATATGAAACTTCATATGTATGTGGCACAATTATCTATTAATAAAGGGACCTTTTTAGTACCTTTTGTATGTGTATATAAAGCTCAAACAAATAAGAAGAAGATAAAATACATATAATTTCTTTAATAATTACCAATAAATTGGATATTTTTGCCCTATGAATATAATCTTCATTTGATTAAATATTATTCACTTCCACATGTTCTTTTGGAAATCAACTTCCATAGAAAAATGGATCCCCTCGCTTTTACTGCCGTTGGTTGGAAAAGAAGGGAACAGATATCTTGTTACACGCCTAGTGGGGATTTTAGTCTTCCTAAAAATATGCACCTTCTTGAGAGCCGTTATTGTTATGCATGAGGAGTAGTTAGCAATTTCTTAGTGGATATTCACGTATGAGAGAGGTGTCGCTTTTGCTGGGAGAGATATGCCACGTGTTTTGAGCGAGGGCCACATGGGCATCTCTACTCTTGGCGTTACCTTGAGAGAACCGTGATCTCTTATTTAAGGGGGTATCTCCTGGCGCATACGAGGGGGAAGGAGGAGCAATGGGAGGTTGCAGGAGGCATACGAGTAGGAATATAGTAGCCTCTACTCACTTGCTCGGCGGAACTTCCATGGATAGTACTGATATCTGCGAGACGCTGGAGTGGGCGAACTCTACGAGAATGGATGTCGGTATGAAAGATTGAAAGAAACCCTTGCTAGGGGTATCATTTTATCTCTGTACGTTCCCTTCTTATTATGTCTCTGCATTTTATTTTTAAATCGCAGTGTATGTAGGAAACATTGACTTTGCGATTGGTTTGAGTAGATGTGTGAACCCTGTGTAGTGTATATGTTTTCTGCCTTCTTTTATTTTATCGCAGTGCTTGCATGCTTAAAATCCTTGCCTAGTTTACGTTATAGATCGATCCCTGCACACTACGCTGGTGGAAGCCAAAATCCTGGCATAGTATGATGTAGATTAGTGCTCTGCCCTAGTGTATATACAAGCCATAACCTTACTTTTAGAAGCCGTAATCTTACCTTTAGTAGGAATCTGTGGCAGTGTAAGGATATAACTATCATTTAATTTTATTATCTATGCCTTCAACATCGATCTCGATAGTACGGAACCCTTTCTTTATTTACGATACAACACCTCCTATTTGTTTGGTTAAGAGTCATCTACTGGCATTTTTGTTTGATTACAATTTGGGGTATTCGTAATAAAACTCTGCATTTGGCAAGCATGAGTTATAAATCTATATCCTTATTTTATTAATTTATGTTTACTAATGGGGAGGGCGATCTCAGCCAAAAGGAGATTAAATCTCTGTGTTATGTTACTTAAATGAGTGCAGCTGGGCTCGTCCTAAGTTTTACGCAATCTATGTGTTATGTTGAGGATGGGCTCGATCCCAAGCTATACGCAGTCTGTATCTTTATATTTTGTTTTTATGAAAGCAAGAAATTAGGTGATCTCTTTGGATTAACTTAGCAGGACGGCTCTCGACGAGGGTTCGATCCTCCTGTTTAAACTATGAGTAGAAATTATATTTTCTTTCAAAAACCTATGCTACCAATCGTAGAAGCAAAACATAAACGTTGGGATTTAGTTTTTCTGGATTATTATTACGACGCTAAGAAGACGAAGTTTATCATATAGATTCTCTAATTAATTCCTGGCAAACTGCCCCGGGTGTGATGCTTGGGATTGAGTGAACTTTGTTTGTGCTTTAGTTAATTACCGTCATTGTTTTATTTATCGTGAACGCTGGTGTTTAAAAGATTTAGTCTTAGTTTTACATAACTGCTGCATGCGTTTGGACATTAAGAAATGATCTAAGCGTTAAAACAACCCTATATTTAGTTTACGTGCCTTGAATTTTAGATTCTTGTAATATTGTGTATTTTTGGTGTCCATACTTATTATATATATATGGGGGCAACGATTTATTAAAAGTATAACTCTTGAAATAAAAAAAAATACTACCTTTTATAATTTAGAATTGAGGATATAATATAAATTTATTTATGTTATAAACGTTCCCTATCTTTAAAAGAGAGCCTTGAACACTATACATATAATTGTAAGTATAAGTTAAAGTATGGGAAATGTAAGATATTATCCCTTGATTAAAGTATTCTCTTAAAATTATTTTTACAAAGAATATATGTATAGAGTAAGGGATGCATGGGAGATTTTCCTTAAAACATTGAATAAAATATATCTTAAAAAGTAAGAAATGACCACCCCTTAATTAAGATGATGGTGTATATATATCCTTTGTGTATATGAATGATGATATAGGGGTGTGTGTTGGTTTTGGCACACTTATTAATCATTATGATCTAGACGGATGTAATCTCAAGGTGGTGCTCCTTACTCATCAAAGAATAGGTCTTAGAATTATTGATATGTAATAAAGAATATACGAAGTTATGATGTAGTACTCTCGACCAGAGAAGCCGACTAAGGCATTTTGTTGCAACACTTAAAAGTTGTTGTTGTAAACCTTTTGACTAAATAAAATAACACAACCCCGTTTTGTGGACGTAGCCTAAGGTGGGTGAACCACCGGAAAATGTTCTTTGCATGCATCTTTTATGCCTTGTGGTTGTGTATGAAGGTTTTGTTCTTATGAGTTGTAATTATTTAACTTGTATTAAAGATCATAATGGTTCGATAATTTTCTCGATTTTGTATAATTAAAATAAATATTCATTGGTCATGAAATGTACTTCTTATATTTTTAAGAGATAGAATTAATGTTTAAGTGTACTTAATGTATCTAAAGAGTAGTTGGTTGACAATATGAATTGGTGTATTTCAGTGTATTGTTCATGTTTACTTATAAACCTTTGCACTAATAGAAAGATTTTGGTTAAAAGGTTATATATTGATAGTTAAGATGGGTTGCGATAAAATAGGGAACCTTCGTGTTGGTACGTAAAGTTTTATTAATAAGTACATTGTTAAAAAGTTATGAGATTATTAGTTTGATGCTTATATTAAAACAATAATTATAAATGTTGTAAATGCATTTTATATTCCGCATAGCTTTTATTGACGTTTAGCCCACGTTTAGCCGCTCAAGAAAATTTTAATTTTTTTGTTGTTTGAAAAATAGAGGATGTGACAGGTTGCCTTGATAGTTCCAATGTCTGCAACTGAAGGTGGGGGGACGACTCTCCACTCAAACAACCCACAGCCAATGGCAGAGGCCCCCAATAATTAACCTTATGCCAATGCTTACTTGCTCTCTTTCCTCTTGTTGGTAGCCTCCTTCTTCTTCTCCCTCTCCCCCAAATCTCTCAGCCCAAAAAAAACAAAAATACCCCTCTCTCTTCTTGTCTTCCCCCTTTTATTCCCCCCTTCTCCCTTTTTTTTAATTTCTTGTTTAATATCTATCATTATGCAAGATTTGATTTCCGTTACTTCTTTTTCATGTTTATTTTTATTATTTTAAATGATATTTTATTACATTAGATTACATTATATTAAATATTCCATATATTCATATATGAGGGTTGTTACAGAATCGTCCACAACCGCTCATGTTCTCATGATGCGCAACGAAACGATCAACTTGTCTATTGGGTCACGTACATACGACTCTATTTCTGAAAAGGAATCTAACGGAGGTAATACTGAAAAATCCTCTGCATCTATGTCCCATATTCCTTCACCTCAAGGTCCTCTGGTCATAGAGAAACCTTTACCAGATACAATATTATGTCCACCAAAGAGCACAATTAGAAAAGGAGTTTTTAACCCTAACACCTGGGCTGCCCAAAACTACAACATTGTAGAGGATCTAGCCCATGACCCTTGTGCTATGTCGAAGCTAGAAGTATTTTAAAATTTTCGCAATCAACGTAAGACTATGCTATCTACTATAGGAGCAGTAGATCCCGATTCCTCCAACACCATTATGTTCAAATTAGAGTATTTCAAGCCGAGTCTTTCCCACTAATTAGCATTTCAAATAGTTACCAATGTTTCTGGGCAAGGTATCCATTGTACTGTTTTAGACGAAAGAGCCTCTACTTCCGTTATGTTGCTATCCTACTATAGAGCCATTGGCTTTCTCGAGTTGAACCGTTCCCCCACTACCTTGAAAGCATTTGACGGACGTGGATTTCAACCCCACGAGCTATTACAATCCTTAGCCATAGATTTGGGAGGTAAGACCGTTTCCATTAATGTGGAAGTCGTCGTCGCCCCATTGGATTATAATTTGTTACTTGGTCGAAATTAGTTCTATGCCATGACCGCGGTTGCCTCATCCGTCTTCCGCATCATGCAATTTCCCCACCATGGGAGAATTGTTACTATCGACCAGTTAGATTTTTGTACACCGGATACCACTACTCATCTTGTGGATAATGTCCCTCTTTTGGGCCACTCTTTGCAAATATATGAGAGTATGGGGGTAAGACTCCTCAAAGACTCATCTTTGATGGGAGTCTTTCCAACACCAGATCCCCCAAACCATGTTGCCACGGTGAACATGATCTGATATATGATCCCAACCCTTTCCAACTCAATAGACCAATGGGTTGTGCCTGATATTAATCATATGGATTTGATTGGATATGTGATGTCTCTCAGCCCCGCCGAGGCCACTTATGAGGCCATCCAATCAACACTCGATTTACCAGATGCTCACTCTTCAGTGGCATCCAACCTAGGTTCTCTTACCCCATGACAGAACTCATCCTTATCATTACCTGATCCTCTACTCCATACTTTTCATTATGATGAATCAATCATGGATATTACGATCTTGGATGAGCCCCCACGGGAATACCTTCATCATCGATCGTCCTTCCTTCTTCCTATTGACACAGTAGAGAACGCAATTCATACGATTGTTTCACCAGATGTCTTTTCTCACCCTCAATCTCATATTCTTACCTAGGATACAATAACTAAGGGAAATTTGGAAAACATCACACCTGGAATCACTATAGACATCTCGGTCAAAACAAGAATCGTGGAACATATTCACATAGGCCAAACTTGTTCTCCCGATGAAGTCCAGACTTTTACTACCTTGTTTAAACAATTCTATGATGTATTTGCATGGAGCTACGAGGAAATTCCCAGGATAGATCCTGCTATTGTTATGCATGAGATCCAAACATATCCCGACGCAAAACCTGTTCGGCAAAAACTCCGTCTAGTGCACCCTAGGAAGGCCGTGACAATCAAAGTAGAAATTGAAAAGCTGTTGAAAGCTGGGTTTATTTATCTTGTTCCCTTAACAGATTGGGTCTCCAATGTCATCCCAGTTGCAAAGAAACATGGACCATTAGAGTTTGTGTTGATTATACGGATCTGAATAAGGCTTGTCCCAAGGACAATTTCCCTCCCCAGTTTATCGACCAAATTATTGACAACTGCGCCAGAAGTGTCATCTTTTCCTTTATGGATGGATTTTTTGGCTATAATCAGATTGAGATCCACCCATCCGACCAACATAAAAAAGCTTTCATCTGCCCATGGAGTACGTTTGCATATCACAAATTACCTTTTGGTCTTAAAAATGCTGGTGCTACATTCCAACGGGCCATGTTGTATGCCTTCCACGATGTAAAGGATTTTGTGGAACCTTATCTCGACGATCTTCCTGCTCATTCACATTGTCGTGACTTCCACATCGATCATCTGACGGTTGTATTCCTTAGATGCCGATAGTACAATATCTGTTTAAATCCTCATAAGTGCATATTATGTGTAGAGTCTGGACGCCTCCTTGGTTCATCATTTCCAAAGATAGGATTTGCATTGATCTCCTCAAGGTGAAGGCCATCATTTCCCTACCACCACCCACGGATATTACAAAACTTCAAAGTTTGCATGGGAAGGCAAACTACCTGCATCATTTCGTGTGTAATTTTGCAAAGAAAACACATGGTTACATGCGATTGTTAAAGAAGGACGCCCCACTTATTTGGGATGACTACGCCCAATAGGCCTTTGAAAATATCAAGTACTCTATTACTCATGCGCCCGTGTTACAACCACCAGATTACACAAAGGATTACACCCTTTATCTTGCCGCCTCTACTTCAACTATCGCTATAGAGGAAGATAACAACTCGCATGAACATGTGATATACTATCTTAGTAAGGATCTAATTGACTCTAAAACCCATTATTTGCATTTAGAGAAGTTAGCTTTGGCAGCAGTCATCGCTGTTCAGAATTTCTGTCACTATATCCTATTCCGCACTACTACCATTATTCCTGACTCCAACCCTATGTACCACATTCTTACGCGTCAGGTATTAGGGGAAAGTATTCGCGTTGGATAGTAATTATCCAAGAATTCGATCTTCAGTTTGAGAAGGACAAATCCAAAAAGTCTTTGGTATTTGCGGAGCTCATTTGTGATCTTCCCCGTACTGATCAAGAATCTGAGCCCATTGACTCTCTCCTTGATGATTCCTTGTTTCTGATTAGTACTTTTGACCCTTGGTATGGAGATATCACATTGTATATCCAAACCCAATGCTTCAATCCTCATTTATCCCATGACAAATGCCGTCGTATCCATCACCACGTCAAATATTACCTAATCATTGGTGATACACTATACCGTCCTCGCATTGATTCCATTATCCTACACTGTTTAACTCATGAGGAGGACGAGCATTTCCTAAATGATTGCCACTCGGGGGCATGTGGCGGTCATATTTATGGGATGGCTACAACCAAAAAAATATTACGCGTTGGATACTACTGGCCATCCATTTTCAAAGATTGTATGGAGGCGGTCAAGAAGTGTCCTCCTTGCCAGCTTTTTCATTATAAAAAGCGTTCACACCCATCCCCACTTCATCCAATTATCACCATTGGTCCCTTTTCCAAATGGGGCATCAATTTCATGCACTGTAAGCCTACCTCGGTTGGGGGGCATGGTTATGTCATTGTCGTAGTTGACTACTTTACCAAATGGGCCGAGGCTATGCCTACATACAAGGAATATGGAAAAACTGCTGCACTCTTTATGTTTAATCACATCATTGTGAGATTCGGAGTCCCTCAAGCCATCATCACCGATCACAGATCACATTTCCAAAACTAAGAGCCAAGTTGGGTTTTCGGCATGAAAAATCACCCCCCTACTATCCTCAATCAAATGGACAAGTAGAGTCCGTTAACAAGGTCTTGAAACCATGATTCAATGCATGGTGGGTACACACAAGTCAAATTGGCATGGAAGCTTTTTTCATTCCTTTGGGAATACATGACTTCCATCAAAACCGCCACTGGTTTCACACCCTTCCATTTGGTGTATGGACTAGAGGTAGTATTGCCTATTGAGTGCGAGATTCCGTCTCTAAAACTAGCTGTTGAACTTTTACCAAACACGACTGCCGAGGAAGAACAATTCTTATACTTGGAAAAACTCTACGAAACCTGCCGTGATGCATCTCTAGATAACGAAGCGCATAAGAAACTCATCAAGGCCATGTACGATAAATCAATAAAATCCTGTATCTTCAACGAGGGTGATTTGGTCCTTACTTACGACCAAAAACATGATAAGCTGGGGGCAGGAAAACTTGAGTCCCTGTGGCATGGTCCATAGGAAGTGAAATGTGTTTTGGAAAAGGGAGCCTACGGATTAGTCGACTATGATGGCATATCCGTAGGGAAGCCTCACAATGGGATCTACATAAAGCGGTACTATGCTTAAGTTATTTTGCATTAGTACTTTGTATATACTATACATGACATGTGTTTTGTTTGGTGTGACACTTTATTTTAGTGTGTTAGGATCTAATCTCAATTTGCGCTTATACCATGTTCTGCCTGGATGTGCAGATGACAACTTGCTATGGATTCACATACGGCGCTAGCCAACACACCTGTAGCCTCGCTTCGGCAGTATTGGTACTTTATTTTCCTGACGACAAACTGATAAGCTCTAGAGGAATTTGCCTAGGTTCTGCAACCAATAACGCCGCCGAGTATCACGCGGTGATTGGATTATTGACCGATGCTTTTTCCCTTGGTCTGGACCACGTCGTTATCTACCTTGATTCACAGTTAATGGTCTCTCATTTGAACCGTGTCTATGCTATCCATGATATTACTCTGCATATTTCGGCGGATACATCTCTTGAAAATGTCTTTTGAGTCCATTCTATACCTACATATTCCAAGAAGCATGAACGTAGTTGCCGATTCCTTAGTTAATTTTGTATTAGATTGGTACATTGCACATTCCTAAACATTTTTATCAAAGATGCATAAATCAACATAACATGTAAACTACTCATAGTGTATAGGCCAACATGCATAAGATCCAAAATCCATCATAGAAACATGTGTATAAAACCGCTAGATAGTGTTTTGATATATATCATGTCCAGTAAAATGTTATACAAAAAGTGGTATTGATACAAAAATATGAAGCTCATAAGCTTTCAATAGGTCGTATCTACAAAATATGAATCTCATAAGATTTCAGTAGGTCATATATACAAAATTTAAAGCCTATGGATTTCAGTACATCATCATACATGTAGCCTATCCCCGAGGATGCTCATGATAGCATATAATGGCCCTAGACACTCGACGGAGTAGCCGACCAAATCGTCCAGAAACTCCAGCTGTCCTGCGCTGGTAGTTCCGTGGAAGATCATCGATAGAAATATCTGGAATATCGGTAGTCAACCTCTGTGGGTTCTCCTCCAGCTCATCTAGTTCCTCTACTACCTCCTGATGGACTTCTTCCATCTCTCGAACAACTCCTCTCCTCTCAATCAGAGAGGAGCCCTCCGGTCGAGATGGACCAATATCTGCATGAACCATATATGACATATTAGTACTACACACAAACAATAAAAATTACAAAATACATAAAAACAAAGAGAGTATCTTTCTTACCAATGTGTCCCCATTGCTCTCCTTCTGGAAGAGCCAGATCAGGATCCCCTTTGAAATCGGTACCCGCATAAACGTAGTCCTCAACCATGCAAAGCTTCTCGCTTAGCCACCTAAATAAGGTTGGACTATATGTGATCATAGGCCCACCGCCTCCATGGCGGGCCAACACCCATCACCACCTCACCATATGCGTATCTCGCGGATCCAGATCATCAAGCTCAACCTATAGACGAAGCAATGGAACTCTTTCCAAGAAGAAGGATACCACAACGGAACCATACCCAATTTTTTTCAACTCACCCCTACGGCATTTGGTCAGTTGATCTTTCAAACTCATGAGGAGCGCCTCGCACCAGTTGAAAACAGTTGGCGCCATGCACTCGATGGCGTATAACATATGGGATTTAGTGGCCTAATGAGAAACCCTACTGCCCTCCACTCGCTCAATAGTAAAAATAACGATCCTCAGAGGTCGGTCCCGTACATTTTTGATGGGAATTTTCCCACCTAACATTTGTGTGCCTGGCGTAAAAAACTGTGCAATGAGACTCTCAGTAGACTGGTCACTACCCCAAGGTCCGAATAATGATATAGGGGCCCCACGTCTCGACAATCCCGTAAAAAAAAGATGTCTTCCACATCCAAAGTAAGGATGTGAGCACCTACCATGAAGAACTATTGATCCAGGTCCCATAATCGAATCAAGTAGTCAAGTAACTGCACTTGCGCCCTCATCCCTTGGACATGAAAACATTTAAGCAATCCACACCCCCGGAAAGCATTTACGGAGTGCGGGTCATTTTCCACTTTTGCATCTTCTAGTTCGTGCTCACGCTCCTTCCATTGGACCATTTTGGTGGCTAAGATCTGCATAAACATTAATAAGATAAATATTAGACCCTTTCCAATGCTTTGGAATTTGTCTTTTGGGCCCCATTATTAATTTTGGAAGTCAAACTGTGCTAACGCACCCCACATGTGCAAACAGTGCGCCAACGACGCGCTTTTCTCATAGGGAAGGCGCGTCAGACCCTTAGCGATGCACTTCCCGAAAGGGGAAAGCGTGTTGCCCAAGGCACGCAATTTCCCCTCCAAAATGAACCCAAAAACCCAAAAATTTGCATTTAAACCATTGAAAAGCTAGAAGATGAGATTTAGGCTTACCTGCAACTAATGGGAGGTTGATAGGATGACCGAGGCTTCTACAATCGTCGTCGAAAGATTGAGCTCCAAAGAGGTTTTTTCCCCATTCCAACTTGGTAAAAAATGAAATGGTGAGGAATTTTACTATTCACCCCTTAAATATTAAAACCTTTTAATTTTTGGTATTTTGTGGGGTTTTTACTATAGTTGACTTTATTTTTATGTTTTAAAACCTTATAATGGACTCTAACTTGGTTCCTGGAGCTTGTAGATAGTAGAAAATGATGTTTTGACTATGTTGGTGACCATCATGGTAAAAAATGAAATGGTGAGGAATTTTACTATTCACCCCTTAAATATTAAAACCTTTTAATTTTTGGTATTTTGTGGGGTTTTACTTTATTTTTATGTTTTAAAACCTTGTAATGGACTCTAACTTGGTTCCTGGAGCTTGTACATAGTATAAAATGATGTTTTGACTATGTTGGTGACCATCATAGACTTTTCGTGCTTCTTATCAAGTGTGAAAAAGTCTTTGAGCGTTTTTTATACCATTATCATGCTCGTTAAAATTACGCATTAAAGGTATCGAGCTGAGTCTAATGAGCACCAACATTTGATCTGCTATCATACTTATGTTACTGAGGATCCCATATCAGTTAGTGCTCTGGAAGATGATTCTTCTTCCAAAGAGTTTGTTGATCTGCAAGTTTTTGGTTCAAAGAATATTTTGGAAGCTAGAACAAGCTATGGAGATTATGCATTCACTCTCCTTGGTCCAAGGCCTCCTCCCTATTCCTACATAGTCACATGCACATTTCCTCAAGGTGATAATGAATTTGGAGACATCATGCATTCACTTGGACACTTGATCCTCACATTTGGAGCTTATTTCAACTCATTTGGTTCAAAGTCCAAGTTTGCATCATCACAGCTACTTGGGTTTGCATCATATGGTTTGAAGTCTCAAGCACATCAAATTTCATTCGGATATGCTCTCACCTATGCTGGTTTGAAGTTCAAATATCCTCATGACATTGCCATCATGTTGGCATACTTTCTTGGAGTTGCTGATGGTTCAAATTGCAAGTTCCAAGATCATCATTGGCATATTTGGGAGAAGATACTTCTTCTTGCAAAGAGGAAAGTACCTCTTGATCTCTGATTTTCCAATCATTGGCCTCATTGGCCTTCTTTGGACTATTATGTTCATGTTGCAGTTTGAAGTAAACTTTTTGATACACTCCATGTTTAGTTTGAGGGGGGTTTTGTTCACATAGGGTTTTCCTTTTGACCTTAGGTTACATGGATAATAAATGTAAAGGGGTGACCATAAGATTTTTTTGCTTGGGCCCTAATCATATTTTACTCACCTATGTCAGTCTTAAAGGGGGTGTTAGAATATTTGACCCCATCTATACCTAAGTATAAACTTTATTTTATGTTTACTAAGTGTTGGACCTCGGTTAGTTATGTTCCTAGGTGTTTAGACTAGGATATTTTGCCCCTAATGCATACTTGGCCCACATCTTGTGATGTTTATCCACAAGTGCACCCCACTTCTGCTTTGTTTCCTGCTTATATATTTGATTTATTGAGTAAGAGCGCTCTGGATGCTTTTAGCAGCTTTATCCTGCTTTACCTTGCTTTATTATACTTTTGTGCAAAAATAGGTTAAGTCAAGGGTGCTAGCATGATTTTGGAAAGTCTGCCTCTTTTTTGCCACCACTTCTTCCATGATTTTCTCCTGAAAATCCTCCAACATGCTACCTTGTAGTCACTCTTGGCCTACCAATTCGTGACCTCCTTGCATGAGTTGGAGAATTATGTTATCTTAGATGGCGATTTTTACTATTTTGTAAGCATTACACTTGTGTGATTTTCGAACAAACTTAGAGGAATTAAAATTTCATCATTTGTAATATATTTGGATAGCCATCGCATTGATGAAGGTTGGCTTCTATACATTTATTCAATAGAATTTTATTCTATCTGTTAATTTCTGTCTCTTTTTCATTGTTCGGAGCAATCTTTGCACTAACTAGTTGCGAGGAATTTTGTGTAGCATAGATCCTACGGTGATCAAATTTTCAAAAATATTGACCTAGAGCGAGTAGAAGCAAACAAGGTGATTAATTTACCTAGAAACAAAAAAGAGGTATAATAATTTTTTGGGCAGATAAATTTCCTAAGGAGGTTCATTCCAAACTCTGCAGAGATTGTTATAGACATCACATATATTCTTGAAAAGGATAGTGAAATCAGATGGTCCATTTAAGCTTGAAATTCATTCCATCAAATAAAGATGGCTTGAGGAGAATCACCAGTATTGGTAAGTCCAGATTACACCATCGATTTTATGAAATTTTCCTTTTCTTTTGATAGTATTGTTGCAACTCTATTGTTGCAGAAGAGTGTGGAAGGATATGAACAACCATAACATTTCTCAGTAAATCATTGAGAGATGCTAAGTTTAGATACAACATTATGGAGAAATAAGAATATGGCTTGGTAAACTCCTTAAAGGCTTTCAGGGATTATGTGTTATATTAAAAGATCATTGCATATGTTACTAATAATATTGTCAAATATGTACTTGGGAAGCTAGATAGTGAAGGAAGAAGGGGAAAGTGGATTTCCAAAATACATGAATATGAGTTGGAAATCAATCCTACCAAGTTAGTTAAAGGACAAGGATTGGGTAATTTGCTAGCTGAGTCAAACCATAAATTTATGGGTATACATATGATGGTTCAAATACAAACATATCATGTTCTAGATTTGGAAAGAATAGGTCCACAAGAAGAAACTTTGAAGGTGAAAACAAAGTTTTCCACATCTACATGGTATAAGGATATTGTCTTTCAACTAAAAAATATACAATTCCCACCTGAATTAGATAAAGAAAAAGAAAGGTCTCTCAAACTAAAGTTAGTCAATTGTTGCATCATGGATGAAAAACTATTTTGGAAAGACACGGGGGGTATTTTTCTGAATTGCATTATTGGAGATGAGACAATGGGAATTTTCCCACCTAACATTTGTGTGCCTGGCGTAAAAAACTGTGCAATGAGACTCTCAGTAGACTGGTCACTACCCCAAGGTCCGAATAATGATATAGGGGCCCCACGTCTCGACAATCCCGTAAAAAAAAGATGTCTTCCACATCCAAAGTAAGGATGTGAGCACCTACCATGAAGAACTATTGATCCAGGTCCCATAATCGAATCAAGTAGTCAAGTAACTGCACTTGCGCCCTCATCCCTTGGACATGAAAACATTTAAGCAATCCACACCCCCGGAAAGCATTTACGGAGTGTGGGTCATTTTCCACTTTTGCATCTTCTAGTTCATGCTCACGCTCCTTCCATTGGACCATTTTGGTGGCTAAGATCTGCATAAACATCAATAAGATAAATATTAGACCCTTTCCAATGCTTTGGAATTTGTCTTTTGGGCCCCATTATTAATTTTGGAAGTCAAACTGCGTCGACGCACCCCACATGTGCAGACAGTGCGCCAACGACGCGCTTTTCTCATAGGGAAGGCGCGTCAGACCCTTAGCGACACACTTCTCGAAAGGGGAAAGCGCGTTTCCCAAGGCACGCAATTTCCCCTCCAAAATGAACCCAAAAACCCAAAAACCCAAAAATTTGCATTTAAACCATTGAAAAGCTAGAAGATGAGATTTAGGCTTACCTGCAACTAACGGGAGGTTGATAGGATGACCGAGGCTTCCGTAATCGTCGTTGAAAGATCGAGCTCCAAAGAGGTTTTTTCCCTATTCCAACTTGGTAAAAAATGAAATGGTGAGGAATTTTACTATTCACCCCTTAAATATTAAAACCTTTTAATTTTTGGTATTTTGTGGGGTTTTTACTATAGTTGACTTTATTTTTATGTTTTAAAACCTTGTAATGGACTCTAACTTGGTTCCTGGAGCTTATAGATAGTAGAAAATGATGTTTTGACTATGTTGGTGACCATCACGGTAAAAAATGAAATGGTGAGGAATTTTACTATTCACCCCTTAAATATTAAAACCTTTTAATTTTTGGTATTTTGTGGGGTTTTTACTATAGTTGACTTTATTTTTATGTTTTAAAACCTTGTAATGGACTCTAACTTGGTTCCTGGAGCTTGTAGATAGTAGAAAATGATGTTTTGACTATGTTGGTGACCATCGCAGACTTTTCGTGCTTCTTATCAAGTGTGAACAAGTCTTTGAGCGTTTTTTATACCATTATCATGCTCGTTAAAATTACGCATTAAAGGTATCGAGCTGAGTCTAATGAGCACCAACATTTGATCTGCTATCATACTTATGTTACTGAGGATCCCATATCAGTTAGTGCTCTGGAAGATGATTCTTCTTCCAAAGAGTTTGTTGATCTGCAAGTTTTTGGTTCAAAGAATATTTTGGAAGCTAGAACAAGCTATGGAGATCATGCATTCACTCTCCTTGGTCCAAGGCCTCCTCCCTATTCCTACATAGTCACATGCACATTTCCTCAAGGTGATAATGAATTTGGAGACATCATGCATTCACTTGGACACTTGATCCTCACATTTGGAGCTTATTTCAACTCATTTGGTTCAAAGTCCAAGTTTGCATCATCACAGCTACTTGGGTTTGCATCATATGGTTTGAAGTCTCAAGCACATCAAATTTCATTCGGATATGCTCTCACCTATGCTGGTTTGAAGTTCAAATATCCTCATGACATTGCCATCATGTTGGCATACTTTCTTGGAGTTGCTGATGGTTCAAATTGCAAGTTCCAAGATCATCATTGGCATATTTGGGAGAAGATACTTCTTCTTGCAAAGAGGAAAGTACCTCTTGATCTCTGATTTTCCAATCATTGGCCTCATTGGCCTTCTTTGGACTATTATGTTCATGTTGCAGTTTGAAGTAAACTTTTTGATACACTCCATGTTTAGTTTGAGGGGGGTTTTGTTCACATAGGGTTTTCCTTTTGACCTTAGGTTACATGGATAATAAATGTAAAGGGGTGACCATAAGATTTTTTTGCTTGGGCCCTAATCATATTTTACTCACCTATGTCAGTCTTAAAGGGGGTGTTAGAATATTTGACCCCATCTATACCTAAGTATAAACTTTATTTTATGTTTACTAAGTGTTGGACCTCGGTTAGTTATGTTCCTAGGTGTTTAGACTAGGATATTTTGCCCCTAATGCATACTTGGCCCACATCTTGTGATGTTTATCCACAAGTGCACCCCACTTCTGCTTTGTTTCCTGCTTATATATTTGATTTATTGAGTAAGAGCGCTCTGGATGCTTTTAGCAGCTTTATCCTGCTTTACCTTGCTTTATTATACTTTTGTGCAAAAATAGGTTAAGTCAAGGGTGCTAGCATGATTTTGGAAAGTCTGCCTCTTTTTTGCCACCACTTCTTCCATGATTTTCTCCTGAAAATCCTCCAACATGCTACCTTGTAGTCACTCTTGGCCTACCAATTCGTGACCTCCTTGCATGAGTTGGAGAATTATGTTATCTTAGATGGCGATTTTTACTATTTTGTAAGCATTACACTTGTGTGATTTTCGAACAAACTTAGAGGAATTAAAATTTCATCATTTGTAATATATTTGGATAGCCATCGCATTGATGAAGGTTGGCTTCTATACATTTATTCAATAGAATTTTATTCTATCTGTTAATTTCTGTCTCTTTTTCATTGTTCGGAGCAATCTTTGCACTAACTAGTTGCGAGGAATTTTGTGTAGCATAGATCCTACGGTGATCAAATTTTCAAAAATATTGACCTAGAGCGAGTAGAAGCAAACAAGGTGATTAATTTACCTAGAAACAAAAAAGAGGTATAATAATTTTTTGGGCAGATAAATTTCCTAAGGAGGTTCATTCCAAACTCTGCAGAGATTGTTATAGACATCACATATATTCTTGAAAAGGATAGTGAAATCAGATGGTCCATTTAAGCTTGAAATTCATTCCATCAAATAAAGATGGCTTGAGGAGAATCACCAGTATTGGTAAGTCCAGATTACACCATCGATTTTATGAAATTTTCCTTTTCTTTTGATAGTATTGTTGCAACTCTATTGTTGCAGAAGAGTGTGGAAGGATATGAACAACCATAACATTTCTCAGTAAATCATTGAGAGATGCTAAGTTTAGATACAACATTATGGAGAAATAAGAATATGGCTTGGTAAACTCCTTAAAGGCTTTCAGGGATTATGTGTTATATTAAAAGATCATTGCATATGTTACTAATAATATTGTCAAATATGTACTTGGGAAGCTAGATAGTGAAGGAAGAAGGGGAAAGTGGATTTCCAAAATACATGAATATGAGTTGGAAATCAATCCTACCAAGTTAGTTAAAGGACAAGGATTGGGTAATTTGCTAGCTGAGTCAAACCATAAATTTATGGGTATACATATGATGGTTCAAATACAAACATATCATGTTCTAGATTTGGAAAGAATAGGTCCACAAGAAGAAACTTTGAAGGTGAAAACAAAGTTTTCCACATCTACATGGTATAAGGATATTGTCTTTCAACTAAAAAATATACAATTCCCACCTGAATTAGATAAAGAAAAAGAAAGGTCTCTCAAACTAAAGTTAGTCAATTGTTGCATCATGGATGAAAAACTATTTTGGAAAGACACGGGGGGTATTTTTCTGAATTGCATTATTGGAGATGAGACAATGGGAATTTTCCCACCTAACATTTGTGTGCCTGGCGTAAAAAACTGTGCAATGAGACTCTCAGTAGACTGGTCACTACCCCAAGGTCCGAATAATGATATAGGGGCCCCACGTCTCGACAATCCCGTAAAAAAAAGATGTCTTCCACATCCAAAGTAAGGATGTGAGCACCTACCATGAAGAACTATTGATCCAGGTCCCATAATCGAATCAAGTAGTCAAGTAACTGCACTTGCGCCCTCATCCCTTGGACATGAAAACATTTAAGCAATCCACACCCCCGGAAAGCATTTACGGAGTGTGGGTCATTTTCCACTTTTGCATCTTCTAGTTCATGCTCACGCTCCTTCCATTGGACCATTTTGGTGGCTAAGATCTGCATAAACATCAATAAGATAAATATTAGACCCTTTCCAATGCTTTGGAATTTGTCTTTTGGGCCCCATTATTAATTTTGGAAGTCAAACTGCGTCGACGCACCCCACATGTGCAGACAGTGCGCCAACGACGCGCTTTTCTCATAGGGAAGGCGCGTCAGACCCTTAGCGACACACTTCTCGAAAGGGGAAAGCGCGTTGCCCAAGGCACGCAATTTCCCCTCCAAAATGAACCCAAAAACCCAAAAACCCAAAAATTTGCATTTAAACCATTGAAAAGCTAGAAGATGAGATTTAGGCTTACCTGCAACTAACGGGAGGTTGATAGGATGACCGAGGCTTCCGTAATCGTCGTTGAAAGATCGAGCTCCAAAGAGGTTTTTTCCCTATTCCAACTTGGTAAAAAATGAAATGGTGAGGAATTTTACTATTCACCCCTTAAATATTAAAACCTTTTAATTTTTGGTATTTTGTGGGGTTTTTACTATAGTTGACTTTATTTTTATGTTTTAAAACCTTGTAATGGACTCTAACTTGGTTCCTGGAGCTTATAGATAGTAGAAAATGATGTTTTGACTATGTTGGTGACCATCACGGTAAAAAATGAAATGGTGAGGAATTTTACTATTCACCCCTTAAATATTAAAACCTTTTAATTTTTGGTATTTTGTGGGGTTTTTACTATAGTTGACTTTATTTTTATGTTTTAAAACCTTGTAATGGACTCTAACTTGGTTCCTGGAGCTTGTAGATAGTAGAAAATGATGTTTTGACTATGTTGGTGACCATCGCAGACTTTTCGTGCTTCTTATCAAGTGTGAACAAGTCTTTGAGCGTTTTTTATACCATTATCATGCTCGTTAAAATTACGCATTAAAGGTATCGAGCTGAGTCTAATGAGCACCAACATTTGATCTGCTATCATACTTATGTTACTGAGGATCCCATATCAGTTAGTGCTCTGGAAGATGATTCTTCTTCCAAAGAGTTTGTTGATCTGCAAGTTTTTGGTTCAAAGAATATTTTGGAAGCTAGAACAAGCTATGGAGATCATGCATTCACTCTCCTTGGTCCAAGGCCTCCTCCCTATTCCTACATAGTCACATGCACATTTCCTCAAGGTGATAATGAATTTGGAGACATCATGCATTCACTTGGACACTTGATCCTCACATTTGGAGCTTATTTCAACTCATTTGGTTCAAAGTCCAAGTCTGCATCATCACAGCTACTTGGGTTTGCATCATATGGTTCGAAGTCTCAAGCACATCAAATTTCATTCAGATATGCTCTCACCTATGCTGGTTTGAAGTTCAAATATCCTCATGACATTGCCATCATGTTGGCATACTTTCTTGGAGTTGCTGATGGTTCAAATTGCAAGTTCCAAGATCATCATTGGCATATTTGGGAGAAGATACTTCTTCTTGCAAAGAGGAAAGTACCTCTTGATCTATGATTTGCCAATCATTGGCCTCATTGGCCTTCTTTGGACTATTATGTTCATGTTGCAGTTTGAAGTAAACTTTTTGATACACTCCATGTTTAGTTTGAGGGGGGTTTTGTTCACATAGGGTTTTCCTTTTGACCTTAGGTTACATGGATAATAAATGTAAAGGGGTGACCATAAGCTTTTTTTGCTTGGGCCCTAATCATATTTTACTCACCTATGTCAGTCTTAAAGGGGGTGTTAGAATATTTGACCCCATCTATACCTAAGTTTAAACTTTATTTTATGTTTACTAAGTGTTGGACCTCGGTTAGTTATGTTCCTAGGTGTTTAGACTAGGATATTTTGCCCCTAATGCATACTTGGCCCACATCTTGTGATGTTTATCCACAAGTGCACCCCACTTCTGCTTTGTTTCCTGCTTATATATTTGATTTATTGAGTAAGAGCGCTCTGGATGCTTTTAGCAGCTTTATCCTGCTTTACCTTGCTTTATTATACTTTTGTGCAAAAATAGGTTAAGGCAAGGGTGCTAGCATGATTTTGGAAAGTCTGCCTCTTTTTTGCCACCACTTCTTCCATGATTTTCCCTTGAAAATCCTCCAACATGCTACCTTTTAGTCACTCTTAGCCTACCAATTCGTGACCTCCTTGCATGAGTTGGAGAATTATGTTATCTTAGATGGGGATTTTTACTATTTTGTAAGCATTACACTTGTGTGATTTTCGAACGAAATTAGAGGAATTAAAATTTCATCATTTGTAATATATTTGGATGGCCATCGCATTAATGAAGGTTGGCTTCTATACATTTATTCAATAGAATTTTATTTTATTTTTTTCCTTGGAAAAAGTCGTAATTTTATTTCAAAAAGATGAACAAAATTACATTCTGCACATGTAATAGAATCACTGAGATCCCTACATTGTCACATATTTTCTGTCCCATATTAACATCATGTCTAAAGTCCCATACATAAAACAAAACAATGAATACGGCTATCCATACAGCCCGCATATATCCGATTACATATAAACAAATACTGTATTAGAAATGAATAAGGTGACCATCACTAGTTAACAAAAGCTGTTGTCCATACAACCCGCATATATCCGATCATATAAACAAATACTGTAACAAAGATGAAAGAAGGTGTCCATCACTGGTCAACAAAAGTTGAGCTATTGCTCAATTCCGTGCCTCAATATCTTCATGAAAAGGTCTGTGATAATAACTATAGGTGCCCCTAGTTGAGTGTATAGTAATCCTCCAAGTGCCAAATGTTAAGTGTTGCTGCGTCGCTTCTGTGGAAAGCTGATCGGCCATCCCATTCCTCTCCCTGTAGACATGTGTAAATGTAATATGATTAAATGACTACTTTAACCGGATTACCTCCTCCAGGATAGGTAAGAGTACCATCACATGACAATGTGTTATCTCCTTTACCCAATCGATAACTAACATGGAGTTGCCAAATATCTGAAGAGATAGACATCCTTGTTCAAGTGCAAATAACATCAGCAGTCTAAGAGACATAAGTTCAGCATAGTTATTTGATCCCCTCCCCAAACCAGCCACGATATGAAAGTAATGGGACTCAGATTTGTAAAGGACTCCCCCCCCTCCACACACCGATTGATGGTCTAGTGAAGCTCCATCAAAATAAGCCCACGACATGGATTTATCTATCAATTCCACGCGCACAGGTCGAGTTCTAATCGCTTTGACAGGTGCCTTGAAGTGTTGGATAACTGCCACAGCTTGTGCCACTACATTCTCCATCGGAACCCTGCAATCTTGAAATATGATCTTATTTTTGGTAATCCAAATGCCCCAGGCGAAAATACAAGGGGAAACCCGGATGGAAGAGGTCTTTTGAAATGACCACCACAATTGGAACGCTTCATGGACACTCTCTCCCCGCCACCTCACATTGAAATCCAGATATTTGCAAATATCATCCCAAACTGCCTGAGAAAACCGACAATGAACAAAAAGATGAGAAATGGTCTCTTCTGCATCCCTACAAAGAGGACAGAACCCCGGACCCTGGATGAAACGTTTTTGCAGAATGTCCCAGGTTGGAGCCTTATTTTCCAGAATAGCCCAGAAGAGTAATTTTGCTTTACCCGGACACTTTAACTTCCACAGATATTTCCACCACCACACCAATTCCCTGTTATGTACTTCCACATTCAGCTGGATATATCCATTTTTTGGGGAGTATATTCCAGAGGGATGGTGATCCCATATTAGTTCATCAATCCTATTGGTCAGTCGAATATTCGAATGTCTTAAGATCCAGAGAAAATACTCCCAAGCTCCTTGCATTTCTTCAGGAATCTCAAGACACTGTGCAGAGATCCACCCCTGATGCCAAAGAGTAGATGATCCCGGATCCTCTATATTAGCCAGAAAATGACAACCTCTAGCTGCCAAAAAAGTCCTCAAGTCCACAGGAAGGACATGACCTCCCCTACAACCAACCCAAGGGTCCAGTCCAATACGAATAAGTCACCCATTTCCAATCCTCCACACTAATCCAGAGCCAACCAAATCAAAATGCTGCACCACCGCTTTCCAGACCACAGAGCAATTTGCCCTCGACTTATTGCCCAGCCTTATCCATTCGAGTAGAGTTAGAGGGGCAATATATTTATGATATACCACTCTTGTCCAGAGACTATGTGTATGGATAAGTTGCCATGACACCTTGGCCCCCAAGGCTTTTGCAAACAGAAAAATATTCTTTAACCCCCATCCTCCCAGTGCTTTTGGGACCGCAATTTTTTCCCATCTGACCCACACCAAAGCTCGATTATCACACTTACCCTTCCAAAGAAAGGCAAAACAAAACCTACGGATCCGCTCCAAGACTCCTTTAGGAATCCAAGCTAGAGACATCCAATACACCGGAATTGCTTCCAAAACTGATTTAACCAGAACCAGCCTCCCTACCCGAGAGAGCCATTTATGACTCCATCCATGAAGGCGCTGTTCTAATTTTGCTAATAACCAGTGCCAATCAGCCTTCAAATAAGCATTTGGTTTCAAGTGAAACCCAAGGTACTTTAAACCATCATCAATATCCAAAGTCCTGTAAGGTTGTCTGATAGCCATTCTAAGAATCTCCTGCTCAGTTAAATGCGAGCATGTGATTGTAGATTTGTCAATATTCACTAACATACCCGCTGCAACTTGCACTAAATTGAGACCTTCAACCACCTTATCAATATCCTATCTCGTGCCATCACAAAATATCAGAATGTCATCAACAAAAAGGAGATGTGTAATAAACAATACCTGAGAAATGGATATGCCTCGAAAGGAACCATCAGCTTTTGCTTTCAGAATAAAATGATTGAGGCCTTCAGCAACAAGGAGAAACAACAGCGGAGAGAGGGGGCATCCCTATCGTAGACCCCTTCCAGCTTGGAAGAATGGACTAGCAGAACCATTGATCAGTACAGCAAAGCTCACCGTAGTGATGCAGGCCATAATCCATCTTATAAATTTGTAGCAGAAACCCAGGTGAGTTAGAAGCATCCGGATATAGAGCCAACTAACCCTATCAAATTCTTTTGAGAGATCAATCTTAATCACGACACCCTTCTGCTTCTGCACTTTCAGAGTGTGTAATCCTTCCTGGGAAACTCCAATGGCCTCATGAATTTGGCGACCTTCCAAGAAACCAAATTGCTCACAAGAAATATGCTGAGACAAAATATTCTTGAGTCTCCTCGCCATAACCTTAGAGATGATCTTATAGATACAATTGCAGAGAGAGATAGGTCTGAATTCATCAAAGCTGTCAGGCTTGTCCGTTTTTGGAATAAGAGCTATAAAGGTCGAGTTGAAGGGGCCATGTACAAACCCAGCCTTTCGCGATTCTTCCACCACATTCAATAATTCCTCCCTGAAGAAGTCATAGAATCCTAAAAAGAATTCTATAGGCTAGCCATTAGGCCCCGGGCTTTTATCTTTCTGAAAGGAATGCATTACTAGCGAGAGCTCAATCGGCAACACCTCCTCCATCAACAGTCTATTTTCTTCCTCCCCCACAAAACGAGGGAAAAGCTGAGCCACCCAAATAACCTCAACAATAGAGGCCCCAGGTTGAGCAGTGAATAAGTCTCCGAAGTGTCTAACACCCAACTCCGCCAATCCATCAAAACTGGAGACCAGTTCCCCTTCGGCTGAAGATAGTTCCCAAATAGAGTTTGTGAATTTTCTCCCCTTAGCATATGCTTGAAATTTTTTTGTGTTCTCATCACCGCACTGAAGCCAAATTGCCCTACTTTTCAATCTCCACATCTCTTCTCTCTCACACAGAATCACATTCCTGCGTCGTTCCCACTCCATCAGCTCTCCTTTTTGCTGATCATCCAGATAACCCATTCCCTGACAATGTAGAAGTCTATCAATATTCAACTTAGCAGCCCACAGATTTTGATCATCTTTCACCCTTTTTTCATGAGCCCAGAAAATAGTGGCCTCTTTAATTCGCTTAAGATTAAGATGAAAGTGTGCACCCACATGCTCCTGAGAATCTTGAGGTCGATGAACCCACTGATCCTGAACCAATTTAATAAAATCCTCCTCCTTTAGCCAACTAGGATTGAATTTGAAAGGACTTGGGGGTTTATTTCTTCTACCTCTTAACTCCAGGAAGATGGGGCAGTGGTCAGATACCCCACCTGAACCTACCCACTGCCTGACAACATCAACCCCCAGTGCCAACACATCGGCCACCAGAAATCGATCCAGTCTTTTTGCCACCCTTTGATCCCCTGCTCTCTTATTCCTCCAAGTTGGAGTTAACTTGGTTGGTAGAATGTCTAGAAGATCCTTCCCGGCGAAGGCTTGAATGAAAATTTTTTCTAATGTATCTGGAGCAGCCTGAGGCCCCCACACTTCAGAAGACCCCCCCCCACACTTCAGAAGACCCCAGAGAAAGGTTGAAATCCCCACCCAAAATCACATCCCTTCCTTAAAAAAGATCCATACTTAACAAGGAGTCCCAGAATCCAACCCTATTTAAATAGGGCCCGTAGATATTGAGAACCGTGATCAACCTACCAATCTCAACATCCCAAACTTCCAAACCGATACCAGAAGAGATACCCCAAGAACTAGCATATCTACAACTCTTCACCTTCCACCCCGAGGCCAGCCCTCCAGAGCGTCCCCGAGCATCCACTCCTACAAACTTCCAATCTGGAAGCAAAGATTCTAAAGCCCGAACTACATCCGCACTGCCACCCAAAGTTTCTTGCAACAGTAAAACATCCGGTTGATTTAAGTCCACCAACCTCCTTAGCGACGATTTTTTAATGGGACTCGCCAACCCACGACAGTTGAAGGACAATATTTTCATATGATACCCCCTTCCAGGGCTTTCGCTGCTCTAAGTGCCCACTCAATTGAAGATTGTGTACCCATCACTAAATCTACTTTAGCCCGATCTTGTGCTTTTGACAAAAGGGATTTTCGGCCCCGACCTTTCCCCCCAACACTATAAGCCAATTCAGGAAGTCCCTTCCCCCCCGTTCCATCTACAGAAATCTCCCTATTTCTAAGAGCATATCGGATACATCGACCCTCATAACTGGTAGAGTGTTTGGTGGATACAATGGACAGCGTGAAAACACTATCCGCTTCAGGCAACAGACAAGGAGCTACTGGACATTGTATAACTGTACAGGCTAGAGGAGGAGACCCAAGACTACCCCCCCCCAAATCATTAGAGACAGCAAATAAGGAAACTGCAGGAGAAAAGAAATGAGACATACCCGGGGGATTCCTAGATGAACCCCGTCGAATAATGGACAACTCCTATAGCTTTCTGGAGGTGGCCCGAGTCATAGGAGTCACGGTACACATAGAAGCCCCCACAGCAACCGGATCCGCACTCCCAATAATCTCCATTCCTTTGTTCACCAAAGGTGGCAAATTTGCCTCTGATCCATGCATCCCACTGTTGTCGGATGGTACCACAGTATCTGAGATCACCCCTCTATCAAAAGCAGGCCCACTACCTTCAGCCACCGCCGCCTGAGAGTTCACCGTCAACTTAGGATCTGCGCATTCTTCGGCTTCTTCATCGACCATTGTCTTACTAGCCCGAAACGGTAAAGGGAAACTGGCTACCAGATGTCCATGAGCGTGGCAGCGGTGGAACCTAAACGGCACACCCACATAATCCAGAATTTGAACGAAGTCCCCATCCTTGGATTGAACATTAATCTCAGCAGAGAGCCCCAGCCGAAGGTCGATTTTTACCAAGATCTTAGCCACCGTGTATATGCCAGTCTCATAATGGGAGTAATCTGAACACATATATTCTCCTAGAAAATTCCCAATCTCAGCAAACCGAGTTTCATTCCACAAATGCATGGGGAACCCTGGAAGCTTCACCCACAACGGTTCTTTATCAATTTTCTCCGTTTTAGAGTCGAAGAAGGGGGACTAGCTTTTCAGAATGATAGGGATGCCCAACATCGACCATTGTCGACTTAAAACTGCATCAACCTCCCCTTTGTTCATTAGAATGAAGGAAAACCATCCTTTCGTCAAAACCCGGATTTCAGGGGCTATAGACACTAAATCCTTCCACTGCTCAGCCGCCCATCGCTGAAGGAAACCGCGACCAAATCTTTTGCCCCAAACATGTCCAAACACAGCTGTGAGAGAGAAATCCTCCGGCTCTTCCATCGTAACATCCACCCCCAGAACTAACTTGTCCTTTCTCTTCCGTTCTTTAACCTTCTTAGTAGGATTTTTATGTGAGTCGGCCTTCTCAGAAACCCCTGTTCGAGGAACTAGTAGGGATTCGACTTCTGGTAAAAAGTCTCCATCGCCTGGGGCATCCGCTACATGTCCACTGGAAGAAATAGCCCTGGGTAGTTCCGGCCCTCCACTACCCTGTCCCAGGTCAGATCCACGAAAATCCACCGAACCTACCAGATTTCTGACCGAAAAGGAAGCCAAACCGCCTCCCTGATCCGGCCGCCGTATACCGCGCCCAGACAAAGGTTCGAAGCCCTCCATCGGCAAATCATCCGTACTTAAGGGGAAGTTTGAGTATAACCCTTGATGGGGTTGTAGATTCCGACCCAAAATGCCAGCTAAGTTGGGCCTGTCAGCATCCAATCCTTCATAGGACCGAAAGAACGCCAGTTCTGCCTCTAAACCCTCCAGCCCTAGAGAAATTACCGGCGATGAAACCTTGGCAGAAGTAGGTAGTTCAATAAGATGCCCATCCATGCCCAGCGCACCCACGGGCCCAGAAAAGACCTCTGGCCCCCCGCCTGTCATGAAGGGTCCAGACAAAACCCCGGACCCATTCACCTCAGCATTGACAGCTCCATCAGCAAAAATTCCTCTATCACGTATCCCATCTGAGGTGTAATCCACATCCTCCGCCATGCCACCCCAGACGTTCCCTCAAATCAGCCAGATCACCAAACCCTAGCACCAAACAAGCAACAACTTCACTGACAGGACAGAAAAACCAGAATAAAAAACCCAAAATCAGAAAGGGACCGGCCCCCAATCCACAATTCCAAGAAATCTGCTATCATCCCCACGCAATCCTCAGAGATCCCCACGCATCCCCGAAAATCCCGTCACACATCCACGGCAAGGGTTCAAGACCAGCCACCTGCAAACCCCATCAATTACTCCACACAGCTCCAAGAATCAACCAAAAGCTGCTGGACAAGCCATTTCACCAGAGTACAGAAGCTCTCGATCTACCTCCATAGCTCAGAAACCCTTGTTCCCCATCAATAGAATTTTATTCTATCTGTTAATTTCTGTCTCTTTTTCATTGTTCAGAGCAATCTTTGCACTAACTAGTTGTGAGGAATTTTGTGTAGCATAGATCCTACGGTGATCAAATTTTCAAAAATATTGACCCAGAGCGAGTAGAAGCAAACAAGGTGATTAATTTACCTAGAAACAAAAAAGAGGTATAATAATTTTTTGGGAAGATAAATTTCCTAAGGAGTTTCATTCCAAACTTTGCAGAGATTGTTATAGACATCACATATATTCTTGAAAAGGATAGTGAAATCAGATGGTCCATTTAAGCTTGAAATTCATTCCATCAAATAAAGATGTCTTTAGGAGAATCACCAGTATTGGTAAGTCCAGATTACACCATCGATTTTATGAAATTTTCCTTTTCTTTTGATAGTATTTTTGCAACTCTATTGTTGCAGAAGAGTGTGGAAGGATATGAACAACCATAACATTTCTCAGCAAATCATTGAGAGATGCTAAGTTTAGATACAACATTATGGAGAAATAAGAATATGGCTTGGTAAACTCCTTAAAGGCTTTCAGGGATTATGTGTTATATTAAAAGATCATTGCATATGTTACTAATAATATTGTCAAATATGTACCTGGGAAGCTAGATAGTGAAGGAAGAAGGGGAAAGTGGATTTCCAAAATACATGAATATGAGTTGGAAATCAATCCTACCAAGTTAGTTAAAGGACAAGGATTGGCTAATTTGCTAGCTGAGTCAAACCATAAATTTATGGGTATACATATGATAGTTCAAATACAAACATATCATATTCTTGATTTGGAAAGAATAGGTCCACAAGAAGAAACTTTGAAGGTGAAAACAAAGTTTTCCACATCTACATGGTATAAGGATATTGTCTTTCAACTAAAAAATATATAATTCCCACCTGACTTAGATAAAGAAAAAGAAAGGCCTCTCAAACTAAAGTTAGTCAATTGTTGCATCATGGATGAAAAACTATTTTGGAAAGACACTGGGGGTATTTTTCTGAATTGCATTATTGGAGATGAGACAATGGGAATAATAGATGAGTTTTACAAAGAAGTATGTAGGGGATATCATGCTTGGAGGGCTAGTACATATAATACATGGGTAAGCCCCCTTTGGGTGGGCCCCTTTGGCTTGGATCCATGGACATAGTGAGTTCTAGGGTTGTGGACCACATTGAAAAAAAAATTAACAAACATAACTATTTCATTTACAACCTTTCCCAACAATAAATTTCAAATGTTTAATAACAACAAACAATGAAAGTTTGATATTCAAAAGTACAACTTATTTGATTCCAATGCACCTTAATGAATTCAATGGTCCTTGGTTCTAGTGCAAACCATGCATTCTCCTAGTTCAATACAATCAATGTTGGGGAAATATGCACCCCGAGGTGGTGCTTTTCCTCACTACCAATGTATTTCTAGAGATGCTAGTAGTAACCCTTGTGGAGGCCACTCGGTTATAACTTCCACTCACTGAAAACTCCATGTGCAACACAAATTGGTTATAAGGGTACAATTTGCTTCTGCTTGCATATTATATAGGTGGATTTTCTTGATTTACTATCACAATGGTTCATCCATCAATTTTTTCCTCCACCATGCATTTTCTCTTGTCTAGAAGGATAATAATACTCTTCTTTCCTTTTCAAGAAAACATCTCCAACTTTATCTGAAAAAATATTGCCTTACATGTTGTGGATTTATGGCCTTTTGAACAAGACCCTGTAGACCTCGCTTGAAAGATTCAATACTTCCCATTTTCGATAAGTTTTGATTCCATAACAATTAACCTTATTGCCACCACTCATCTTATTGGTCAAGATGTGGAGTGATTTACTACTTCAACCATGCTCTAAGTAGCATATGATGGATCTCTACGTAGTAACCCTTCCCAATAAATCGATGAGATGATATCGATCTTAGCTCTGGGATGCATTATCACCTCATCTATTGGATTCCCCATAATATGTGCTGAGAGTGTAAAATTTTCTAAAAGCAAATGCTTACCTTCTATACCTTCAAATGTCTCAAGGATTGTGTATTATTTGTTCAAATTAAACAAGCATTAAAAAAACTAATAAATATTCCACACGCATTTCTTATGTTGAACTAACACCTAGAGTTGGGTGATCATTTGTTTAATCTTACTTCATAAAGGTTGCACCTTTGTTTTTGGTACCACCTAGTTCTTTCACCTAAAAGTCGGTGGTGTTTTAAGTCCTCCAAGGCCGTTTCTAGTGTCCTTAATTGTTTGATGAAGTTTGGGTCTTCTTCATCCTCTTTGAGATTGGATTTTTTGTTGGACCCTTGATCTTCCTAATTATTTGTCATAGATTGTGTCGCAATAAAGGATTCCTTATGATCGTCCTCCATGACTTAGATCATTTAATCATTTTTTGTGGGTAGTCTCATTTGTAGTATATAGTCATATTTTTTGTATGTGCTTGGGCCATAATACAAACATTATAAATACCTTGGTATGATGTATATAAATTATTAGTGGTATGTCCTCATGTCCCACATGGAAAACACTTACAAGTATTCTTTCCACTTGACATTTGAACCACTAAACTTATCCCTTGGGCCTATGCTAAATAAATTATTTTGGTCTATGGGTGGGTTGTACTCATGGTGGGGCCACTTGGAATTGTGGTCATTGTAACTCTCTTCTCAACTTCAACCCTCACCTTTATTTCTTGAGTTCCTACATAGCGATAGTAGCCATGATCCCTTATATTGTGTTCTTGACAAAAAGTGTAGTGGTTTCATGTTTGTGACTTATCATTACACTTCTTTTTACTAGGGATATTTCATTAGGATGCTTGTCATAATTCCTTGATTTGGGGTCATGCCTTCTTTCCATATTGGTCTTCTTCTGTTCCATTCTTCTCTATGTCAATCCTTATCTTATGCAATGTTCTCTACTTCATCCTCTAGATTAATAACTATATCCAATTCTTCTTGATACGAATTCAAGTTCTTATGCAAGGCTACATCTAGATATTCCTCTAGAGCTTAGATATGAACAATTCCATACATATAGATTAAGAGAAAGTATACTTAAATTGGTAGAAGAGTTTCCTTAGTCATTTATCATATTATTGAACTTGTTATCCTTTGTGTGGAAAATTCCTCTCAATCTTGACTTTGTAAGGGTTGATGTTTTGGTTTTGAGGTGTCTATAATCATCCCGAAAATGGTTAGATCACATCATTCCAGTCTTGGAAAGCACTCTATGCATTAGTTTTTTGGTACTTGTATTGTGGAATATTGCAAAGTTCCTTTGTATTGGATATGATAGTTAGATTATCCAATTCATGTTTACCCTCCCAATGTGTATTCAAGGTGAATAAATGATCCCATGCATTTCCAATTGCATTCAAAGTTGGTAGTTTAGACATTCCACTTTGGTGTTTTTCTTGGGATACCATCTAGCATTGCTTCTATGCATAGCACATATTTGCATAGAGATCACAAAACATATAATTGCACCCTTTGGATGACATATTTTTAAAAATCTTTGGAGATTTTCTAGACATTTTGGAGGAATCCTTTGGGGATTTGGGTTTTTCTTCCATGTTCTCCCTTGTGGACTCCATAGGTTCATCATGTTCGGCTTCTACCAATGGAGGTTGTTGACTATGTTAACCCCTTCTAGGAAACCTTAGCTTTCACCACCTTCTTCTTGTGATTCATCCATTATTTTGTAGTCTCTAGATCAAATGCTCAACTTGTTCCCTAGAATTATGCCTAGGGTTCACTAGTGGTAATAGTCACGCTGAAAGAATTGTTTGAGCTCAAAATGCCCCTTAAATATTGGGCCTAAAATGGACTCAATCCATAAAATTAGAAAAATAATACCTTTCCCAAATGAAATTGGGCTAAAATCACATAAAAAAATGAATTGAATTGAGTATTTAGTTTCATACTAAATAAACAACTTTCTTTTATTTTAGTTATGACTTAATCTACTTAACCATAGATAAAATAGTTAGATAATCCATTGTAAATTAAACTAGTAAATCATCTCATAAACAATGAATCACACATTCAACGTCCATCCAAACATAGATTTAGATTAGAAACAAACCAAGGATGGGAGAAAAACCCATGGAAGAAAAAAAACAACTACCCATGGAAGAAAAAAAACAACTTGTTCTTATTATTTACTAGAGCATATATTGGATATCCATTTTTAACCTAACCAATATCTTTATGTCCTTGACAGTTGACACAACCAACTTTTATAAACGCCCCTTAATCAACTAATTAGCTTAATATAGTTTAAAAAAATCAATAGGTCATAAATTTACAAGATGATACCTGATAATCATGGCATGTATTAAAAAAGGGTTTGTGTTCACACTCAAAAACTTCCTAAGGTGCTATGTAAAAGGGAAGGGAGATCCCTGAATTGTGTTTTGTTTGGTTGCAAGGAAATGTTCCATCACTAACTGAAGGCTAGGTTAGATGCTTAGAGTGACTAGTACCAAATAATCGGTTGTGTCACGGGCACCATGGGTAATGTTGAGGATAATTAGAGCACAAATAGTAATAGATAGTGAGATTGATTTCGATGGGGTGTGTAAGGAAGATTGATTGATAGTTACATTAATGGGTGGATTAAAGTGCTTGATGTTTTACACACCATGTGTGGGGTTAGGGGAGACAAGGTTCGATACCATAGCTTGCTTGAGTGATGGCTAGGGGTGAGGGTTAGTCACAATGAATCAATAAAAAGGTAAGGTTCAAGTTAGACAACTTTGATATTGACTAGACTATTTGTTTTTCATGACAATTTCATTATAGTAGTGTTTTTTAGAACCTTCTCGGGCCTTTCTTTATATATAAAGTGGTCTCTTCCTCTTCTCTTTTGTAATTGACTCCTCTTTCTTGAAAATTTCCTATGAAAATTTCCTATTATATTATATGGGTACAAATACAATCTTATTTTACAATGGTATATGATCTTTTAGTCTTATTGCCTAGATTAGAGGTGGCATCTATATTAGATCACTACAATTAGGAGTTGAATTTCTCCTCTACAATTAGTTTTATGGATGGCTTATCGAGAGGAAAAAAAGATAAGTATTTGTCTTGGTTTTTCTTCGTAGATTATGCATATTTATAAGTATTTGTCTTGGTTTTTCTTCGTAGATTATGCATATTTTATATTTTAGACATTTACTTCCTAAAATTTTGTCATGAATAATAATGTGGTGCATAAATTATTTTATGAATCTTCATACGAATGAAAGTAGGCTTGTATTGTTATGTTTTTCATAGTTGTGTTATGCATTTTTCTTTATAATAGAATTTTCATAGTTAGTATGAATTCATGGTTGGTTCGGTCTTAATGGATGTTAATTTTGATTATATTTATTGCTTATGTTTTTAATGTGGTTATGTGTTATGTATTTTTCTTTATAATAGAATATATATAGTATGAATTCATGGTTGGTTGGGCTTTAATGGATGCCAATTTTGATTACATTGTTGAACAAATTGGTTAGTGGAAATACTTTAGTGGGTATTTACCATTTGGGAGAGAGGGTATACAAATATATCTTTATTGAATTGTTGACACAAATTGATGTTGAATTTGTTAAGCTCTTTTTTAAAAATTAACTGTTTTTTTGGACGAAGATTAATTATACTACTTAGGGATTTATGATAGTTACCACCTATTAGGGATAACCTTGCATATTCATGTAAAGGTATTCCAAAGAATGATACAATGTCCATTGTAGATTATTGAACATTACTAATGACACATATCATTTTTTCTTTAGATAACTTAACAAAAGATTTCATTTGATAAGATTATATGTTTGTTTGCAACAAATGATGATATGCATAATCATAATCATCATCATTTGAGATGCTTAGATTGACCTATTGCATATAAAGCCATTGTAAGGATAAGAAACAACTATTTAGATTAAGAAAACAAAGAACACTTAGAATTTGAGATGATTGTTGTAGTTGGAGTTATGATGATGTTGACTTCAAACTTATGAATTGAGACAAGAATTTTTAATGGTTCCTTTGGAGTTGTTGAACAAACTTTGCATAATTTAGTTAGTTAACCCTTGAAGCTTGTTGTATATGTTTTAGTAAGATATGATTAAATTATGTGGATGTTCCATGGGATGATGTTTTATTTTTTCAAATTCCAAATGATAAAACTAAACAATATATTGGAAAAAATAGAGATAGGTGTAGGTGTAGATAAAATCAAAGTTGAATCAAGTAGGTGTAATCAATCAATCGTTATGTTAGTAGGAGACACAAATTCCTTGTGGATTCCCCTAATTAACTGTACAAGGTTACTTCTAGAAGGTAAACTTAGAGGTCTAGATAGACCAATTAAGATCCTGGACTGCTATGCCCCCTACTCTAATAGGAAAATTTTCTCTGATAAGGTGGACTATAGTGGAATACTGAAAGATCCCTCTCTCATTCTTTGTGGGGATTTAAATTTTACTCTTAATTCAAATGAGATTTGGGGAAAAGGAGCTAGAGTTGATGATTTGGATGAATTTTTTAATAATCTCTTTACCTCTATTGGCTTGAGGGATGTTATGCCTTCCAAGCTTGGGCCAACATGGAGGAATGGGATATTTGGGGATGATGGTATAAGCAAAAGACTGGATAGATTTTTTTATCGCAGAGTGTCTAGTAGATAAATTAGTTAGATACTACTCTTGGATTATAAACTCATAAATTTTAGACCATAGCCTTGTATGTTTTCAATTTGATGTGGAGATGGCATTGAAGAGACACCCTTTCAAATTTAATCATTGTTGGTTGCATGAAGAATATTTTAAGGAGTTAGTTAGATAGAATTGGACTTCTTTTGAATCCAGTGTTGAAGACTCTCCCATGCAGAATTTTATGTGGAAATTGTCACCTTTGAAAATGGTTTTCATCCAGTGGGAAAGAGACAAAAAGAAGGAATTACCGTAGGAACTTGTTCAAATTGAAAGGAATATTGATAGTATATTTTCATCTAATTTGGATGGGGTTATTATTCTACAAGATAAATGTCTCTTAGATAGGCTGGTGCAAAGGAAGGCAGATATTCTAAGGGAGGATAAATCTTGGAGACTCAAAAGTAGAGATGTCTGGCTTGCTCTTAGGGACAACAATACAAAAATATTTCATAAGTATGCCAAATATACGAGAAACTATAAATCTATTTGGGATATAAAAAATGATCAAGGGGTTTGGGTTAATTCTCAATCCGACTTGGAAAATAAGGCCAAACTATATTTTACATCTCAATTTAAGGATTATGGAACCACCAATATCACTTCCCAATTATAGGTTATAAGTCAACACCCCTCATTTTTTTTTTGAGGCAGAGGGATAGAAGATTGGTATGGCTATGACCCTACAGGAATCATAAGGAGTCTTAAAATATTTTGCTAGGGATAAAAGTCCAGTCCCTGATGGGTGGACTATGTAATTCCTTTTAGAGTTCTTTGACTTGGTGGTGGAGGAAATACTTGAGTTGGTGGAAGTATCTAGAACTAAAGGATATGTGTATGGATCTGCGAACTCTAATTTTATTACACTTATCCCTAAGTGTGGGAACCTGAATCTTTCCAGGATTTTAGACCTATTGCATTATGCAATATGATTTACAAAATCATTTCCAAGATTATCTCTAACATAATCAAATCCAAACTGGATGAAATGATGACTAAAGAGCAATTTGGGTTTTTGACCAATAGACAAATACTTGATGATGTAGGAATTACCCAAAGATGTCTTCATATTGTTAAGACCAAGAAATTGAACGCACTTATTCTAAAAATGGACCTGGTGAAGGCTCATGATCATAAGGTAGACTGGGTGTTTCTTAAACTATTACTTCTTTAGATTGGTCTAGCCCTAAATGTTACAAATTGGATTATGGCTTGTGTTACTAGTGCCCAATTTGTTGTACTCATTAATGGTACCCCTACTGGTTTCTTCAGGAGTAGCAGAGGGATGAGACAAGGATGTCCTTTGTCTCCTTTTCTCTTTCTACTTGTGTTAGAGTGAATCAATAGATTAATTAACAATGCCAAAAGGGAGGGGAAGCTTAGAGGTATTAGAATCTCTACATCACATTTCATCACACATATTTTGTTGGTTGACGATCTATTATTGTTTGGAAGCGGAACTATCATAGATTAGAATACATTCACTGAGATTATTACACTATTTTGTGCAACTACAGGTATGCAAGTTAGTCCTATTATGTTTGGTTTTTTGAGAAATGGGGTCCCTAATGAGATATTTGATATTATTTAAAATTTATTCCCTTACATATATGATCCCATTGATACTGGTTTCAAATATTTGGTATATTTTTTAAATCCAAACAATTACTTAACCAAGGATTGGATTTGGCTTGTCAAGAAAGGGTAAAGAAGGATTAGCAATTGATCATACAGATGACTATCTATGGGAGGTAGAATCACACTGTTAAGTCATGTTTTGGTTAGTATTCTTGTATTTTCGATGACTTTGCACAAGATCCCTGTATCTATCATCAACTAGTTGAAAAGAAAAATTATGCATTTTATTTGGTCTAGTGCTGGAAGCAAATATAAGATTCATCTTGTTTCATGGGATAAACTTTCTTTACCAAAATATTTGGGTTGCTTGGGCATATTAAATCTTTAGTGGTTCAATGCAGCTATTAGCTTCAAGAGCTTCTGGAGGGGAATATTTGGAGCGGGCCTATGGAGTGAGGTCCTGAAAAACAAATATATTTGAAAAGGGATTCTTTAGTGGATTGGATTAGGAACAATAACAAAATGGGTAATAATGGGTCTATGTGCTGGAAAGGTTTTATTTATCATTATCCTTGGTTGGGAAGATGGATTTCATGGAAAGTTGGTAGTGGAAATTTGGTCAAAATTGGTATACACCCCTATGTGGGGGGTGAAGATTCTTATAAACTTTTTGTGCCTCTTCTCAATATGTTATATTACTTTGGGATTCGAATTTATTTCACATATATGGAAACCCGGTGCAACAAATTATGGTTCCTCTCAGTGGTTTACTTATTCAAACTTGGGATTATAGGGTGCTTGGGCTACAGATTGGGATCAATATATTCAAGGTATTGGACATGCAGGAATAAGATTGACAGAGGATGATGATACTATTACCTGGAACTGGAAAAGGGATGGTAATTTCTGTTCCAAATTCCTCTATGATGCTATCTCCTGTACTTCCACTAATTTTTCTATGAAATGGTGGTACAAAAAATTATGGAAATGGTCCCTTCCTTTGAACTTGAAGTGTTTTCTTTGGATATGTTTTGAAAATAATATTTTAACCTAGGATAATCTAAACAAAAGAGGATGGCATGGACCAAACATTTGTGTTTTATGTCAACAAGATGTTGAATATGTACAACATATGTTTGTCTCTTTCCTTGTTTCTAAGTATATTTGGAGTTTAAATATCAATGATCTTCAAATTACAAATTCTTGGGACTCCCCTCCCATTTGAACAAAATGTTGAACAATGTGTTGGCAATATGGAAGTGGCAGAAGGTGTAGATTGTCATTGATGGCAATCAGATATGGCAGTGGCAACTAGCCATGGCAGGGCAACAAAAACAGAGCAACACAAAGATGACAGAGCAACACAATGAAGAGATCTCAATGTCTGCCATCACTCCTGTATGATATCATGTGTTTGAGAATGTTAAGAGTTGGATCGTGTGCCCACTCCCTTAGTTTCCTGAATCACAATTGAGCGTTTAGATCTCTCCTAAGTTATGCCAGGGTTACACATGCTGCTTGCATTCAAGAGCTTGTGTGGATCAATAATTATTGTAGAGATTTCATATTGGTGTTCTAGAGGCTACGATGGAGTGTTGAATGATCATCGTTGAAGGCTACGGTGTTGAATATTGGTCTCCACTACAGTGATTGATCTGCATTGCTGCAGTTTCTTGTTTTGAGTTACAACCGGTGAATCATGATGGGACATCTCCGAATTTAATATTTAATCCATAAAGAATCCTATTCATGGGAGATATTGGTTGTGGCAACATCCATCTCTTTAATTGACGCATTGCCTATGAATGCATTATAGTTTTTGAAGGAGTCTTCACGAGAGTCCGGAAATAATAAAAATACAAGAATACCACAATCGTGACATTAAGAATGTTGATCGCAGGGCTGTTAAGGTCAACCTACATAAGAGGAGGGATGTGCAAGCATCGCATGCACCAGAAAGAAAGGAGTATGGTCTTACAAATTCAGACGGTAATCAAGAATCTCCAATTGACATGCCACTGAATCTTTTTGGTGAGAATCATGATAGTAACGAGAGCCCTGATCCAAGAAGAAAAGAATATCATAGACGCAGCAGTATTGACCATTCCCAGAGGAGGAGAAATATTCAAACTTATACATCAGAAGAAATTGAATATAGACCTGGGAGATTGGATCATGGCCTCCTTTCACCGAATGATATTCCAGCCAACCGTTCTGGTGTAAATCATCTCATTATGGAGCCATGGTCTCATATTGAATATGTTGATGGGGAACTTACAAGGGATGTTGATGTTAATGGTATACTCTCTAGGGTTGGTGCTAGTCGCAAGCCAATCCAAAAGTTGGAGTCAGTGAACCTAGTGGTTGGTTTTGATTATGATACAGCAGAAAGTGATGGCAGTAATTAAGTGAAGAAGAGCCGAGGTGGCAGTGACTACGTGGATCATCCACCAGAGATACGAGAACCTTTACTGCTAATAAATCCCAATTACAAGGAAGAAGTAGTGATGGGTGGAAGAATGACTATCTCTATGAATACACATGGAGATGTCTATGTGGTTCAAAAAGTAGGTGGTGTGGGTGTAAGTCAGAGCGAAATTATGTGATGTTTTCGTGTCGCTGCTATGAAAGCCGTCCAGATAACAACTAAATTAAAAGAAGTTGTTTAAGCTCATGAAATTGAAGTCTTATTTAAAAGTGTTGGTGGAGTTTAAAATGACAGACCCAATGCTTATTAGGACATAATATAGGGTTATAAAAGCCATAAAAATTATATAAAGCGCTAAAGTAAAAATGCATATATATAAAGTGGCTTTTTGTGTTATTATAAGAGGTGATACAAATAAAAATTATATAAAGAGCTAAAGTAAAAATGCATATATATAAAGTGGCTTTTTGTGTTATTATAAAAGGTAATACAAAAAGGTTAACAAATGGAGAAGAAGAGCTAATGGTGTTTATAAAGTTAAAAATAATTATGACTAAAAAGAAAAAAACACTTGTTTAACTTTATTTACTTATTACATGTAAAGACACATCATTACGTGAAAAGGTGTGAGTACATGAGAAGACATATTGGTTCATGAAGAGGTGCCAAGAAAGTGTATAAGTATGAAAGACATCATTTGAAGATGTGTGTCTCGATGGATTATAAAATATATCCTGGTGGATATTCTACTATTGATATGGACCTTGTGTTCATTCAAACATATTGGTGTCTGTAATTAGGTTGGAGCCTGAATGAGGATTGGATTCCTCTCTACATGCTGGGTCATGTATACAAGTTGGGTCTTGTAAGAGAACTGGGTTTCTCAATCTAGCTGGGTCTAGATCATTAATGATATGTAATGTAAAATCTTATTTAGTAAAAAGATATTTGACAGATTCATATATATGTGTTGTTTTTCATATGTGTTTATATATTTCATATATATATGTATGTATAATTAGTAAATGTCATGATTGTTTCATAATACATATGACTGATTAAATTAGTGCTTTGGCAAGAGTTTTTTAAGTTTTAAGAAAACACTGATTCACCCCCCCCCTCTCAGTGTCTGAGACCTATTCTACACAATGGAATAAATATGTGAAGAAGTTCAGAGAAGTCCATGGCATCATTTGCCGGTGAATTTGGAGACCTAGAAATGATGCTTTTTTTAACAACAAAAATCAAAATATAAATTTTATTTGCTCCAAAATTATGGCTTATTTTAAGGAACTCTGTAGAGGGGATAAAAAGCAAAAAACTAGATTATGCAAACACTGTTCTTATTGAGGGAACTCCTATTAGTTATTTTGATGGTTCCTCGCAAGATGAGCAAAGTGGAGGGGGTATGCTTATCAAAATCAAGGATGATAATTTCTTTTCCCTATGCATGGGAAGTGATCTGGGGACAAGCACTAGATCTGAACTTATGGCCCTATGGGCATTATTGAAGTTTGGCACTTTTTTGGGCATCACTTCATTGTAGGTACTAGGAGATTCAAAGATCATTATTGATTGGGCCATGGGCCACTCAAATCTATAGTTGAAATATTTGGATCAATTGTGCATGTGTAACAATTCTATGATTTCATATTTCAATCACATAACTTTTCATCATGTATACAAGGAACTAAATTTTGATGTAGATTTGTATAAAAAAGAGCAGTTTCACTAAAGGATGGATTTATGTGTTTTGAAGAATGCGTGGACAAATCAGTTATTTCCAATGGATCTTTCTTTATGTACTGAGTGTGACTCAGAATTGTAATTGTTATCAATTTTTATGTTTTAGAAGTTGTCAACTTTGCAGCAAATGGATCTGGTAGGATCATTTTTGGATTTGTGCTAGTGAGTGGTGATTCAAAGTTTGATTGTTATACAATAATGAATGATGCTCTGGTTGGGGTAATTTAGATGGAATTTTATGTCCTTAGTTGTTTATGTTCTAATGTCCACAGTTTTCCATAGTTGGAACTATTTGAACGACATACAATATTTGATGTATAGAACAATGCTCTCTTTGATTCTTACTGGAATATCAAGAAGCAATTTTTTTTCCTGTTGAAAAAAATAATAATGATCATGGTATATTAATGAGATTTATTTGTAAGCATAAAACAATGCTCATAACTAATGTGGAATAACAACGACCTATAGATCCATCTTAACTCTGGATCTACCAAGTGTTGAGAAGGATCAAATCCCTTGAGGTGCAAACTTTTCCTCAAATTTTGTAGTCTAAATTTTTTTTCCACTTCAAGGGATTTGATCCCTCTTGACACTAGATAGATCTCGAGTTAATATAGATCTATATTGGTTTAATATGTAAGTCCCTAGTTTATTAATTTTAATTTTAATTTTTAATTAACTACAATATATATATTTTTGGTTTGAAACTTTAGGTTAGTGTTTCATTGTAAAATTTTTATTTAATTAATATTTTATTATTTTAATAATGTGTCACATATTACTTCATTGAGCACAAAATTACACTTTTCCCTCATACTAAATCCAAAACACCACAAGATAAACATAAAATATTCAGTGTTTTACACAAATACACACATCACACTTTCAACAACAACAAAAAAAAGACAAAAAAAAATAACATACCCATCATACAACCAATACTAGAACATATATCATATTTTATTTATTTATGCTCAACATAAGGATAATTCACTGGGGAGCCATGGTGATCTGGTTAGGGTTTGCTCTTTATTGTCTGAAAACCCTAGTTGTTGATTAATGGAGTGAGGAGGAAGAATTGGAGTCCAACCAATCCATACGATTGGCCTAGTACCAACCAAGAGAAAAAATTGCAAAAAATTCTTCTGCGTTACTCTCTCCATTCGATTGGTTTCGAAGGGTTTTCAACTATATTCTTCTAAATCTTAACTATTTTTTGGTTTTTACTCATCTTCTCCAGTTTATGTTATCTTTAGGGTCTTTCTTGTCCCTTGTGGATGGTTGGATTTTGCAGTAGTCTGCTAACTTATCCCTATACTTGTTTTGGTGGTCTTTTCCCTTTATTTTGGCAGGCATTGTGTTTTTCTGCTAACCTATCTCTAAGCCCCTTTTCACTTTTTGAGATGGATTCACATTCTGTCGGGTCTTCCAGGTGGCTTTTCGTACTTGACACCTGTAGGCTTCACATGCTGGTCACCTGCTTTTTCCCTTTGACCGATGGCTCCGATATTCGGTCATGGATCTCTTTCAACACAAAACCCTGCCCGTCCTTTCCTTTCACCTCCATATTTGGGTTAGGGTTCAACTGAAGCCTCCATTCCTCCCGTTTCTAGCTCTGGTTTGAGGAAATATTCCAAAAATTTATCGCGTGATAAATCTAGATTCAGAATATCTACCAAATCCGTCAAAGCTCGCGAAGGGCTTGATCTTTTTTTGCTCGGTGCTGATGTGAACCTCGACTGGGTTGAAATGCTGTCTAAGAGGGCTCTGGTCGATAGATTGGAATTTGCTAAAGGAAACAAAGTGGAGATACTTGACTGGGTTAACACATTCTGGGATCCTCTGTGTGGTATTGTTCTTAGAATCAAATTTTTACTCCGTGGATGATTCATTTTTTATTTTTTCGGATGAAAGGTTTGTTGAAAGTATCCTGAACAGAGTTTGGATTTTCAAGGAGGGGTCCCTGTTTCTAAAGCGGTGGTACCTTGGGTTCAACCCAGAAAAGGAACAACATACAATTCGACATATTTGGATGCCACTTCCTGGTCTCCCTTTGGAGCTTTGGATCCGTAATGTCGTGGAAGGTCTGGCAAACACTGTTGGTAAATTTGTTCGGGTTGACAAATCCTCGCTTCATGGGGTGGAGTAAAAAGTAGCCAAGGTGATGGTGGAACTAGATTTAGCCCTTGGATTTCCTGCTGAAGTGGAAATTCTATGGGGTGCCAGGATTTTATGCCAACGCCTCGATTTCTTCAAAATCTCCTTTTGATGTTATCTTTGCCATCAGGTTGGACACACCAGAGTTCATTGTCCAACATTAAGGTTGGATTATTCCTTTTGTTCAGACAGCTCGGACTCAGAACATGCCATGGTTGCTCTGATGATTGATGGCTCAAATTTAGGCAACTCCACAAAACCTAATGTTATTATTACATCGGGTAATATTTCTCTGTCCTCTTCAGACTCTCCCACTCCTTATCTTGATATTAGTAAAAAAAGGCTAGATTTCTATCTTTCGGTAGAACACGATTTAGATAGAAGGATTTCGCTTGGTGAAGTTAATTTATCTTATGTTAATAGACCAGCTGTTGTGGTTGAACCTTTATGCTTCGGCTCGAACCCTGTTACTCCTCCTGTTTTAGAAAATTCCTTAATTGGGTTACCTGAGAATTTTTCTGCTTCTCGGACTCTTATTTATGATGTCGAGACTATTCTGCGTGGGGATTTGAAGCAGTTAGGCCGTTCCTTTATTTTGGATGGATCAGGTGAAGGTTTTTTTGAATTTTCTTCTGCTTCTAAGAAGCCTGAGGGTAAGAATGGATTGCTTGGGGAGGGTGACTTACCTACCAAAAACCCTCCTCCTTCATCTTCCCCTTCACTTGTGCCTGTTTCCCTTTCTAGTTTTCCCTCCCCACAGGATACTATCCTGGATACCAATATCCTAAAAGAAAGTGGGTATTTGTCTCCGGAGGCTCCAAATTTCTCCTCTCCCTTACAAATTTATTCAAAAAATCCCTCTTCCGATCCTCTGGTAAACTCAATTCGCTTCCAAAATGTGACTATCAGAAAAAGAAAAAGAAAAAAACCTTGGATTTGGTGAGTAAGGGGGATTCTTCTCTTGTGTATGTCCCTATATCTACTAGGCTAGAGGGTGTTGTTGCATGGTCTACTGATCCTTTGGCAGGTTTTACTTCTAGGGTTCTTAGAGCAAAACTCCCCATCGCTTCGTTGACTTAATGTCTGTCTTGTCTCTAAACATTTGTGGGTTGGGTAAAGTTGCACGGGTTAGGGATTTATCTAAACTCCTAAAGGATACTAACCTTGAAATTATGCTTCTTCAGGAATCCATGTGTGTTGATCTGGTCGCAATTGAAACAATTGCAAAAATCATTCCTAATTGGGAAATCTCTGCCATTAGTGCCAAAGGTTTGTCGGGTGGCTGGGTCTCTTGCTGGAACCCTAAAGCTATGTCCTTCCAAACTTTTAAGACTCCTTGGGGGATCCTAATGACTGGTAGAATTCTTAATCTGGATCTTGATATCTCTATCTTAAATATCTATGGGCCGTATAAGGAAAGGGAGTTTTTCTGGAATACGTTGTCACATTCGGGCCTTTTGAACTTGAGGAATATCCTACTTGCTGGTGACCTAAATTTTACTATATCTCTTGCAGAAATTTGGGGCTCATCAGCTAAAATGGATGGTCTAGCTGGTTTCTTTTCAAACTTTCTAGACAAGATTGAGCTAGTTGATACCGCTCCCACCATTTTGGAGCCGACTTGGACAAATGGGCGTAGTGGGGTTGACGAAATTCATAAAAGACTAGACAGATTTATTACAAAGGCTAATTTTTTACAATCATTCCAAAGATTTAGATCATGGGTTGCTAATACAAAGATATCAGACCACTGGCCACTTCTATTTCAATTTGATGGAAATGCTCCAAATCTAAATTATCCTTTTAAATTTAACTCTTCTTGGATTTCAGATCATGATTTCTGTGTCTTTGTCAGAAGTTCTTGGTTAAGTTGGACCGACTTTGACGGTTTAAATCTGATGGATACCTTGGTTGCTAAGCTAAGAAATCTCAAAATCTTGGTTTCTCAGTGGATTAAGGAGAATAAAGCAAAATATGAGGCTGATTTTTTGAGGTTGAATGAGCTCATTAAAATGATCAGAATAAAAAATGCTGATTGGTCCCTCTCAGAAGATGATATAAGGGAGATAAAAGATTATGAAGATAGAAAGGATCATTTGTTAAAACAAAAAGAAATGGAATGGAGATTGAAAAGCAGAGTGCTCTAGATCAACCTTGGGGATAATAATACTCGTTTTTTTCATTCTTTTGCTTCTCACAGAAGAAACATAAATTCGATTTGGGAGCTTAGCAACGCGGATGGTGTTATAGTGAAAGGACAAGGTGATCTTCAAAAGTTGGCAAACCAGTATTTATTTAATGTCTATAAAGATCCAGGCCAGAGTTCTTTGTTGGACCAACTTGCTACTATAAAACACTTTCCAAAAATTTTCAATGAAGAGGAAGGTATTAAGATTGGCTCTCCAGTCACTCTGGAGGAGGTTGAGAAAACTTTAAAATCCTTTTCTAGAGAGAAAATCCTTGGCCCTGACAGCTGTACTGTGGAACTGTTTACTCATTTCTTTGATATTATGGGTATGGATTTGTTAAACATGGTGGAGTACTCTAGAACTGAAGGATATGTCTCGGGTGATTTAAATTCTACATTCCTAACTCTCATCCCGAAAAGTAATAAGCCAAGTAATTTCTCTGAGTTTAGGCCAATTGTTCTATGTAATTTGGCTTATAAACTGATCTCGAAAATTAATACAAATCGGATCAAGCCTTCCTTATCCAAATTCATGTCTCCTATGCAATTTGGGTTTCTCAATGATATACATATTCTGGACGCAATTGGGATAACTCAAGAATCCATTCATTCCATTAAGCAGAAAAACCAAAGTGCTGTGCTCCTAAAGATGGACATGGAAAAGGAATTTGACAGGGTTGATTGGAACTCCTTAAGACTAATTCTTATTCATATTGGCCTTCCTCTTCTTGTCATAAACTGGATTCTTGCTTGCGTCTCTTCGACACACTTTGATGTCTTGGTCAATGGGGCTCCTTCCAGGTTTTTCAGAAGCTCCAGGGGTATTAGGCAGGGCTATCCTTTATCACCCTTGCTCTTTATGTTAACTATTGAAGGCTTGAGCAGATTGATTATTCAAGCAAAATCTGAAGGTAAAGTAAAAAGTGTCCAAATTTCTTCTGAAATCTATATTAGTCATTTGTTATTTGTTGACGATGTTTTAATATTTGGTTCAAACTTGAAGGAGGAATGGATAAGGTTTCTGGAAATTATCACTACTTTTTGCAATGCTTAAGGTATTAAAGTGAGCGTAAAGAAATCTTGTTTTTTTCAACACAATATGGAGGAGGGAAGAATGAATAACATTACATCATTCTTCCCGTATAAATTCTGCTCCTTGGTGGATGAGATCCATTATTTAGGCTACTTCTTAAAGCCTAACAACTACAAAACATAGAACTGGTGGTGGATGGTGGAAAGATTGGAAAGTAAAGTCCTTCATTGGACACACATAATGCTTTCGATAGGTGGTAGACTTACATTGGTCAAGGAAACCCTTTGTGGCATTCCTGTGCATTGGTTTTCTATGCTTCAGGTTCCCATCTCTATCATAAACTCCACAAGGAAAATTATTTTTAATTTTCTCTAGACAAGCAGGAAGGATAAAGGAAAGCTGATTATGGCAAGCTGGGAGAAATTATCTTTACCAAAGGAGTGGGGTGGTTGGGGGATACAAAATCTTCTTTGGTTCAATTCTTCTCTTAGACTCAAGAGTTTCTGGAGGAGTATCTTTGGGAAAAATCTTTGGACAACGGTTATAAGGGGTAAATATATAAAACAAGATCTCATCTTGTGGATTCGGGACCCAAAGAAATATTATATTAATGCTTCACCGATGTGGAAAGGATTCCTTAAATTATATCAGAGTTTTGGGAAATATTTATCATGGAAAGTTGGCAATGGGAAATAAGTGATGGTGGGCATTGATCCTATCCTCGGATTCGAAGGAGATTTTCAGCTCTCTATTGACATTGTTGAATACCTGGCTGATATTGGATATAATACCCTAAGCAAAATCAGAAAACCTAAAGGAATTAATTCTGATACCTATTGCTGGTACAATGCTAAGGAATTAGGTTTATGTGGAGACCTAGCATTGGAATGGGACAACTATATCGCCAGATTAAATTACTCTGGCTGCAGATTGAGTGAGGAAGAGGATTCTATTATTTGGTTATCAAATCCTGCTTCAAGGGCTATTACAACATAGTCTGCCTACCTTGCTATTGTTCTAGAAAATTGCACGATTGTGGAAAACTGATGGTTTGCAGGGTTATGGAAATGGAATATCCCGACGAACGTTAAATGTTTTATGTGGTTTGCTTTTCAGAACTTCTTAAAAACCTGGGACAATTTGATCAGAAGGGGATGGCATGGTCCTAGCATTTGTCACTTGTGCAAAATGGATTCGAAGACCAGAGACCACATCCTGGTAACTTGCAGATACTCTTCTGTTATTTGGAACGAAATTCCCTCGGTATTAGATTGTGATCAGAAATGGGACAATATTACTTTTGATAGGAACTGTTATCAATGGCATAAAAATGCAAGAGACAAATTCATATTCCAACTATCATCTCCTGGAAAATCTGGTATGTTAGGAATGTGTGTATTTTTTAAAATCAATTACTTGATCACGACACTGTCTGTCATAGTATCATAAAGTTTATTAAAGAGCTTAGTTTAGAAAAGATTTCTGAAAAAAACTCCAATAATCCTGAAGATTATTCATCATTCCTGTGGATCCATAGGTTTCTATGACGGAGCGACCAAAGATGGATTTTGTGCAGCTGGTGCAGTTCTATACTATTAAATTTATCTCACAGGTTTACTTGTAAACTTCATTGTGGAGGAGGAACCAATATGAAAGCTGAAGTACTTGCTCTTTGGTTGTTATGTAATATGGCAGCTTGTTTTGGCATTGGAAACCTTCTTTGCTTTGGAGACTCAAGGGTTACCATCAAATGGGCTCAGGGATTATACAACCTAAATGTTATTTCATTCACACAATGGTGTGACAGATTAAGGAATCTCATCAAGAACTTTCATCTGATTGAGTTCAAACATATATTAAGAGAACAAAATTCAGCTGTTGACAAACTCTCCAAATTGGCATTAGCTGGAAAAGAAGGGCTCCTCTCTTGGGAAGAACATCAAGATACTCTTCTCCTTGATGCTGGAACATATTCGATATTTGAAAATATGCTTTAATTTCTTGTTTCCAGACCTGTTTTGTTGGCCTTTTTTGACTATTTTCGAAGCTATCTGTATAGCTTAATCATATACGACATGAACTGAATATCTTATAGTGTTGTTCAGATAGTTTTCTTGACTGTCTTGAAGTCTCGACATGTACTTTTTTATTCTCCTTAGAATAACAAAAGTACGATTTTTTCCTCCGAAAAAAAAACCAATACTAGCCCTACACATCTTACAACCAATCATACCAATATGACATACTCATCTTACAACCAATCATATACCTAATACTACTCATCTTACAACCAATCATATAACTAATACTACTCAACTTATAACCAATCATATAACCAATATGACATACTCATCTTACAACAAATCATATAACTAATAATAGCATAATCAAACATTATAATAGATGAAATGTAAAACACTATCCACAAAAGCAGGTCCATCAAGCTAGCACACTCACGATAGAACCAACCAATCAAAGGAACCCACTCCATTCGTATGTTTTTTTTATATATCTAGACATGCATGGATGCTAAACCTTCTACAACATCGATTCTATTGCTGTAACTTACGTTCACACACTGCCTGGATCTTTTATGACAGTGGTAATGGAAGCGATACTGGCTCACCCAGCACCATTGCAATACTCGAAAGAGCATAACCATGCCCTCCGACTCAGACCGCATTTAAAACCAAATAATGCCAACAGGACGAAGCTTCGACACAGCAATGGCGTCTACGCATCGCTCACAACTGTTCTTCCTCAAGAATCAGCAACACCAATTTCTTTAGAAAGGGTAGATACCAACAACATACAGATAGACTCTAACATCCACTATGCTCGTACACTTTTGCAGGTCTGTGCTCATACTAAATCCTTGTTAGGAGTCAGGCAAACTCATGCTCGCATAATTAAGAACGGGATTGAAAATTTTATGCCTGTTATAGTTAAACTTTTGGGTTTGTATTGCAAATGTGGGGGTGTGAGGGAAGCCCGTTTGGTTTTTGATAGAATGCGGATTAGAGATTTGTTTTCATGGACAAGCATCATGGGAGGTTACGTTAGCCAAGGGCTGTTTGAGGAAACCGTTGAATTGCTTTATCAAATGCTGAGCGCAGGGACGAAACCCGACAATTTTGTTTTCCCCAGTGTTCTGAAAGCATGCGCTGCCATGGAATATCTGCAGCAGGGTTTGGAGATTCATGGCTATGTAATTAGAAATGGGTTTGGTTTGGACGTTGTTGTGGCCAATTCCCTTATAGATATGTATGGTAAATGTGGAAGGTTCGAGGATGCACGCCAAATGTTTGACAAAATGCCTCAAAGAGATGTCATCTCGTGGAATACTATGATTTCATGTTATATGCAGAATGGGCATGTGGACGAGGCTCGGGGCCTTCTTGAGCAGATGCAGATGGCAGGTATAAAGCCGGATGTGATCTCGTGGAATGCTATAATCGGGGGCTGTGCTCAGAACAGCTATGACTATGAAGCATTGGTGTTCTTTTGCCAAATGCAGCTGACAGGCAGGAAGCCAAACTCGGGCACAATTGCTAGCGTTCTTACCGCATGCAGCAACTTAGCAGCTTTGAAACAGGGCAAGGAGATCCATGGTTACATTGTTAGATGTGGAATTGGGTTAGATGTGTTCATGGGGAGTGCTCTTGTTGACTTGTATGCTAAATGTGATAGGCTGAATGATGCTCGCCAAGTCTTTCACAGAATATCTGAGAGAAATGAAGTGTTATGGAATGCAATGATTGCGGGGCATGCACAGAATGGACATGGAGAGGCTGCCCTGCAACTCTTTCGCCAAATGCAATTGGATGGCCTAGAGCCCAATGTTGTCACATGGAATGGAATGATTGCAGGGTGTACACAGAATGGTTATGATGATGCTGCATTGGAGCTCTTTTGTCAAATGCTAGTTGTAGGTGTAAAACCTGACTCGTTTACCTTTGGGAGTATCATTACAGCCTGCGCCAGCTTAGTATCTCTGGAACAAGGCAAAGAAATACATTCATGCATAATCAAAATTGGGTTCCAGTCAGATGTTTTTGTTGGGAGTGCCCTCGTAGATATGTATGTGAAATGTGGAAGTGTAGAGGATGCATGCCAAGTCTTCCAAAAAATCTCTCAAAGAAATGCTGTCTCATGGAATGCAATGATTGCAGGATATGGGCAGAATGGCCAAGTTGATAAAGCCTTAAAACTCTTTTCCCAAATGGAAATGGCAGGTGTGAAGCCGGACAAAATCTCATGGAATTCATTAATTTCAGGGTACACTCAGAATGGAAATGGTAATGAAGCACTGAAAGTCTTCCATCAAATGCAACAGGCAGGTTGTAAACCTAACTCATTCACATTTGTGAGTGTGCTTCCTGCTTGTACCAATTTAACAGATATCGAAAAAGGGAAGGAGATCCATGCATGTATAATCAGAAGTGGAACAGAATCAGACGTTTTTGTGGGGAGTGCCCTTGTAGACATGTACGCCAAATGTGGCACTATAGAGGATGCAGAGAAAGTTTTTGGAAAAATTTCTGTGAAGAATTTGGTCTCATGGAATGCAATGATCTCAGGGTATGCCACGCACGGAAATGGTCAATTTGCCCTCTCTCTCTTTCACCAAATGCGGGAGGAAGGCTTGGAGCCAGACCACATCACCTTTACCAGTATTCTATCAGCGTGCAGCCATGCAGGCTTAGTGGATGAAGGCTTGTTATATTTTCATGGAATGAAGCAAGATTATGGCCTTATCCCTAGAGTGGAACATTATGCCTGCATTGTTGACTTGCTTGGCCGAGCTGGTCAGCTTGATGAGGCACAGCTCTTCATTGACAAGATGCCATTAGAACCTGATGCTCATGTGTGGGGAGCCTTGCTTGGAGCTTGCAGGCTTCATGGCAATGTAGAGCTAGGAAAATGTGTGGCCGAACGCATTTTTGTCATAGAGCCTCAAAGTGCTGGAAATTATGTTCTGTTGTCAAACATCTATGCTGCAGCTGGGAGGTGGGATGATGCAGCAGAAGTGCGAAATTTGATGAAAGACAAGGGCCTAAGAAAGGTTCCAGGATGCAGTTGGATTCAGGTTAAGAATCAATTACATGCATTCTTTGTAAGAGACAAATTGCATCCCCAAAAGAAGGAAATCAATGAAATGCTAGAAAAATTATTTAAGCAGATGAAGGAAGCAGGGTATGTCCCTGACACTAACTTTGCACTGCATGATGTAGCGAAGGAAGAGAAGGAACAAATTCTCTGTGGACACAGTGAGAGGCAGGCCATTGCTTTTGGGCTTCTCAATACCATCCCTGGGACACCTCTCCGAATTATTAAGAACCTCCGTGTCTGTGGTGACTGCCACTCTGCAACGAAATTTATCTCCAAGATTACTGAGAGAGAGATTCTTATGAGGGATGCCAACCGTTTCCATTGTTTCAGGAATGGTTTGTGTTCTTGTGGAGATTATTGGTAATACTAATAGAAAATAGTAACAAATTAAACTTACATACAAAAACCATTCCAAAACCATGCTGAAGTTGGCATTTGTCATAGGCATGTTCCCAGATAGTACAGCCTGAGAAATCAACAGCCAGTTAGCCTGGATAATCACTACAGCTCACAAATCCCACAACCCAAATTATCAAACAATAGCCACCTTGGTTATCCATTACCACAAGAGTGTTGTTATTGCTAACGAGGATCGGATTTGGAACCTGCATCCAATGGATTCTTCACTTTTCCATTACACAAAAAGCTCATGTCCATTTTAGGAGACAATATTGTATACTAATTTATATTTGGTTCACTCTTTTACAACTTTCATCTCACTTTATTCCTTAAACATCCAATCTACTCAATCATATCCTTGAGTGGAGGTTAATCCAATGGGTGTACTTTGCAACTTTTCCTCTGGATGGACAAACTAATCCAAACACAATCCATTCTCGTTTAATTTTCAAAAAATAAGTACTAGTCCATTTTATGCTTTGACATTTCTCTCAAAGTTGCATAGCTTTTCCTTTCGTTCTATGCAAATTTTCTTTAATAATTGTTTTATGCAAACTATACATCTACCAAACCATGTAAGAAAAACTACATAATCAAACTAATCTTAGTGAAAAATAAACAGATGTTCAACAATCTCAGGAGACTTTAAAACTCATGATAAAATAGTTATACCATTCATCCACTTGTTGATATTCAATATGGTTATTTTAACCTTTCACTACAAATTTTTGTGTATTGGATAAATCATAGAATTTAATAGGTGTTTGTATACAAACATAAATATAGGCTAGTAATATTTAAGGAGGCCTTTCCCTTGAAATATACATACCTCAAGCCAATCTCCCTTGTAGTGCTTTGAACTCTAAGCATTAGTATACTCTTAAACTCCTTATGCACTTAACGCACATACACTTGGAAATACACAAAAGAAATGTATTGGCATATTTTTCTTAAAACATTGTCCCACAAAATAAATTGATTTTTTTCTATGAAGTTTTATTCTAGAAGTTGTGCAATATAGGAGGTTTTATCTATGAAGTCTATTGATTTGGGTTTTGAAGTTAGGAATCTTGCATTCAAGTTCATTTTAAGAATACACATAGACTTGAGCTATTGAGCACCTAGTATAATGTTAGCACTATTGATATGCATGGTGATGTCGATTCCAAATATTCATTATCACTGAAAATTGTGACACCTATTAGAGCACAATGTAGAACTTCCATTGTCCTCTTATTTGAAAATATCTTACTTGAATAACAAAGATCTTGGGCCTTCTTTAGATTTCTAATTTTTTATGTGATGCTAGAGTGAAGCAATTAAATAAATGGTTGTGTTTTAACTTTACCATGGATTTTCAGGGTGTTTTTATCAAGATCTGTTATGATACAATTGGATATTTGAGGGGTATTTTTATTTACTTCCTTTTAGATTAATATTTAATTGTAAAATTATTATTCTGGGTAAATTTAAACTTGCAACACATGATTCTTGCATATTTCCCTTTGCACCATTATGAACAAATAATAAGGGCCAGGGTTTTTGAAGTCTTTTGAGAGTGCATGGTTACAGGGTTAACAAAGAGCAGAGCATTGTCTCCACCTCCAACGTTGACAGGGGTAGGAGGTGACATTGGCAAAATATTTCGAAATAGGAGGAAGCTCTATCTAGGAGGACATAAATTTGGGAGATCATATTTGGTTGAAATAAAGCAAGAATTGGGTTTCTTGGATGAACACCGATATAATTTTCTACATCACCTTAAGGATCCACATCTTGTTCTTCTAGAATAAGTCATGACAACCTAGTAAATATTCCTAGCACAATCTTGTTGCATAATGGATCTATGGTTTGAGAAGTGACAATAGAAGAAATACAAGATATTTGTGTTAACCTTCATGCTTGGGCCTTAATTGAGAAATTTAATAGGATAACCCTCCCTTCATGGGTAATGGCTCATTAGGTATCTCTGATCTGCAGAGATGTAGTTTGAGGGTGAGTTAATTTTGAGCATAAGGGCAATTTATTTTTTAGCATTAAATTTAAGGATATGAAACAAGTTCTCACAAAAAGTCGATGGTTTTTCAATATCAGTGGTCTATAACACTAGTCATTGTTTCTAGTCAGGTTAATGTTAGGCCCTAGAGTACAACAAGTTTCTAGTCAATTTGTGTTGTACCAATGTTTGCCCCAAAGGTACAATTGGTTCCCAGTTGGTAAGTTGTTCGACGTGACAATGCAATAGGTGAATGTTAATAGATGAGCATAGATAGTTTAGAATTAGATTTGTACAATGAATAGCAATTAGTTGGTTATTCTAGTGCCTAAAGATGCAATGAAGATGCATTTTCTCACTGTAGAAGACAAGTGTTGATGGCAGAGTTAATCTTGAGTTGAAATGATGGGATTACAATAGAGAAAGACATGATGATGTTCTAGATGCAACAAAGAGTCCTTTTTTGGAGTTTGGTCCAAAACAATGATGATGATATTCCATATAGTATTGGAGTTTGGTCAGTGATGGCCAAACAAGGTAAAGTTCATGTGTTGTGTTTAATAGAAACAATGACCATATGGAAATGTGAATCACAACTTGTATTTGTAGCAAGTCTAGCAGGTTATGTGTAGATCCTATGTATTTTTCTTTGACTATTTTGAGTCTTGTTTTGCCTAGAGTTGGTACTAGGTAGGAATATTGTAATGGTACAAGTTTGTATTCGATGCCTTCATGAGATGGAGTATGTAAATGGTATACCCTTGTATCTATGTATATAACATGTAAAGTGCATGTCGTTGTAAGACCTAGATAGGCATGCATTTGGATAACTTGTTTGGCATAGTGCATATTCTTTGTAATGGTATTGTTAAAACTTGGAGGATTGGGTCCTTTGTTCGCTAGATGCTCTATGAGTGCTGATGATGTCGGTTGTAGACTACGGGAGGTGTGTTAGGCCTAGAAATATGAAGTTGTTTGCACATTTAGGGGGATTCCATCAAGAAGTTGAATGAACCATGCAAATGAAGGACATCTTACTAAACTGATGATTGCAACAATTAGGTACCCATGTGGTTTGGTGGATGGTTGTCCCTTTACATGGAATTTGATAGTGTGATGATGTCTACATGATTGAGGTACAAGATGAAAGTGCTAGGTTGGACCAAATATAGACTTCGTAAATTAAGAGATTTTTAAGTTCTTGGAAGAGCAATTGATGCATCAATATAGTGAAAGATGCTAATGAAGACCTAAACCAAAAAAGATTAAGACAACATAATTCATTCAGGGGGAGTGTTGGATTTACTAAATCCCTTATCTTATGTGATAATGTGTGAAACTTATGATCATATGATTGGGTTGTGGTTGTTATTGAATTGTTCATTGTGATGTAGAATTTGTCTCTACCCAAGTAGCCTTCTTGTGTGCTTTTAGGAGGTTATTGGATATTAGTTGGATGAGAGATTTTATCTAACAAGATTGTTCCTAACTTGAAGATGAGTGGTTGGAGAGTTGGAAGAATTTATCATCCTCTCTCTCTTTAGTCAAGAAGTGATTTGATATGATATTGCATAAATATGTAACATTGTTTGATGAATAGATCACTCAACACAATGTTTGGTGTGTAGAAACAATGTCTACTTTCCCATTTTTCTATAAGGGAAACCAACAAAAGAGTCACCAACAAAAGGAAACCATGTAAAGCACTTAGAACATGGAAAGGATCTACTATAATTGTGGATAACCAAATCACGAGTCTCCCAAGCTAACTAGGGGTTTACGATCAAGTGTCATTGCTTTATCAACCAAAGTCCAATGGAAAGCACCGTCTTGGGAGTCCACCACATGAATCATCACTATCTTTGATAAAAATATTCTTTGAGAGTAGTAGGATATTGCAAAAGAAGTTTCCTATGGGATGGCCATTAAAACCAAGATTTCATTATTTCCCTTTGTCATTATTCAAGCGTTGTTAATGGCACGGTTGGGTGGGTCATTGGAGACCAATATGCAACCCTAGCTGAGATGACATAAGAAAAAACCCCAATGACCACTTTGGCACAAATTCAGAATGAAAACAAAGCTATATTGCAGGATATTGTGCCAAGATTGAAAGCAATGGAGAGAGTTGTGAGTGAATGTAGCGAGGAAAACAAAAAGTGCATGGAGTTGAATAAAATAAAATGGAATCATGTTTTTGTTGTATTGCAGAATAGGAAGATCGAGATAATCATATTGGGCAAAATGTATAAGGAAACCTAGAAGCGATAGATGGAAACATGGAAGAATTGGAATCTATGACAAGGTCCAATTTTCTTGGACAAAAAATATGCTCAATTGAATTTCAATTGACCAAGGAATTGATAGTGAAATTTGTTGAGCATTGGTTGTTATTGATGTCAACAAAAGATGATGTGAAGTGTTTGACTGTCAACTAATGTCAAAGAGGATGTCAATTGATTCAGTCTGAGTCATTGATATCAACTAGAGTCAAAGTGGATACAGTATTCCTGTAGAAGTATGAAGAAGTACATGGAAGTCACTTTGAAGTAGTATATGCGCAAGATGAAGAAGAACATGAATACCAGAAGTATATGCGCAAATGGTGAATGTGACAAATATGAATGAAACTTTGGAGTATATCTAGAAATGAATTCAGTCTGAAGTTGTGTGTCCAAGTATACATAGTGCAAGACAAGTTTGAAGAAATACATAAGAAGATACATCATGCAAATCCAGTTCAAGAAAGGAACACAAGTATTGTATCCTACAACATGTGGTCTTTGCGCAGAAATCAATTCCACCAAGTCATACTCTCTCATGATAGCAATCAAAGGAGTTGGTTGGACAAAGGTACAAGTGTACATGCATCCAAGGAATTGGTTAAGCAAATGGTACGAGTGTGCAAGTTTGTTGAAGGAAGACTATGGTATGCGCAAGAAAGCTTGAGCGTTGCTTGGTTAATTGTTGAAAGTGTGCAAGCCATTAATGGTTGGAAAATCCTAAAAGCGGGAAAGCATAGGCAATTAGAATATGCTTTCAGTAAGTGGAACACACACAAGTTCCTAGAAGGGTACAACGGTTGAAGACCATCTATGAGCAAATTGCACAGCCAACGGTACAACAGGTGCGCAAGTCCCACAAAGAATGACAAGGAAAAGGTAAAAGGACCACTAAGAAGAAGTTGGAATATGCGTAGATTCCGCAAAGTATTAATACACTAAGGGAGCATTACCCATAAGGGATGGTACAACACAAGCCATAGACACATCAAGATGAAGTATAAGATTGCGCACATACCTTAAGGAAATGGTACATCAAGAGCACAATGGTACGCCACCAAGGTGTAAAGTCCCACTAAGTTGTGGACCTTGAGGGCGCAAGACACATATTAGATGACACATCAACATCGCAGAAGATGACACGTGGCATATGCATAATCCATGAAGTATGGAAGAAGGGATGCCGCGACGAACTTGTGAAGATACAATCCATGCAGGACATGTATAAATAGAGATGCAAGTTGAAGATTTGAAGCAAGATTGATGGCGAGAGAATAAGAGCTTCAAGTGTAAGTTTCAGTTTGATTTTCAGAGCATCAAGGGGCCCATGGATAGAACAAATGATCTAACGAAGAACTGAATGCACACATGCAACAGAATAAAGTTTTGATGGTGCGCAAAATGATGCTGTAGATATTTGACAGATGCCCAAATACTGAAAGGAAGAAATATTGAAGTAAGCATAAGTGCTTGATGTTTCAAAGGACAGTAATATAGTCAGTACACTAATAATCACAGATGTTGTAGAGACAAAAGCACATAGACAAAACCAAACTTTATCAGACAATGCGTAGATGTCTAGCTAATGCATATGAGCAGAAGTGAAAGTGTGCAAAGTTGAGAACTCCATTTGATTTGCAATGATAGAACAACAACATAATCCGATAAGCACATCATGATGCGGATGATTTGAGACAAGTGCGTTAAACCGAACGGACAAATCATTTGATGCACATGACGTTGCAGATTATCTGAGAGATTGCAACACTCAATCAAAACAGACACATCAGAAAGTGCACAGTTCCATGTATTACTAGTGCTTCATTTAGAACAACAAACTATCAATTGAAAGCACAGTATCAGTTGATCATTACATTCACATAGAGAAAAACGTTGAGAGAACAGAGACGTAGACTGCAGTATCATAGAGCACATAGTACATGAAGTAAGTCATCAACAGAAGTGTGATTTGAGAGGAATGATAAGTCATGTGATGTATGCAGCGCAGTGACAGAGTATAGAATGCATACGAAGATGGCGCATAGTAGAATCATCAACAGAAGAGCAAAAGAGTACATATAGTTGAAGTTCAGTATGACATCAACACATATTGGACATCAGGGCGGTCGGACGGGGAAATGAGACAGGGAGTTGAAGCTTCCTTCAGGTTGGTTCCTGTAAAACAAAGAAGATAGGGGGTAGGTGCCTCCTTCCAGTCGGTGCTGGAGAAAACACAGGGAGTGGAAGCTTCCTTCTGGTCGGTGCCTGTAAAACTAGGGGGTTGGTGCCTCCTTCTAGTTGGTGTTGGTAAACATAGGAAGTTGGTGCTTCCTTGAATGAATTCTTTCTCATTATAAAGAAGCATTATGTGGTTTTCTCCTATTTGGGTTTCTACGTAAAAATCATGTGTGTTATGTGTTGTTTATGTGGTGCATATATGTGGATGTTTATTTTTCTGATGCATAACTGAAGATAAATACTAAGTGAAGGCTAATCTGTTAAAGAAAGTAAAAACTGCTAATATATGCACTAATACTGATTCACCCCCCCTCTCAGTATTAAATCGATTCCAACAATTGGTATCAGAGCGGGTGTCTTTAGTAACAGATTAACATCTGGAAGATAGATCGACGTGCATACATGGGAAAACAAGGCCTTCTAAGTCAAGCACCATGGTTACATGAAGACGGTTGTTTAGACAATCTCTCTGTCGCAGAAGCATGGTATATTATTCGAACACATAGAGAGACAATAGAAGAAATTAAGAAGATAGAAACTAAGATGTTAAAACCTCCTGAAGAAGAACGAAGCAGAATCCAAGTATTTGGTAGCAGCTCTCACCGACCAGTTGCAGGAAGTTAATGAGACCAGTCAAAATGTAGAATTAAGGAACAAACCTTGGAGACCAAACTGAAGAAGTTAGCTGCAGATAATCAGAAGCTTGAGAATGAGATCACCTTCCTAAAAGAAGAATTGGGAAAGGTCGTAGAAGAAAAGGAAGAAAAATCTAAGGAAGTTATGTCATTGAAAGATCAGTTATAGAAACAATGTGATAACCAAGATCATCTTCAAGCAAGTCAAATAGAGGTTATCTCTCTCAAAGAAAAGAACTTGGAGTGTGAGAAACAATTTGATGAACAACAAACCACATTAAAGCAAAAGGAAGAAGAATTGAAAAGGATGCAAGATTGTGTCATGGTAACAAAAAGCTATGCTAGAAGCATATAGGCACTAAATGAGATTCTTAGTAGGCAAAGATCTCCTCACAAAAAAACTGGTATAGGTTTTGAGAATAATTGTGAAAAGGCTGTGAAGGGAATTGCACAAATAAAGAGGATGTACATGCGCAAATATGTTCATTGTTGGAAATGCATAATGGTTGGACATGTTGGAAAGTACTGCTACAATGTAGCATGTTACAAGTGCAACAAAATTGGTCACAAGGCTCGGGACTGTGGAAAGTCAGGAAAGACTGTGAAACATTGGATAAAGAAGGCTGATAAAGTTTTTGAATCAAACAGCGGAGGCAGCACCGATGAAGGTCAAAGAAAAGATCATTGTTGCAAAATGGTCTTGAGGAAGAAAAATGTGAATACTGATCCTACACCAAACGAACATCCAAATGAAAGAAAGAGGACTCGAGAGACACACTTGTCTCTACCCCAGTATGAAACAGACCTACCGTCAGTTGGACCCATCGCAGTAGGGAACGTATGTGACATTGTAAACTGTGACAACAGGGAAACATTAATAAGTTAGTGGAGCAGTGGCACGAACAACATTAATTACTCAAACGAAAATAACATTAATGATATGAAGCGGTTAAATGGATTTGGACAAAGAATCAAATCAGATTGACACTTTGTTGTTTTCGAAATAGACCAAATCTCGACAAATCCGCAAAAACGAAAATCATTAATGAAAGTGCCTATAAATCAAGAAAAATGCTTAGTCTAAATTATTGCGTCTATTGAGAACAAGAGCTATTGAGTAAACATTGCTTGTCAAAGTAATAGTTGAAGATCATGGCACCCATAAGAAAATGGAAAACCAAGAACTCATATGTGAAAAAGGAGATAGGCTATGAGAAGACTGAAAAACCCAAACATGATTATATTCCTACTCGGAAACCTGATGCGTCGAATGTGACTTTGCCAAAAGTATAAGACACTTAGTTGCAAGATCGAATGAGCTCTGAAGGTGTACTTGTTGAAGGAAATATACATGGCCTATTACATAAGTTTACATTTGCAAACCATGATGTTACTGATGAAGACAAATTTACAAGGTTAGATTTGGATAAGTATATGGAAAAAATGGAAAGCTAAGATCCCAGGATTCCGATTGTGATGGTACTCAAAGAATGGGCATACAAACTTTCAAAATATGGGGTGATGAATCTACTAGAAATACCTCATTTTGGAAGATCTTCACAAGTAACTAAAATGTTCGTCAAGTTGCTTCTATTACAGGTACATGAAGGTTATTTATGGCTAAACGAACCTATTCCCATCAATGTCAAGATTATAGAAGAAATTACAGGACTGCCCTCAGTTGGGGAGGATATAAGTCCTTTGATGAGCATAAGCCAAGAAAAGGATTTTAGTAAGAAGAGGGCTGGAAAAATATGGAACCCAACGAGCAAGCATAGGATTCTCAATCGCATAGATAAAATATGAAGCTGTAAGGTTTACTACCGAGCTACTGGTGTGTAATTTGTTCTGAAAAATTCGTCAGGATTAGGTCTCAGCAGCAATCATTGCAACGACAGAAAGATGTGTCGGAGGTGTCCAAATGAACTGGTCAACTTTTCTATTGAATGAGTTTCTTGAAGATTGTCTGGAAGCGCAGGAAAAAGGTAACCCCTTTCACTATACCTGGTTATTAATTTGTATTGCTCTTGCTGGTTGGAAGGAACCCGAGGGAAGTCATTTCTTCGACAAAAATAGAAATCCCTTTCAAGCTACAAGGTATTCGAATATGTGGGTCTCTGAAATTAAGGACATACAAATAGAAAACCATATCAATTTCTTCTTATACTACGAGGAAATCAGGTTTATTCTGAAAAATTCTCCACGTATATCTCCTCACGTTGTTAAAACATATAAACGAATCATACACTTCAATATCGGAATGCATCACACCTATATACCAGCAAAAAGGGACCCTAGCAAATGATGTTGGGATACTAGATTCGTCTGCTCTGATTTAAGAAGATGTTGCAAATAGTATTCAATATTGGGAAGCATAATGGAGGGTTCCGTTAATTGAAGAAGAAGAAGAATCAGAACAATAGAAACAATCAACTGAAATAACAGGAGAGACAAACAACTCAGAAATTCCTACCAAGCAGAGAAACGAAATGGTTCAAGGTGAAGGTTCCTCAAAGAAGAAAGAAAATGTATCTTAACTTGACTCGGTTCAACCACTGAAAATAGATGACCTTGAACGAATTGGCACAAAATTAATAAATGTGGTTGACGAGGCAATAAAAAACATAAGCACAAAGAACGGGATTGAAAATCTTGCTACACAACAAAGAGAAACCCCGACGAAGATTGATGAACAACCTGTAATATTAAATAAATTGGTAAAGAAAAGTTGGGGAGAACAAAAAATGGTTGAGTCAACTCAAGTAGTTTGGCATCTCTTCCCACTAAGTCACTGAAGGAGATAGAGCTGCATCAAAGGTTGAAGATCTCATCTGTGGCTATGACATTTCCTACCCAAGAAATGCAGAGTGAGGTAAGTCATGTAGAATTATTTTTATCACAACTAACCTCAGATGAGTTACATGTACTACATACGTCTGATGCACAAGAAATCAGAATAATACATGAAGTAGATGTGGCTAAATTGAATACATGTCAAATGGATAAGAAGCCCTAGAATAAGAATATGTGCAGCTAAGGACCGAAAAGGAGTTAACTGCATAGAAGATAGTCCAGCTAGAAAAGGAAGCAAAGGAAGCAGTTGTGCAAGATAGTTTGTTAAAACATGAACTGGAAAAGGCACAACATGATGCCTGTAGCATGCAAAAGGAAGTATACAACATACCTCCACATACTCACAAGAATGCATAAATATCCTCAGAAAGAAAGCTGATGATGATAGGAGAAGTCATTCAGAAATTACAGACCAAAGTTAATAGTCAAACATAAAAAAAAAATCCAGAAGTGGAAAAGAAATCTGAAAATATAAATACTGCACTTGAAGGCCCAAAAACTCTAGAAGTAATATGTGTAGAACTACATGAAGAATGTGTTCAATTATGGACAAATCTAGTTAAGGATGAATAGTTGAAAAAAGTGAATAAGAGGCTATAGATGGCACAAGACCTGGAACGAAAGTTTCTTAGAAGCATGACCAATCTTTCAATAGTAGAAATGACTAAAAAAATGGGAGACTGCAATAGGAAGCAAAAAGAAGTGAACAATCTACGTGAAGAACAACATAAGGTTATTGAAAGACTTGGACCTTTACAAGAGGAAGCTTTCAGCATTACATAATCTTGTCCTCTGTTGCAAAATGAAATTAAGGAGGCAATCAATGATTGTTTAGAAACTCTAAAATAAGTTCACCATGAGAAGGTGGAAATAACTATTGTGGGAAAATAAGAAGAATTAAAAGAAAAGGTTGCAACCATAATAACAAATCCGCGGAGGATTAAATCTACCATTCATATAGGAACATGCAAGTAACGAAGCATAAAGACAGGGGGAGTTATCCCTAGATACAATAGTGATGGACGCCAGTGCAAAACTAACAAGAAGAAATCATATAGCGCAAAGTTATGGCACCTCTTTTCCATTGATGTCAAAGGGGGAGAAATGCATGAAATTGAGGCATGAAATGCACATCAGAAGATGACATGAAGAGGCCAAGACATGAAAAGTCAGCATGACAAAATGAAAGGAGAGGTGCATGAAGTTGATTCATACATGATGATGCTGGACATAGAAGAAATGCATGAAGTCAGCAGGACAACACGAAAGGGGGAGAACTGCAGAAAATAAATGAAAAAGCATGAAGCCTTAGCAAATGTGAAAGAGCGTGGAGAAGATCACTTGAAGAAATGGCGTGAAGACGACTTAACATATTGTCTGCACAGATGTAACAGAAATCAGAAGGGTTCGCGCAGAGGTAGACAAAGTACTAACAACAAAGAAGGCAGTAGCCAAAATCCAAAAGAAATCAGGGGGAGCATATACCCAGGGGGAGCACTGCGACAAAGTACAGATGAAGCATACAATTCATAGAAGATCAACTACAACATCATAAGGTATTGAGATAAATTCCAAAGGGGGATATTGTTGAGCATTGGTTGTCATTGATGTCAACTAAAGATGATGTCAAGTGGTTGAATGTCAACTAATGTCAAAGAGGATGTCAACTGATTCAGTCTGAGTCATTGATATCAACTAGAGTCAAAGTTGATATAATATTCCTACATAAGTATGAAGAAGTATATGGAAGCCACTTTGAAGTAGTATATGTGCAAGATGAAGAAAAACATGAATACCAGAAGTATATGTGCAAATGGGGAAGGTGACAAATATGAATGCAACTTTGGAGTATATCTATAAATGCATGCAGTTTGAAGTTGTGTGTTCAAGGATATATCGTGCATGAAAAAATTGAAGAAATACATAAGAAGATAGATTATGCAAATACAGCTCAAGAAAGGAACACAAGTAATGTATCCTACAACATGTGGTCCTTGCGCAGAAATCAAGTCCACCAAGTCATACTCTCTCATGATAACAATCAAAGGAGTTGGTTGGACAAAGGTACAAGTGCACAAGTATCCAAATAATTGGTTGAGCAAATGGTACAAGAGCGCAAGTTTGTTGAAGGAAGAATATGGTATGCGCAAGCAAGCCTGAGCATTGCTTGGTTAATGGTTGGAAGTGAACAAGCAGTTAATGGTTGGACAATCCTGAAAGCATGCAAGCATAGCCAAAGAAAAGATGCTTTCAATAAGTGGAATGCACACAAGTTCCTAGAAGGGTACAACGGTTGAAGACCATCTATGAAAAAATTGCATAGCCGATGGTACAACAGGTATGCAAGTCCCACAAAGGATGACAAGGAAAAGGTCAAAGAGCCATTAAGAAGAAGTTGGAGTATGCACAGATTCCGCAAAGTATCAATACACCAAGGGCGCATTACCCACAATGGATGGTACAACACAAGCCATAGACACATCAAGATGAAGTATAAGATTGCACACATACCTTAAGGAAATGGTACATCAAGAGAGCAATGGTACACCACCAAGGTGTAAAGTACCACTAAGTTGTGGACCTTGAGGGCGCAAGACACATATTAGATGACACATCAACATCGCAGAAGATGACACATGGAATATGCATAATATGTGCAATATGGAAGAAGGGATGCCACGGTCAACTTGTGAAGATACAATGGCACATCCACGGTCAACACATGATTAGAAAGTGCGTAGTTCCATCTGTTACTAGTGCATCATTTCAAAACAACAAACTATCAATTGAAAGCACAGTATCAGTTGATCATTGTAGTCACACAAATCAGAACGTTGAGATAAAAGAGATGCAAAATATAGTATCAGTGAGCACACAGTACATGAAGTAAGTCATCAGCATAAGTGTGATTTGAGAGGAATAAGAATTCATGTGATGTATGCAGTGCAATGACAGAGTATAGACTGCATATGAAGACGACGAACAACATAATCATCAACAAAAGATCAGAAGAGTGCATAGAGTTGAAGTTCAATACGACATCAACACATATTGGACATTAGGGCGGTCGAACAGGGCAAGGAGACAGGGAGTTGAATCTTCCTTCGGGTTGGTGCCTCCTTCCAGGTAGGTGCTTCCTTCCAGTCGGTGCTGGAGAAAACACAGGGAGTGGAAGCTTCCTTCAGGTCGGTGCCTATAAAACCAGGGGGTTGGTGCCTCCTTCCAGTTGGTGCTAGTAAACACAAGAAGTTGGTGCTTCCTTGAATGTATTCTTTCTCCTTATAAAGAAGCATTTCGTGGTTTTCTCCCGTTTGGGTTTCCACATAAAAATCCTGTGTGTTATGTGTCGTTTATGTGGTGCACATTTGTGGATGTTTATTTTTCTGATGTATAACTTACGATAAAGATTAAGTGAAGGCTAACATGTTAAAGAAGATAAAAACTGCCAATAACTACGCTAATACTGATTCACCCCCCTCTCAGTATTAAATCGATTCCAACAAAATTCTCAAACAAGAAGGAAACATGACCGTTCCCAAAGCTAGAGTGAATTCTAAAGATAGAGGTCAAGTGTAGAGATCTTAGTATCTACTATCCACCCATGTTCAAAGAAATGAAGAAGAGGGTCCCCATAGTGGGATCTATATGTTCAATGAAAATATCCTATATTATATTTTTCTATGTTTTAAAAATATTATATCAATATGATTTAAGGTCTCACATTGGAATCCATATGATCAATGATAATATCCTTTATTATATTTTTCTATGTTTTAAAAATATTATATCAATATGATTTAAAGTCTCACACTGTGATCCATATGATCAATGATAATATCCTTCCTTATATTTTTCTATGTTTTAAAAATATTATATCAATATGATTTATAGTCTTTTAATAAATTTTGTAATTTTTTTGGGATAAGTGTCAATTGGCTTACACTATGTATAGCCAACGTGGAAGTAGTGTGCTTAGGAATGTGAAAAGGAAGTTGATAAATGGCAATGAAACTATTGTAGGATGGTTATTTTTCTATGTTTTAAAAATATTATATCAATATGATTTATAGTCTTTTAATAAATTTTGTAATTTTTTTGGGATAAGTGTCAATTGGCTTACACTATGTATAGCCAACGTGGAAGTAGTGTGCTTAGGAATGTGAAAAGGAAGTTGATAAATGGAAATGAAACTATTGTAGGATGGTTGTGTTTGGAAAAATCTATATTAATAATGAAATTTGCTTTTCCTAAAATTAAGATACGTAAAATTTTCATTCAATATTTTATGTTTTTATAATTCAGTGTAAAAATATTAATAATAAAAATTAATTTTAACATTTGTGGAACAAAAATAAAAGTCACAAGGTGGCAATGTCCCTCCGTCTTGCTAGACCAACTTTGCAAGGTGGCAAAGTCCCTCCATCTTGCTAGACCGACTTTGCAATTTTGAATATCTTGTTGTAATCATATATATAAACATTATATTGCAAAATACAATGTGTATTGCTAAACAAATTTAAAATTTTGAAATTGCAAAATACAATACCTATTGCTAAACAGACTTCACAAATTTTGAATATCAATAACTACTATCATATACATAAAATTTTCTTCAAAATGTCAAGTAGAATTGACAAAAGTTGGACCTTATTGGCAAGTAGAGCTCCGTTCTCTTGGCATCGTCTCTCCTCTATGCAAAGGAAGTAAATGGGTTACGAGAGACTATCCATTTCCTTTACTCTTAGCCTAATGGAGTGAGGTTTTCACTTTTCTGAACGATCCCCTATTGGTTCTGAACTTTTCACCTGATGGTTTGATTACCCTTTACTTTCCTCCACTGGTAAATCCAGCTTTGAATATGAATAGCTATTATCATGTACATAAAATTTAATTGCAACATATAAACTAAACTTAAATTAATTGCAAAATATAAGCTAATGTTAAATTAAAATACTCATGACACCCATGTCGAAGTTTTGATTTCACGTGTTCATTTGATGCGTTCAAATTTGTATCCAAAAATAGTGCAAATAGTTTCAGAACCTCAACTGTGTGGATCGAGCTCAATCAACGGGCGCACCTGATAAAGTTCAAGAGACTGGTTCTACTGGAAGTACTTCCTACTAAGTTATGGCGGCGGTAGACTGGAAGAAGCTCGCATATTTTCTCTGGAAGTTGCATATTTCCTGTAAGCCTGTCGTGTTTGCTGCTTCAAATGTTGAATTAATGGGCACTTGGCCTTCCATTATATTATGGCAGATGGAGCAGATCGAAACCAAATGCCAGGCACGCAGTTTTGAGCAGAAACTAGAACTGCACCCAGCTTTATACTTCCACTCTATTGCAAATCAGGCCATCGCTGGTTCAAATTTCGGTAAGGAGCCCTAGAAAACGTCGTTGCTCCAAGTGTTCTATTGGAAATCCCAAGGCCTTAGCGTTAACATTTGATATGTCATCCATACCTAATTTACCAAGAGCAGATTCAGAAGGCCAAGGTATTCAAAATCATAATTTGTTGGTTTTTAGCTTAAAACTAAAGATGGCAGATGTGTGAAATGGCAGTGTCTCACTCGGCAGAGCAACCAAAACGTCAACAAATTTAAACTGATGCCATCAAATCAAAGCACCCACATGCAATCACTAGATTCTGATTGAGATGAAGGTAAGCAGGGCTCCCTCTGTCCAACTCATTCATCTCATACACATACAACTCCTGCTCAGAGTCACCTGCAACAAACAAGAAAAGAAAAAGAGGTCAACATGGAACCATTTGTTGCATTACATGAATCTAGCGCCAATTTAACACATGAGAACCAAATCAGTGGAGGGGAGGAGGGAGGGTTTACTCGGTACATGTTCATTGTTACCTCACAACCCCAACCCATTGAATACATCTTTTCTGTCGTGTAGTTATTAAATAGATATACAGAAGAGTGGGTTGAGCCTCCAAGGGAAAAAGAAGAGTGGGTTGAGCGGATCATACCTTTAAATGTTTAGCAGGTGTCAGATTGAACCTTCAACATTTGATGCTTCTGCCAGTAGCAAGTAGCAACTACTCTTCCTTGTCCTTTCGTAGTCACCCGCTTAGCAAGTTATGATTCAATTGCAGTTATTACTAAACCGGCCCGGGTTCATGGTTACCCCACAACCACAACCGGTCCGAGTTCATGGTTACCCCATGATTCAATTGCAGTTATTACTGCAGAACTCTACTCATTCTAAAAATGCTAGTACAGGTCATATTTTATTATACCTGGCCCCCGCAGGTTATATAGCGATCATCACTAGTTTTCCAAAGCTTACATTATTTTGTTTATTAATTTGATTTTTTTTAAATGAATAATTTTTTTCTAAATTTTTAAAATTTTATATAGCGATCATCACTAGTTTTCCAAAGTTTACATTATTTTGTTTATTAATTTGATTTTTTTTAAATGAATAATTTTTTTTCTAAATTTTTAAAATTTTGTATTACTTTTTTATGATTGGTGAATGAGTGACTAAATACCCCTGATGAAATGTGACATTTTTTTTTAAAATAATAATAAAATAAAATAAAATTAAAATTTTTTCAAAATTGCCAGTGGTATATGTAATCATAATCTTTAGTATATGTAATAATTCTCTGACACTAGCACATGACCATAGCTTGTCTCCACAGATCAGTCACCATGCTGATTATTGTAGGGGCCATTATTGTAACACTTCTTTTTAATTACGCGCACTTATCAACCCTTCATCTAGAAGCACAGATCGCTGTCCACAGAGACAGCAGTTTATCATCTGTTCCTTACTGGGTGCATAGATGGTAATCTTTAGCGATAAAAAAAAGATATGCAGAGATTGAAAACAACCCCAGTTCGATATATGCAAGGATGGTAACTTGTGCCCAACACGTTCTCTTTGGGATTCATAAATCTCTAGAGTCTGCAGAGTTCAATCCTTTTAACAGCAGCCAGCGGCCAGAAAATACGTTGTGCATTTGAGCAATCTTGTTGGATGTTACCTATTGTGCGTGCCCAGAAGGTTTTTAGTGACCCACAATTCACATAAGAACATGCACAAGACCACATCATTGATATTCAAAGCTGATGCTAATGCAATATTGGTGGCCTCTTCCCCCTTCCCCTAAGGTAGGAAGAATTTATGTCTTGCCTCTGCGTTTCATAACAGAGATTCATTCAGAGGAGGATATAAGGGTGTATTAATAATGCTTTATGCTTCATAAGAGAAGATGTGCCAGATGAAGGATGCATAAAATTTTTAAAAAGATAAACTTTCACAATATCATTACAATATGAAGACAGAAAATCAAATGGGAATGACAAATCATTAATCCATGAATCCATTCAACGGAAGGACAAGATATAATATGAGGATTATGGCAGAGTAGAGCAGTTTTTAGGGATTACTGCCTCCATGCCTTCTGCTCACAAAATTGTTTTTTTATCCAAACTAGAAAACCCAAAAATCTACTAAACACAATATTTAAAGATTAGCTGCAGCAGCAAAGTAGTTATTCTTCACCAAAAATTTACAGGATCAACATTTGTTTTCATATTTTCAAGCGTTACATTACTGTATAGTGACACCGGAATCACGAATAGATACCTAAAAACCTCCCAGCATGTTGATAAACCAGGAAGTGGCGGAGAAAAAAAAAAAACCTTCTTTTAGCCCTTATATTTCTGTAAACGGGACGGACCGACCGACGGCTCGCCATTCTCTAAAAAAAACCTTCTTTTAGCCCTTCTATTTCTGTAAACGGGATGGACCGATCGACGGCTTGCCATTCACTAAAAAAAACCTTCTTTTAGCCCTTATATTTCTGTAAATGGGACGGACCGATCGACGGCTCGCCATTCTCTCCTTCGTGCCCAGGCTCCATCACCACTGCAAATCGGCCTCATGTCCACCAAAATACTTCCAGAAACTAAAAAAATAATAAGCCCTTAGACTGGCGCGCGAGAGGTTGTGTCTTTTTCATGGAGTGGGTGCCTCTGTGGGAGGAGCGTGCATGCAGCCCGCGTGGCATCCATGCAGCCCGGGCTCACGTGGGCTCCCTGTGGTCAGCTGGGCGGTGGGATGCCGGGGAGAAAGGAGAATGGGGGACTCGACAGGTGGAGAAGAGGTGAGGTCGCGACGCGGAGGAGGAGAGACATCGTGGTGTGGAGAGGTGAGCCTTAGTTTGGGATCTTCGACCTCCAAATTACATTTTATTTTATTTATATTTTGAACGCTTAAACAATTTAGAATGAAGTGGGCTATTCTCTCGACCATATGCACCGTTGAGAGTCAAGCCCCCCTCATGGCATTTGCCTCCGCCGTTTGAGTCCATTTCCTTCTCCGTTCGCCGATATTTCTTTCGGAGATTGCGGTCGGCACTACGTACTTGATGTGGACCTGGATCAGTAAGCTGTCAGTCCTGCATATGGTTGTTTCAAATACTAAATACGGTGTGCTTTCCAAATTCAAATTTAAACTTTGAACTTCTTTCATTTCCCTCCCACCCTGTTTCAAGAAAGGCCTCTCTCTGCGCAACACATTGTGCCCTCGACATAGCTACCACCTCGCTAGAGTCTGAGCTTGAAGTTCTTCATCGCGTTGGTGGCAGTGTTAAGTTGATTAGCAGATGAGCAGGATATGCAAGAGGGCATATGATAATTCGCCACAATTTTTTTTCCCGGCATTGATAGGTATGACTGTTCATTTATTAATTGTCTTGATTTATAACAACGCGAATCCTGATAAATAATTTTATTGCAGTTCAAAGCAATCTACACCAGGTTGTGGAAGGAGAAGCGATAAAAGTTCCTGTACTCCATATGAAGTCGTGGTGTAATATATTGATGTTGATATTGTTATATAAATATTTGGGCTTTCGTTTGAAGAATTCCATAATACATGCTCTGCATCTCTTCCTCCTTTTGAAGCACTCATTGATTGATTTGTTCTCCGTCGGAATGGAGACATCCACAAATGTTAGAATGGGCAATGCGTGAGCTGTTAAGACATCCTCAACCAATGAAGAGATCCTCACTAAGGTTATACCCATCGTTGCCGCTAGCGCTTCCACATGCTTATGTAGAGGCTGCCACGGCGGGTACTATATACCTAAGAATACAATGGTAATGCTGAACTTGTGGGCTATAGGAAGAGATCTTGCTGTGTGGGGGGGCAGATGCTTGGAATGGATACACAGAGCTCTCTCTCAGTCACTCATATTTAAGTTTTAAAATTCAAATGTTCGAATGGATACCCCGCCCATTTACTACACAGCGCTCTTGCAGTCACTCAGAACAGAGGAACATAACAAACAAGATGAGGGGGTTTGCAGGCACAGATGAGGAAGCTTCTCTCCACATCTGGAAGTCTGAGACGAGATCTAGGCCGTTCGTTGAGCGTCCATGGAGGCCGAGCAGAGTCGCCCAAGAAAGAACCATGAATGTCCACACAGATGTTAATTCCAAAGGGTTTTATTATATGGGGCTTCCCGGTGCTTTTGAACATATTTATCACAAGGGAAATGGGTAAAAACGTGGAAGGTCTTTGAATTTCTGGTAAGATCTTTCTTGTTTAATTCCAAATGGAGTTCTTCTCCCCAGTTAGAAGATGGTGTTTCCTTTATTGATGTGATGTGTGATGGCAAGGCCATTCATAAAATCAAGGATGTTCTTGAGGAAGTTACCGTAGTCACTGAAGCTAAGTTGGTAAATGATGTGACATATTTGAGCTCACATTTTGCGTTAAGAATCAATCTTAGATCATCTTAAGACAGTCTACCGTAAGGCCTTGCTCATATTAGGATGCCAACAGCAGCAGCAGGCACAACAGCAACCAGCACAGGCCATGGGGCTTCAAGCCTAATGGTTTTACATTGGAAGTATTCTTACATGATTGAACAATTTTTTTTTTTTTTTTCAGTTGATTTTCCTTCATGCCAATTTCATTCCGCTCATAGCATCTTTTTCCCTGATTCCTGGGTGGTGGCAGGCATTGACAAAATCTGCTTGTTAGGCATCTGAGAATGAAGAGGGTGAAGTCACTGATTCTTGGTCAACGAAGATTTTCTAGTGATTGTTAGATGCTTGATTTTCTTATTCTAAGAGTAATTAGAATTAGTGTAACAGTAATGTAAAAATTGGCTATGATTTCAAGGAAAATTCCATTGTCATAAAGAAAGTATATCGTGAAAAGGGATTTTGAATTGATTTTATTTCTGCAGGAATACGACTGGATGGCTGATTTTTTATTCCGAGCATAATTATAATTAATGTGAAAGTCTCATTTATAATGTAAATAGTGGTTATGATTTTAGAGAAACTGAAAGTCCAGTGCCGTGTAAAGAAGGCTATTATATGTTGATTTTGAATTAATTTGATTAATAAACAAATAATAAATATATTTATGTATTGATTATGAAGGGTAATATACATATAATTATAATTTTTAGTTTAGTTTAGTTGTGATGCAAAATTCTGGAATGACCATGACAGTGCTATTATCTTAACAATGATATTAATATACTTTTCATTTTAAAGATGGTTTAAAGTTAGAGAATGAAATTTGAATTGATTAAGTTAAAAAGTATGAAAAAAAAATTGATGATATTAATATACTTTTCATTTTAAAGATGGTTTAAAGTTAGAGAATGAAATTTGAATCGATTAAGTTAAAAAGTATGAAAACAAAATTGTTTGGATAAGTGAAAAGTTTGGTAGCAATGATATCATTAATTTTTAAAAATCTTTTATTGATATTAAAATTAAGTATTAATTTTTAAAAATCTTTTATTGATATTAAAATTAAATATTAAATATTTTTTATGATATAAATGTTTTTATATTTTAGTTAATATTAAAACTCAATAGTATGTCTTATTTTATTATTATTTTTCAATGTAAAAAATATGATAAGGTTACTATATATTTTGGGATTTGTTTTTAAAATGTTAATTATAACTTGAAATAATAATTTGATTTCTAAAATATTTTTTATAATTTGAAATTTCATTATTTGAACTTGTAATCATTTTTAAAAGTTTATAATGTTAAAGTGATAGTCATTGAATGATGAAGATTGAAACTAATATAATATAAATGGAATTCTTATTTCTTGGGATTATCTATATACAATAAGTAATTAGTAATTAATGTATAATTTATGTGTTTAATATGATTACATTTTTCATGACATTGAATAGTCTACTTGATATTCATTCATTATATTTTGTGAAATTTATAATGTTTATTATAATTTGATGAGTTATGGGAAACTCAAAACTTTGTCTAATAAATATTTTCAACTTGACACTCTTAAAGTTATAATAAAAAATAACTAAACTTTGTTACATAAAAAACATTCAATCATTAAATTAACAAATTTAAACAAAAATATTTTATAATTAATTACAAAATAATTATAATAATTTATTTATTTTTAAATCAAACTTTACTTTAAAAGAGGAAAAAAATACTCTTTTGTATAAAGAAAGGTGCAAGGGAATCAATAATTTTGATGAACTATATTAAATTGGAGCTTATAATTTATGACTTTTTGTTATAGTAAATTTTCATTGGTTTCTATTAGAATATTTGATTTCATTATTTAAATTTAGACAAGTTTATATAGTAAAATTTCAAAATAAATATAACCAAAAGAAATAAAATGCATTTGGCTAAGAAAAGAAAAACAAAAAATTAATAATAAAATACTTTAACAGTATTATTTTATATGTAAATGCATGCATTTAAGAAAAAAAACTAAACAATCAATAATAAAATACTTTATTTAAGTGTATACTATTTTATTTGTAAATGGCATTGGATTTGTTTAAAAAAAGAAAATTTAAAAATCAATGATAAATTACTTTATTTTAATTGTACAATTTTGTATGTAAATAACATTGGGCGGTTAGGTGTTTATGTATAATTTTCATTGTATTTGTGTTTCAATGTAAAATGAGACAAGCTAGATCTCTCTCCCATTGTTTTATTTTGTGTTTTTTATTCATTTACATGCAATGGCAAGTTAAATGAAGCTAGTTGAAAAATTAAATACTAAGGAATTAGAATTTCTCATAAACATGAAATAAAAAAAAAATGTATATGTGAATTTTTTATTTTTATTTTGAGAAAGTATAGTATATAAAATATTTAGTGTGAATTTCATAGCATAGCATGAAATTTCACTAAACATTAAGTAGAAGTAGGAGAGTAAAAATGTTTTTAAAAGATGAAATAGCTCATGTTTGATGTTTGTTTAGGGAGTTTAAATTTCTTACAAGTATACAATTAAAGAAAAAAAATGCAATAATAATGTAAGGTTAGGCGTTAATGTTGTTAAGGGAAAAATTATTGCTAAAAGCTTGTTGTCTATAGCTATAACTCATAATATGATAAGGGCTTCCTCTAAGGGTTTGAGCTTACCTTGATCGATAATATGCCTAGATGCAAACTATGGAAAATATTGAAATAAATCGGTATCCCTCCCTCCCATCTCTATGAAAGATTAATGTACAGTGTAATAACACATGGCTAATGGACCACCCATGAATGGGGTGATAGGGATGAGTATGCAAACTATATATGCATTTGATAGATATTCTTGTTTTGTTTTGTACCCCCAAAAAACTATCGGCAATGGACACTTATTTTAATATTTATGTAAGTTAAGGTGTCCCCTCATTGCCATGTAAAGGGACAAAAAAATAGTGGTGAATTAATGGATAATGAAGATTTTGAATCTCCACAAACAAGAGCCATCCCTAGTACCCCATCTCCCTAGAAAAAGATGAAGAACTAGGAAAATGCTCTTCTAGTTCATATCTCTCTTTGAGATTGTACCTTTTTTTTACTTCTTATTAGGAGTTGTCTACAACGTCTACAATTTCGCCCGGACGGCAAGCAAAATCCGGCAACGGTGACCCCCTCTGGCACATCTCATGGCACCTCTCTCGGACCCTCCCCTCCGTCGCTGATACCGCCGCCATTGACAGGGATAGGGACGTTGGATCTCACTGCTGGATCCTCCCTAGACATGATAGGTTGTACACTTATTTAACTTTCCTTTAGCTTCGACCTTCAAATATTTATCTTCTTGAATCCCTAGACCGAAGACGGCAGGTGAAAAAGAGGATGAAACTCCTCATAGTGAAACTGAACAACTCATAGAGAAAACACTCACTCGACAACGAACTGAAAAAGTACGAGAATTTCTATTAGATTGTTGCTCAACTTAAAAATTCATTTGGATGGACTTCGATTAGCCACCCGATAAGATCCATCTTCAACAGGATTAGCCCCTTCAAGGTACAAATGAACTTGGACATATGAAATTCGAAAGGAAAGGTTGATGCAAAATATGTAGACAACAGGATAAATCAGTTAGAGTCTTATTTCTCTATGAATCAAATTTCTAAAACTAAGAAAGTCACCATTGCAACTTTGAAGATTTTGACTTCTGTACATTGTTGGTGGGAAAATATTTCAACTAGACAAGAAGGTTTCCCTATCGACACCTGGTTGAAATTTGTTGAATAATATGTCAAGGCGGAATTTTATCCATCCAAGTACACTATAAGAAATGGCAGCAGTTGAGACAATGGAAAGACCAAACTATACAGAGTTATAATGATGAATTCCATCGACTAATGGCTCGACTTGGTATTAGGGAGGAAGAAAAGTTTCTTATTTTGAAGTATATCAATGGATTAACTTTTTATATCCGACTAGAGATGGAATTCCTCAATATTGGCACTCTCACAGAAGCATTCCATTACGCCAACTTGAGGCAAAAACTATTGACAGGAACTGTGCATGACAGGAATTGTGCCCAGCAGGAACTGTTCCTGTTAGGAACTTTCCCCAACAAGAACTGCACCTGTTATGAACTTTTCCGAACAGGATGCTTGTTAGGGACTTTGCCCAGCAGGAACTGTGCCTGACAAGAACTTTGCTTGTTAGAAACTTTTCCCAACAGGAACTGTGCCTGTTAGGAACTTTGCCCAACAGGAACTATGCCTGACAGGAACTTTTCCCAACAGGAACTCTATTTGTTAGGAACTTTGCCCAACAGGAACTGTGCCTATTATGAACTTTTCCCAACAGGAACTGTGCCTGTTATGAACTTTTCCCAACAGGTGCCTGACAGGAAGTGTGCCTGACAGGAACTTTGTCCAACAGGAACTTTGGCTCAGGAACTTTGCCCAACATGAACTTTTCCTCAGGAACTTTGCCCAACAGGAACTATGCTTGTTAGGAACTTTTCCCAATAGGAACTGTGCCTAATAGGAACTTTTCCCAATAGGAACTCTGTCTATTAGGAACTTTTCCCAATAGGAACTGTGCCTGTTATGAAATTTTCCCAACAAGAACTGTGCCTGTTATGAACTTTTCCCAACAATTGCTTGACAGGAACTTTTCCCAACAGGAACTGTGCCTGACGGGAACTTTGCCTGTTAGGAACTTTTCCCAACAGGAACTTTTCCCAACATGAACTTTGCCTCAGGAAATTTTTCCAACAGGAACTGTGCCTGTTAGGAACTTTGCCCAACAGGAACTTTTCCCAACAAGAACTCTACCTGTTAGGAACTTTTCCCAACAGGAAGTGTGCTTGACAAAAACTTTGCCCAACAGGAACTATGCATGTTAGGAACTTTGCCCAACAATAACTGTGCCTGACAGGAACTGTGTCCAGCAGAAACTGTGCATGACAAGAACTATGCCTGTTAGGAACTTTTCCTAGCAGGAACTGTGCCTGATAGAAAATTTTCCCAACAGAAACTGTGCATGACAGGAACTGTGCCCAGCATGAACTGTGCCTAACAGGAACTTTGCCCAACATGAATTCTGTCTGTTACGAACTTTTCCCAACAGGAACTGTGCCTGTTATGAACTTTTCCCAATAGGAACTGTGCCTATTATGAACTTTTCCCAACAGGTGCCTGACAGGAACTGTGCTTGATAGGAACTTTGCCCAACAGGAACTATGCCTGACAGGAACTTTGCCTGTTAGGAACTTTTCCTCAGGAAATTTGCCCAACAGGAACTGTGCCTGTTAGGAACTTTTCCCAACAGGAACTGTTCCTGACAGGAACTTTGCCCAACAGGAACTATGCCTGACAGGAACTTTTCCCAATAGGAACTGTGCCTGACAGGAACTTTTCCCAACAGTAACTTTGCCCAACAGGAACTGTGCCTGTTAGGAACTTTGCCCAACATGAACTGTGCCTAACAGGAACTTTTCCCAACAGGAACTCTGTCTGTTAGGAACTTTGCCCAACAGGAACTGTGCCTGTTATGAACTTTTCCCAACAGGAACTGTGCCTGTTATGAACGTTTCCCAATAGGTTCCTGACAGGAACTTTTCCCAATAGGAACTGTGCCTAACAGGAACTTTGCCTGTTAGGAACTTTTCCCAACATGAACTTTGCCTTAGGAACTTTGCCTAACATGAAATTTGCCTCAGGAAATTTTCCCAACAGGAACTGTGCCTCTTAGGAACTTTTCCCAACAGGAACTGTGCCTGATAGGAACTTTTCCCAACAAGAAATCTGCATGTTAGGAAATTTTCCCAACAAAAAGTGTGCCTGACAGGAACTGTGCCAAACAGGAACTATGCCTGTTGGGAACTTTGCCCAATAGGAACTGTGCCTGACAGGAACTGTGCCCAGTAGAAACTGTGCATGACAGGAACTATGCCTGTAAGGAACTTTGCCCAGCAGGAACTATGCCTAACAAGAAATTTTCCCAACAGGAACTGTGCCCAGCATGAACTGTTCCTAACAGGAACTTTTCCTATTAGGAACTTTGCCCAACAGGAACTGTGCTTGTTATGAACTTTTCCCAACAGGAAGTGTGCCTGGTAGGTTTCTCGGCCCTTTGTTTGTTGACTGATATAACAATTTAAGGGGAGCTCCTTTGACCTCATTTCTGGCCCTATCATAACCCTAGGACCCCATCTTGCCATTCTAGACCAAATACTTTCCAACGTTGGGCCTGGAGACAGGTTTTAGCTTACCACAAATTATCTCGGCTCTATCCACTACAGATTGGAAACAAGGACATGTTGGGTTCATTCTATCACTATTATCCAAGATCTAGACACCCTTAGCCCCTGACACCTTAAAGTATCACCCTATCAATGTTTGCTCCTAAAGGCCTAACGACAGTCTCTTTGAGGCTCCATTTCCACTGTCCGAAATTCTCTCTCTACCTTAACACATCACATAAGCTTGTGGTTTGCTTTACTCGTTTTAACACTTTGTCCTGGAAGAGATTGTTCAATCATTGATTGCAGTTCATTGCATGTTGTTCTCCAAATCAGAGAAGAGAAAGCTAGTTGTTTGGTTAATCTAATTTGGGGAGGATCTAGCAGTGAGATATGACGTCCGTGTCCCTGTCAGTGGCGGCGGTGTCAGCGACGGAGGGGAGGGTCCGAGAGAGGTGTTGGGACAAATTGGTTCAGATGGGAGCCATCAAACCATCCAAGGAACATGTGCTTGTTTCTGGAGATTCCAAGAATTTCAAAGAAAAGAAGAATGCCAATGACAAGTGGTCGTCATATGAGAGGCAGAAGGAGAAGACAAATCCATCAGAAGGACCTTCGAATCCAAGGAAGGAAAAGTAGAATATGAAAGAGAGGAGATTCCTAACCCTTGTTTGAGTAATTCTAGTTATGTCTTAACATTCATAGATGATTAATTCAAGATACTGTTGAGTCTATTTCCTCAAGTTCAAGTCAGAAGTGTATGAGTTTTTTAAAGTTTTTAAAGCTTTCGTTGAAAATATCTATGGAAATATGATTAAGGCGCTTCATATTGAAAATGGAAAATTCTCAAGTGGCATATGTCAAGGTTGCCTGCTTGGCAAACATTTGGAGCAAAAGTTTGAGAAAGAAAAGGCATGGAGAGCCTCCTCAACTCTCGAATTGATTCACAGTGACATCATTGGACCCCTTCCTAACCCTTGTTTCAATAATTCTAGTTATGTCTTAACATTCATAGATGATTATTCAAGATATTGTTGAGTCTATTTCCTCAAGTTCAAGTCAGAAGTGTATGAGATTTTTACAGTTTTTAAAGCTTCCGTTGAAAATATCTATGGAAATATGATTAAGGTGCTTCATATTGAAAATGGAGGGGAATATGTGAAAAATTATTTGCATCAATTTTGTGCTTATGTATGCATCGAGACGCAACACATTGTTCCCTACACACCATAGCATAATGGTGTGGTAGAGTGAAAGGACACATCTCTGAAAGAGATGGCCACGTGTATGCTTGAGTCAAAGAAACTATCTCCTAAGATGTGGGTAGAAGCCATCAACTATGCTGCATACATTCATAACCGTGTTCCTCACAAATCTTTGAAAGGCATCAATCCATTAATTTAAGCTTGGATTGGGCACAAACCTGATGTGTCTCACTTTCAAATATTTGGTTCCAAGGCTTGGAAAAGGATTCCTCCAGAGAAGAGAAAGGCCTTATAGCCTCGGAGCCTTGAATGTATCTTTGTTGGTTATGATGAATATTGTAAAGGATATAAACTGTTAGATCCATCCACCATGAATACTCTCATTGATATAAGTGTACAATTTGAAGAAGGTCCTTTGAAAGACATCCAACAAGATATCTCAACACCACCACTTGAAGATGATCGAGGAAGTGAAGCCTCCTCATATGATATTTCTGATTTTGCTACTTATGATGAAGATGAACATGCCGATATGGATCTAGATCTAGTTGATATAATAGATCCACCTTCAAGGCCTAAATGGGCTGAGAAGGCTATTGAAGCAACTAATGGATTTACTGGAGATCCACATGATCCAAGAAGAACTAGATCTAAGTTCGAAGGTGCATGCCTTGCACTCTCTACTACTGATCCACTTCTCCCTGAGAGGTGTTTCATGATGATTGGATCATATACAAAAACATTCTATGATACCTCCCAAGATCCAAGATGGAAAGCTGTAATGGATGAAGAGTACCAATCTCTTCAAAACAATGAAAATTGGGAGCTAGTTTCACTTCCTCCTGGAAGAAAAATTTCTCAATGCAAGTGGGTATACCGAACCAAGGTGGCTTTTTATGGGGTCACATTCAAGTACAAATATTGGTTGGTGGAAAAGGGATTCTCTCAAGTCCAGGGGATTGACTACACAAAGACATTCACTCTTGTAGCTAAGATGGACTCTATTAGGTTGGTTTGGCCATTGCTGCATGCAAGCACATGGAAGTGCACCATATGGATGTAAATTCAGCCTTCCTCCATGGAGATCTTGAGGAAGAGATATATATGTAGAATCCAAAAGGATGCACTCATGATCCTTCACTTGTTTGCATATTGAGGAAGTCTCTTTATGGGCTGAAGCAGGCTCCTAGAGCCTAGGATGCGAAGATGGATTATTTCCTTCTTTCACAATACTTCCAAAGATGAAAATTAGATCTGAATGTGTACATGAAGCATGATGGTGATTCTCTTTTACCCATTGTCTTGTATGTAGATGATTTGTTGATCACATGGAGTAGATTTGCATGTATTGCTTCCATTAAGTTTGCTTTGCATAGTTCATTTTCCATGATAGATTTGGGATTGTTGAAGTGATTTCTTGGACTTGAGATAGCACAATCTACTTTAGGTATCAAAGTTTCACAATCCAAGTATGCTTCATATTTTCTCAACAAGTTTCATATGTCAGATTGTAAGTCATCAACATTCCCCTACCTCTCTGGTGCCAGTCTTGAGGATGGTGGTTCTTTACCTTTGGTGAATAGTACATTGTATAGAGAATTGATTGGGAGTGTTTTGTTTCTCACACATACTTTCCTTGACATCTCCTATGCGGTGAGTGTTGTTTCTAGATACATGAAGGAGCCCCATTAAATCCATTGGAAATCAACAAAGTGGATCCTTTAGTATGTGCAAGGGACAAAGAATTTTGGTAGTCACTATGCAACTGACTCTCCACTAGATCTTGTTGGGTAAACTGATTTTAATTGGGTTGGTGATAGTTGAGATCAGAAGTACACTTTTGAATATGTTTTCATGATGGTTATGTTCCTATATGTTGGTCAAGCAAGAAGTAGTCAACCATTGCTTTTATCATCTGCTGAAGCTGAGTATAGAGGTGTTGTCAATGCAACCACACAATCAACTTGGTTGCAAGGCATTTTGTCAGAGTTTGGGATTTCCTTGAGTGATCCTACTGTCATCTTTTGTGACAATCAAAGTGCTATCAAGATCTCAATAGATCTAGTTCAAAGGAAAATAACCAAGCACATTGAGATTTGCATGCACTACATCATAGGTATGGTGCATGATCACATCATTTCACTGCAGTACTGTCCTTCAGAAGAGCATGCTGCAGAAAACTTCACCAAATTTTTTACTGAAAATAAGCTCACTCATTTTATATCACTCCTTGGGGTGAGTGAAACCATGGTGAAGACAGCTTAGATTTGATTCATGTCCATTTTGAGGGGGGATTTTGTTCCCATTGGGTTTTCCCTCTTTCCTCGATTGATTTGGACATTTTTTTTGTAAAGCGTGACCTTTGGTATTTGTTAACAGGTCCCTATTTCTAATTTTCATCACATAAATTCAAGCTCAAGGGAGGGTGTTTGGATATATTACCCATCTAGACATTATGGCAAACATTTTTTTTTCCTAGTGCTTAGACTAAGTTGTTGACATCCTGGTGCATAGTTTCCATCATTGGGATTGCCACTGGACCACTGATTTGTCATCTTTGGTCCCATCACCCATAGATGTGCCCTCTTTCATGATTTTTGGGACAAGTTGGGTCAGTCCTAAATTTTAGGGACCTCCTACAATTTAGGGATCTAGAATCCTCACCTTGGTTTCATCATTGAAGACCACTATTAGTCAACTAGCTTATGGGCCCATCTTTGGTTTCATCACTAATATTTTGAGCATCCAACACTTTGATGCACCTCCTTGGCCTATCTACTGTCAACTAACTGACTAATGCACTCTTTAGTCTCACCTACCATCAGTTAACCGCCCATTCATCGGAGTTGTAACTAGTTCTCATGTCTAGTTTGTGAATCTTCCTAAGTAGCCCCTATTTTTGCTTGAATTTCGAATGCCATCATAGGATCACAAATTTATTCTATTGTAATATGTTTGGATAGAAAACTGATTGTTGATATCAGATTAATAAAGAGTCAGTTGCATCAAAGCTCCTTCTCTCTGGTGAATTAGCCCATAATTCTGCTCAATTTTGTCTGTGAATTTATGTGAAACTAGTGAGGACTATTTTCTTGTTTGTGAGATCTTCTGTGCAAAAATTTCATAGGGAGCACAAATGACCAGTCACTGTTAAAATTCTTCCCATTCAAGTAGTATAGTTTGAATATTTGTGTTGATTGTGATTAATTATGATAACTGGAGGAGTTTCTCAGGCATGGGTCTATTCCTCATTCTTTGCAAAAGAGGGCCAACATTTTGCTACAAGATTGTTGATGTGCATAAAATAAGGTACATTCATTTAGATATTTAGATAGCCTCTCCTTGTGTTGATTTGGCCTCATGTAGCCATTGAAGCTCTTTTCTCTATAGTTCATTGATTTGTTGTTGATCCATATTGATTTGCTTGTCCAAAGTTTTTGTAATTTCAGGACTTGTTGTAGTCTTTATCATATTCAGGTTTGTAATGGTTGCTTGAGTCTTATGTATGTTCGCAAAGACTTGTCCATAATAGGCGTACCAATTATTCAAGACCATAGTTGACTTGGTGGCGAGTACTTCATACTCCTGCAATTTCTTGTTTCGCTTTGAAAATATTTTGTATTGGTTTAACATGAGGAGGTCAGTCTCATAGCCTACGGTTGTTGCTATTGCAGGTCAGTGATGTACTAAAATTGAGTGAGTAGTGTGCCGACAAGGCTCTGCAGGAAATTGATATGCCTGTCTAGTTATTGGCCTACCAGAGGACCAATCAATTGTTCTACTTCGGCCTTGCAGTTCTTCCATGCATCCTCCTCAACATTCCTCAAAGTTTTTAATTTCTTGGTAGCATCACTCTAGTGTTTATTGTGTTATTTATTAATTATTTTGAAGATATCTTCTAGCTCTTCATCATAAGCCTTCACCGTGGAAAAATGCATGTAGTTGATGTAGTCTTGGTTGACTTCTAAATAGGTATTGTAAGTGTAGGTCATCGCTTATTCTTCTTCTTCTTTCCCTTGTTTACCTTCTTTAATTTGTGTGGCTAATATGCTCTGCTAGGTGGGGGTAATTGCTATGTTGATGATGTAGATAGAGTCGAAGGAATGGTCGATATAGTGGTCAACGGAAGGGTCGACAAGATGATCGAAGGGATGGTTGATAGGACGATCGAAAAAATGGTCTAAGGTAGAACATATAGGGTGGTTGATGGAGGGGCTATCAAGATAGAATTTATTGTAGATGTTGGTGTTGGGATAGTTGGAAATATTGTTGACCAGGTGGGTGTTTTCGGGGAGATGTTATTGGGAGTTGTAACGACTTTAAGGATGGAAATTTGATAGGTGATGGGGTAAACGAGATGGGAAAAGGGGATTCTTTGAATAACACAAGTGTAGTTAAGGTAAATCTAGGGATAATGACTATATAGAGCTCGATGGTGGGTTCATAAGAATTTGGACCAATTGCAGGCTAACAGAGGAAATTGATGGTAGTGGAGGAGGAGTGTCTTCTATGAGTAGGATCAGTGAGGCTAGCAGGGTTTCTTGAGTTAAGTCTATTTCTTGTTCCATGGTGGGCTTGTTTATTGTTCTACGTTTTGTGGGGACATAAGCGACAGGGGGTTGAGTCATTTTTACCTTCTTTGATGGTGGCATGTCCAACTGTTGTGACACTGTCTTCTCTATCTGATGCTCGATTTTTACTTTGTCTAGTGATGCTTCGACTATTATGGCTTTGGCCTTTTCCTACGCATCAACTATGTATTTCCCTGTAGATGAGATCAAAAGCGGCTTCCTTTTTCTTGGCTACTGCCAGGTTGATTTCCCCTTGGGGTTTTATTCATACGCCAGTGCCTGCTCCACAACTGAGTCAAGCTTTTTCCTTCAACCGAGGTTCATTGAAGTCTAGTTCTACCCTTCCTAAATTAAGCTGTCCAAGTTGTCCTCGTTCCACTAGCTAGAGGACTCCTACACTTTTTCGTGGAAACGACTTGTGGTTGGCAATATAGCTAACTGTTGTTCAAAAGTTGTATCTTTTGGGGAAAAGGTAGCGATGTACAAGGAAGCTTCATATTGGTCTTCCTTTTGTCCATTTGTTAGTGGCAAGAGTAACTCAGCTTGGGTACTTTTAGGCAATGTGGGCACCATAGTGACTATATTTATCTACCGAGGGAGGTCATAAAATATTGTGTTGACAGGAGGATAGTAATCCAACTCCTTATGGTTCTCCTCCTTGACCATGTAGATACCACACTTTGGTGCGGTCTCTAGGCCCACCTCAATGTGGGCAATTGGTGGCAGACTTCGACAAATAAATTATGGGACTTGCCACTAGTCGCAGGTAATCTTTAACAATTGGAGCCAATTTTTGAACAAAATTTTGGGTTTGGTCGACCCAAACGACATGCCTTTTGGAGAAAATATCCTATAGTTGTTCATTAATGGTGGCTATGTGTTGGTGAATTCCAACTATTGGACTGGAGGTATCTTCGTCATCGCAATCCAAATAAGCGACGATGGGACCTGGATTGTTTATTTGGTTTCTTGGCATTTTTCATAGTTACTTTTCACAATGTTGGTGACCTGGTTGGCCTAGTTGAGGATTTTTCCTCGATAGGCATCTTGTTTAACTGTCTCGATCATCTCTAGCTTGATGCCAGAGAGTTAGCTAGAGTTGGTGAGACACAGGAAACTATTATAGAGGTCCATTTTATTACTGGGTATGTTACTTGACTGATGATCAGTCCTTTGGAATTGTTGCCCTTCATGCTCTTTGTGAACTCAAGATATGAATTATTAGGGAGTTGAATATCTCGATGGGTTCGTTGAGCTAAATTTTGTTTTGGGTGCCATTAGAATTATCGTGTCTTTTTGAACAAAAGTAGAGTGGATGTGTTTTGCGTGGAAACATTGAAATGGGAAAACAATAAAATTGACATATTGCTATGATTTAGTTTTAAGTATAGTTATCAAGTTCTAGTTCTAATTCATTTGATATAAAAAATAAATTGTTATCTAAAATTCAATACGGAAAAATTAGTACTAGACATTTTACAAATACACAATATTGGTCTCATTTTCCTTTTGTGCCTTCATTGGTCTCTTTTACTGCATGAAACTTAAATTTTCCTTAAAATCGTGTGCCTGTGGGTAGATAATTTCAACCTGATGATGTGGGTAGATAACTTCAACCTTATGATATTTGTGCAGAGAATTTTGTTTTCATTTCTTTGAATAGCTGAGAGAAATGCACGATTTGCAGAAAACCATTGTAAATTTTGGGGAGCGTTTAGTCTTTTGCTTGTTTAAATGACAAAAATGCACGATTTGCTTTTTTGGGCTTATTTTTTTGGCAAGTTGTAAAATATTTTGAAGGCGAATTCGATTTTTTGGGCCAATTGGGATATTTTGCAAATTGTAGAAACTATTGCAAAATTTGGGGGAGAATTGAGAGTTTTTGCAAATTGAAGAATCTAGTTCAAATTTTTGGGGTGTTTCATCTTTTGTTTGTTTATATGAGAGAAATGCACAATCTCATATATTATTGCATTTTTTTAAGCAAATGGCATTTTTTTAAGGGTGAATTGGGATTTTTTTTCGAATGAATTGAGATATTTTTTCAGATTTTTGGAATAAATTAGCTAGCCCTGCTCTTCATTGTGCACCGAATTGGAATTAGGTGAATTTATAAGCAAATCAAATCGAAATTAATTTACAAATTTCCTCCGAATTGTTCAACCCAATTCAGCCGAATTCTGTAACTATGGTTCTAAGATATAAGAGGAGGATGAATGTCACCTCCATTCTTCACCCAGCTCTCATCACATTTTTAAAGTTCACACGAAGAATACACATGCCTTAAAAATTGAAGACACGAATAGAGTTTGCAAACAGTGACTGAACATTTTGTTGGGTAACATTATTTGTGCAATCTGCAACACGGTTTGTTAAGCTGTCTTTCAAATATCATCACTTATTCACTCACCCGGAGGTCCCTTCACCCATTTCCAAGAACTTCGAGGTTGCCAATATGTACCAGGTCGTGTGTTCCATCCCATAGTCTACGTTGGTCAATGGACACGAGACGCTCAAACATTTTGCGGTTGATCTAACTAGTCTTTCCATTGACCACGTGTAACTAAAGGAAATCATCATATCGGCTTCAAGTAATTAGTCCAAAATTCTGAGAGTTTTAGTCCTCGTACGAATATTTTAGTGTTGAAACCCACAACTTGAGATATTTATTCACATCAACTCTTGTCGCCCTTTGGGTTGGCAATGCCAAGATTTCCAGGTGTAATTCTCGAAAAGCAGTATTTTCATTTTCAGAGATAATTCCATGTTGGAAGAAGATTCGTTACTCGTGGGCTGATGTTTAAAGCCAAATTCCATAAAACACTGTAACTCTTGGAATTCCGAATTCATTACTCGTGGGATTGCGAGATCTGACTATACCATGCCGACCAACGACCGATTCGATTTCTTCGAATGAAATCTCTTCATTGGTTGAGGATGTCTTAACAACTCACGCATTGCCCATTCTAACATTTGTGGATGTCTCCATTCCGGCGGAGAACAAATCAATCAATGAGTGCTTCAAAAGGAGGAAGAGATGCAGAGCATGTATTATGGAATTCTTCAAATGAAAGCCCAAATATTTATATAACAATATCAACATCAATATATTACACCACGACTTCATATGGAGTACAGGAACTTTTATCGCTTCTCCTTCCACAACCTGGTGTAGATTGCTTTGAACTGCAACAAAATTATTTATCAGGATTCGCGTTGTTATAAATCAAGACAATTAATAAATGAACAGTCATACCTATCAATGCCGGGAAAAAAAACTGTGGCGAATTATCATATGCCCTCTTGCATATCCTGCTCATCTGCTAATCAACTTAACACTGCCACCAGCGCGATGAAGAACTTCAAGCTCAGACTCTAGCGAGGTGGTAGCTGTGTCGAGGGCACAATGTGTTGCACAGAGAGAGGCCTTTCTTGAAACAGGGTGGGAGGGAAATGAAAGAAGTTCAAAGTTTAAATTTGAATTTGTAAAGCACGCAGTATTTAGTATTTGAAACAACCGTATGCAGGACTGACAGCTTACTGATCCAGGTCCACATCAAGTACGTAGTGCCGACCGCAATCTCTGAAAGAAATACCGGCGAGCGGAGAAGGAAATGGACTCAAACGACGGAGGAAAACGCCGTGAGGGGGGCTCGAGAGAATAGCCCACTTTATTTAGAATTTAGAATTATATTTGCAGTTTAGTGGTAATAATAATTGTTCTTATTAAATTTTTTTATTAATGTTGAGAATGTGTGTCTTCATAACTATTGCACATTTTTTAATACTGTGACTGTCTTGCATGAAGACTCTTCCAATCGTTGTATTGTGGAGACATTCTTGTGCACCAGTATCGCCTTTTTAGCTGCGCCCATGCACTGCAGAGACCATGGTGAACCCCTCTCATCTTATTGCTAATTGACTGTAAAATTGATGGTGCCATGCACTGCAGAGACCATGGTGAACCCCTCTCATCTTATTGCTAATTGACTGTAAAATTGATGGTGCGTTGAGCTCTAATAATGGAGACCTATGTGGAGAATCACTCGAGCATCCCTTACACTTCTGCGTAGCTGGGTTGGTTGTGTGTGAGACCTGCTAAGAGGAGAGCTGCGCGGGAGAAGAGTGTTGGTAGCTTATGAATGCTGCCTGATCGTGGAGTCTTATGGTGTGGATGCTCGCTTTAGCGCTGGCCATAATTTGAAGTTATTGTCTTGAAACCAAGATTACTTCTGCGTAGCTGGGTTGGTTGTGTGTGAGACCTGCTAAGAGGAGAGCTGCGCGGGAGAAGAGTGTTGGTAGCTTATGAATGCTGCCTGATCGTGGAGTCTTGTGGTGTGGATGCTCCCTTTAGCGCTGACCATAATTTGAAGTTATTGTCTTGAAACCAAGATTCCATCGTAGGCTCTCTCTTGTTCACATTGAAGATTGCTACCAAGATAGATATTGTTGAACATTATTGATTTTGTTGGTCTCACGTTATCTCAAATTTGTTGCAAATTTCAACCAAGTAAGCTCCCAAATATCTCTCTCCTCGTTGGAGAAGGAAGCCGCTCTTGAATTTTTCCTTCTATCATTTACTGTGCATAGACTACTCATAGAGAGTCTCTTTGAAAGATATGGAGCAACTATTGCATCATCTTTGATGAGTTGCTACCACTCAATGTAAGGTGTGACCTCTCCTCCCTTGACTGCGTGAAGGAGAAGACTAGCGTTGAAGTGAAGATACTAGCTTGGAGTCCAGAGTACACCACCAGATTGTTACCCTTAACGGGAATAGCGTTCAACAGAAACTGCTCTATTATCACAGATAAATACGACAAGAAATATGTTGCTTAAAGGCTGCTTTTTCCAACCTGCTGCGTAACTTGAAGACTGCTTATCGTCGTATTCCTGTATCGTATGGTGAACTGTTGGTGAAATCCTTTAGTGAAATCTGTGGTAAAGACTCTCATCGTGGAAAATATTGGTGCAACGCTGTTATCCTGTAACGTGGTCCTGCACTCCTACATTCGGTTCTGTAAGCATTTCTCCATTTATTTCTGGCAACACTCCTCTATGCTCCGTGAGCTGTGATCTCATTTCTGCGAACGCACTCATAGAGATGTGAAGGAACTCTTCAGGAAGTTAGAATACTAGTGTGTAAAATGTGTTGTATCAAGGAGCCGAAGCATTCATGAGTGTGGCAACTCTCTACATGATGTATGCAAGCTGATTACATGTGCCATTCTTTGGTTTTTGTGTTGAGTGTGAAGTTTAAATGTTGTTGTGGATGATATGAAGGCCTCTTTGAAGACTATCCTCTCACTATTGTTGCAAACACACTCTACCAAGTGCTGCGACTAAACTCTAATTTATGTCCTCTACGTGTTGTAACTAGAATCTCTTCTCCACCGAATTGTTGGTGTGTGAAGTTATTGCTCCTCGCTGGTGTGAGCTCTCTCCTCTTCCATTCACAGTGTGTTGCACTGGTGAAGACTCATATTTCGAGCTGCTTCTTTCCATAATGTGAGCAGACTCTTGGTTTGTATCACTCGATGACTGTTGGATGAGGTGTGGGAGTGAGATACATATCAGAGTGTGAATGAAGCTGCAAGCACATCCACCCTTTGTTTTTTTGAGACCTGAGATTCTGCAGTGAGATACATATCTCTCCGTGAATGAAGCTGCGACCTCACCGTACGTGAGCTGCACTCTTCAAACTGCAGTTCCTAGCTAGAAAAGGAAATAAGGAAATGACGCTATCATATGCCATATTTTGGAGACTCTTGTTGGACCAGAGACTGAAAACAAGGAGCAATTATGAAGAAGCTAACTCCTCATTGATCCGGCATGTGGGAGCTCTGAGTTGCCCGTCTGCGTGAAGGTGGACAAGCTGTAGCCCAAAACCACAGAGCATACACTGATCGTGAAGGTCATGAACTCGAATTTGATGTGTAGGAACTGTGGATCAGTGCAAATGGAAGCCAGAGAAAGAGCTCCACCTGTGGATGCGTAGGAGCTGTGGATCAGTGCAAAATTTTGTGAACAACATTGTATATGAGGATGTACGTGAAGTGGAATTGTTCAAATTCAGTTGAGACAGTTGGTCTTCGCCATACACGCCCTAACAATCAAGCACATTCGTGCCAAGAACTGAAAGATAAGATTGTGAATCGCCATGGAATGCACCGCCACCATTATTGAAAGATATATAACGCCAAGAATTATAATATAATTATATAGCAGAATATCGACGCCTTATCCAAGAAAACATTTGATAATAATGCTGCCTTCTCTGGATTCTATAACTGAATAGTTATTAACGTCAACCCGTACTAATTAGCGGCGCTAGTTGATTGTGGAGGATTCAAACTATTACTATATATGGGGCCGCCGTTATGGCCGGGTGGCTAGGGTGGTCGGCTGTGGCCGTCTCCACCCAGGATCGATCTCGAGACCTCATTTTATTTGGCGTTCTCGCCTATCATTGAGCGCCGGTTTAACTATCACGTGAAAAAAAAACTATTACTATATATTACTATAATAAATTATCAATGTCCAATCCGTGTAATTAAAAGTTGTGTGAAAACATTAGTTGGCTTCCACAACTCTTGGCTTGCTCAATCCATACTTCAATCTTTTTATGCACTTTTTTTTATCACAATACTTAGAATCATTCAAACAACCAAATATATATCTATTTCCGTGGTAGTTGTAGAGTTTCTTTTTCATCATCAAATTTAATATTCATATTACTTACAATGGAAAAGTAAAATTAGAAGTACTTGTAGTTTTACCAACTTTTTGCTGCGCACCTCACTTAGTGAACCTTTGTTATGAATACCCCAACCACCTATTGCTTCAGCTAGGAATTTGGGTAGGTATAGCTCTTAGAACCTTTACTATGAACCTTTTGTCAGCTGCCTACCTTTACGATGATCAACAATCCTTTTCACCTCAAAAATTGAGAGAGCATCATTGTATGAGTTCAAAATAAAGCAGGGTTAATGGGCTTCGGTTCTTATTAGGCCTCTCCGACTATTTGCAGTGATCAATAATATATAAATTATTGGATAAATTATTGGAGCATCCATATTCATTGTAAATGTAATATTCATTACTTAAATGAAGAAAGGCAAAAGTCAAAATCACTTCCTATGATAAAACATCTAAGAATGTCACCAAATCTTATTACAAGATTAATTTTTTATATATTACAAAATTGATTTTTTTATATATTTTAAAAAAATGAGAAAAGTTATTAGAATTTAAATGACAAATATTAGTTATTAAAATTATATAATTTAATTATAATAAATATAGTTGAAAACTACATTTACATATTTTAACATCTAAACTTTTTTAAAATACAACATTACAAAAAATACATATAGTGCTTACATCTAGGGTAAGTATATTTACATTGAAAACTTAAATATATTTACTAAACTTTTATAAATGAAATTTAAATCTTTCTCAGAGACAGGGATAAGCAGCATCGACTTGCTTATTGCCTTTCGAATCTCCGTTAATTTGGACAGGTGGCCATGAATGTATTTTAGGTGGTCATTGATTTGGACCGTCTTAGGTGGTAATTGATAGGAGGCCGTATTCCTGGCCAAACATATACTAGCGAGGTGAAGACCCACTCAAATATGGCGAATGCTCCTCTAAGCAAGAAAATGAAAAGCTGACAAATTGTCTTGAACAACGATGGAAGGATGTTTCAATGGACCAAAAATATGACAGATCATCTTGTCAAATTGGTATAATATTTTCACTATGTTTTTTTAGCAGCACCCATCCTCAAATTGCAGAAGGAGGTTTGAACCAAGTCATTGGACTAATTTTTCACTGTGTTATAGATTGATAAAGGTTTTGATTGAGAGATGCTTGATTGATTGAGCCAGAGGGTTTCAATCATGAAGTGTTCACCACGTGATGTCAAATCAGAGTCAAGGTTGGAAATTCAAATAGTTGACACCCGTCAAAATTGCCAGTTTTAACCCAATTCTAAAACGTTTTCTACATTACAAGCCAATTTCCATCACTTCCATTACTAGCAAGGTGCATAAATGGGAGGCTGGAAGTGGCTGGTTCAAAGAATTGAAAAGTGCATTAATCATTGGAGCTTTAAATGGTTGTCGTTGGGCACTCATCTAACTCTGTTGAATTCAGTCCTGGTGAATTCTCTTATTTATTGGTTGTCGTCAGCAAAGGTTCCCGCCTCCATTCTGAATATGTTTTTTCATTTGTTTTGGAATGGTAAAAGAGTTGTCGAAGGCATTCATCCCATCAAGTGGACTAAAATTTCGGCCCCGAATCTTTTCGGGGGCTGGGGCATCAAAAACCTCCAGTGGTTTGGGAAAGCACTTGCGATGAAAAGTCTATGGAGAGTTGTGACTGGATCGGGGTTATGGGGTGATATCATAAAATATAAATATCCAAAGAACAAGCCTATGATTAATTGGATAAGGAAGACAAACAGAAAAGGTCCAACCCCTTAATTTTTTGGTGTGCTTTGGTAAAAGCCTATCCCGATCCCAGCATTTGGCCCGTCTGGCAGGTGGGAGATGGAAAGCAGGTAAAAATTGGCTATGATCCCTTTATTGGTGCTAATGATGTTTATAAATTATCACATGATCTGATCAATGAGTTCAAGTCAAAAGGGATTGAGTAAATGTTTCAAGCTCTCAGTCTTTTGGCGACTCAGATTGAGTCCTATTACTGGTACACTGCTAATGATTTGCAGTTGAGTCAGGCTTATCAGATCAAATTGGAAAATTATTTCAACAATCTATGTAACAACGACATTAGGATCTCCGATACGCCTAATATTCTTCTGTGGTATTGGAATTTAGTCTCTAGACAGGTTACTGCGAATTCAACCTACAATTCTATTACTATTTCAAGGCTCTCTTATTCATAGAAATGGTGGCATTCGAAGCTATGTGATTGGGATGTCCCCCTGAAGTTGAAATGTTTGATCTGGCTGGTGCCGAAGAATAAAATCCTTACTGGTAATAATTTGTGCAAGCGTGATTGTCAAGGACCTTTCTTTTTTCCATTATGCAAAAATAGCAATAAAAATGTGGGTCATTTATTCATTCACTTTTCCATTACTCAACAGGTTTGGAACAATCTCACTCGTTCCCTTCATATTCATGACTCTTGGGATCATGTTTATGTGGATTCAAGCCTATTTTATTGGGGGCTAAAGGGCTCATCCATCTCTCTCCTGCCTATCTTTTTCATTTAGGGCATTTGGAGGTTCCGAAACTTCTATTTATTTAAGGATATGCCTTTCCAAATTTCCAGAGTGGTTTCCTCTGTTGGTTCCTTTTTTGTTGGAATGCACCAGAAGATTCCTGCTAAGGATCTCTGGCTTTGTTATCAACCTTCATTCCACGAACACATTCCGACTACTTTTTTTTTATTATGGTGCGGCTCAAGATGATTTCTGTGGGGCGAAGATGGTTTTGAAGATCAACATTGGTCACCAGTATCTTATCAACTTGGAAATTCCGCAATGCAGGTAGGCTATTGACTTGTAAAATAATAGCTACAAACTCGAAAATGCCCACAAAGCTTACCATCAAAACAAATTTCGAGCAAACATTAAGATGGAAGTTGGGAAGGATGAGATTTGCACACAAGCCAAATACTGTCCTCCAACCAAGAACCATCTCGACCCTCCTCTCTCTTCCTATAAAAGTATCTGTGAAAATTCATTCCCTTGCATATTTTGGAGGTCCACTCTGAACACAAGCAGTAGAGGTAGCGAAGCAGGGTGGAGCTAACTTACTCATATTTGATATAATTATTTTCAACTACCCAAGAAAAATCTTGGAGCAAAACTACTCAAAATACTTTGGATCTTGTGCATTCTCAGTTACTATTCCTGAATATCCGAATTGAATTTCAGTTATGGAATCCTTTTGTTAAGTACGAAACATTTGTTGTAACATCTCCCGGAAAACAAGACATCAATTTTCACAATCCAAGGTGAAAGATGAGGATCATGGTAGCATGTTCTAGAGAACCAATCCATCCTAAAGTTATTGCCTAGAGCTATGAAAAAATACTTGAAGGAGTCATTTATTACAAATAATGAAAATGAAACTCTTAACCATTTTCGTTTATATTGACAATTGTGTTGGAAAAAATGCATGGCATAGAATACTAGATGAAAACAAGTGAAATTAGTCGCAAAGTTGCTTATACCTGCCTCTTAGAAAAATGTTCTAATGTATTAGCTATTCACAATCCAAAGTTAATGTATTGGCTATTCACAATCCAAAGTTAAATGTTTTTAATATTGGTTACTCACAATCCAAGACTAAAAGTTAAAATAATTATGATAGTTAAAATAAAAAGTAAGAGAGAAGTGACACCTAGTACTCCATACCTTTAAAAATTATCAAAATACATTAAGGCAACTAGTTATCTTACTTTATTTAAAAAAGAGAATAATATTTAATATAAATACAATTAATAGAAATCCAAATTTATAAATACAATTTAATAGATTTTAAATTAAATAAAAAAACTGAAAATTCAGAAAATGTATTACAATTAATAATTTGGAAAATTTAAGAATTTATAACTTATGTTAATGTATGGGTGGGCAATTTACCTACTAACTCTAATATATTTAATGCAATGCTAAATCAATAATCCTATCATGAAAAATTAATTATGAAACTTATAATAATATTTTACTTTTTTGTTAAAGTCTGGAAATGGAAAATTCCAACAAAACTAAAATGTTTTTTTGTTAGCTTTGGAGAATGCAATACAAACATGGGATAACATGCTTCATCGTGGTTGGAAGGGACCGATCCGATGCATTTTGTGTGTTATGGAGGCATAATCTGTTTCTGATCTATTTATTTTCTGTTCTTTTTCTAGAAAATTATGGAATGATGTTTGTGAAACTTTAAATATCTCAATGGAGTGGGGAATGGACACCTTGGATGGTAACCTCCTGTCTTGGTATAAAAATTTCCAATCCATTGTACTCTGTCGATCTTTTTATGCTGGACTATATGGAATTTAAGAAACGAAGTTATATTTGAGGGTAAAGAACCGTTCTATTTCTTCTGAGTCCATAAAGTGCATAAATTATTATATAGAGTGTGTGCCTGATGTTGAGAACACAGTAGCATAATTCGGTCGTATTGGTACTTCCTGTACATAAATTCGGAATTCGAATTCGTCGAATATTCAGGGTAGGTGTGACACGGATTATTAGTGGACAATTAAATTTTGAAAACCAATTTAAAAACAAAACATTTTTTTAATTATTTAAACACTATAAAATAGAAATACCATTCAATTTCATACTTTCTTATTAAAATAACTATTAATAAATAGTTGTGTGACACTTCCATATCCGAAGTTGTTGAGATTTCATATTTTTGCTTTTTAAATATAGATTAAATTTTATTATATAAATGTCTATGTATATTTATGGTATATTTGTAAATATTTGATTAAAAATATTATATATAAGCAAGTTACTTCCGTATTTTATCCGTACTAGATATTTTCATTACGTATTTTTTCCATATCGAATCGTATTCGTATCCGTATTCATACTCGAATTATGCTACTATGGTTGAGAAGCCTCAGAAGATTAGAAAGCATGTTGGTCCTCATGTTTCAATTGGAACTTGTGGATATTTTGATGGTGCAGCGAGTGATGGCATATGTGCAGCATGGATACTACTAAAGATTAATGAAGATCACAGGTTTATTCTTCGACTAAATGGTGGACTGGGGTCAAATACAAAGGTGGAATTACTTGCTCTTTGGTGCTTGTTAAAATTTGCAAATTTGGTTGGTATTGTATCTTTCAGAATTTTTGGGGACTCTGCTACTATTGTAAACTGGGCAAATCAGGTTTCTTTGTTACAAGTCATGGACCTTCAGCAATGGTGCTCCAGAACTTTGATCCTTCTTAATTCCTTCCAAAACTTGAACTTTGATCCTTCTTAATTCCTTCCAGAACTTGGAAATCTCTCATATCTATAAGGAACATAATTCCATTGTAGATCATTTATCAAAAGAGGCTCTGAAGACTCGAGAAGGCTATCTTCTATGGGAATAATACATAGAGGATGAAGTGGATTCTGAAGGTGCTATTTTCTTTTCTTAGCTTATGAGCCATAGCAGTTATGTTATACTTGTTTGTTTTTTATGGACTCTATGCCTCTCCAATTTTTGGATGCCTTTTCCACTTTTTTGATAGTCTGACTGATGTATTTTTTTGGATGTAAGCTCGGATAGATTTGATCTAGTAAGGAAACTCAAATAGTTTCTTGGGATGGCCGCTTTGGAATGATGTATGTACTTTTTGATTCGAATGAATAACAAAAGTACTATTTTTTCTTCTTGAAGAAAAATGTATTACTTGTGCATAGCATATCATAGCTTCAACTGCATACTATATAAAGAGTCTAATATTTAAAAGTAACAATATGTTATATGTTTACATCATAGCTCTTCCCTATTATATGATTAGAAGATAGATAACTATTTTGGAGATATATGTGTGTGTGTGTGTGTGTTTTTGAAACACTAATGTTTGGGAATTTTCATGTCCATTTTTTTCATTCATTAGCAACTTATGCCACCAACATATTTTGTCTTTGAGTTGACATAAACATCATAATATATTAAGACTTTTATAAAATAATAAATTAATTTTTTGGAGCTAGCTTCAAGGAACACAAGAAAGCTCAAGAAATCAAGGATATTAGGTTTGGTAAATAATAAAATTGGAAAACAAACATTATAGATTAAGAGTGAAGAAAGTCAAAATTAGCTAGGTTTGGTGGAGATACCATAGTAAAAAGAGGTAAAATATTAATAATAAATTACACAATTTTGTTAGAAGGTCTAAAAGGAGTAAATTTGGAAGTTAATAAAGAGATCCAAATTTTTTCAAGAAGCAAAAAGCCATACTTTTTCTATTACTGAGAATCAAAAAGTACATTTCCAGAGAACATGAGTCTACCAAGACTTCTTACCATCCCTCTTGACAGGATTGCAAGAAGGTTATGATTCCCAAATTATAGAAACTACCAAGGCTAACCAGTCACAAAACGACTAGTCACAATGGAAAATTACAAAACAACCAAGAACAAAACAATAGCAGGAGAAAAAACTATTCATCCTCTCCAATGGATTTAGTCTGCATATAAAAACAAAGAACCATAATGAGTCAGTAAGCCATCTGTTGGTAGTACGGCTGCCGTTACACCAAAACCCACAGGTGATTGGTAAACTCACCACCACCAGATTTCAAGGATCCACGAGAGGCAATTATGTTGGTAGTACAACTGCCGTTACACCAAAACCTGCAGGTGATTGGTAAACTCACCACTGCCAGATTTCAAGGATCCACAAGAGGCGATTAGTCCCTTGTCACGATACACCGGGGAGCGCTGACTACTTGCAATTTCGTGCAACAATCTCCCCCTCAGCGTGAGCCGAGTGTGTATCGAACTCGTGACCTCTAGCTTTGATACCAATTGTCGGTAGTACGGCTATCGTTACACCAAAACCCGCAGGTGATTGGTAAACTCACCACCACTAGATTTCAAGGATCCACGAGAGGCGATTAGTCCCTTGTCATGATACACCGGGGAGCACTGACTACTTGCAATTTCATGCAATAGATTAGTCCCTTGTCATGATACACTGGGGAGCGCTGCCTACTTGCAATTTCGTGCAACAATCTCCCCCTCAACGCGAGCCGAGTGTGTATTGAACTCGTGACCTCTTGCTCTGATACCAATTGTTGGTAGTACGGCTGCCGTTACACCAAAACATGCAGGTGATTGGTAAACTCACCACCGCCAGATTTCAAGGATCTACGAGAGGCGATTAGTCCCTTGTTACGATACACTGGGGAGCGCTGACTACTTGCAATTTCATGCAACACCATCAGTCCATTCTTCCCAATTAATCCACCCATCTTCACCATCAAGTGCCTATTTAGAGAGAGCATCTGCCACATCATTGAGTTCACGATATATTGTAATACCCCCATTTTTACCCTTATAATATTTTGGGCTATCATGTAAATATTGTATGCATATTATGCATGGTTCCTAGCGTGGAGCTCAAGGCCAAGGCCCTGCTAGTGAACACTCGACGTTGAAGATGAAAGTATGTTGGTATTATTTAACCCATGTGCTAGTGAGCCATGGGAATTGTAAATATGCATTTTATTATAAATACCCACAACTAGCTATGCAATGCAACAAGAGATGGGGGCATGATATTACAAGGAATTGGGAGGGAAATATTCAAACCCTCAAGCCAATGAAGTCAAGCCAGTGTCAATGAGAGAACCCATCAACCATCAACTACCCATGTTGACTTTGGTGCCCAATCATTCATTTCTCCCAAGAGTTGGGTGAAGTAGTTAATGCCTTGGGGATTGGGGAGGTATGGCTGTCCAAATTCGAGTATGGGCAAGCCACCCTCATGGAAAATCGTGTTTTTTCTTCTTGGGCAAGAAAACAACCATGATTTTCTCCCTAAGCCATTACCCATGAAGGAGTTTTGCATCTCTCACGTTTTTGGAACTGCCTGGCCATTTTCCAGCCACGTTTTTTCTGGTTTCTCTAGGTCTTCTAGCTGGGAAGAGGGCATTTTTGTGTTGCAAACCTGTTGGGAGTTTCCTGGGCATTTTTCTCCACTGATTTCCAGTGTTTTCCTCCCTTTTGGCATTGCTGGGAACTCATTTTCATATTACATACCTCTTGGGAAGGAGAGAGCATGATTTGGGGGTTTGTAGAGACCATTGCGGCTCTTTGAATGCCCATGGACGTTTTCTGAAAACGAATTTGCTTTCCCTAGCTTGATTCACCATCTATCACTTCGTTTTGGCTCCCACGTTTTTCCTCATACCCAGCACTTGGGATTTTGCTGTTATGAGTATCCATGCTCAGTTTTGAGTTGCCGTGTGTTAAGAAATGTTGGGGTTGAGATGGGTATCCATTGCTTTGGGCCATGATGAGCTTGAGAGTCCCCTTTTCCTTGTAGATATCATGCCCAGCTCGGGGGTGGTCTCTGAGTGTTGAAATAATACAGGCTGGGAAGAGACCTACGGTTGAGAGGAACGTTGCAGCGACATAGCTAGCTATTGGGGACAACATTACAGTGAGATAAGTATATTCTCTGTTTGTATTTAATTCTGCAGTGTGTTAAATTGAATGGAAATTGTGAATTGTGAGTGGATGGTGTTTATTGCGTTGTGCATGTTAAATTGATTTGCATCTGCACACCTTTGAATTTTATGACTATGAATTAAATGAATGGGCTTAGCCCCACAGATTGGTATCATGTTCCCTTACCGGAATTGGACAGATGGGAGGGTATTTGACAGATTGGTATCAGAGCTTAAGGTTCAACACTATGGCTGTTGGGCCCTTCATAGAGATATAAATCATTGTGTGTATATTTAGTTAGTATTTGGAATTAAAATGCATTAAAGAAACCTGGAGATCTCATGGCTTCTATTTGTTAGAATGAGAAATCATTCCCATGACTGTTTTGGGGATTTTTGCAAAACTGCTTGCATTGATTTCATCTTATGAAAGTGAGGAAGGAGGGAGAAAATCCCTTCTCAGGTTGAATGCTTACTTTACATTGTTTCTAATGCAGTAGCAATTTGTTTTTGTATTTGTTGTTTGCCTCCATGGAGGAGAGAAAGGAGGCGCAACCCCTTACTATCTGTATATTATTCTGTTGTTTTATTTTGACATGAAGAGATGCAATTTATTACATATTTTTATTGTTCTATTATATGTGAAGTATGATCTCTAATTATGCTTCTTGTTGAGCAATAATCATTACAGAAAGAAGAAGGAAAAATTTTAAAATTTTCTAACTTTTTTGAAAATTTGAAAATTTTCTAAGTGTTTGCTGCTAAGGCTGCGGCGACGAAATTAACGTTAATTTTTGCGACACGCGGCGGCGGTAATTTTAACGCTAAAATCTGTGATGCACGCGACGCTCGCGGCAAAAGTAATGTTAAAACAGTGACACTGGCAACGGATTTTAGGCTTAAAAGTTGCAATGGAGGCTTGCGCGCGACGACGATTTTAGCCTTAAAACCTGTGACACGGTCGCAGCGACGAAGGCTTGCGGGTGCAGAAGTTAAGGTTAACTTTGTGACACGGTCGGCAGTCGCAGGGTTAGTGGTCGGAGATTTTAACCTTATCTTTTGCGACACAGTGGGCGGAGAAGTTGTTAACTCTGCGCAGAAGGGAAGCGATCGGCAGTCGTGGGGTTAGCGGTCGAAGATTTTAAACTTATCTCTTCCGACACAGTCGGTGGAGAAGTTGGTAATTCTGCGTGAAAAGGAAGAGAAAATCTAAAAAAAATTTCTAATTGTTTCGAAATTCTGCCTAAGGGCTGCGGCGGCGGAAGTTACACTAACTTTCTGCGTGCGCGAGACGAAGTTAAGGATAATTTGAGCGACGTGGTGACAAAATTAACGTAAGATCCATGCCAACCGTGGAAATTTTAACCTCAATATCTGCGACGCGGTCGGAGGAGAGCTCGATAAGTCCGCCAAACAGGGAAAATGCAGCAGCTTTTCATCGAGATTTTCAGGTGCTGAAAATGGAAAATCGCCATGAAAGTTATGTGCCAGATTGTGCAAAATCGAAAGATTTACAAAAAAAAAAAAAAACAAGGGCACTGCCCTCGACCCGCCTTGCAGTGGCGTCCAAGGGGGAAAGCCCCCTTGACCCTCGTCGTCCCCCAGAGACAATCGTTGAAAGTATGAAGTGCAGAAGCAGGAATTGCATAGAAAGTTTGTGGAAATGCAATGTGGAAAAGCAATGGGAGCAGTAAGGCAACGCTGATGAAAGGGAAATCTCTCACGTTAAACCATTTATGTTTATAACATAATAATTGTATGCTTGGAAAATATCATGAATGAATTTTATACACGTGAATACATATATTGAATTTCTACTTTGTGAGAAGATCATAGCTAATAATTGTTAAATTTTGAGCATTAATTCACAATACTCTAGGATCTTTGCTGAGAGAATAACATCTACAGTTTATCAATGCATGACAATCACAATATGACAAGCATCACAAGAATCAAAAGCATAAAGACAAGAGACATAGAGTTTCCGTGGGGAAAACCCTAAGGTGAAAAACCCCACAACTTCCTCAGAGATAGAGAGAGCAATGGCTCAACCAAAGTACAACCAAATAACACTGAGATAGTCTCCTGATAGCAGATGATCCTCCTCCTCACTAGTGCACCACTTTTCAAGAGAGAGTGAGTTACTTTTCCAAGTGAGTAAAATAGAGATCTCCGATCTCTATTTATACTAACCTTTTTTGCCCAGTGACCTTATGGGGCCGACTTGTCTATCTAGATACATCCACATTATATTATATATAATTCAGGGTCGACCCCACATGGTGGTCTAATAACCCATCGGCAAGTACACACACTTGCGACACTTGTCAATCCACATGACGACACTTCCTTATAGAGGAATAACACATCTCTTATAAGGGTACAATAAATATATATAAAATACATAGATGAAATACATTCCGAAGTTACATATACATCAACACTCCCTCTTAACTAGGAAGGTATTTCTCGACACAGATCTGCTAGACAAGTCTTCTTCTCGGGATCATCGTCATCGATGCATCGTCATCATCATCGTCACTGCTGCTGCTATCTCAACCAATCTCTGACTCTACTCGTCATAGGAAGTTCTACAGAGCCAATCCTTTTTCATATTGGATGTAGGCCCACCATCTGCAGGTCTTCATCATCACTGGCCATACTGTGGAATTCTCAGGACTCATTACGTGCATCACAAAACCTGGCTGCAGCATCCCAGGCTATTACGAGCACACAACTCTACCTGTAGGATCTCCCAGGAGCACATTACATGTGACCCATCACAAAACCTGGCTGAAGCATCCCAGGCTGTTACGAGCACACGGCTCTACCTGTCGGATCTCCCAGGAGCACATTACATGTGATCTCACCACAAAACCTGGCTGAAGCATCCCAGGCTGTTACGAGCACACAGCTCTACCAGTCGGATCTCCCAGGAGCACATTACATGTGGTCCACCACAAAACCTGGCTGAAGCATCTGAGGCCTTTTTCATCCTGTCCAGATCTCCGAGGAGCAAATTACATGTGGTCATGGAAAAACCTGGCTGAAGCATCTGAGGCCTTTTTCATCCTGTCCAGATCTCCCAGGAGCAAATTACATGCCATAGGACAAAACCTCGAAAGAGCATCTGCCAGATATCCCAGGGCACCGAATTACATGCCATAGGAAAAACCTCGAAAGACTATCTGCAGATCTCCCAGGGCACAAATTATATGTCCTCCCAAAGAAAAACCTCGAAAGAGCATTTTCCAGATGTCCCAGGGCTCCGAATTACATGCCATAGGCAAAACCTCGAAAGACCATTTGCAAATCTCCCAGGGCACAAATTACATGATTACCTGCACAACCTGATCCACGGCCACAAAGTATCATCTGATACTCATCATACATCATCCTGATGTACACATGATCATCCTGATCATCATCACTGCAACATCCTGCTGCATGTCATCTGGAGAAGCTCGTCATCCACGATCATCCTGATCATACAATGCATCCATCTGATGCACACCAAGTATCTACCTAATACATATCATCATATATAGTGTATCCACCTGATACATGATCCACACAATGTATCCATCAACATACATGATCTACCTGATCATACCTGATACATATCAATATTCATGATCTACCTGATCATACAATGTATCCACCTGATACATATACAGATACATGGTCCAAGCATCCAACATGATGCATATACACAATACATACAAATGATCCAACCGATCATATCCAGCATCCAACATGATGCATACATACATACATAAAAATGATCCAACTGATCATATCCAACATCCAACATGATGCATACATACATACATAAAAATGATCCAACTGATCATATCCAACATCCAACAAGATGCACACATACAAAAATGATCCAACTGATCATATACAGTAGAAACCAGAACATCATCCTGATGCTCATCATCCAGCACTTACATCCATAGCCATGTGAAGGATCCTCCTTCCAACATGCTTGGAATGGCTTCAGCAAATGTGTCCATCACTTCTTCCTCGAAGTGTCCTCGATCTGAAGAACGCCAAACCTCTCTCTGAAGTACTCGAACTTCACTCTGGCTAGTGGCTTCGTCAGCACATCTGCAATCTGCTCGTCCGTCGCAACATACAGGAGCTTCACGGCTCCTCTCTGCACCATATCCCTGATATAGTGATATTTGATCTCTATGTGTTTCGACCTGTCATGAAACACTGGGTTCTCGGACAACTTCACACAACTCTAGTTATCACGGAAGATACTAGTAGCATCCAACAGGAGATCAAATAACTCAGACAGTAGTTTCCATAGCCATACTGCCTCACAACTAGCTGAATAGGCTGCAACATACTCTGCCTCAGCTGTACTCAGTGCTACGCAGGACTGCTTCCTGCTAAACCAAGAGATCACACCTGATCGCATACTGAAGCAGCACCCAGATGTGCTCTTCCTATCTGCAGTATTGCCAGCCCAATCTGAATCAACATAACCCCGCAGGTTAAACTTTTGATTCGCTTCATACTTGAGCCCATAATCCACTGTACCCTTCAGGTACCTCAGAACATGCTTTACAGCAATCAGGTGAACACTCCTCGGATCCATCAGGAACTGGCTCAATGTGTTCATAGCAAAGTAAATGTTCTGGTCTCGTGTTCGTCAGGTACATCAAGGACCCAATCATCTGACGATACATAGAGACATCAACCGGCTCAGATGAAGCATCGCATAGAAGCTTCAGATTCGATGCCATCGGTGTGGCCATGGCCTTGCAATCCATCATTCCAAATCTCTTCAGGATATCTATTGTGTACTTCCCTTGACCAAGGAAGATCCCACCTGCACTTTGCCACACCTCCATACCTAGGAAATAATGCATCATTCCCAAATCTTTCATATCGAATTCGGCAGCAAGCTTCCTCTTAGTATCTGCAATCAGTTTGTCATCTCCTGTTATAAATAAGTCATCCACATACAGGAGTAGAATCACAGGATTCCCTTCCACAACCTTGTAGTAAAGGTTGGAATCCGCTTTACTCTTGGTAAAGCCCAAACTAGATAGGAAACTGTCCATCCTACCATACCAGGTTCTGGGAACTTGCTTCAAGCCATACAAGGCTTTCTTCAATCTGCACACATATGACTCCCTGTCATGTATTTCAAAACCGAGTGGTTGTTCCACATATACTTCCTCTTCAACTACACCATTCAAGAAAGCAGTCTTGACATCCATCTGGTGTATTTTCAATTTCATAGCTACAGCCAGGGCAAGTACTGTTCTGATGGAAGTATACCTGGCTATAGGTGCAAAAGTTTCTTCATAATCTATTCCCTCTTTCTGAGAGAAGCCACAAGCTACGAATCTTGCCTTGTATTTCTCTACACTGCCATCTGCAGCATGCTTGATTTTGAAGATCCATTTAGAAGTCACAACAGACTTCTCTTTAGGTCTTGGGACAACATCCCAAACATCATTCTTCATTATTGATTGGTATTCCTCAACCATGGCATCCTTTCATTCTTTCTTTTCCGCTGCTTCTTCATAATTGGAAGGCTCTTTGTTCATAATGTCACAGAGCAAAGCAACATAGCTGGTCTGTGATCTGGTTCTCTTCTTTGCTCTATGTTCTTCTTCTGGAATACCAAATATTTCTTCATCTTGAATGAGCTCTCTAGCCCATGCAGGTTTCCTCTTGTGAGAGTTATCCTCACGAGGTGGATCTACAGGTTCTTGTGGATCTTCAAATTCATGAACAACTTCTGGAACTGCTTCAGTCATGGTAGTGTCCTGAAATCTTGTTTCCTTAGGTTCTTCATAAACTTCGGTAGGTGCCTTCCTTGATTTGATGAATGCTGAGTTTTCATCAAATGTTACATCCTTGCTGACATCAATCTTCTTGAACCCTGGAAAGTATATTCTGTAAGCCTTCGAGCTTTCACTGTAACCCACAAAGATACCCTTCTTTCCTGAAGGATCTAGTTTAGTTCTCTTTTCCTTCGGGACATGAGTGTATACTGAACAACCAAATATTCTGAGATGACTAACTTCAAGTTTCTTACCAGAAAAGACCTCTTCTGGTGTCTTTTTGTCCAATATCTTGTGGGGTGTTCTGTTCTGCACATATACAGCTGTTCTAGCTGCTTCTGCCCATAGATGCATAGGTAGATCCTGGTCATGTAGCATTGCCCTTGCTGCTTCCATGATAGTTCTGTTCTTCCTTTCTACAACTCCATTCTGTTGTGGATTATAAGGAGCAGTCAACTCCCTCTTAATCCCTGAATCACTACAAAGCTTCTTGAAGTCACTTGAGGTGAATTCTCCTCCATTGTCGGATCTGAATGTTTTGATTTTCTTGTCAGTTTGATTCTCCATCAAGGTTTTGAATTCCTTGAATTGATCAAGCACCTCATCTTTGCTCTTCAAGAAGTGTATCCAACTCTTCCTGGAGAAGTCATCAATAAATGAGACATAGTAAGCATACCCACTCAGGGAACTGGATGACATAGGGCCACATACATCTGAGTGGATGATTTCCAGGATGTCTTTTTCCTTGCTTTCATTGCTTGGGAAAGCATTCTTAATGTTCTTACCTTTTGCACATCCTTTGCAAACACCTTCATGTTTGGTCTTGATTTCAGGAAGACCCTCTACTACCTTGCTTGCAATTGGAAGTGATCTATAATGCATATGAGCAAGTCTTCTATGCCAAAGTTCACTTGGCTCCATGGATTCATGCACCATGGCATGTTCAGGTTGTCCCTTCAATTTATACAAACCTCCCTCTTGCTCTCCAATCACTACTACATCATCTATGTTCTTTCCCTTTGGCCACATTAGGACTTGTCCATCCACAAATGCAACCATCATACCTTTTGCATCCAATGCAGAGATGGAGAGTAAGTTCTTCTTAAGCCCAGTTACATAAAGTACTTCTTTCATCTTCAAGGATTTTCCAGAATCTAGGTTTTAGGAGGCTTCACCACTTCCTTTGATTGGGTATTGATAATCATCCCCAAGTTTCACCTTATGGGGTGATTCATGTTCAGATAGATTCACAAAAGATTCCTTAAACCCAGTCATGTGTTTGGAAGCCCACTATCAATCAACCAATCATTACAACCATGGGAGATGGTACCTGTGAGAGCAGAGATCAGAACATACTCTTCTTCACTTGATGAGTCATCATTACTATCACTCTCTGCCCTAGCCTTCTTCTTTGGGGGTTCATCATCCTCAGCAGCATGAGCATGAAACCTTCTTTTGCTACCCTTCTTCTTCTTGTTGGAGTTGTTGTTGTCATTTTTCTTCTTGGGACAATTTATGGCAATATGTCCTTTTTCATTACAGGTGAAGCATATTCTTCTTTCTTTGAAGGGATGTGAAGATTTATTGGAGTGAGATGGCTCTCTCTTGGAATTCCCTTTCTTGGTGTGAGCTGTGAGAGCTTGATCTTCATTCCCCATCTTTTCTTCTCGTGCCACAAGCCTTGCTTCTTCTTGTGAGCATTCTTCCCGTAGTCTACTGAAAGAGATCAACTTCTTCCTTGCACAAATTCCTTGGATAAAGGAATTCCATGACCTAGGTAGGCCATTTAGAGTGGTCATCACCACTTCACCATTCTCCACCATTTCATCCACTGCTTCTAGTTGTTCCTTAATCTGGGAGACTCTTGAAAAATAAGATTGAATGGTTTCTCCATTCTGAAATTTTACTCCTTTCAATTGGTTCCGCAGGGTCATCTTCCGATTTATGTTCTTTCCTTCAAACAGCTTGGTCAAAGAGTCAAACATCTCCTTTGGTGCCTTAAGAGAAGACACATGGGGTATGAGATGGTCTTTGATAGAATCAACAATGATTCTCTTTACCTTGACCAAGTTCTTCTTATGCAATACCTTGGCCTCTTCATCCTCTGGGATAGGGATGTCTTCTTTCACATATGAGTCCAACTCATTCTCTTCCAGGATTAACCCAATTCTATATTTCCAGGTTTGGAAGTTATCAGCCCCTTCAAGCTTATCCTCAAGCTTGGTGTGGAGAGACATCTTAAGGAGTACTTCAAATGGAAATAGAAAAGATTTAGATCTTACCATTTGAAATGCTGAAAATTGGATCTGGTCCCGGATTAGGGTTTGTTAGAGAAACCCTAAAAATTCAAAATGTGAATTTCAAATTTCTGAAAGGATAGAAAGATGCGCCTTGGTGAGCTGATCAGCTTGGTGCATTCAGAATTTGAGATCAGCAAAGTCTTGCCCTTCAAAATTGCCTTTTTGTCCTCCCGGGTTCACTAGGGAGAGCCCTAGATTAGGGTTTGAGTTTCCCGGAGATATACCCAGCCAAAAATCTCGATCCGAAGCTCTAAACTTCGATTTTTGCAAGGAGCTTCCAGCTGTGCCTTCAAATTCCAGAAATTCCTATTTTTGTGGAAACCCTAATATTTAGGGCCAAATCTGAAAATGCTCGGAATTGAGTTCTGATTGGACATATAGATGCGCCTTGATGAGTAGAGTCAATCTACTATACTGATTTTCAAAAATCCGTGGAGAGAAACCCAATAAACAAGGAACTCAAGCTTCCGTCACTGCAAAATGTCTTCTTCTTAGGTTAGCTCTGATACCATGTTAAATTTTGAGCATTAATTCACAATACTCTAGGATCTTTGCTGAGAGAATAACATCTACAGTATATCAATGCACGACAATCACAATATGACAAGCATCACAAGAATCAAAAGCATAAAGACAAGAGACACAGAGTTTCCGTGGGGAAAACCCTAAGGTGAAAAACCCCACAACTTCCTCAGAGATAGAGAGAGAAATGGCTCAACCAAAGTACAACCAAATAACACTGAGATAGTCTCCTGATAGCAGATGATCCTCCTCCTCACTAGTGCGCCACTTTTCAAGAGAGAGTGAGTTACTTTTCCAAGTGAGTAAAATAGAGATCTCCGATCTCTATTTATACTAACCTTTTTTGCCCAGTGACCTTATGGGGCCGACTTGTCTATCTAGATACATCCACATTATACTATATATAATTCAGGGCCGACCCCACATGGTGGTCTAATAACCCATCGGCAAGTACACACACTTGCGACACTTGTCAATCCACATGACGACACTTCCTTATAGAGGAATAACACATCTCTTATAAGGGTACAATAAATATATATAAAATACACAGATGAAATACATTCCGAAGTTACATATACATCAATAATAATTGCTTGTGTGCATGGTAGAGAGCCCATGAAATTGGATCAGCTATGATGTGGAAGAGGAAATTCCATGCTACAATGAGGAATTGGAAGGGAGAATTCCTCCACTACCTCTTGATATTGTATTTATAATTCTGAAGTGGTCGTGCATATAAATTATGGCATAGGAATGCTGAAATGCAAGAGATTAGATAGATGATATGACTATGCACTAATAGGCATATTAAGAAACATTGCACAGTGCATGTGAAATGTTTGTGCATGGATATGACATTGCATATTGGTAAAATAGTGAGGTTTCACATATGCAATGAGCCAATTGAGAAAATTATGGTGGTTGCTAATAATTAGTTGTGTCCACATTGGTTGTAGGACAAATACAATCAAAACCTGGCTAAAGAAGTTGATGACATTGTTTCACGTGACCAACGACCTTATGAAGAGAGGATGGTGCAACAAGTCCGTGATCATGATGTTGGCAAAAGGACTGAGTAGCCTGGGTAAGAGGCCAACTGATCAGGTAACATCAAGTGATGTTAATAATAGCCATGCATGTAATGGTTATTTGTGCTTAATTGCATGAATGTTGAAAGAGGATTTGGTGAGATCCCTTCAACTATGTTTTGAACTATGATGATTTGGTTTGCATATGGTATTGAGTGCCCGAATGGGACTGTTAACCTACCAAGTATGGTGAGGTATGGGTAAGTGAAGGCAATGATCCTTACACCCTATAATTGTTTAGAAATCTCAATGCATTCATATGAAATTGTGTCATGCCATGACGATGGTGAGTTTAACAACCAAAGCAAGTGAAGACTTATGGCCCTGTCATGGTAGTACATGGTTAGGCCATAATACGTTTGAATGCATAGTACTCATAAATTAATGCAGGGATGCATTGAGGAGATGTGCATTAAAATATTATGTACAATCTTGTGGTTATACATTGAGTGATTGCACACTAAAAGATTATGTGAGTGATGTAAAAGTGCATACATATGTATAGGTGCACATGTTGAGATGCATTGTGTGAATGCATGATTGTGGTGTATGTTTCATTACAACTAGATAATAGATGGAATGATGAACTATTGTCAATCCTAAGAGCATTTCATGAGCTACTGTGAATGCAAGAGAATGATTGCATAAAATGATGTAATTAAACCATGCAACTCTATTATGGTAATGATTCACATGAAGTATATGATTTTGGTGATATTAAAATGCTTCAGTGACTGTGGCAGCAATGAAATATTATATGCATAGAGACTTACAAAGCGTTTGGCTGATGGAAGTTTCATATTTCAGGTAGATTGTTTTGGGCATGGAAAATATGGGTAAGTTCATGATGAAGATGGGAATCTACAGTGAGCAAGAGCCAAACGGTATGAGAACAAACTCATGGCTAAACGAATCAATTTCCATAGAGGACATAATTGCAATTCATACTTGAATTTAATTATCGATGCCATTGACTGATTAGAGAAATCAGATTTGAATTTTATTGTTAAATGCTGCTAACTGTTTGGCTATTTGATAAATTTGCCAGGAAGACACATTGCAGGAAGACCAGGAGTGATGGCCTGCAAAATCCAAACTAGATGGGAAAGACCCCATGCTTTGGAAATGGGTTTCAGGTGAAACGCCATTGATAATATCTCAGCCAAACCGCATGTCGGTAAACCATGAGAGTGAGATGGTAAAGCTATGCCCAGAAGGCATGTGAGATACATCTGCAAAATGAATGAGTATTCTGTGACCCTAGACAAGAACATGCATGTCTAAATTATTAGGGTTAATATGCAGAGCATGCTCTATCTTATTTATATCATTGCAGACTGCTTGATTATGATTAGGGCCTACATGGTGCACATCGGAAAGGGGGTGCACACCTTTTCTGGTGCTAAGTCATGATAGGGTTTTCAATATTGACTACACCCTAAGGGAATGGACGCATTCCTGGTGTTTCAATACTTGATAGTGAATGATATGGATTATGGTTACAAAATTGAACAACAATACTGATGAGCTTGCTTATCCTTCTTGTGTTGTCAGCCTACACAGATGCAGATTGATATTGCACATTAAGAGGCAAAGTGAAGAAGGGTACGCAAAAGGACTGTATAGGAATTGGTAACCTTTCTATGCTCACACGGAATATTACCAGAAGGGATGGACAGGCCCGAAGAGCCGTGTAATAAGAAGAGGTATCATCCTTATGTGAGTGGGGTCATGCTAACCTGCAGTCAAGAAAGTCACCTATAAAGTTCCTAAAAGGAACCACCGATTTGCACCAGAGAAGGAGTGACGTCTTTGTATGAATGAAGAGTTGTGGTTGTGAAGGGTTGTGGTGTAAGAAGGTGTGGAGACATTGGTGAAGGCATAAAATCTCTATTGGGACAGTAATAGGAGGGTGGGCGCCAAGATTGACTGAAAACCCTGAGATGCCTATGGCTCCATAGTAGAGCCTTGACCTATAATGGTCAGGTGGCGCAGTTTTCTTCCATTGGTTGATGACCCAGACGAATGTGCTAGCTCATCAATGGAGAGGGCCAACCAGGTATGGGATTGGTTGGGCACCACCAAATGCTTGGTATATCCAGTCGGCGTGAAGGTGTACTGGTGAAGCATTAACTACATCCAAGTCCATAGGCGATCCCAAGGCTTGCACAACGAAGCAGGATCCTGTGGACCAGAGGGGAAACACACAATACAGATAAGTATTCAATTTCATTTATCTCTTGAAGACTTCAGGTATAAGTCTTCTAACAACTAAGCTGATACACTAATGTTTCTTTGTTGGAAACCTTGGTCATTGCAGGAAAGCAAGACCCTGAAAGTGCTATAAAATTACTGGTAAATACAGAGATTAAATGAGTGGGCGATATGAAATTATTGATAAATCCAGAGAGTAACTGGTTGGGCATTCACTACTTAATATTGTGAAACAACGTGTATGCTGGCCCAATACCCCTTAAACAATTGATAAAACCAGTCAGTGTACTGGCCTGGCATTGCCTATTCGAATGATTGTGGAGTAGCTTACGTGCTGGCCCAACATTCCTAATTGTGTCCACGGGAAATCCAAGGCTCGTAAAGCAAAGAATGATCCCGTGGAATAAAGTGAATACATCCAATACAGATAAGTATTTGGTTATCTTGCAGCTTCTTGCTTATGAATATACGTGTGTATATGATCTGGTTGTGATTCCTCAAACTCTTGTTTAGAGAAAAACCTTATGAAATAAACTAAACATGTGAATTGATTCAATGTTTGAGTGTAGGTATTGTTGGAAGCAAGGACCAGGAAGACATCATAGGGATGCATATGGACATATGACCATCCTAAAGAGCTCAATATGAGCAGTAATAAAAGATGGTGCTAGTGAACATGAGTGGGTCCTAGCAACCAGAGGTTCTATAAGCAGAATGGGAAGGGAAATTCAAGCATTCACATTAAAGTGAAAGAGACTAAGGAGCATGAAACCACAGTGATGGCATAGCTCCGTAATAAAACAAGACTAAGAGGGAGAAACTCTTACTCTTCTCTTTCCTTTTTATTGATGCATTTATAAAACAAAGAATTGTTGAATGCATGTCATGACTAGAAGAAGAATGTGTTTATTTGCTTGAATTAAATTGTGAATGCTAAAATAGTTATTTCACTGTGAAAGGATGAACATGAAAGAGATCATATGTATGTTGGGAAAGCATGAAAAAAAATAAAAAAATTTGGAAGTCGCATGAGTGAAGCATGGACGTTCCATGTCAATTGGGAAATAATTGACTAATTTTAATGTTTATATTATGCTTGTCCTAACAAAGAGCTTCCATGATAAATTTCATAGGGAGAAATTGAAACAATTGGTTGTAGCCGACACAAGCAAGTGTTGCTAGTAAGTGAAGAGTGGTCAGCTGTGCACATTGACCATGGCGGCAGACCAAGGGCTATTAGAATTGGCTGAAAGTCTTCTTCAAACAATTGCAAAAACCCAAGAAAATATTGGAGAGATGCTCAAGCTACAGAGGCAACATAATGAGATGAACCACGAGGTTTTGCAGGACTCTATTCATCTACAAAAAGGGGTAAAAAGCATTATGGGAGCAGTCAGTAAGGGAAAGGAAAGTGGATCAATAAAGAAGCATTCATCCAGTCGGCCGATTAAGAAACGTTCCAGGTGGGAAGACTCAAAGGAAATGGATCGGGAAAAGGTAAAGCAACCAGTGAAATGTTGGGGATGTGGTGGAAATCATTTCCTCCGCGACTGCCCAACAAGAGAACATCAAGAGGGTAGCGGCCGTAAATTTTCCAGGTTTGTGGACCAGCTAGAAGGTAAAGAAAAGGAAGGAATTGTTTTGGAACAATGTCCTCATGCAGAGCTAGAAGGTCTCAGCCAGCAGGAACAGTTTGTGAAGGCCAAAGAACTTGGTCCTGAAAACCCAAGTAAATGATGAAATGCAGGACAAACCTGCCACATTTTGTGAATTTTGGACATATATAAAGCATGTATGTATTCCCAAGTTATGGAACACCGAGGATGGTGTTATTCCAATGGGGAGGGGAATGTAATACCCCCATTTTTACCCTTATAATATTTTGGGCTATCATGTAAATATTGTATGCATATTATGCATGGTTCCTAGCGTGGAGCTCAAGGCCAAGGTCCCGTTGGTGAACACTCGACCTTGAAGAGGAAAGTATGTTGGTATTATTTAACCCATGTGCTAGTGAGCCATGGGAATTGTAAATATGCATTTTAATACAAATACCCACAACTAGCTATGCAATGCAACAAGAGATGGGGGCATGATATTATAAGGAATTGGGAGGGAAATATTCAAACCCTTGAGCCAATGAAGTCAAGCCAAGTGTCAATGAGAGAACCTATCAACCATCAACTACCCATGTTGACTTTGGTGCCCAATCATTCATTTCTCCCAAGAGTTGGGTGAAGTAGTTAATGCCTTGGGGATTGGGGAGGTATGGCTGTCCAAATTCGAGTTTGGGCAAGCCACCCTCATGGAAAATCGTGTTTTTTCTTCTTGGGCAAGAAAACGACCATGATTTTCTCCCTAAGCCATTACCCATGAGGGAGTTTTGCCTCTCTCACGTTTTTGGAACTGCCTGGGCATTTTCCAGCCACATTGTTTTGGTTTCTCTGGGTCTTCTAGCTGGGAAGAGGGTGTTTTTGTGTTGCAAACCTGTTGGGAGCTGCCTGGGCGTTTTTCTCCACTGATTTCCAGTGTTTTCCTCCCTTTTGGCATTGCTGGGAACTCGTTTTCGTATTACATACCTGTTGGGAAGGAGAGAGCACGATTTGGGGGTTTGTAGAGACCATTGTGGCTCTTTGAATGCCCATGGACGTTTTCTAAAAATGAATTTGCTTTCCTTGGCTTGATTCACCATCTATCACTTCCTTTTGGATGCCCACGTTTTTCCTCATACCCAGCACTTGGGATTTTGTTGTTATGAGTATCCATGCTCAGTTTTGAGTTGCCATGTGTTAAAAAATGTTGGGGTTGAGATGGGTATCCATTGCTTTGGGCTGTGATGAGCTTGAGAGTCCCCTTTTCCTTGTAGATATCATGCCCAACTCGGGGGTGGTCTTTGAGTGCTGAAATAATACAGGCTGGGCAGAGACCTACGGTTGGGAGGAACGTTGCAGTGACATAGCTAGTTGTTGGGGACAACATTACAGTGAGATAAGTATATTCTTTGTTTGTATTTAATTCTGCAATGTGTTAAATTGAATGGAAATTGTGAATTGTGAGTGGATGGTGTTTATTCCGCTGTGCATGTTAAATTGATTTGCATCTGCACACCTTTGAATTTTATGACTATGAATTAAATGAATGGGCTTAGCCCCACAGATTGGTATCATGTTCCCTTACTGGAATTGGACAGATGGGAGGGTATTTGACATATATATAATCGATGGAAAGATCATAGAAAGAGGACATCATCTTATCAATTCTACAACACCAGTGGAATAAATGAAGCATATTCAGATTGTATTTCTTTGATGCCCACACGATGCCCATTGGATGATAACCAAAGAGTCACCAAAAATGTGGATGGAGTTAATACCAAAGAGATTGGATACCTTCAGTATTCCCCAGAGTCCGAGGATTTCTTCTTTCGTGTTCATGCCAATCCCACAAGAAAGTCAAAAATATGAAATAAAGTTCATTGCAAACTATCAAGTATAAACCAACATCGCATTTTCCATCAATAGAGGCGCCATCGAAGAAGGCAGTAACACAATTTGATGAGTCAAAATCCAAGTCTGTCAAAACTCTCGGTTCCCTTCTGACGATCCAAACATACTTGTATGAGTTAAACAAATTAAAGTACTATTTACAACCACATACACAGAGGTAGTAGACCGTTGAAAGACGACTTTGTTTCTATTCTTCCATATAACCCAAGAAACTGGAGCCGAGATAGTTTTGAAATTTCTATGATTCTGCACCCAATTAAAGTATGAGTCTTCGAAATCACATAAAGACCAGTTATCCAGAATTCCCAAAGTCTTGCAAATCAACGACCATACACCTTTTGCATACTGGCAATTAACAAATAAATGACTAATAGATTCACTATCCCACCTGCACATCATGCAAATATTTGGGCCATGTCTACCCCTGCGAATTAAAATATCCCAAGTCAAAATTATGTCTTCAAAAGAAAGCCACAGGAAACACTTGACTTTCAAGGGAAGTTTCCATTTCCACAGTGCTGGAAACCACCATTTTAAATCACCATCAAAATGAGCATCCACAATAGATTGATAAGTTGATTTCACAGTTACCTACCAGTACACTTGTTTTTACTCCACACCAATCTATCCTTTTCAGAAGTGAGGCGGACAAGTCATACAAGTCTGTTCGGACCATCAAAAAGGCACCGAGAGTTTTTAAAGACTTGGATTTTGCCTGCTACTGGCTTTTTCGATGTCGCCTATGTTGATGGAAAATGCGTCGTTGGTTTATACTTGATAATTTGCAATGAAATTTCTTTCATATTTAGACTTTTTTATGGGACTGGCACAAACACAAAAGCGAAATTCCTTGGAATCTAGGGAATACTGAAGGTAGCCAATCTCTTTGGTATTGAATCCATCCGCATTTTTGGTGACTCTTTGGTTATTTTCCAATAGGCATAAAAGAAATACAATCTGAATATGCTTCATTTCTCCCACTGGTGTTGTATAATTGATAAGTTGATGTCCTCTTTCTATGATCTTTCCATCGATCATATCTATTGAGAACTCAATGATGTGGCAAATGCTCTCTCTAAAGAGGTAACTGATGGTGAAGATGGGTGGATTACTTGGGAAGAATGGACTGATGGCTTACTGACTCATTCTGGTGCTTTGTTTTTATATGCGGACTAAATCCATTGGAGGGGATGAATATTTTTTTCTCCTGCTATTGTTTTGTTCTTGGTTGTTTTGTAATTGTCCATTGTGACTGGTCATTTTGTGACTAGTTAGACTTGGTAGTTTCTGTATTTTGAGACTCATGACCTTCTTGTAGTCCTGTCAAGAGGGCTGGTAAGAAGTCTTGGTAGACTCATATTCTCTGGAAATGTACTTTTTGATTCTTAGTAATAACAAAAGTATGACTTTTTTCTTCTTGAAAAAAATTACTTCATCCACAAAATATTATAATTGACTCAAATAATAAAAGTATAAAGCTGGAGGTTAATTGAACAAATTTAATAATAAGATTACATTAGGAATAATTAGTCATATATAAATACATTAAAGAAGGAAAATTTTAAAATTAATAATAATCGTAACAAAATAAATACAATTAATATTTTAAATCATAAACAATACCGAATATATTCACTAATTAAATCTTCCAAACACAATCAATTATTCTTCAATCATAGTTTATACATATAAATCATATTTTTATTAAATACATTATTAATTATTCAAATATAAAAAATATTTTTTCATTCATTTATTTAAAAAAAACTATTTTTAAGGTCACCACCAAGCGAGACACCAATTTGGTGTATGATACCTCTTTGTTTGTGGGACAAGGGACCCTGCTAAAATCTACAGAGATGTACATACCCTACCCCCTCCCGATTTGAACATGTAACCTCCTAGGAAGGAAATTAAATTATTGATATGGTATTTTATATGAAATGTTAATACCCTACTTCTTTTAATTCTTAGTTTTTTCTGTAAAATATATATCAATTATAATTTATTATTTAATAATATTATAATAATGCATAAGCGATTGGAAAAACATATTTTCTATATGTAGAATTAAAGCAACTTCCTAACGGCTTAACAATTTAAGCATATATTCTCACATTATTTAGGGTTCTTGAAATTTAGAAAAAAAAGATAAATGCACGTATATTATTGGTTTGAGAGACCCATATTTGCATTTTTGTAAAAATATTTTATAATTAAGTAAATTATAAGTGCCATGAGAGGTCATTGTTTTACAGCGTCCATGTACCTAATATAATAATTCTGTGAGAGAGTGCTCTTCAAAAACGTATACATGTGTGGTTTCATTTACTCATATTTTGGGCATATAAGCATTTATATTTTGGGTATAAACATTTGAAGATTGCAGGATTGTCTCTAAGACGTAAAAACATTGACGTGTAGCTAAGGTGGAAGCTCAAATTAGAGTTAGAAAAAAAGATATATCCAAGCTCACACATTATGATTGCAGGTCTAAGTCTTATGCATACCATAATATATATTCATACCATAATATTCATGGTGCTTTTTGAAAACAATCGGATTGTCATCATTGTGCTGATGTTTGGCAAATAAAGAAAGCAACGAAGGTGGTTGAATGATCGAACCCATTTGGTATGATATCCTCTTCTTAAGTCTCTGCTTTTATCTTTTCCTAGGAATTTTGTGTTAGAAAAGGAAACTTATAAGCCCTTGCTGCAACAATAAATAAAAAGAACAAAAGCAGACATGGCAGACCCATGAGACCTAGTGTCCATGGATTCAAATATTTATATCTTTGTTGATGACTACTCGTGACTAATACATGTATACTACTTGAAGAAAAAGTATATTAAAATGTTTAGCTTGTTTTCCAGACTGAAAGTCTCGGGTATTTTCACCTGGTTGGAGTAGTGATTATAGTATAGGGTGAAAGCTTCTTGCACCTTATTTTATTAGCAGTATCCCTAGGCTTACTCTATTTTGTAGAAGCACCTTCTGGGATTCCTTTCCCAAGATAGCCCCTACTACTCAGTTGACACAGAGAGCCTCCACATGTATTCGTGTTTTGATGATACCCAAGACTCCATGGTCATGCACTGTGTGTGACACAACCACACAACTCTCAGTTCACTCTAGTTGACTTTGTGGAATCCTTTACCCTAGATAGGATTTTCCCAGAATAAGTTCAGAGGGATATATCCAGGCATTTTCCTAGAAGAAGTTTGGAGGGATTTATCCAAGCGCTGATATGCCATTCGTGAAGGACACTTCAAGATTAATAATACAAATGAATATTGTATCAAGGCCCATCACTATCCACTATTTCCCTATTTATCATATGAATGGGTGGGAGTGAACTATAAGTGGATTGGGGAGTAACCCATAAAATCACATTTGGGATTAAGTTAAGACAACAGGGACAAAGGTTCATTCCAGTTCCTGTCACTTAGAAATATTTCATAAAACTTTTGAAAGAACAATACTATGTACAAACAATCAATTTTAGTAGGGATGTTGTTAGAATTACCTGAATTTGAAGTGCATTTGTTGCGCTTAGAACACCACTTTCCTTTTAACTTCGGAATATGATCAGTGTCATGCCTCTATATAGTGACAATATTTACACTCTGACATATTTGAAATTTGATATTAGTTGAGAAAACCATACATAATGAAAAAACATAAGATTAATTTTTTTTGCACATATTACCTTAAAGTTTTCTTTTCCCTTATGAATGTTTCTTTTCCTGATGAACGTTTCTTGGAGATGCAAATAGTACATAAGAATAGACACTAAAGTCCATACCATAACACACACACAAAAAAGCAGCAGAGAACTAATAGTAAGGGCAGTGCAAAATAGTAGAGCCTAGAACACCCACACTTTACACATAAGCTTCACCGCTTAAAACACTCAATTAATCAAATATAAAATGTAGTTTCTGAGTTGCGTCCTTTTGTCTAATTCCACGTTATCATTTGCACACAACATTATGAAAATCTGATCAATTTGAATTGCAATTGATTTCTATTGCTTGAGGTATTCACGACTTAATGAAAGACCTTAGTTATGATGGAGATGGCAGGAACAGCAGCTGGCAGTTCCAAATGCCGAATTAATAGTGTATGAAAACACCTTGGTTATGATGGATACCATAGTAACAACAACTGGCAATTTCAAAGACCAAATTAATGGCGTCCTTCCTAGAAATGCAGTGCAATGATTGTTGGTATTTAATACGATTGACAAAGGATGATGATTTTGTGAAGATTTTTTTTTAAAATTTTTAAAACTAATTTTTGATATGACAATATATCATGTTTCAGATTAATGTATGTATTACGTGGAATTATAAGGTATTTTTGAATTTTGTTATGCATTTATTGTTAAATATGTTAAATATACAACATCAAGATACATTCTCCAAACTAATCTTGTGTAGTCAAGATTGATCCTGCCGTATAGGGGTGAGCACTTTGATTTCCTTCTGTGTAAAGGTTATTCCTCCCACATAGAGGTAATTGATCAAAGTAATGATGTTGTAAAGTTTTGTTGGAAAAGGCTCCGGACTTATGTGTCAAGTCATGATTCTCATGTGAACCTTCCGTAGATGGACCTCCCGCATAAAGGTGGACCTTTTGTATAAAGGTCATACTTTACTTGTTAAAAGCATTTAATGTTGTGTGATGTATTATTAATCGTGATCACCAGTTGCTATTAAGTATCCTTTAGATATTGATCACATCTAAAGTGAATTACTTTAGCATATGATCATTTGGTCAATAATAATATAATATGATCACAACATCCGATAATTCTTCTTAGTATAATGTAATGTGACGGATAATTACAGTTAGAGCATATTGATCATGCAATAAGAGATAAAGAAATAAAAGATAAAACATAGAGATCAAGAGAATTTGAAATTTCCCATGTAGAAACTTCAGTTAATTAAAGAGAACTCGAATTGTTAAAGCTTTAGTTATAAATCTTCAGTTAAGTATCAATTTATGCCTCATTCAATGCTTTAGTTAAAGATATTCCTCGGTTAACTAAAGAAATCATAGTAGTCACTTCAAGTAAATCAATCAAAATTATTTCAGTTAACTAAGTGTTAAATAAGAAGGACTAGTTAACTAACATGTTTTCACTTTAGTTAAACTAAAAGATGAGACTTCAGTAAATCAAGGAGAATCAGTTAAAGAGAGTTAACTAAGTGAGAACAAAGAAGACCTAGTTAACTAAGTAACGGCACTTAAGTTAGCCACCTAACTAAGTGGGAAAGCTTTCAGTTAAGAGGCGAGTTCATCCTAAGTGACAGATGAGTGAGATAAATCACTACATGATAAGTAGGGCGCACTTCTGCATGCAAGATTGATACATTCAATTTGAGGGTGAGTTCATCCTGAAGTTAGAAGATAAAAATAGAAGAGAAAAATGTATAAATATGTTAGGCTTTGATGAATTCAATGTGGAGCGAATTCTCTTCTCCTTTGAAAGTAAGGCACTTCTCTTTGTGTGTAGGATATTATTATTGAAGGCAAGGCGCTTCTCCAATTGATCTCTCTTCTCTATTGCTTCCGTATCTTCAGCAAGAGTGTTTTGGTGATCTCTTATTTCAATAATTTTAACAAGTGAATGTAATTGGTAGTAGCAGAAGTGATATTAATCATAATAAATGTTTGGTTTGCCCCAATAAATGAAATGACTTAGGAATCAAATAATTATAACATGTCAAGGTTTAAATATTTGAACGTTCCTTGTAATTAAGGGTTTTGGTCATCATAGTGTAGAAGTGTAAAGAGGTCATGGTTGCAAATCTATGTGAGAAGGTATCAGTGTAACCTTAGACCCTTGATGGATGCCTCTAGGCTTGATAGATCCACGTTTAGGATGGATCTATGCTAGTGTAATTAAATTACAACTCATAATTAGATAACAAACTCATAATCAAATAACAAGGTTGTAAAGAGGTAGGTGTGATTATAGGTAGTAATGTAGCAAAGGAATTACAAATAGATCATAAAGATGAAAACAAGGTAACAACCACATATTTATTATTATTTAAATATTTATCTTCACTAATATATAATATATAAGTCGATATGTGAAGCTTGAATAATAAGTAAATGTATATTAAATTTAAGGTTCAACTTCTCATACTGTACAATGTGGAAGGGTTGTATGAAGATGTTAACAAATCTGGTGATTCCAAATATAAAATAAATATTGATTTTATTTATTTATTAATTATGTACCACAAAGAATATAAAGGTTAGATGTATATCCTTACATAAATAATAACATGTAAATGTCAATATGAAGCATATGATATTTTAATGCCCATAAAAATAAGATTATTGTGGAACATAATTCACACAAAGTTTAGTCAAATAAGGAAAGGACTATGAATAGTAGCAGTAGCGCTATGACGTGAATAATAATGGTCAAGTTATGTGTAATTATAGTGAGAACAATATATCAATATGAGTACAAGTAACAAGTGTCATGATAATATTTTGGAATGGTAAGCAATGATAGATAGTAATAGGCATTTGAGTTCAGAGAAGTAAGTAACAAGTATGTAAGAGAGTTAGTGGGCCAAGATTCATGATGTGCATCAAGGATTGCACTATTGGAAAATTTAGTCATTACTTTGGAGATGGAAGTGATCTATGTGTTACAATTAAAACCTTAAGTATTTTGAGTATAAACATGAGACTCATGTATAGGAGTTATCCTTTGTGAAAGTGTTGACTAATAATGTGTACTTGGTTGATAAACATGACTCTGAATGAAAGAAATCTTCTGTGTTGTAAAATAAATCACTCTCCACTATCCATTATATTATACTAAGAAGAATTGCTGGGGTTTTTGTTCTCGTATTTTTGAGGATTTTTCCCTAGGGTATATCTTGTGTTATGGTCGTATGAATTTAATGTGATTGAATTGTCTCATTGCTTCAAGTTTCTGCTTCCAAAAGAATTAAAAATCAAAGCTCAATCAAATTTCAACATGGTATCAAAGCTTAGGGCATGAAGGAGCTCATTTTTGCATGCCAGCTAGAGCCTATGTTGATCCTGAAAAGTTGAGCACAAGATTTGAAGACTATGGCATCAATCTTTGTATGACCGGAAGACTATCTTGAGGGCACCTCAAACTTCAACACTTGGAAGGCTAGGATTCTCAAAATCCTAGAGGAACAGACTTGGATGGCTACATATCCAGTGTGGTGGAGGATCCTACATCTAATGCAGGGCACATCAACTTCAAGAAGAATCAAGCTAAGGCTAAACATATTATCTATGATTCGGTAAAAGATAACTTGATGCCCGTGATCACACCGCTGAAGACCGTGAAAGAATGTTATGATACATTGAATAATATATATGAGAAGAAGGACTTGAGTCAAACGAGGGAATTGAAGAATAAGATTCAAAACTTAAAGATGGAGACAGATGAGACAGTGGCCTCCTTCTTCACCAAGATCTCGCAGGTGAGAGATCAGCTTGCTAGTATTGGAGTAGTGGTGGATGAATATGATCTTCTCCAAACTGCTATTGATGGTATCCCATCCTCATGCGAGACATTCTTGGCTGTGGTAAATGGCCGAGAGGTACAACTTGAATTCAAAATGATGTGGCATGACTGGCTATAAGAGGAGGGGTGAATCCAGAGCAAGTCAGTGTGCATCAAATAATAAAACCTTTCCTTCACAGCAAGAATGAAGAAAGGAAAGAAACTCTTCTTCTAAAAGAATTTCTCTCATCCAAATAAGAAGGAGTTCAACAAATACTTTGACAAGTCAAAATATAGATGCTTCAATTGCAACAAGAAATGCCATTTCTCAAGAGAGTGCAAAACAAAGCGGAAAGGAAAGTTTCATGCTTCTAGAAAGATGAAATCACTCAAAACAATGCATCTAAAGAAAAGGAGTCAAGAAGGGAGTATTACCTTATCTCATCCCTTTCGGGATCCGCCATCACAAGTGAAGACACAGGGTTGATTGGAAGTGGCACATCCAAACATATGACTAGTTACAAGAGTTCCTGTTATCACATATATAGTAGCCGGGCTACCATACATTATTTTTCAGATTCCAGAGCACATTTCAGCCAGTTCCTTTACTTTGAGATGATGAGATGAGCAGCTATCTTTGGATCACTATCAGATTATGGATAGCAGTTGTATTCCCCATGCCATGACTGAGTCTCAGGACACTCAGAGAGATGACCGATGTAGCCATTACACCATTGGTACAGAGCAGTCAGTAGTGCCTAGAGTTACAGCAGCAGTCTCAGAGGACAGATGATGGTACAGGTTGATGAGCTTTCAGGTATATGACTCAGCAGGTATATCGTGGTGTTATGGTTAGATTGCTTTTATACTTATTCTTATAGCATGTCTTAGCACTTAGTGTCATGATCTGGCGATCATATAGATATATGGACCTGGTTGATCTATTATATATATTATATTGTCCCTACTCAGACTTAGAAGTTCACTATTCATACTCATTGGTACATACCCTCCTTAGGGAGAATAGAGGTGATCATTACACCATACTTTGGCTTGCTAGTGTTGGCTCCATCATTTCATTGTCTTCATCCATCCATGGCCTACCTTTTAGATTATCACCCTGACTTACTACTTGACTAGTGGCATGGAGGACTTTTCCCCACTGTAGCCTCTGTATTGGATGAGCTTCCCTGTTTATTGTGTCTCGGCTCTGAGTTGGTGACAAAACTTACCTATGGTGAGTTGGAGTTCCTTGTGAATTCCCCCTAGTCACTAAAGTTGTGTTGGCTAAACCTGAAACTTTTAGTGCTGCCATGAATACAAAATCTGGAAAAATGAAATGCTATATCTTGTATGAAAAGCCCATTCATGCAATGTGTTTCTAAACACACATGAATGAGAGGCATGCCAAATGAACATGGCAATGAAAATAAAATGTTATATCTTTTGGAAAATAAATACCTAGGTAAACAAGCTGTCTTTGACACACCTAGAAGTGCTCAGGTAAACAAGTGCCTTAAAAACACACCTGCAGCAGAAAGCCTAAAGAAAAAATGTAAATCTATGCAATGTGTTTATAAACACACATAGATCAAGGCTATGGAAACTTCAGGCCCAAAAGCAATAGAACTTAAATGCTATATCTAAACAATTGCTGGCCTTATTTGTATTATGGATTGTGCGCATCTGTGAAGGTGAATAAACCCTCTTTAAACAACTCATCCATTTGTGAGACACCGCCATTCCCTGTGTTATTGCTCATTCAGTATATACTATGGTGTATTCCCTTTCCCTTGCCAAAGTGTCACAAAGTCAAGACAGTTAAGTCATCCCTTAGCCTAGCCAGTTAATTTAGGCCTTCACCCTTCACTAGCAAATTGATCACAACTATGAAATGAGTATGATCCTGAAAGTCTAGTCTGAGTAATAATAATAATTAACGACACTATATATTTGGATTTAGATCGCCAGTCATGATTACTCTGTGTTATAATTGTTATTTGAATAAGTTGTAGAGCATATATTAACCTTGACACTTTGCAGCAGCTATTGATGATGATCTGAGTTATATTTGGTCTTGGTTAGACCTAGTTTGACCATGGAGGACCATGGGACATGAGATGTTGGACCTTATGATGATATGGATAGATGATATATGGTCTATGTATACATACATGATGACTCTATGCAGCAGCTACAGGGTTATGATGATGATTTTGGGGTTACAGCAGTGTTTGTATATGTACAACGCATTATTATTGGCCTTGATCCGGTATATTGGATATTTATTTTGATCATGCAGAGATTCATATGGTGTATGAGCACACATCTTGGATGGATTTGTACCTTCTGAGTCCAATGGGACAGTTTGTTTTCAGTTCCGGGCACTTACAGTGATGATTTAGCCTCGGTAGGCTGTCCTAGTGCAGTTTTGGTATGTCGGAGGCCCTGTCGGAGCAGATGTGATTTTTATCCGGTTGACCTAGGGCGCTGATGATGGAGGGGGTGGTCCAGCCACTTGTTTTTACCATATTACCCCCCTCCCGGACACATTGGTGCCCTCACCTTGACAGCGCCAGCACTCCAGGAGGCTGTTTGGGGCAGTTTCACGCTTCCCGAGGCATTTCAGGATTGGTAGAAATGGCTATTGAGGAAATCGATTTGGGCTACTGAGGCAAAGTTATGGCATGGGATGATCAGTGATGATAGATCTGGACCTTCCACACCTTCTCCAGCAGTTTCAGCTTCATCGGGGCCCGCATCCATCACTTATGGCACTTTCTGTGGGTTTTTGAGGTCTTTTGAGGACCACGACTTCACTATGGAGGCACGATTTGGTACTTTCATGATTATTTATTGGTTATTGTGCTATGGGGATTGACCAAGGAGGGATAAAATTACCCCTTGGACCCACCATAAGCCTCTTATGATATTTTGTCATCATGACTTGGTGGGATTCCCCTCTTATAGGGCGATTTTGTCCACTTATATTATATTTTATTAGTGATCCATGTATTTCATTGTTGAGCTCATCTCAACCATTGATTAGACATTTGTTTCTTTTAATCTTATCCACTCATTCAAAAAGTGGTTAGGGTTTTGGTGCCTCTCCTTCCTATTTAAAGGAGAGAGCCTCTCATTGTAAAGGCACCTTTGGAGCTCTGGAATATTGGAATAGAAGATTTTTTGTGGAGCACATCTCTCTTGCATTGTGGATTCTCTTGCATATTGAATATAAAGTATCTCTTCTATGTATCATTGTGGATTTTGGTGCTTTTACTAATCTTTTGACAGGAAAGTCGAATTGGAGAGAGGAGGGCGACTTCATGAGGGTTATTGTTGGAGGGATCCACATAGTCTCTCTTGGGTTGATCTTGTGACAGGGAGTATCATTATTGTATCTTCGTGACATAGTTGATGCTTTCTATTACATCTTTCTACCATTTTCATAATCATCTTGCTTGACTTGTTTCTTTGATCTTGTCTTGTAGGAGGAGGACGATTTGGCTATCTTGGAGAAGGACGTTTTGGTTGGAGCACTTGGATCTCACTCTTGAATATACACATAGGAGAATGCTATCAACTTGCAAGGTGGCCATAAGCAATTGAGGTAAGATCTACAAGGTATGTGTCTCTTTCATCCATTCTATCTTCATTGGTCATAAAACCCTAATAAATCAAAACCCCAATTTTGGTATTTCTTAGATCTACTTAGATCTAGCCTTGCAATTGAAAAGATATTAAAAACCCACCTCTATAGGATCCACCGCTAGTTGGATCTATAGTTTGGTGGTGATTGGCTAAAAATTGACACACTTTTCAATGCAAAAAGCCCTCTTGAACCTAAATCGATTTTCCTAAGAGAAGTTTGTTGGGTTAGATCTAGCACATGGGTAGGTGAGATCCCACTTGATTTGAAATCTAGACACTTGATAACCTATACCCATATCTTTACTTTGGTGAAAACTACCTTGTGGACGTCTCTCCATGTTTTAAGGGGTTAAAACCCCCTTTTTTATTTTCTTGGCATCTTAAAACTTAGATCTACTAAGATCTAGCCCTTGGATTGACTTGATCTTTTGAAGATACATAGATCGGGGTACTAGCATCCTGGATCTACAATTTGGTGGCCATTGGACTTGATTTGGTCCACCAAAACCCACTTTTTGACCTTCCTTGGGCAAATCGCACCCCCTTGAAAATTTAAGTTGGTCCACTTCCAGGAGGTGGGTGTTTGAGCTTCTTGTGGATTTGGAATGCCCATGCCTTGAAACCTAGGTCTATACTGTCCTTTTGTCAAGATCCGCCTTGGGGATTGCATTCCTTGTTTCAAGGGATTGTGGTCCACTTAGGGTCCTCACTTAAAAACCTAGATCTAGTAAGATCCAACCATTAGATTTCACTCAACCCACTTGACTTGGCTTCTAGGTGTCCCGATCTACAATTTGACATACTTTTTGACCCCATTAGCCCACTTAACAAGGCACTAGTCCATCACCAAGCAAGTCGCACTCCTTGGGATTGGTGTCAAATCCTAGATCTAGTACATGGGTATCCTTAAAATCAACTTTAACTCATAGATCTAGCCTACATCTAACCTATAGTACCTACCTCACACCTAACTTCACCTTGTGGACCTACCTAGAATCACTTCACACTTCCCAAGAAAACTAGATCCACTTGTGTAAACACATGGTACTATACCTTGTCATCATACCCCATCATGTGGCCTAAACTATACATAGGTTGAAACATTAATAATCTCTTACACCTCCCTCAACCATACCTTAACCCTTAGGTCCACTTAGCCTTGCATTGGTTTCCGTAACTCATTACTTACCTACCCTTAGAAACCTTGCTTAGTTCCAATCAACTGTGATTGGGGTATAGGGTCTCCCCCTTGGTCTAGTTACACCTTGACCTAAAGCGAAGAGTGCCTCGGTTGACGTGACTCCCACCTGCATTGGGAACCGTGGCATCTCTTGGGTCACCTCTTTAGTTGCCTAGCTCCTCTACCGTCCCGGATGGGATACTTCTAGGGGCAACTACAAGTTGTGTGATAAAATTTTTGGCGCCGTTGTCGGGGAGGTAGAGGCCTACCTTGGTTCATCATACCTGTTTTGTCTCACTCTATCCCTGCACTTTAAACGACATACATCTTGGTAGAAGAGTTTTAAAATCTACCTGGCGACTCCACATAAGCGACTCCACTGGTGATCGATCCTATCATTAGCTAGTACCCATGGGGTGCATCCTTTTGTATTTAGGTTCTTGACTTAATAATAAAAAATAAAAAAATAAAAAATTAAAAAAGTAAATTTTTGCCATCCATGGCTGCTTCTGAGCGGCCTAGGACTTTTGGTCGTTTGAAAGTTTTTGACTTCTCAAAAATTGTTGGGTATCCTCATCACATCCCTCATCAAGCCCGTGAAAGGTTGTCTAAATTTGATGGAAGTCATGAAGTATCTGCTAAAAGACACCTTGAACTTTTTAGGGAAATTATTAAAGATTTATCCATAACCCATGAGGATGTGTGTATGAAACTATTGGCTTCGTCCTTCAAAGAAAGAGCTGAGATTTGGTTCGTAAATTTGAAGTCCAACAGCATTTCCGGGTATGACATGTTTGAAAAAAGTTTTTTAGAAAGATGGGGAAGTAAATCTGATAATATATATTTTTCAAATCAAAACCTTCCCCTTTTTGATCCTATTGTTGAATCTGTTAATAATCAAACATCAAGTGAATTGTCAACATCCGAAGATGACCCCTCCTGCTCAATTTCTTTTGAGGATAAGTCTTCCACTTTTGAGTCGATTGAAAGTCAAATCCATAATCATTGTCTAAATCATAAGTTTTCAAATTTCTTTTTAAGTAGCCCTAGTCTTGATCCTGAGGAAATTTCTGAGGATGAGCCTTTAGTCAGTCAGTCTATTGAAGTTCCTCCCTTAGAGAAACTCATTAATCATTCCATATTTAATGATCATTCAATTCCTTATCACCTTATTGAAGAAGAAGAAAGTGAAAGCATCGACCAAGATCCTTTAGTGGTGATCTCTCGTGATCATTGTCCATTTAATCAAGATATTATAAATGAAAATGATCATTTATCCTCTTATAATTTTAATGATGAATCACTAGAAGGTCAATCTCAAGATGAGGATGAATTAGTGAATCACAGTAGATGCTCTAATCTGTGTTCCACTTCTTATAATAAGTCTTTAAATTTTTCCATCCTTAATCAAGATAACTTAGAGTTAGATAGTCATGGTCAATCTTGTCCTCATATTATAAATATTAGACTTCATAAAAATCTTGGAATCGTTCCTAGAACAAGGAATAGTGTTTTAAAAGGCCTTTCCTCTTGTCAAATTCCAAGGCCAAACTTGTTTATCCATTTGGGAGAATTTTCATATTTGCAATTCACCCTCCCTTCCCAACTCTTTCAATCATCTTTGGGTTGGTGCTGTAGTCGATCTTTTGCCTTGGAAATTTTCAATAGGAGGTATAAGCATGATTACATGTTTGGAGAAAAATCAATTCATTTCCCTTTTCAGTCACTTTGGAACCATGATGCTTGTTGTCAAATTATCAATCATTCTTGGTGGCTAGAAAAGGTATTTAAAGATCAATTTCATCTTTTCTCCATTGTTGAACATCAGGTGGATCTAGTTTTGATTTTTCGTCTCTCAAGCCTTGATTTGTCCCCACTTGGTTTTTATTTGATCATTAGTCCCAAGGAGAACCGTATTGAATATGCAAGTAAAGTGAATGAGGAAAGTAGTTCATTAAATCAAATGCCATATGTTTTCCCTCCATCAAATCTAAACAATCATTTGCATAAATTTTATGATCCTATCAGTTCTTTGATGGAGGATGTCTGCTTCAGTCGATATTCTCCTTGGCATGATTTCATTTTGCTCCATTCAAATGCTTCTTCAATTTTTGAACAAGTTAGGAAGATTGTGCTCTCAAATTCAGTAATCTTTAATCCAATCTTGACTTGCTCTATCAACAAAAATCAAAGAAAAATCAGTAACTTATTTGATGAATGGTTACATTGGATTTATGATTTTACCTAACATTTGTGCTAACTGGTTAGAGTAGAGTAGGTAGCTTTTGAATAAGCTCACTTGAGCAGTAGGATTTGTGTGATTTTTCTTTTTCCTGTGTGATGAGTATTGTCCCTTTTTCTTTTTCTGCCTGGAGTGTCTGCGTGTTTTTCTTCTTTATTGAGTTGAGCCTTGCTCCTTCCTAAGCTTGTCTCTTCTCCTGCATGCATTTAAGAAATTGTAGTTGGCATTTCTATTTTTGGCTGCCTGTGCAAGTTGAGATTGCCTGCTTGAAGAAGTGCTCTTTTCCTCCTGCACAGTAAATAAAAATGATAAATGAATAATATATGCCATGTTAGTTTATATTTATTTTGGCGCATTTCAGTTCATGTTTTAGATTAGATTTCAGTTCAGTTTTATTTTATATTTGTCCCATACATGCTCCATGATGGTATTCTAGTGTTTGTGAGAGCAGGAACAGATGCAAGATAAAAGCTGAAAGCAAGGATGGTGCAGTGCTGGATTGAAGATTGATGCGGAGTAGTTCGAGACCAGAGATTCTGAGGTTCTAAAGTGCTCTCTCCCTTAGAGCACTTGTCCCAGCTGGAGCCAGATGTTATCACATATATAGTAGCCGGGCTACCATACATTATTTTTCAGATTCTAGAGCACATTTCAGCCAGTTCCTTTACTTTGAGATGATGAGATGAGCAGCTATCTTTGGATCACTATCAGATTATGGATAGCAGTTGTATTCCCCATGCCATGACTGAGTCTCAGGACACTCAGAGAGATGACCGATGTAGCCATTACACCATTGGTACAGAGCAGTCAGTAGTGCCCAGAGTTACAGCAGCAGTCTCAGAGGACAGATGATGGTACAGGTTGATGAGCTTTCAGGTATATGACTCAGCAGGTATATCGTGGTGTTATGGTTAGATTGCTTTTATACTTATTCTTATAGCATGTCTTAGCACTTAGTGTCATGATCTGGCGATCATATAGATATATGGACCTGGTTGATCTATTATATATATTATATTGTCCCTACTCAGACTTAGAAGTTCACTATTCATACTCATTGGTACATACCCTCCTTAGGGAGAATAGAGGTGATCATTACACCATACTTTGGCTTGCTAGTGTTGGCTCCATCATTTCATTGTCTTCATCCATCCATGGCCTACCTTTTAGATTATCACCCTGACTTACTACTTGACTAGTGGCATGGAGGACTTTTCCCCACTGTAGCCTCTGTATTGGATGAGCTTCCCTGTTTATTGTGTCTCGGCTCTGAGTTGGTGACAAAACTTACCTATGGTGAGTTGGAGTTCCTTGTGAATTCCCCCTAGTCACTAAAGTTGTGTTGGCTAAACCTGAAACTTTTAGTGCTGCCATGAATACAAAATCTGGAAAAATGAAATGCTATATCTTGTATGAAAAGCCCATTCATGCAATGTGTTTCTAAACACACATGAATGAGAGGCATGCCAAATGAACATGGCAATGAAAATAAAATGTTATATCTTTTGGAAAATAAATACCTAGGTAAACAAGCTGTCTTTGACACACCTAGAAGTGCTCAGGTAAACAAGTGCCTTAAAAACACACCTGCAGCAGAAAGCCTAAAGAAAAAATGTAAATCTATGCAATGTGTTTATAAACACACATAGATCAAGGCTATGGAAACTTCAGGCCCAAAAGCAATAGAACTTAAATGCTATATCTAAACAATTGCTGGCCTTATTTGTATTATGGATTGTGCGCATCTGTGAAGGTGAATAAACCCTCTTTAAACAACTCATCCATTTGTGAGACACCGCCATTCCCTGTGTTATTGCTCATTCAGTATATACTATGGTGTATTCCCTTTCCCTTGCCAAAGTGTCACAAAGTCAAGACAATTAAGTCATCCCTTAGCCTAGCCAGTTAATTTAGGCCTTCACCCTTCACTAGCAAATTGATCACAACTATGAAATGAGTATGATCCTGAAAGTCTAGTCTGAGTAATAATAATAATTAACGACACTATATATTTGGATTTAGATCGCCAGTCATGATTACTCTGTGTTATAATTGTTATTTGAATAAGTTGTAGAGCATATATTAACCTTGACACTTTGCAGCAGCTATTGATGATGATCTGAGTTATATTTGGTCTTGGTTAGACCTAGTTTGACCATGGAGGACCATGGGACATGAGATGTTGGACCTTATGATGATATGGATAGATGATATATGGTCTATGTATACATACATGATGACTCTATGCAGCAGCTACAGGGTTATGATGATGATTTTGGGGTTACAGCAGTGTTTGTATATGTACAACGCATTATTATTGGCCTTGATCCGGTATATTGGATATTTATTTTGATCATGCAGAGATTCATATGGTGTATGAGTACACATCTTGGATGGATTTGTACCTTCTGAGTCCAATGGGACAGTTTGTTTTCAGTTCCGGGCACTTACAGTGATGATTTAGCCTCGGTAGGCTGTCCTAGTGCAGTTTTGGTATGTCGGAGGCCCTGTCGGAGCAGATGTGATTTTTATCCGGTTGACCTAGGGCGCTGATGATGGAGGGGGTGGTCCAGCCACTTGTTTTTACCATATTACCCCCCTCCCGGACACATTGGTGCCCTCACCTTGACAGCGCCAGCACTCCAGGAGGCTGTTTGGGGCAGTTTCACGCTTCCTGAGGCATTTCAGGATTGGTAGAAATGGCTATTGAGGAAATCGATTTGGGATACTGAGGCAAAGTTATGGCATGGGATGATCAGTGATGATATATCGGGACCTTCCACACCTTCTCCAGCAGTTTCAGCTTCATCGGGGCCCGCATCCATCACTTATGGCACTTTCTGTGGGTTTTTGAGGTCTTTTGAGGACCACGACTTCACTATGGAGGCACGATTTGGTACTTTCATGATTATTTATTGGTTATTGTGCTATGGGGATTGACCAAGGAGGGATAAAATTACCCCTTGGACCCACCATAAGCCTCTTATGATATTTTGTCATCATGACTTGGTGGGATTCCCCTCTTATAGGGCGATTTTGTCCACTTATATTATATTTTATTAGTGATCCATGTATTTCATTGTTGAGCTCATCTCAACCATTGATTAGACATTTGTTTCTTTTAATCTTATCCACTCATTCAAAAAGTGGTTAGGGTTTTGGTGCCTCTCCTTCCTATTTAAAGGAGAGAGCCTCTCATTGTAAAGGCACCTTTGGAGCTCTGGAATATTGGAATAGAAGATTTTTTGTGGAGCACATCTCTCTTGCATTGTGGATTCTCTTGCATATTGAATATAAAGTATCTCTTCTATGTATCATTGTGGATTTTGGTGCTTTTACTAATCTTTTGACAGGAAAGTCGAATTGGAGAGAGGAGGGCGACTTCATGAGGGTTATTGTTGGAGGGATCCACATAGTCTCTCTTGGGTTGATCTTGTGACAGGGAGTATCATTATTGTATCTTCGTGACATAGTTGATGCTTTCTATTACATCTTTCTACCATTTTCATAATCATCTTGCTTGACTTGTTTCTTTGATCTTGTCTTGTAGGAGGAGGACGATTTGGCTATCTTGGAGAAGGACGTTTTGGTTGGAGCACTTGGATCTCACTCTTGAATATACACATAGGAGAATGCTATCAACTTGCAAGGTGGCCATAAGAAATTGAGGTAAGATCTACAAGGTATGTGTCTCTTTCATCCATTCTATCTTCATTGGTCATAAAACCCTAATAAATCAAAACCCCGATTTTGGTATTTCTTAGATCTACTTAGATCTAGCCTTGCAATTGAAAAGATATTAAAAACCCACCTCTATAGGATCCACCCCTAGTTGGATCTATAGTTTGGTGGTGATTGGCTAAAAATTGACACACTTTTCAATGCAAAAAGCCCTCTTGAACCTAAATCGATTTTCCTAAGAGAAGTTTGTTGGGTTAGATCTAGCACATGGGTAGGTGAGATCCCACTTGATTTGAAATCTAGACACTTGATAACCTATACCCATATCTTTACTTTGGTGAAAACTACCTTGTGGACGTCTCTCCATGTTTTAAGGGGTTAAAACCCCCTTTTTTATTTTCTTGGCATCTTAAAACTTAGATCTACTAAGATCTAGCCCTTGGATTGACTTGATCTTTTGAAGATACATAGATCGGGGTACTAGAATCCCGGATCTACAATTTGGTGGCCATTGGACTTGATTTGGTCCACCAAAACCCACTTTTTGACCTTCCTTGGGCAAATCGCACCCCCTTGAAAATTTAAGTTGGTCCACTTCTAGGAGGTGGGTGTTTGAGCTTCTTGTGGATTTGGAATGCCCATGCCTTGAAACCTAGGTCTATACTGTCCTTTTGTCAAGATCCGCCTTGGGGATTGCATTCCTTGTTTCAAGGGATTGTGGTCCACTTAGGGTCCTCACTTAAAAACCTAGATCTAGTAAGATCCAACCATTAGATTTCACTCAACCCACTTGACTTGGCTTCTAGGTGTCCCGATCTACAATTTGACATACGTTTTGACCCCATTAGCCCACTTAACAAGGCACTAGTCCATCACCAAGCAAGTCGCACTCCTTGGGATTGGTGTCAAATCCTAGATCTAGTACATGGGTATCCTTAAAATCAACTTTAACTCATAGATCTAGCCTACATCTAACCTATAGTACCTACCTCACACCTAACTTCACCTTGTGGACCTACCTAGAATCACTTCACACTTCCCAAGAAAACTAGATCCACTTGTGTAAACACATGGTACTATACCTTGTCATCATACCCCATCATGTGGCCTAAACTATACATAGGTTGAAACATTAATAATCTCTTACACCTCCCTCAACCATACCTTAACCCTTAGGTCCACTTAGCCTTGCATTGGTTTCCGTAACTCATTACTTACCTACCCTTAGAAACCTTGCTTAGGTCCAATCAACTGTGATTGGGGTATAGGGTCTCCCCCTTGGTCTAGTTACACCTTGACCTAAAGCGAAGAGTGCCTCGGTTGACGTGACTCCCACCTGCATTGGGAACCGTGGCATCTCTTGGGTCACCTCTTTAGTTGCCTAGCTCCTCTACCGTCCCGGATGGGATACTTCTAGGGGCAACTACAAGTTGTGTGGTAACAGTTCCATCACTGATCTAAATGAGAAATAATTCACATGCATGGTAGGGTTGGGGGACAACTCAACATATTCGATCCAAGGAGTTGGATCCACCTCATTCCAGCTGAGATCCAATGATATTTTACATGTGGAGGAAATTCTATTTGTTCCAGGATTGAATAAGAACCTCCTTTCATTTTCAGTTCTTGAAGACAAAGGCTTCCGAGTTGTCTTCATGGACAACAAAGAACTTTTATGGACGAAAAACAAAATCCTAGAATTTGTTGGTGTGATTGGAGTTCGAGAGGGAGGACTCTACAAGGTACCCTAGAAGTACATTCAAGCTATGTTTCACCACACTATCAGCCCATGTGAGATATGGCACTGAAGGCTTGGACACCTACACTACAAAGCACTACTAGGACTTCAAAAGATGGTAAAATGTATTCCTGTATTTGATTTTGAGCATGATAGTGTATATCAGGGTTGTGCACTTGGGAAGAATATTAAGAAATTTTTTTCTAGCGGTACTACTAGATCTAAAGGGATTTTATATTTAATACATTCTGATGTTTGTGGTCCCATGTCATCCCCCTCCTTGAGTGGCTCTTATATTATGTATTGTTCATAGATGATTTTTCTAGGAAGTCATGGATTTATTTCATGAAGGCTAAAAATGAAACTCTTAGCAAATTTAAAGAGTTTAAATCCCGAGTGGAAAATAAGAAAGAAACTCACATCTGTGCATTAAGGTATGATAATGGAGGTGAATTTGATTCACATGCATTTAATGAGCTATGTAGTGATGCATGAATATGTAGACAGTTAATAGTACCACACAACCCTCAGCAAAATGAGGTTTCTGAAAGGAAGAATATAGCCATATATAAGGCTATAAAATCCATAATGCGTGATCAAGATATGTCTACGTAATTATGGGCAGAAGCCTCCCGTACAACTATGTACATGCAGAATAAAATCCCGCATGCCATTCTAGATGAGAAGACACTAGAAGAAGTGTTTACCGGTTAGAAGCCAAACATCTCACACTTGAGTATCTTCAAGAGCCTAGTATACATTCATGTACCGAAAGAAAAGACAACAAAGATGGATCCTTCTGGAAAGAAAGGCACCTTTGTGGGTTATAGCGAGTCATCCAAAGCATACCAAATATATGTACCTGGTGAGAGACAAGTTGAAGTCAACCAAGATGTTACCTTCCATGAGGAAGTTGCTTTCAAAAGATAGAAAGAGATTCAATGTGATTCAGAGATGGAGGATCCCAATTTTGATTCTCCCCCTTTAGAGTTAGAGAGGGAGAAACCAGAAGATGCCTCAGATTCGCTAGCTCCTGAATAAACAATAGAACTGGTTGAGAGGTCACCTGATGAACCTCCCACTAAAAGAAGATCTGCTTGGTGAAGAGACATCTTACAAAATGCGGAGAAACATGGAGCACCAACAAGATCATCTAGAGAGCGCAAGCAAGCTGAAAGATATCCAGGGTATGTTGCACTGATGAGTCACATCAGTGATTTAGAACCATCCTCATATGAAGAATATGCAAAGAATCAATTTTGGAAAGATGCAATGACATAAGAGTACAACTCTATAATGAAGAATGATGTTTGGGAGGTTTTCCCAAACCTGATGGGAAGTCCGTTGTGACTTCCAGATGGCTTTACAAGATAAAGCATACTGCAGATGGTAGCATTGAGAAGTATAAAGCCAGGTTCGTTGCTAGAGGGTTCTCTTAAAAAGAAGGCATCGATTATGATGATACCTTTGACCCTGTAGAAAGGTACACCACAATCTGAGCAATGATTGCACTTGCACATGTTCTAGGATGAAAACTTCACTAGATGGATGTGAAGACAACCTTCCTCAATGGTGAGGTTGAGGAAGAGGTTTATATTAAGTAGCCTGAAGGATTTGTGGTGCATGGGAAAAGGTCCCAAGTTTTCAAGCTAAAGAAATATTTATATGGGCTTAAGAAATACCCTAGGGCTTGGTACTCCAGAATTGATAGCTACCTTCAGAAACTGGGTTTCTGTAAGAGTGAAGCTGATCCAAATTTGTACTTCAAAGTAGTGAAGAACCAACCATTGATATTGGTTCTGCATGTTAATGATTTTTTTCTCACTGGAGAGGAACATCTAGTTGCTTAGTGCAAGAGGGAGCTCACCTCAAAGTGCAAGATGAAAGACTTAGGTCTAATGCACTACTTTCTTGGCCTTGAGATCTGGAAAAGAGAAGATGAAATTTTTCTATCTCAAGGGAAGTATATTGTGGATATATTGCGGTAGGTTTGGCATGATAGATTGCAAATAAATGACTACACCACTGGTTTCCAATTTTAGGAAACCTCGTGAGTCAGGATTTGGGTCAAATCCAATCGATCCCAATTTGTATAGACAACTTATAGGCTCTCTAATGTACTTGATACATTCAAGGACTAATATATGTTATGCCGTGAGAATTCTAAGCCAGTTTATGTCTGATTCAAGACGCAGACACTGGAAAACTGCTAAGCATGTTCTTAGGTACCTTCGAGGTACAATTTCATATGGACTCATATGTGCCTCCAGTGGAGGAGTCATGTTACTTGGTTATACAGACTCAGACTGGAGAGGAAGCATTGTGGACTGTAAGAGTACATATGGATATTGTTATAGCCTAGGATCAACTATGATATCTTGGTCCAGCATGAAGTAGGGCTCTGTATCCCAGAGCACTACCGAAGGAGAATACATAGGTGCTAGCGTTTCCTGTCGAGAAGCAGTGTGGCTCAGAAAGCTACTTACAGGTTTGTTCGGTGAAAAGCTTGAGCCTACAGTTATTATGTGTGAAAATCAGAGTTGCATCAAGCTTTCCAAAAACCCACTGTTTCATGACAAGTTGAAGCACATTGAAATGAAGTATCACTTCATTCGAGACATGGTCTAGAAAGGTACAGTGAAACTTCAATACATTGCTACTGATGAGCAGATTACAGATGTATTAGCAAAGCCTCTATCAATGACAAAGTTCAGGTACTTCAGAGACAATCTTGGTATGACAGAGAATGCCTCCCTCGCTGAGAGGGAGTGTTAAATATACAGCATCAGGAGACATTCTCCAAACCAATCTTGTGTATCCAAGATTGATCCTCCCGTATAGAGGTGGGCACTTTGATTTCCTTCCGTGTAAAGGTTATTCCCCCCGTATAGAGGTAATTGATCAAAGTAATGATGTTGTAAGGTCTTGTTGGAGAAGCCTCCAGACTTGTGTGTCAAGTCATTATTCTCATGTGAACCTTCCATATAAAGGTATCCATGAGATGGAACTCTCGTATAGAGGTGGAATTTTAGTATAAAGGTCATGATTTACTAGTTAAAAGAATTCAATTTTTTGTGATGTATTATTAACCATGATCACCAATTGTTATTAAGTCTCCTTTAGAGATTGATCACCTCTAAAGTGAATTAGTTTATACTTCAACTCTTGTTTAGTTTTGGTGGTGCAATACCCACTCTAGATAGACCATGTCATTTAAATTTGTAGGAGTTTGGGTATGTCACGGTCAGGTATAAGGAGGGGTTGAGTTAAGAAGGATCCATCAATCAAGAATAGGCAGAAGTCTCCAAGGAGCTGAATTCTTCCATAAGGGAGCAGATATTGTGACATTGGCATCAATACCAAGTTTCAATAACTTGTGTTTTAGTATTTCATAGTTGTAGTAGCAGCCATATCTTGTGTGTTGAGGATTTCTTAGTTGTAGCAGCCATATATTTTGTGCTCACTATTTCATAGTTGCTATAGCAGCCATAGTTTGTGTGCTCAGTATTCATGTAGCTTATTGTGTTACTCTCCACCTCATAAAAAATCCAATGTTCTTCCTCTCAATTGAATGTGCTGATGAGTCCACGATATAGGTACTCCATAGACCCATTTTATGCCACACATAAGAGAATAAAGGATAAGAAAGCACCTCTTTCTGTTGGGGATAATGCATTTTGGTTGATGATTAAATGAAGTAATTTAGCGATTATCTTTTCTTATGTTTTAACGTTTTTATTTACTAATCATATGAATGAAGACATGTGTGACAGGGCGCAGGTGACATGGAAGAATAACAAGTGCTCAGGCTCCAAACTGAAGATTGCAAGAGACACAACGATCCCATTTTCTCCTGATTTATAGGAAAGAATCATGTTATTCAGGATCATTATTTTCAATGTAGAGCTAGGTTAGAAGTAATGATAAATATGGACCTCTTGAGTAGCAGAGGGTCTGGAGACATTTTCAAAAAAACAATCTTCAACATTTTTGTAGTTGAGACATCTTTGTTTTACATTTTCTATAACATGGATTTATGAACTAATAATGAAATACCAACATTCTATTAATATCGTGAGTTCATAAGTTTATTTCCCTCTTTAAATATGTGTTGGGGAGGGCCCCCTCAATACGTAGATCAGGAGTTTCGTGCTTTGTTTCAAGTATTTCTCATGCATTCTATTAATTATTTCTATCATCATTGTGCGTGAATTAACTTCAGCATTCGTTCAAATATCAGATTTTGATTTTAGCACAAACACTTTTCTTTCTGTAGTTTAATAACATTACGTCTGTAGTTTTGTAGTGCACTGTCTGTAGTCCTGTGCATGCCATCTGCACAGGTGAATTTCATATATGAATTTCCATTTTCTATAGCATTTCCAGATAAAGACCAGATCTATGATTTCGTGCTTCGAAGATAATAATTTGTGATTACTGATGGAATGGTTCTTTGCCCTCTTTTAGATTAGATTCAAGCTTCTTAATATCAAAGTTATGCATGTTTCCCTTTCTTGATTTGATAAAATAGGATTTATTTGCTTTCAACATTCAATTTGATAAAATATGATTTATCTGCTTTCAACATTCGATTTGATAACATAGGATTTATTTGCTTCGGCATTCAATTTGATAAAATATGATTTATTTTCTTTCAGCATTCAATTTGGTAAAATAGGATTTATTTGTTTTCAAGCATTTGATTTAATAAAATAGGATTTATTTGTTTTTGTGTGCTACGTACATAGAATAGAATTTCCAAAGCTTTCTTTGAGCATTCCCTTACTTTCTTGTTTCCATAGAACAACACTTCCAATTGTCTTAGGATATTCTCTAGGATACTTAGAAACGAAAAAAGACCATCTCGTAGTGCACATACAGTGCCGAGTACCTCTCAAGTTTGTACGCTCCCTAGTCGATAATTAAAGTATACTTCTGGTATATCTACCTTAGATAGGTACACATTCCTGGAGTCCACCATGTTCCTCCAAAGTATTTTGAATGAATTTTTGTGTTCTGCTAATTGTTAAAGTAGGTGTATGCAATCCTCATATAACACAGATAAACAACAATATCAATAAACATCTGGGTATATTTCTTGCATAATCAGTTTGGGTACATCACATGGACCATCCTAGTGATTGTGCTCGGTGATTCTATATTATTATTTTCTCATTAGGAGGGGGTGTTCCACATGCTCCCCTTTTGTTATGTTGTGCCAGATTAGGTGGTGGGACATGACTTATGTTCAATTGGTACATGTTGTCTATGTGATGATTTCCCTAACATATGTGTTTTGTTTTACATGAAGCACACTTACATGGTTCATGTAGCTCACTTGTGGAGCGCCTAGCACATTGACCCCCTTTCACATGGTTCCAACATGACTTATTGGGTTATTTGAGGTAGTTTGATGTTGTTGGAGACTCCAAGCTATTTGGAGGTTATTTAGATTTGATAAAATTTATTAGGATGAGTATTACCCCCTAGTGGGGCACTCCCTTTGTGCACACATGTTGAAGTTGATTTTATCCTGTTAACAAATATTTTGACCTATTTTTGACTTGGTTGGAGGCTATTTGCATGAACGTCGTAGCTCATATTGGTTATGTTCACACTTGTATGGGTGCATTATGATGTGGAGTATTGGGTTACCTGGAGCATTCATCCTCTTTGGCACATATTTATATGAATGGTGGAGCTGAGGGTGCTTTTCACCCTTAGTTTTGTTTTCCAACCCATGGTATTGCATTATTGTATGATTTGTTGAAGGGCGATTACTATTTATTGTACTCATATTCTTGGTTGACCACACATGTGAGGAGGTTAGCACACTTCCTTAGGGTGCACTCTCCTTTAGGTTTATTTTATTATTTGTTGAGGGAGGTTTACAACTACCTTGACTCATTCTTCTAGGGTGCACCTCTATGTAGTTGGTTGAGCATCATAATGATTGTGTATACATGGATGATTATTATATTGTATTGAATCCTTCCTTGCACACTTTTTGAGGGTGGGTATGCATTGGAGGTTGTGATATGTAGTTATGGAGACATCGTAGCCTTATAGAGCATTTATTACACATAAACTTGATGATATAAGCCATTTGAAGGGGTCTTACAAAACCCTAATTCATCCACATTTTAGGAGTTTGTTGGAGAATTTATTGCACACATTTGATGGTATATCCACTTTGGAGAAAATATAGGAGATGGCTATTGGTTATTTTTGGAGGTTTACTTGGTCTTTTTCCTTATTGCTTTGTTGGAGGATGCACATGTCAAGGAATTATTTGTTGGAGATTGTTGATCTTTGGTTGTCATTGATGTCAACTAATGTCAAAGAGGATTCAATATTCATGTGCCAATTTAAAGAAGTACATAAGGAATACGTTCAGTACATGCACAAGTACCGAGTCCACCAAGTCAAGCTACCTCAAGCCTACGTCATCAGAATTGGTTGGACAAGGTTCAGGAGTGCGTAAGAGGCTTGAGAACACAAGGAGGTCAATCAGTTATGCAAGACCTAGAAGTGCGCAAGATATATTTTTGAAGCGCGCAAAAGTACAAGAAGAAGGTAGCGGTTGAAGAAGTCAAGTGCGCAAGTCCCACAAGTGACAGTACATTAAGGGCACAAGACCATACTGCAAGGGCACAAGTCCCACTAGCCAAAGGACCAAGTATGTGGAAGACCCACAAGAGATGGCACCTCAGTGGCACATAAGATGACAAGTGGCGAAACCATGAAGTAAGCAGAACCGTCAAACAAGGAAGAAGGGATGCTATGGAAAAATTGTGGACATCACCATCCGTGTAGATCAAGTATAAATAAGAACCCGAGTTGGAGAATGAAAGCAAGCTTGAAGATGGAAAGATGGAGAGGAAATATGGAAGATACATATTTATCAAGCTTCTAATTCTTGGGGCATCAATGGGCTCGCGGAACCAGAACAAGATGATCTAGCAGAAATCCGAGTGCGCACAAGTAGAGGATGGAACAACTGATGGTGCACAGTATGATGCAAGTCTATCTATGATAGTTGCACAAAAATAGAAAGGCAGAACTATAGACGATGCGCAGTTGCATGAGACCTGAATGACAGTTTCACAAATAGCATGTAGACAGACACATAGAATCTAAGACAGATGCGCGAAGATTGAATTTAGGTATATCGTGTGAAGCACAAAGTAAAGCAGTTCATCAGATGCGTAGAGACAAATCTATAGCACAGTAAAGGATGTGCATTATGACGAGGATGATCTGAGACAAGTGCGTTAAACAAAAAGGTTGAATCATGCATAGAGTGTCGTAGATTATCTAGAGGTTGTTGCACCAAGACAGGACGAACATATCATCAAAGGTGCGCTGACTAATCTTATATTGTAGCACATATACTGAACAATAGTACTATTGAAGATTCGCAGTATCATTTGAAGTTGCATATGCACAGTAACATAACAACAGACTGAACCAGAGCACAGACTGCAAATTATGATGAAGCAACACACAGTTTGTAAAGTACAATGCCAGTTGAAGTGAAGTGTGAAGTATGAATTCATTTGAAGTATGCAATACAGTGACAACTATATTACAGCATACGAAAAGTGCGCACAACAGAACTAATAGTAGAAAATCTGAAGAGTGAATGGATCATAAGAATAGTGAATCAATATCTTCATCTTATATATCAGGGCGACAGGACGGGGCAAGGAGCAGGGGGTTGATGTCTCCTTCCAATTGAAGCTGGTAAATCAGGGAGTTGGTGCTTCCTTCAGGTCGGTGTCTGTAAAATCAGGGGGTAGGTTTCTCCTTCCAGTTGGTGCTGGAGAGCTTAAGAATTTGGTGCTTCCTCGAATGTAATCTTTTATTATAAGAGAGAATTTTGTAGTGTTCTCATGTTTGGGTTTCCACGTAAAAATTACGCATGTTATGTGTTTTTGCGCATATGTGGATGAATGTTTTATGTATTATGGATGCATAATTTAAGATCTAAATAATCGGCTAAGAAGTTAAAAATTGTTCATAACTACGCTAATACTGATTCACCCCCCCTCTCAATATTAAATAAATTCCAACATTATTTTATTATTTCAAGGACCATTTGATATGTTCAATAAGGACTTTTGGGGAGGTGTCCCACACTTCTTGAGCTTATATGGTTGGAGTCTATTACATGTGATATAACCACTCATTATTTTATTATTGTTTATCTCTTGAGTTGGTTATGTGAGATAACATATTATATTGTTTCCTTGGATATTATGGATGTGTCTAGTATATTTTATTGATTCTTCTTAGAGAAGGTGGAATTCAACAACTTATTGCCATTTTCAGTAGAGAAGTCATTGAGGAGGTTATAAATGTAACATTATATTGTTATCCTTGGAGAAAAAAAAAATTCCTGGAAAAAAAAGCGCAATTTCATTTCATCTTTCGAGTACGAAATTACATATGATCATTAGCACTCTGTATGAGTGTCTGTGCTGTCTATGAGAATGACATGCTCTCTAATAATATTACATAACTGTAAAAGCCTTGATTTTCTTCCACCATCAGTGGGGTGTGTCAGCATCATTTCAATCTTTTGAAAAAATTCAACATAGATTTAAGTCCAACAAAAAAGAAGCACATGGATCAATCGGTCAATCCTATAGAAGACCGGTGCCATCTATACATTTAATAAGAACCTTCGTAACCATTCAATCCTTATCAGCATCAACAACATTGTTTCAAGTGTAACCAAAAACCATAAAACTAAGAAAATAAAGTAACTATGAGGCCAACTCCTCATTCGATGAACGGTCTGTGATAGAACTCCCTGATAGTGCCACCCAAAAATTCCTTAATTTTCCATGTCCCTATGCCCAGCAGCAGCCCCTCTTTCGAAGCCCTGTCCGTTTCTGCATTGTTCTCCCTGAAAATATGCCTGCGAGTAAAGGTTTCAAATGTATGAGTGGCATTCCGAACCTGTCCCAAAATATTAGAAAGTCTATGGTTGTGACATTGATGAGTCCCCGTAACCCATTATATCACGTTCAAAGAGTCACCAAAAGCAGTGAAATTGACGATCCCTTTCTCAAAAGCAAAGATAATGAGGTAACGCAGGCTGAGAAGCTCTTCCTAGTTATTACTGCTTGCCCTAAGCCCAACGACATTACATAGTAATGTTCAGGTGAGATGAAAAGTAGAGCCCCACCCCCACAAATTCCGTTCTGACAGGCCCCATCGAAATAATCCCACGGCTTCGAGTGATCAATCTCCACAGGCATAATATCCCTCCTTTTAACAGGGTGAGTATGTCATTTACAGGCAAGGAAAATACCATAGATGTTGACAGCCGTTAATGATGGACATCCTGCCACCTCCATGAACAAACGCTTGTTACGAGCAAGCCAAACTCCCCAAATAACAAGTAACAGGAGGGATCTGTAGGACAAAAACAGAGGGTTCAGATACCAGCTTCTCCATGCTTCATTTACAGAGGCCCCGACCCATCTAAAAGGAACCTACAGAATTCAGGAAACCAAATTCCATACCTCCTTAATAAAAGTATAGGAAAGAAACAAATGACCCACAATTTCTTCATTACTTTGGCATAGAAAGCACCACCTTGGACCCTGCCGATTTCGTTTTTGCAAAAAATCCCAATTTGGGACTCGATTCATCAGGATACACCACATAAAGAGCCGAGACTTATGAGGGAAATGAAGCTTCCATGGTGACTTCCACCACCATTCCGATACCCTGGGAATTAAATCGTTGTTGATCCAGAGATAGCCTCCCTTTGGAGTATAATTGCCCAAGGGATCACCGTCCCATACCAAAACATCCTCCTGTTCCCCCAAGAAAACATGATCTAAACCAAGAGCCCAGAGATATCTCCCCAGCTCCAACTCAGCTTCACCCCCTAAGTCGAAAGTAGCTGCCTGACGCCAAGCCGGATATCCAAACACCAGATCCTCGGGATTAGCAAGTTGATGAAGAAATTGAAAGCCCCTCTGACCTAAGGCCTCAATCGTCGCATCTGTCATAAGATGTTGTTTATCAAATCCAACCCACGGATCACGCCCTATGCGGATCTTCAGTCCATTACCAACTTCCCATACCAAATTTTGACCGATCACCTGAAAGGAGGACACCACCGCCTTCCAGATGGTAGAACCACCCATGTGAGATTTCAAAGGATTCGGGATCCAACTTTCAACAGAATTAAGGGCAATATAATTACGAATCATAACACGGGCCCAGAACCCACCAAACTTAATCATCCTCCATCCACACTTCGCAGCAAGAGCTTTAGAAAAGGAAAATATATTCTCCAACCCCCACCCACCCAACGCTTTAGGAATGACAATCCGATCCCACTTAACCCATGAGCAAAAAAAACATCTTCCTTACCACTCCAAAAAAATCGAAAGCATATGCACCTCGCCTTGTCCAGGATGTCGCGTGGTATCCAAGCCAAAGACATCCAGTAAACTGGGATAGCCTCCAACACAGACTTTACCAATACCAATCTACCAGCCCTGGATAACCATTTGAAACTCCAGCTTTTCAATCTCTTTTCTAGTTTCTCAATCATCTAGACCCAATCTTGCTTCCTGTAATCATTAGGTTTTAGATTGAATCCTAAATACTTGAGTCCCTCTTTAAGATTGATAAGAGTATACAGGAAGAGTTGGGAGTACATCTGCAGTTCATCCTCACCCAAAGTGAAGCAGACAGAGTGGATTTGTCTGCATTAACTTCCATACCAGTAGGATTAGAGAACATATTCAAGATTTCTTTCAACTTATTTCCATCCCTGCGAGAGCCTGAGCAAAAAATTAATATGTCATCCACAAAGAGAAAATGGGTGATGAATAAATCAGGAGCCACCTGAATACCTTCGAAGTAACCCTCCCTTCGAGCTTCCTTGATAGCACGACTTAAACTTTCAGCCACCAGTAAAAATAAGAGAGGGAAAAGCGGACAGCCCTGCCGCAATCCATGTCTCGAATGAAAAAAATGGTGTTTCAACACCATTTATAAGAACCGCAAAGGAGACCGTTGTAATGTAGCTCATAATCCATCGGATGAAGCCAATGTCAAACCCCAGGTGAGTAAGCAGGAGACGAATATATAACTAGCTTACTTTGTCATAAGCTTTTGACAAATCAATTTTGAGTACTTCCCCCTTCAGCTTCTTCATTTTAATGCTATGTAGTCCTTCCTGTGCAATTTCGATAGCCTCATGGATCTGTCTACCCTCCAAAAACCCAAACTGTTCCTCCAAAATGTGTGTTGACAAAATAGATTTGAGCCTACGAGCAATGACTTTGGTAACAATCTTATAGACACAGTTACATAATGAGATGGGTCTGAATTCATTAAAAGAATTAGGAGTGTCCACTTTTGGAATAAGGGCTATGAAAGTTGAATTGATGCTAGCAGGGATTCTGCCTTCCCTCCGAGTATCCTCAACCAGTCTCAGGAGATCACCACCAATACAATCAAAGAGGCCAAGAAAGAATTCAATGGTCCAACCATCCGGCCTGGGACTCTTGTCCTTCTGAAAAGAACCGAGAACCTCTTTCATTTCATCCACCGTCATCTCCTCCATCAACGTCCGATTATCCTCCTCCTCCACAAAACGAGGGAGCATCTGAGCCACTTTTATTACTTCTTCAATATTTACCCTCTCACTAGCCTTGAAAAGATCCTGAAAGTGTTGAACCCCAACACTTGCCAACCCTTCAAAAGTAGTATGTGTTGTACCCCTCTGATCATCAAGACTCCAAATAGTATTAGCAGATCTTCTCCCTCTGGCATATGCATGGAAATATTTGGAGTTTTCATCCCCACTCTCGAGCCAAATAGCCCTGCTCTTTAACCTCCAAGTCTCCTCTTTTTCCATAAGAATCAAGTTCCTACATTCTTCCAAACAAACAAAAGAGTCCTTCGATTCCTGTGAAACAACCCCCTCGCCCCCCCGGGACCCATAGAAAGGGAGGCAATCGAATCTTCAATCAGCTTTAATTCTCGATCATTGCATTTTCTCTTATCAGCAACCCACTACTTGATTGGACCCTTAAGAATTTTGATATTATCGGCAAATTGAAATGCAACAGAAAGATAGTTGTCTTGCTGATAAGGAACCCAAGTAGATTGTATTAAATTTGTAAAGGATGGATCTTTCAACCAAGTCTTGTTAAACTTCAAAGGAGCTGGTGGCTTTTCAGGACCATCTTTAATCTCAAGAAAAATAGGTTCATGATCCAAGCAACCCCCAGAGCCAATCCACTGCCTAATGTGGAAGAAGGATTCCACCAACTGTTCAGCAATCAAGAATCTATCCAGGCGCTTTGCCACCCTATCATCCCCCACCCTCTTGTTCCTCCACGAGGGTTTAAGACAAATAGGTTCAACATCAATCCAGTTTCCTTCCACCAATTTCCTTATGAAGAAATCTGTTAAAGAATCCACCTGAGCATGAGAGCCCCAAACCTCAGCCTATCCCAAAGAGAAATTTAGATCCCCTCCAAGGATCACCGACGCACCCTTAATCACGTCTTTGACCAAAAGTGACTCCCAAAAGGGAATTCTGTTGCAGTAAGGGCCGTAAATGTTAACAATAGTAAACTCACAATCAAATTCCAGGGTCGTGCAAGTCAGACCCAACACAGATTCCATCCCTCACATGGCAGAGACCTTAACAATCACCTCCTGCCATCCTACCGCCAAACCCCCAGAACGACCCCTTGCATCGGAGGCCTCAAAACCCCAACCTGGGAACCAAGACTTTAACCTACCGGAAACCTCAACACCACCACCCATGGTTTCTTGGAGTAAAAAAAAATCCGAACGCTCCTTCTACAGCACCTGCCGCAACGCTGATCTTTTAGAGGGACTAGCCAGACCCCGACAGTTGAAGGACATATTCTTCATCGATACCCCTCTGATTGGGCTTGCACCGCTCTAAGTGCCTGTTCAATAGAGAGTTGTTTCCCTTCCAAGAGGTCCGAGCATGCCCTAGACTTTGCTTTAGACAAGTACGACTTCCGACCTCTGCCCTCGGCCACCCGAGGTTTATCCTTCTCGAGACCACCTGCTGTAGGCTTGGTCATAGAACGTAGAAAATACCTCGATTCCGTCGAGCTTGTGGGCGAGGGGGGCAAGGTCTCTCTAATATGAGAGTACAAGGTAACAAGGGGGAGGGGATCATAAATAATATCCAACAATAGAGAATTAGAGATAGAGCTGACCTGGGGAGGGTAGGAAGATTCAGGAAGGGGGGACAAAAACTGGGAGGAAATATGTAAATTCTTGAGACCCTCCACCCAATCAAGCCCAGGAAAAGAAAAGTTCTTAAAAAATAAATTAAAGGAAGGAGAAGAGTAGAGAGAAGGGATAGTACCCGCAAGCAAATCCAACGGGTGATGGGAAGAAGCCTGAATGTCTCCACCAATCTCTTCTGGAATCAATGAGGGAGACTCCATGTTCCTGTCAGCCAGGGAGTTCGAATCCGGAACTACTGCAACCTCTCCCATAGGAACAAAATCTCCCATAAACAATAAAGGTGAACCATTATTATCTCGAAAAACCATCCCCGAATCTGAAGCCTCAAGTTCAGAGCAGTGATCCTCTAGAGTGTGCTTCGTTTCAAAGGAGTACCATTCCGAATGCGCATCGGAAGATGGAAATCAATAGCTGGGTGGCCATATTCATGACAGCGGTGGCACCTGAACGAAACATTCTCATAATCAGGAGTTTGTGGATAGATATACGGCCCTGATCGTAGGTCCATACCATTCGCCAGACCGTCCCTAACATTGATGCTGACCAAAATGCGTGCAACCTTCTATACCAAGGTAGTTGTAAAAGAGAAATCTGCATCCAGGTAGGATCCCAAAATATTTCCAATCTCCCGAAAATGCTCCTCCACCCAATAATGTAATGGAAGACCCGGCAAGCGAACCCATAAGGGTATGGTGTCCATGCGTTCTCGGCTTGCGTCAAAGAGTGGATTCCAAGTTTTGAGAAGAAGCGGAACATTTACCAGGCTCCAGTTCAGCCCCAACGCCCATAGGGCATGTTCCTCCATGTTAAAGTGAAAAGCAAACCATCCCACGGACAAGGCCACCACTCTCGGGACATAACCACAGTGCCCCAACCACGCCTGAGAGTCCCATTGAATGACAGTCCTAAGGGCCACCGAGCGGCCATATACCCTCCCAACCAGGACTGACTTCACCATAGTCAATATTTGTTGAAATCCAATATCCTCCCCGAAGGAGTAGTTTGGAGCCTTACCGGTATTCTTTAGCCACTTCCTGCGGGGTTTGGCGCACGAGCAAGTCCCCCCACCATTCATTGCCCCACCACCCGAAACTGAAATACCATGAGAAATGCCCACCGAGAGACTGGGAAACCCCCTCTGTTCTGCCGAACCCAAGAAACCTGCCAAGAAACCTCCCACAGACGAAGTCGACAAAACCCCATATTCACAAACCCCCAACCTCGATGCAGCCCCTTCCACTTACAGATCCGGCATAGAAAGCCTCGAGAATGTGCCCCCAAATGAATTCAAGAAATCCGGAACACTGCCAGATTCGGGAGACAAACCCACAGGTTGAAAAAAAGGCTAACAGGTGTCTGAAAATCTCCAAATATTTAATCCCCGGTTATCCTCCGTCACCACCTCGTCCAGAACAAGCGGCAGCTGAACATCTGCTGACCTACCCACTAGGGTCATTGAAACCGCACCAACAACATCACTGTAACCTTGATTGTAACCAAGAAACAGAGACAATGACCGAGCACCCCCCTCCTTCACACTGAAACCCAGCTCTAAACACATCCTGAGCGCCGCCAGGTGGCGATGCCCAAATATCACCATGTGACAGGTGATCACTGCTGTAATTGGTAGCATCCAGCTCCATGGTAGAATAGGCAAGGAAACCACAGGAAAACAAAGTGGAAAAGGGTAAAAAATAATAAAAAAGATGCCCAAAAATCTCCCTGACCCGCACCACTTCACCACGAACCATACCTCGGTAACCGTGCCCCCATCTTGACAGTAACAGGGGTACGGCAGGCCTGCCGCCTGCAGAAGCCTACCCATAGCCGTCTGCCATCATCACCAAACCCTAATAGCCTACCTTTCCAACCGCTATCTCAAGTTCTAATATTATTATACCCCTTTATCCTTGGAGAATTAATGGATTAAGGGAAACAATTATTAATCTATAGTGAGGAGACGGAGCTCAACTTCGTTTAAATAGTAGCTCGCCATTTGGAGTTTATGATTGGATTTGTGAGGAGTCTCTCCTCTTGGAGCTTCATTGTACATCACATTAGAGGGATTAATGGAATATTAAAGGTATTATTTCTATGATATGTAAGGATTATTGTTTTCATGTTCTTATATGTTGTTAATTGTAGAGTTGTAAATAACTAGTTGTGAAGGCCTTGTAATGAACATATTTACCTTGCATCTATCAAATAGTTGTTGTTGGAATTACTATGCCATTGTAGGAAAACACCTTCATAACATTGTTCTAGAGTGGAACTAGTTATTTCCGGCATTATTAAGGATTATTGTGGCATGTTGTTATCAATTCTTTCTTCCTTAATCATTCACAAAATTTCCCTCTTTATATTAATTCTTCTTGACCCCATATGCCCAACATTTGATAGGCATTGGTCCTAATCCCCCATCACCTCATTTTTCATTTTACTTTATTATACTAGAACATATTGTTTTTTTAAAGCTACTCTCCTTGCCATATCTTTAGTAATCGTAATTCAAGGAAGACCCCCTTAGAGTTGACCTAAAGTGAGGGGAAGCATTGTCATGTTGTTAGTGGGAATCCTTCCTTAGTTCCCCTAGAGTTGCACTTTGTGGTTGGGAATTTTTACACTTTGAGTACAGGTCCAAGAGGTAACACTCAATTTATCTCGTTTTTTAATTGAAGGAAGAAATTTGTAACGCCCCATTTTGACATTACTACATGAACTACTATTATATGTTGTATTTGTTTGATTGCGAGACATCGTCAGTTTGACGAAACTGTGGACATATGGTTCTATTATTTTGCTGATATATATGTGTGTGTGTGATGTTAGTATTATGATCGATAGTCATGTTTATATATGTATCATGTATTTAATATGTCTCATTTATGCAAATTACTGAATGATGGGTACGTGGATACCATTACAGTTATATGTTGAATAAATGAATGTTATGCCAGGTACATGGCGAATAAATGAATTTATTGTCGTTATGTTGTGATGAAATGTATGTGTACATGTTGAGGATTTATGCACGATATTCTAGACTATATGTCAGAGACTAACTTATAGGTTAAAAGGCTAAGTGTAGTTGGATCCTACGAGGTGGGAGGACCTCGGGGACATGGAATTTGAAAGATAAATGGTATGCGAGTGATACATTATTTACTTTCGCATGTTTATTATGTTGTTTATTATGATGTATATTATGACATGGGTGGGGTAGGGTTTCAGGAAACTCAACCGCCCAGATTGGTTATACGATGATAGACCGAGTACAAGTGCAACGTTGTTGTTATGTCGTGTAGACCTAGTCCCTTGTTCCATTAGGGGGGTGGAGGCTTTACCCACTGTTTATCCTCGAAACCCATAGTCATGGGAGGGTTGTGCTACGGCATGCTCCCCAAGGTGTATGATGATGACTGGTGGTTTCATGATGGGGAATCTTGGTCGATATAGTCGACACTTCCGCTTATGCGTTCTAGCTGGAGCCGGTCATGGCTTGACACTTCAGGGTAGTCCAGCAGAGGAAAGGATAAGATGTGGAAGTTAGTGGTGATGTAGGTAGATAGGTGTAGCTCGAAGTTGGGACAGAAACAAGATCTAACTATGTGTGCGGGAAAAATACCTTGATTGATTATGTGTCATAACTCGATAATGTTTGAATTGTCGTAACTTAATAAAAATGCAGTTAAGTAAAAGGTGACACCTTGCAAACTATGTTAAAACATGTGTAAGTGTTAACACCCAAAAAGTGCTCACTAGCTCATTTCCCTATTCACATGACCCATTTATCCACTTTTTCACCATCAGAGCCTCTGAAACCAACAAAAGGTCACCAAAAGACCTTAGTACACCCCTTTTTCCATTAAAAAAGATTATTTTTCCCAAAAGAGCATAAAAAACCCTCAAAAAGGGTCCAAATTCCCAAAAATATTAAAAAGGGAATTAAAATATTATTTTTATTTTAAAAAGGAAAAAGGAGGGAAAAGTACCTAAACCATGTTGGTCAATACCATTTGGTTTCCACAAAACCACAAATGGTATTTCCCAACACCAAAACCTATAAAAAGGTGGTAGGGGCTCCTCATTTCACATCCATCCATTATCTCATCCTTATGCTGCTGAAATCTCCCCTGAGCATTTTAGCCATTGCAAACCACATTGGAGAAGACACCATTGGAGATTGGAGTTGCTCATCCTTGGAGCCATTCAACCTCACCATTAGAGGTATTGATTCCGCAAGCACTTGCTTGCCCCATTCTTTCAATACAAATTCATTATTCTACATTGTCTTGTTCTTGATTTTAAATTATTTTTGTTATTTGCTTAATATCTTTGCATAGATCCATGAATAGTCTTGTTTAATTAGTTTATTGTTATTTATTTCCATTGAAACTGCTGCTACTAGTTAGCAGGTGCCCATAGCACTAACCCTGGTTGCAAAACCGGGCCAACAGTTTTTGGCGACTCCGCTGGGTTTTGAACAATAGATCTCTAGTTTTGCTTTTAATCTTAGTTTTTTATTAGTTTTTAACCTTTAGATCCATAGATCTGCCATCTTAGACAGCAGATCCATTGCTGCTCTGAGTTTTGGCCCCATTAACAGCCCAGAATTCTCAATTTTTGGGTTCGTTTTTCGGCTTCCGTGCACGGCTTTCGCCTCGTGGTTTTTAGCCTGACAGTCGCGCGGTCCATCGCGGCTTTCGGCCTTTTTTCCGCGCGGTCCATCGCGGCCTTTGGCCTTTTTTCCGCGCGGTTCACCGCGGCTTTGCGGCCTGTTTCTGCGCTGCACATCGCGGCTTCGCGGTCAAAACCCGCGCTGCCCATCGCAACTGTGCGACAGAAACCCGCGCAGTCCATCGCGACTTTTGGCCCAAAACCTGTGCGGTCCATCGCGACTTTTAGCCCAAAACCCGCGCGGTCCATCGCGACTTTTAGCCCAAAACCCGCGCGGTCCATGTGATTTTTTGGCCGCGCAGCTCAATTTTCAAACGACCATATCTCCCTCTCCCGAACTCCGTTTGGAACGATTTTTTTTTTCAAATTGGGTGTTTTCGATCAAGAAATCCAAATATGCTATTAGATTTAAGAAATTTTCCATAGAAATTTATCTAATATTGTATTTTAGTGTTATTTATCACTTCAGTTCACCCATTTTGGCTCATATTTTACAGTACTAAGATTCCAACATTGTTTACAGCCATAGGAACATTTTACTATTTAGAATGCACATGTGAAAGAAGTCTTTTTAAAAAATTTCATCAATTGAAAGAAAGATCTATTTTTGCATTTTTATCTAGATTAAAAATTTTCCTGTTTACTTCTTTAAAATCTTGCCCTTAGCAATTTCCTTGAAAAAAGAAATCCATTTATTTCTTTTAAAGAAGTCTATTGTTTTCTTTCATAATTCAAAAGATCATTTGTTTTTTGAGTTGATATTTGCAAAGCAATTTAATTTCCATTTATTTGAAAAAGTCATAAATATTTGCTTTTTTATTTTCAAAAGCTCCTTTGTTTTTTGAAAATTTCCTGTAAAGCATTTACCTTTTTCAAGTTCAGTTTACAATACCTCACGTGCACTCACTCGATCACTTAATTGAACTGAGCCTTAAAACTTACCATAATTGCAACACACTTTTAACCCCACTTGGGGAACACTAAAAGAACTTTGTAGCTAGGTAGTATTGGGGGGATAGGTGTTCCAATAACACCCCTCAGTTATTACATCTGAGACATAGAAGTTGTCCAATTAGGGAGCTAAAATCTCTTAGTACTTTTTGGCGCGGTCACAACCGGTTTGTGGGAAGGCCTCTCTCTTAGGAGGGTTGAAGTCGCGAGGATGGTTCCGGAAGCCTGAGTGGAATACCGAAATCCATTCAGTAACCGAAGGGCTACCATTCGCAGTTCTCGGGATATCCCTGTATTGGGATATTGCGATCAAAGGACCAAACAGCAGATTTACCTTTTCTCGACGCGTCATGAACGAAGTATCCTAGTAGCCTATCTTTAGGATTGATTACCCGGTGTCCCTCCCGGTAGGGGGATATCTAGCCGTTGTCTCAACATTCATATTGTCTGACTTGGATTTCATCACCTTGCAGAGGATATCGTGTGTTTGAGTCACAATACTTTTAGTTAGGTGTTTGCATGATTCAACCCACCCTTGGTCTAGTTACACCTATTTTTTATAGAAGCCGTTTGCATGTTGGTACTCTGACCATTTGTTGCATTCCTCCACTTATTGTAGCACAGCTGCTAGAATAAGTGCCTTTTTTGAGGTTGATTTTTTTGGCTTGAGAGCCTTCTTTTTTTCACTCCCCTTCTTGCACCCTTGGTTGCATTAGGGTTTTGAGTCTTTTATATATATATCACCACCTGATACTTAAACAAATTTTTTACACAAAAACATATTCTCACCATTGAGAATTTTAGACGCTCTCGTCGTCTACAGGGCGAACTCCCAGAGTTTAGTCCACTTGGCTCTCCACGTCACAGACGCAGAGCCTTATCCCTTGATTCGACACATCGTCAATCAACTAGACAGTCATCCGATTCTGACACAACTCACTTCACATTTGATTTGGAGGTAGAATCCGAAAACCCCACAGAGTTACCACCAACCACCATTATGGCTGGAACACCATTTGATCCACTGTTTACCAGCACCATAGGTGAGACATCTACAGACCCTTCTACGGTGGTGCCATCCATGGCGACTACCACCCCCCTGGGTATGCCCAACATGGGTAACACTCCACATTTAGGAATGCCCAACACAGGGCCACCACCTGTCATGGGTATACCCAACATAGGGGTCACACCCCCTCGGGTTTCCACAAACCCTATCCCAGGAATCCCCACTGCTATTCCTAACCCAAGTGTAACCCATGTTGCACTTGGAGGCGCTGGCCCATACCAGACTACACCTATTGGAGGGCACATACCCTCCATACCTAGCATACCTTTAGGCTCTACTGGACCCCTACACCATACCAAAATGGCTAGGCATGTCCCAGTTCCAGTCACCACATCTGCTAGCTTACCATACATGGCGAGTCTGAACCTGCCAGACTTAGCTAGGCTCACAAATGACCCCATCAGACACGATCCTGCGTGGCCTCACATGCCCACCAAACTCCCCTCTGACATCCCTAAATTTGAGGGCAAGGCAGGTGAAGACCCCCAGAACCATATCATGTCCTTCCATCTATGGTGTTCCTCCAACTCCATAGTGGACGACTCAATCCGCCTCCGGCTTTTACAACGCACCTTCACTGGCTCTGCAGCCAAGTGGTATATCGAGCAGCCCCATGGGACGCATGCCACCTTTACCTCCCTTGCCTCGACCTTCCTGCAGTTCTTTCAGTTACCTGTCCACTATGATGCGGGCGTCGAGATCCTACTGTCTTGCAGACAAACCACGGCCACCCACATCACTGACCACATTCATGAGTGGCGTCGACGCCGAAGCCTCTACAAAAATAAATTAGACGACCGTATCTTTTTAGATTGGTTTCTAAAATCCCTCCTCCCTCTCATTGCGAAGGATGTGGCATCTGAAATACCCCAGTCTGAAGAAGAGGCCATCCTCAAAGCCCAACAGTTTGATCTCATATATGCCCAATTGGGTTATCTATACACAATCATACCTGACGCCCCACAAGGTGACTCTTCACGTGGTGACGCACCGGGGGCATCACATGTCGCTGATGGCATCATTGGCCAAATCACCCCGCAACTTAAGCCTTTAAGCATGGTGAGCACCATGCCCGCCCCAGAGCTCTCTAGGGCTACATCCAGTTCCGGAGCAACAACTTCTTATGCTCCAACAAACCAGACCCATCACATTCATGGACCCTCTTGTCCACAACATTGTTATGGACAAGCGCCATCAGCATATGTACCTCCTACATACTACAACCAAACTGCTACACAGAACCCCATTCAGTTCTCACCACAACCGTTGCAGTACCCACAGCAAGCTGCACCAGCTAATCCACCACATCCAATAGCTCAGGGGTACCAACAACCCCAACAGGCAGCTGGACCACCTCCAGCTCCACCAACATATTATCCACCGCAACCTACTCCTGCACCTGCGGCTCCCCAGAATCCCCCCAATGCTCAAGGGCATGTGTACGCACAACAACATCACCCCCAATACCAAAATAACCAACGCAACCAAGGTGCACAACAGAACCGTGGTAGAGGTCGTAACCACGGTAATAACCAACAACATCAGCAAGGTCCTCCACCTCCCAATCCTCCACAGAATAACAATGTTGCTCCTCCCAACTGCAATCCGGATTGGAATCCTAAGCAGCCTACAAATAATAACCTCAGAACAAACCACCCTTGTTCTATCTGCGGAGTCTATGGTCATTACACGCATTCTTGCCCACATTTGGAGCGAGCTCGGCAACTCTGGACCGATGATGCACATCGTCAAGGGCAAGCGGCTCCTCAGCCGCCACCCAACCCTCCACCACCTCAACATCAACCCTTGGTGCTGCAAAACCCCTTTCCAAACTAGGGTGTAGTGAACACTCATCCATTAGCCCCCCCTCAAGGCAACGTGCCACCACAGCAGATCACTTATGCAGCCCCTGATCAACCCATGTTCGATTCAGGTACTCACAATTTGTTGATGATGTCAACTGCCGATGCCAACCTCCAAACCCGTCGGAACCAATATGGCTCCACGTCTGAAGCCCCTCCCGCCGATAAGAACACTAACATTAATCCCACAGATCAAACGTTACGTATACCTCCGGCTCCACTTGATGGCGCTTCCAAAGCACCTCGCTTCCCACTTCGTCACATCAACAGTAATCCCAATGCTCGTGCTGCATCGAATTACAACATTGTCGACGACTTAGCCCAGTCTCCTGCAGCCATGTCTGCTTTAGAAGTTTTGAAAAACTGTCCTTCGCAGCGCAAAACTTTGCTCTCTGCCATTGGCGCCATTGACCCCAATGATTCACAGTTGATCGCATTCGATTCAGACCAGTCTGAACCCCGCCTGCCTTCCTCTTTAGCATTCCAAGTTTCCGTTTCTGTTCAGAATCTTGTTATCCATCGGTGCATTATCGATGAAGGGGCCTCCACATGCATCATGTCCACATTCGTTTGGCAGAAGTTGGGATCCCCCACTCTCCAGCAGTCCACCACTGCGTTGCGAGCCTATGACGGTCGTTCGGCACAACCCCAAGGTCTTTTAGCCAATGTCCCTGTCCAGCTGGCGGGTAAAACCGTGCTCATTGACATTGAGGTCATCAATGCCCAACTAGACTAACCTTTTACTTGGTCGCAGCTACATGTATGCCATGCGGGCTGTTGCCTCATCCGTATTTCGCACCATGCAGTTCCCCCATGAGGGACGCGTGGTCAAGGTCGACCAGCTCACCTATTACGATCCCAAGGCCCCCGCCACACCTGAAAATGTTCTCCCCATGGTTGAACAACCTGTTTGTGGTGCAACTACCTCATTCATTTCCTCGGTAGGACCCAGACTTTACTCCGAGGTGCCGATGAACTCTACATTCCAGGCCATTCCACTACCATCACCAGAGACCCACATCGCTAACCTCTGCACCCTTTCACAAACACCCGGTAATCAACCCTCCTTGTTACCCAAACCACCATTGGTCCCTAGTCACATTGGGGTTACACCCATCCACACAATCCCCTTTCTATTTTCTCCTTCGGGTGTAGTAAGCGCCCCGGTTATGGCTACCCTTAGTCTACCCGGGTTAACATTGGGATTACCCGTGTGGTATATTTCGCCTCCAGTTCCACCGCCGACACCAAATGTCATCCTGCAACCGGTGCAACCCATTGTTACTTCTACCCAACCACCTCCCGGTATCACTACTCCTTCGTCATCGACGAATACCCCTCCACTCATTAGGCCCATTGGGGGCAGAGGCCCACAACCATACACTGCGGTACCCCCACCCAAGGCAGTTAAACCTCCCCATGTATTCCGTGCTCCTCCAAAATGCTCGCTGTGTGATGAGTTAGGCCATCCAACCCATCAGTGTCCACAGTTACCTGCATTGCAGGAACACATGCAAATGTTAGACGACGACCCCAACATCCCGGTGGTCAAACTAGATCCAAACCCTATGCCTCGTGATAAATCATTGCGTACCAACCACCCATGTGCGATATGCGGTATTTACGGCCACTACTCCCACAACTGTCCTGACATCCCAGACTACAGAGCAGCTCTCTACGAGATGAACAATTTGGACCTAGAGACGGCACCCCCCACTATCGAGGAGATCTACCCTCCCGCATCATCCTCATCCGGAGAGATTAACACCATCTACATGATCTCTTCGACTACCACTACCTCATCACTCGATTTGACCACTCAAAGCTCTCGCAATAATGAAGAGGTTCTCGAGACTCCTACTACCTTTGATTATCCCGGGGAAGACATGCACCATCGTCCATACTTCCTCCCGGAAGAGACTTCATCCACCACCGCTACCCAATCCACGGTTGAGTCCAAGGATTTCCTTCCTACTAAAATCGACTGGTTAACGGATCCCATGGCCGATATTTCTCCCGTCATCCACATTGACATCTCTGACCCACTTGGTGCCCTTCATACCATCACATTAGGAACCTCCCACAGTGAGCATGAGATCGGAGAATACCAACAACTGTTCCAAGAATTCACTGATGTATTTACTTGGTCAAATACCGAAATGCCTGGCCTTGACCCTGCCATTTATATGATCTCCAATGGATACCCCTCTATCCGGTCGGCCCCTTCCATTGATCCCTTTGACACACAGGTTAAACCCTTTCAAATCGACCAGGAAACCACATGTCCACAACATGGGGGCAGGCCCAAAAACTTGCCTACTCATCATCATCGTGATCCTCGTCGGAGATACTGGGGGCATCCACCCCACAGAGGGAATCCCCCATCATCATATCATCACTTCAGTATGCCACCACGACCCACAGCCTCATGGTATAACACCCCGCCAGCAGTTGCTCAATCCCCTATTGATCTCTCTCTGAGACAACATCTGCACCACATTGACACCTCTGAGTTAGGGGGCATAATAGATTACCTCGACCCCGGGATAGGGGGCATGATCAATCATTTTGAACCTTCCCCATCATCTCTATCTCAACACCTCAATGAGCCCATCGTTCAAACCAACACATATGTGATCCACAATCACAAACCCCATGCACATAGCATGGGGGTAGGTCATTAACCCTGCTCACTTTTTCATATTCGTGATCTCAACCATTTTTGAGGTCACGTGTCACTTGTATATTTCAGTTGATTTGATACACCTAGTATTTTTCCCCCACGGGTCATCATTTCTCCCCACCACTGCATCCTTCGCTTGGTGGGATCACCTTTATTTGTAGCCATTTTTTAACCTAGTTCTTTCCTTTAACCATTCCGGAGTCCTTATGACCTCCGTTTTTCCGCACCATTTGCACTGCCGGATTCATATTTCCGTGCCCGTGATGATGCTTGAGATCATTTCTCGCTCTCACCAGGACCAATATCAACATTGTGTCCCGACACTTTGTCGCCCCAGTTTGTGTACCACATCGGCCATTCTCCGTTTTTGAAGTGCCTTATATCGTCGGATTCAGTTTTCCGTGCTCGTGATGATGCTTGAGATCATTTCTCGCTCTCACCTTTAGAGTTTTCGGGCATTTTTTTCATGCCCGCCACACAGCCTCGGTTTGCGTGCCACATCGACCGTTCTCTGTTTTCGACAATCCTTATGTCACCGGATCCAGTTTTCCGCACTGATAACGATGCTTGAGACCTTTTCTCGCCCTCATCAATCCATTTTTGTTCGGTATAAGTTTATCCCTTTTTCGGGCTGAGCAACCCCTTTTACGAAAAAGGCACTTAGGGAGTTTCTGTTAAGCTCTTTTCTGACTCCTAAAACAATGAAAAGATCGCCGAGCAATCTTGCTTCCTTTCATGCTCGTTAAACGTATCTGAAAGGGTGTCTACCTGGTATAAGTTTACCCCTTTTCCGGACCTTGTAGACTAATTACGAAAAAGGTATACTTTAGTCACATCGGCTAGAAGAGTTCTCCATCCGCATCATTTTATGCTTTTTCGGGCCTTGGAGACTAAACTTACGAAAAAGAAACACCAATAGAGTCCACTTACCATTTTCAGACTCTCTAAACATGAAAGCAACCATGAGCATGAGCCGTCCTGGGCTCACAAAATCCACAGGACAGTACCATTTCAGAGCACACTTTTATCCCTTCTTGGAGCTCATTAAAACTACGAAGAAGGAATCAATGGTGCCTCTTGGCGCCACGACAGATCACATCTACTCATTAGGCAGCTTCCCCATTTTGGTCGCCTTTGTTCAGAGTATTCTACAGTATGTCACCTTGATAATCCCTCGACGGCACCTATCAGCTCGTCCTCCCCCCCAGAGTCAATATATACCATTCAGTCAAAGCAATGATCCCCACACCTACAAGTCAGTTCCCTACGCTGCCAGGTCAACCATGTCATCATGCTCTGAACAAAGGAAGTTTGAGTCTACCCATTTTTTGACCCAGTTATTTCCCATTCCCACAAGTATGTCAGTCCTACCATCAGTACTACAACACTTCAGTTTTACACCTCGTGCTCCTATCAAGGAAACATCATTGCCTTGTTAGTTGCTGGTCTCCCTCTGTCGACAACAACCACATTGATTCCAGAGGATAGACCTAGAGGTCCCTGTGTCTTGGACTCATCACCATTTATGATAAGTGCCTACGAATCATTTCGAGAGGAATCTTCAGTGCCTCTCCAAATGGTTGTTTCTCACATGCTTGACTTCAACACCTTGATCGCATCGTTGAGACTCGCACAGGGTATTCGTCCGTTTCACTTATTAGTCGAAGACCCCGGATACCTCCTGACTCCTCCACATTTGAGAGTCTTCCTCTGGATAACACCAATTACACTTTTTCTATAGATATCCGGGTTGCGCATGGCGACGGTATTCAGATGTACCCCAGTTTCATACTCCCTTGAGTATACAGTTATATCATTTCTCAGAGATGACTCATAGTCATTGAGTCCATACAGATGTTGGACACCTTCAGATTCAGCAGTTCAACAGTTATTCCAGTGTATCAGTTATTGAGATCAGCCATGATCATGAGTATATCCCACAATAATGTCCCCTCTGGACCATTATAATGTACCAGTATATTTCTTTACGTATTAGATCCCCCTTCTTGGGACTAATTGTTTTGTATATGTCTTGATACGAGCATGGGAATGCCCGCCTCGTCCTTTATCAGAGATTATACCTCATTCATATTGAGGCCATGTAATATTTTTTGTTTTTTGCAGCTTCCAAGGGCCGTGGCTCCAGTCTCCAACCGGTTATCCACTTTTTCACCATCAGAGCCTCTGAAACCAACAAAAGGTCACCAAAAGACCTTAGTACACCCCTTTTTCCATTAAAAAAGATTATTTTTCCCAAAAGAGCATAAAAAACCCTCAAAAAGGGTCCAAATTCCCAAAAATATTAAAAAGAGAATTAAAATATTATTTTTATTTAAAAAAGGAAAAAGGAGGGAAAAGTACCTAAACCATGTTGGTCAATACCATTTGGTTTCCACAAAACCACAAATGGTATTTCCCACCACCAAAACCTATAAAAAGGTGGTAGGGGCTCCTCATTTCACATCCATCCATTATCTCATCCTTATGCTGCTGAAATCTCCCCTGAGCATTTTAGCCATTGCAAACCACATTGGAAAAGAGACCATTGGAGATTGGAGTTGCTCATCCTTGGAGCCATTCAACCTCACCATTAGAGGTATTGATTCCGCAAGCACTTGCTTGCCCCAATCTTTCAATACAAATTCATTATTCTACATTGTCTTGTTCTTGATTTTAAATTATTTTTGTTATTTGCTTAATATCTTTGCATAGATCCATGAATAGTCTTGTTTAATTAGTTTATTGTTATTTATTTCCATTGAAACTGCTGCTACTAGTTAGCAGGTGCCCATAGCACTAAGCCTGGTTGCAAAACCGGGCCAACAGTAAGTAAACAATAAGTTTCGTGATTATAATAGATGTGTGTGATTTATTATTGTTAGTGTACTTACGCGAGGTATGTAAGCAGTAGTTGCGCTTACATAACTCGCCTACATATTTATGATTGCATGAAATATTGCCGAATAATAATGTTAATTAGTGTCGTTTAATAATTAATTATTGTACATTAATGATTAATTATTGGGGATTAATAAACAAGTTACGGTTAAATTAGATAGTAAATAATGCATTTGGTTAGTAATGCTTAATTGAGAGTTAATGAGTTTGATTAGTAAAGACTAAGGGCTAACACGTTAAATGATTATTGTAATGTTAATTAAAGCAGTATTAAATCGATAAGTTAATATTAATTGCAAGGTTAGTTAATTAATTAAAATGTATGGATAAGAATTAATTTATATCTATTAAATTTTATTATGATCATGCAGAATCTAATTAGAACATAGGGTAATTTTTTAATAGATGTAATATGAAAGGTCAGGTGACGGCATTACCTGAGCCGAATGTGCCAGCACCATCGCCATAGACCATCCTTATATTGCGCTCGCTGGAAGCAATAAACGAAACACTCAGGGGACTAGTACAGAGAGGAAGTGTTACCTTGGAGATTAGAAGTGGAGGCCCCTCCACTAAGGGAGGAATTTCTTGTGGTAGAAGTGTATACGGTACCGGAACCGAGACCTCTGCATCAGGATATCACAAGGGAGCTTTAGAAGATTTAAGGCTTCCCGAGTTTTCAAGGGGTCGAGCAAGGATATGCGCAGAGTCTTGGTTGGAAGAGATGACCAGGTGCTTAACCTTACAGGAGTACACTTCCACGTCCAAGTCCAAGATGGCCATATTTCAACTAAAGGGGGCCGCTTTGAGCTGGTGGGGGAACCAAGAAAGGCAGCTACACCTTACACCAGACACGGTTCCATGGGAACTATTTGTGGAAAATTTCAAAGAGAAGTACCTACCCGCATCCTACCAGAAAGAATAAGCAGGGGCTCTTCATGCCTTAGTACAAAAGAATCTATCTATGGAGGAGTATGAAGAGAGGTTTGCGGAATTAGTTAGGTATGTCCCTTACTTGGACAACGACGAACGCCAAGTTGAGCGCTTCGTGTATGGGCTCAATACCAAGATCAGGGCCCAGGTACGGATGTGGAAACCGAGTTCGGTTGCTGAAGCGGTTGATTGCGCTCATTACACAGAGGAGATGTTGGGTGCAAATCCCATCAGGTCATTCAACTCTCAATAGTCAGGGTTTGTGGGGAAGGCTCCTCGAAGCTACCCTCGGGGAGGATATGCGAGGCCACCTCCCTATGGAAATAGGTACACACCAAGGGTTGCGGCGGTAGATAGATCAGAAACTAGGGCGGTGCTCCCGTCATCCATAGGAACTCACCAGGGTGTGAGAAACTTTAGAGGATCAGTTGGTAGGGGAAGGGGTCCCTCTCAGAGGTTTGAACAGGTTATTTCTCCTACTCCATTACAGGTTGCTTGTTGGGGATGTGGAGGCCCACATTACTAGCATGATTGTCACGAATTACGATCCGGTATAGTGCATCGGGAAGGAAAGGATCCAATGGGGAGCGGGGGTAGCAGGCATCATATCTCGACAGCAGTACACAACCATCAGGCAGAGCACCAATCCACTATGGTGGAATCATCAGGTACAGTCAATAATGTTAAGCTTAGAATATTGTTTGATCTTGGTGCTACAGATAGTTTCATTTCTCCATATGCATTAGACAAATGTGGGTTGGCAGCCTACGAGCATGACGATTTCAACTTAGTCGAGATGGCGTCGGGGGTAAAGAAAGCAGTAGGACCTAGTGTCGACAAGTGTGTAGTAGATCTCGGGGTGTGTGTTACACAAGTCAAAGTGTACGTCACCACCCTCGGAACTTATGATCTCATCATAGGTATGGATTGGCTTGAGGAACATTAAGCTTTCTTGGACTGTTATGGAAAGAAAGTTCTTTGCATTGATGACAACGGAGAGGCCATCGAGATCCAGGGTATCAAACGGAAGGTGTCCCTACATTTCATATCCACGATGAATGTAAAGCGATGTATGTGACAAGGATGTCAGTTGTATATTGTTGAAGCAGTAAACAATGAGAAGGGACCCTCCTTTGATGAGTATCCAGTGTTAGCCGAGTTCAGTGATGTCTTTCCAAAGGAATTACCTGGGTTACCTCCTAAGAGATAACTTGATTTTACCATTGAGGTAAAACCCGGTGCAAAGCCAACATCAAAGACACCATACAGGATGACGGCCCCAGAACTTTGTAAGCTACAAATGCAGTTGAAGGAACTGCTAGACCTAGGGTTCATAAGACCAAGTATTTCACCATGGGGTGCGCCAGTAATCTTTGTGAAGAAGAAGGATGGTTCCTTGCGTCTTTGCATCTATTACCGAGATTTGAACAGAGCCACAGTGAAGAATAGGTACCTGATACCTCGAATTGATGACCTCTTTGATCAAATGAAAGGGGCGACAGTCTTCTCAAAGATCGACTTACGATCAGGTTACCACCAGCTACGGATTAAGGAAGATGATATACCTAAGACTATTTTTCGAACAAGTTTTGGGCACTATGAGTTTGTAGTGGTACCCTTTGGTTTGACCAATGCCCCAGCTGTATTCATGAGTCTCATGAATAGCGTGTTTCGAAAATACTTAGATCAGTTCGTGCAAGTCTTCTTGGATGACATCCTCATCTACTCCAAGAATAAAAATGAGCACAAGGAGCACTTGTGGCTAGTGTTGTCATGCTTAAGAGAGCACAAGATGTACGATAAGTTATAAAAATGCTCGTTTTATCAAAAGGAGATCCATTACCTAGGGCATATAATTTCCGGTGAGATAATTTCAGTTGACCCTGAGAAGGTGAAGGCCATAATGGATTGGCCTTTGCCAAGGAATGTGCATGAAATGAGAAGCTTCATGGGGTTGGCTGGGTATTATAGAAGGTTTGTTGAGGGTTTCTCAAAAATCGCAAAACCCATAACTACCCTGCAGCGCAAAGGCATTAGGTACGAATAGATGGATGAATGTGAAGTCACATTCGCCGAGTTGAAAAGACTATTGACAAGTGCACCGATTCTACGAGTGCTAGATATGGAGAAGGAATTCACACTTTGCATAGATGCCTCAAGGCAAGGTTTAGGTGCAGTGTTGATGCAGGAAGGTGGGGTAATAGCTCATGCATCGAGAAAGTTAAAAACACATGAAGAGAATTACCCTGCCCATGACCTAGAGTTGGATGTGGAGATGTTAGCTTTGAACCTTTGGAGACATTACCTTGTTGGGCGAAGCTTTGAGCTCAAGTTTGATCACCAAGGCTTAAGGTATGTCTTCACTTAGAGAGACCTAAATGCTAGGCAGAGGCAATGGAGTGAAATCATGAGCGAGTATGATTTTGGGATTTCATACATCAAAGGGAAGGAGAATGTGGTAGCTAATGCCCTAAGCAGAAAACCAAGACTTTTCTCTCTTATACCTTTGAAGGTTGATTTGAGGGAAAGAGTTTTAGGACAACTAATTGGGGATAGTAGGTACCTAAAGGTCATGTCGGCACTCCAGAGTGGGAAACTGGTGGGACCTAAGTTTGAAGGCTATGAGTTGGAAGCCGATGGTTTGTTACAGTATCAAGGGAGGATGTATATTCCCGGGGAGGGAGATATTAGAGAGATTATCCTTAAGGAATCCCACAGAGCAATGTATTGCGCACACCTGGGTTTAAAGAAGATGTATGCAGACATGAATCAACTCTTCTTTTGGGCAGGGATGAAAAGTGACGTGGTCAAATTCGTCGCTAGGTGCCTTGAGTGTCAGCAGGTAAAAGCTGATTATCACCACCAGGCAGGACTATTACAGCCACATGACATTCCTATGTCGAAATGAGAGGTTATCTCCATGGACTTCGTGGTGGGATTGCCTCTTACCTCCCATAGGCATGATGCCATTATGGTCATCGTTGACAAACTGACCAAAACTGCTCACTTCATTCCAGTCAAGGAGACCTATGATGTCATGGATGTGATTCTTGTGTTCATAAATGAAGTAGTACATCTCCATGGGTTTTCCAAGAAGATTATCTTGGACAGAAATTCTAGGTTTACATCCAGGTTTTGGACGAGTTTGTAGTCGGTGTTGGGTACTCAGTTGAACCTAAGCACCGCTTACCATCCAGAGACAGATGGGCAAACAAAAAGAATGAATCAGGTGTTGGAGGACATGCTTAGGATGTATGTCATGGATCAACACACTCATTGGGAAAAGCACTTACCTTTGATAGAGTTTGCTTACAATAGAAGTGACCATAGCTCAATTGGGATGCCTCCATATGAAGCATTATATGGCAGGCCATGCAGAATGCCACTGAGTTGGGAAAGTTTAGAGGATCGAGTAATTATAGGACCCGAGTTGATTCAGGAGATGGAAGAACAGGTTGTTCATATTAGACAACGGCTAAAGGAAACTCATGATAGACAGAAGAGCTATGCTGATGCGCATAGGGTTGATCGAAGCTATAAGGTTGGTGATGCAGTGTTCGTCCACATAGGGCCTAGCAAAAGTACCATCAGGTTTGGGAAAGGGACAAAGTTGTCGCCACAATTTATAGGACCTTTGAAATTTTAGAGAAGGTTGGACTCATCACGTATCGTCTTGTGCTGCCACCCCATTTGCACAAAACTCATAATGTTTTTCATGTTTCCATTTTACGACATTATGTAGTTGATGAGTCACATAAAATAAATTGGAAGGAACTGCAGGTTTTGGATGAGGGGACCATCAGGGTCGAACTGTTACGTATATTGGACCACAAGGCTAGATAGCTCAAGCACCATTTGGTGGACCAGGTTAAGGTCTAGTGGGACCGGTATAGCCCAGGACCTGCTACTCGGGAGGACGCAGAGACAATGCATCATGATTATCACACACTATTTTGACCATAACCTCAGGACGAAGTTTCTTGAAGGGTGGGTGTATGTAACGCCCCATTTTGACATTTCTACCTGAACTACTATTATATGTTGTATTTGTTTGATTGTGAGACATAGTCGGTTTGACAAAACTGTGAACATATGGTTCTATTATTTTGCTGATATATATGTGTGTGTGTGTGATGTTAGTATTATGATTGATAGTCATGTTTAAATATGTATCATGTATTTAATATGTCTCATTTATGCAAATTACTGAATGATGGGTACGTGGATACCTTTACAGTTATATGTTGAATAAATGAATGTTATGCCAGGTACATGGCGAATAAATGAATTTATTGTTGTTATGTTGTGATGAAATGTATGTGTACATGTTGAGGATTTATGCACGATATTCTAGACTGTATGTCAGAGACTAACTTACAGGTTAAAAGGCTAAGTGTAGTTGGATCCTGCGAGGTGGGAGGACCTCGGGGACATGGACTTCGAAAGATAAATGGTATGCGAATGATGCATTATTTACTTTCGCATGTTTATTATGATGTATATTATGACATGGGTGGGGTAGGGTTTCAGGAAACTCAACCACCCAGATTGGTTATATGATGACAGACCGAGTACAAGTGCAACGTTGTTGTTATGTCGTGTAGACATAGTCCCTTGTTCCATTAGGGGGGTGGAGGCTTTACCCACCATTTATCCTCAAAACCCATAGTCATGGGAGGGTTGTGCTACGGCGTGCTCCCCAAGGTGTGTGATGATGACTGGTGGTTTCCTGATGGGGAAGCTTGGTCGATATAGTCGACACTTCCGCTTACGGGTTCTAGCTTGAGCCGGTCATGGCTTGACACTTCAGGGTAGTTCAGTAGAGGAAATGATAGGATGTGGAAGTTAGTGGTGATGTAGGTAGATAGGTGTAGCTCGAAGTCAGGATGGAAACAAGATCTAACTATGTGTGCGGGAAAAAGACCTTGATTGATTATGTGTCGTAACTTAGTAATGTATGAATTGTCGTAACTTAATAAAAATGCAGTTAGGTAAAAGGCGACACCTTGCAAACTATGTTAAAACATGTGTCAGTAAAAAATAAGTTTTGTGATTATGATTGATGTGTGTGATTTATTACTGTTAATGTACTTACGCAAGGTATGTAAGCAGTAGCTACGCTAACATAACTCACCTACATATTTATGATTGCGTGAAATACTGTTGAATAATAATGTTAATTAGTGTCGTTTAATAATTAATTATTGTACATTAATGATTAATTATTGGTGATTAATAAACAAGTTACGGTTAAATTAGATAGTAAATAATGCATTTGGTTAGTAATGCTTAATTGAATGTTAATGAGTTTGATTAGTAAAGACTAAGGGTTAACACGTTAAATGATTATTGTAATGTTAATTAAAGTAGTATTAAATCGATAAGTTAATATTAATTGCAAGGTTAGTTAATTAATTAAAATGTATAGATAAGAATTAATTTATATCTATTAAATTTTATTATGATAATGCATAAGCTAATTAGAACATAGGATAATTTTTTAATAGATGTAATATGAAATTGATAAGCAAGTGTCGGGTTCACACTTTGGAATTGTTAATGAAAATGATAAATTAATTATAAATTAATTATGGATTAATTATGAATTAATTATGAATTAATTAGGAACTGATTTGAATTCATTATGAACTAATCATAAAGTAATTATGAATTAATTATAAACTGATTATGAATTAATTATAAAGTAATTATGAATTAATTATAAATTAATAAAGAAGCATTTAATTATGAGGTCACCAAGGTTGACTGATAATTAATAAGGTGAAACGTGTAAGTGTAAAACACTTACGGTTAGTGAGAAAACTGACCCAAAACTTAAACTATCATAAATAATTTTTATTATTTATTAAATAATTATTATATTTTGAAATAAGTAAAGAATATTAAAATATTGGAAACTAATGGGAGTCAAAGTTGAGGGCTCGAGAACTAACATGGGGGTTGAGGGATTTATGATGAGGATAGGGGTATTAATGGTGGAGGAGAAGAGTCAGCAAAACAGGGGGGATAAGGGGGAGAAGGAAGGAGAAAGAGGGGGCTCTTTTTACCTTAGAGATTTTTGGAGAATTTACAGAGCAGGGAGAAAATTACAGAGAAGAGAATGAGGTTTTTTGTTGGAGAAAATTCAGAAGGGAAAGCAGGTTGGCTTGTACTCGGTTTGGGATCGGGGGTCGAAAGTGGTACCTTTGGAGCTGGGTAGTTGGCGAGACCTCGCCAGTTGGCAGGGTGGCACACTTGTTTGGGTTGGTTGAGTTTCAGGGTTTTGAAAAGATTTTGGTTGCAAGGCTAGCAAGCAGGGCAAAGGAAGCAACAACAACAAAGGGGATCTACTAGCTATTGTGAGGTAATTTTTAGTCAGGTATACAATTAATTTCTAACCTTGTAAATCATTATTTTTAAGTTATGAAAAATGGAAATTTTATGAATGACTAGACATGTAATTGCTGATACACCTGCACAAATAGTATTTGTTGGAATTAGATAGAACAGTAAATATAACTATCTCAAACCTGTAAATATAATTGTAAATGTTATATTTTCTTTACTGGCATGAAATTTAAACAAAACTAGAAATGAAAACAGAAACTTTGACAAGAGTGTAAAGAGTGAAAATATCTGATTTTATTAAGATAAAATGGGGACCCAGGTTCGGGTCCCTACAAAATTGAAATCATAGATTTTCCTTATATATTATGGGATTGTCATCCAATCAGTGTTAATGCTAGTGTCAATGATAGGTCATTTTATTCTAATCAAAAGCTTTGTGGACAAAATTAATGCCTCTCATTTAATGATGAGTTGTGTGCTCAAGGTTGAATTCAGTTTGGTGCCTAACTAAAATTAATTGACTTGAGTTTTCAAAATGGGCTGCTTCTCTCAATCCTGCTAGAAATTTCCTAAGATACAATGGAGCCATAAGCACTGATTTGAGAAAGAAAAAACCCGAATAAAAATAATTCCTTATGAATTGAAGCCTAAAATACAAAATGATCTTTCAAACGAAATCTTACTTTAGGAGTATATAAAAATTAAGTCATAGATTAGAAAAAGTCATCATCAAGTGGCCAACTCCTTCCAATTTCACTAAAGTTAGGAACTTTGTGGGAACAATGCAATACTTTCGGAATTTTATAGCATCCTTTTCAGCCATGGCTGCACCACTCCATGCCATAATAGCCAAGGGAAAGAGTTTCCAATGGGGAAAGAATTAACAGAAGGCTTTTTAAAGCTGAAACATAAGATTAGTAAAGCACCATTTCTCACATCACCTAATTTGCAGAATCCCTTCGAAGTCGAGACAGATGCAAGTGGACATGTAATGGAAGTGGTATTAATGCAAGGAGGTAAGCGCGTTTGCCATCATCCTAGAATTTTCCATAGCGGAGTCTTGAACTACCCCAAACATTATAAGAAACTCTATGCTCTAAATGGAAGCGTTATTTGATGGGAAAAGAAACCATCATCCATACCAATCAGAAGTTGCTACAATATTTGCAAGCCCAGAGTAAGCTTCAGCAAACCACATTACAAGTGGGTGGGAGTCTATCAAGCTAGAGGAGTTCAAATTTGGGCTAGGTTATTACGTGACTAAGAGATGGAGAGATAAACCCAAATATCTTCTTAACATGCTTAAGAGGAAATTTTTTGAAAGAAGAGATTAGATTTAGATCTCTACTATGCAATAAAATAATGATATCTTCTCTAATTTCTACCAAAATATTTCTTTCTACATGGCATTAACATAGAAAATCAAGGCCCACAGGGGTGTAGCTCTATCGATAATTCGCTTGATATGAAGTAAATGTTGTAAATAGAAGTAACGAGTTCAAATCACCCCGACTTACCCGTGCACCGTGCTTGTGGGATGTGTCGGTGTACCTAGGGGTATAGTGGTAGCGGATGGGATTGGATCCCTGGACCCCGTGTCACAGGAGTACTAGCCCCATCCTAGTTTTTTATTCCTCTAGTACAAAAAAAAATCTAGAAAACCAAGAAGCTAAACAATTGTGCTATAAGATAGTCACAATTAAGGTTCTAAAACACTTCTCCTGTAACTAAAGTTGAAGTTAAATCATCAATTATTCAAATGAAGAAATATAACTTGTCAAGATTAGAAGGAAATTTAGTTGAATTTCACTTAGAAATTTAAAATTTTAGGCCCAAGCTTGGATTATCTGATCAAAGCATATACAAAATGAGGATATTAGCAACAAATGAGATATGAGGGGCCTATAGCATTCTTAAAAGTCTCCTACAAAATACTAGAAAATTATTTGTAGAAAGATTGAAACTTTTACTTCCTTTTGATCTCTGGAAACAAATAGGATTTATTAAAGGAGGTATAGTTTAATAAACCTCATCACAATCTTAGAAGTTAAGTAGCATAGTACCCATACCCAAAGATCAAATTATGGAGAAGGAGAAGTATATGAGACAACCAAAACGCCATGTATCCACTGGAATCCGACAAAGAAAGAATTGCTGAAATTGCAATTTCCATTGCTCAAATCGTGATTTTGATGATTTGGTTAGTTTCAAAATTCAGCATTTAGTCTAGGATAGATTTTGGTGATTGTTGAAATTGCATAATTGCGCAAACTGCAATTTCTAAGCAAGATTTTGATCGGATTTAATAAGAAATTTGTCGGAATAGCGAGGCGTTTTGGTTGGTCTTTATCCACTCTTTGAATTACTTGTAACCATACCCTATCGTACCCTGCGAAACTTTCAAGTACCATGTCGTACCTTGGGGAAAATTTGGAGGCATGCCTCAATTTCAGGTATTTCAACATAGATTTTAGCATGAGAAAAAAAATTAATAATTAAAAATCCCTAATTAGGTTGCATTGAGTGAGGATCCAATGAATACCCGAAAACAACAAAGTAGTATACCTTCAAATCGAAATCTCACTTTTACATTTTCAGTTTTGTTATGTGAGGTTAGCAGAGACTAACACAAAAAAATAGAGGAAGTAGGGCATTGCTCATTTTTTCGCAACAAATTGGTATCCATGCAATTCAACATCAAGCATTATTCATCATTGTTGACATTATTCTCCTTGAGTCGCCACATTTCAAGTGTATCAAGTTTGAAGTTTCATATTTTTATGTTTGTCATTTCCTCACCATGATGGGAAAAGGAAGGAATGTCAATGGTCAATGTTGAGTCATGAATGTCAATTGATAAATGGTGGAATGATTGAATCTAAAAATGAATATGTATCATTGCTCATTTATATTTACATTATCAAGCGTTCTTCATAATTGCTGACATTACTCTCTCCCTTAGCCCATACATTTCAATTGTGTCAAGTTTGAAGTTTCGAATTTTTTTGTTTGTCATTTCACGAAAAGGAAGGAATGCCAATGCTCAATTTCAATTGTACCAAGTTTGAAGTTTCAGTTTTTTTTGTTTGTCATTTCCTCCCATGCTAGGAAAAATGAACGAATTTCAATGGTCAATGTTGAGTCATGAATGTCAATTGATGAAGGGTGAATGATTGAATCTAAAAATGCATTTATATTTACGTTATGTCTCTTTTTTCCTTATATTATTTTATATATAAAAGTTGGTATATGTACCCCTATCTCGTGTTTCGAAAAGTGGTGTACCCGTACTTGCAGTCACACCCATGTACGTACTCGTACCCTGGCAACTTAGCTCAAAAGACATGCATTGGGCCATGTTACTCAATCAGAAGGTTGTAATGGCATCAGATGATTTTCGCGTAGCCTAAATGCACGACGATTTTGACCATTCCCAACAAATTATTCTGGTGTGATTCCGATGGAATCCGACAAATTTTTGCAGGAATTCTTAAACTCACAATAATAGTGTTTAAATTCGCAGAATAAGGGTTCCTTGGGGATTTTGAGGGCACTTAATCCATTTATGCATTCTGAATCGCGATTTGAACAACACAAAATTCAAATTTCATGAAAAAACATCGCTAGATTCCAACCAATAACTGGCTAGAAAGTCAAAATGGTCGTGCTTTTAGACTTCTTCGTTGATTTAAAAAAAACATATGATGACATTGAGTGGGGTGTTAACACCTAAATTTCGCACACATTCGACATTTCAGCGATTCATCCAGTAAGGTGTCATCAACACAAAAAATGCATCTCACCTCAGGGATCCTCAATAGATCGAAAAGACAACAGGAGTCCAATGGTGCCAAAAACCAGTCAAAAGAAGGGATAGCGTGGGTAATACACAGTTGACCTGTGCTATAGCATAGGTTACAAGAACAATACTCGCGCTATAGTGCAGGTTACCTGAACAATACCCGCGCTATGCCCGCGCGGCTATTCCTGCAATAGTTGCGCTACTGTCAAAACGACGGGACCACCAATTCCCAGTGGCGCATTGAAGGCTCCATTACCCTCATGAACCTAAAGTCGACCCTTCACACACTTGGTGGCATTAAATAGCCCCCTTGGTGTACTTGGGAACTAGTTCATGGAGGATATGAGTTCACATTTGGATCTAGTTGTTTGTTGGCCACATCTTGACCTATAAAAGGAATCCATTGACATACATTTGGTAGAGAGAAATTAAGAGCAAGGTTATGCTATTGGATTTGATTTGGAGATTCCTCATAGCCCACCAATTCCTATGATTGTGATCATTCCCAAGCTCCCTTGTCACCTTTCTTCAAGAGACAAGAGTTTTTCTCCATTGTTCTACTATCTACTTAGCATTTAGTTTGGACAAGAAGGGCCTCCCTATGGGAAATAGTTGGCTTCCCTTGAAGCCCAAACCTTCTAGGTGTTGTACAGTTATATCATTGGGAAATACAAAAGTGGTTTAGCATATCTTAGATTGTTATTGGATTTTGCATTCTCCCCCCATCTCTTTTATTTTTCTTTTTATCAATATTTATTTGTTTGCGTGTGAATTACACTAACAATCTATTGCAGGATCACTTGGAGGAATACCAACCAACATACCCATAGGGGCTCCAAGGACTGAAGCCTTGCTGCAACCTACAAGGATTATCCCCTTACCAAGTGGAAGAGTGCACTTGTGCAACTTTTTACACAATAGTTCTAATGGCAACCATACTTATTTTTGTTCATTTCTCATTAAACTAGGTTGTTTTATGCTAAGTAACTAATTCTGGGTATTTGTCACTTGCAGGAAATCAAGTATTCCACCTCTTGCTTCCATAATTTGGCCCCAAGGCGGCCCCAATTTAATTTTACACAGTAGCGTGAATCTCTCCCTCTTGTCTACGCTTACAGGGCGGAAACGACTTGCACAGTCGCATAGATCGCGCAGGTTATCAGTGTTCGACCCACGCTATCCCGCCAAGGTCATCCACATGGTAGGTTAGTGTAACACCCGCACTGTTCCACTCGTCTGTTTTGAATTGACCCGCACGGTCCGCCCGATAGAAGGTGGTTTAACTGTGTTGGCCTTATTTAATTTGCTTCTTATCTACATAGTTTAGTTTGGCAGTCCAAATATTGCTTACTAGTGAACTTAAATTAAGGCTAATTCACATAATTACTAAATGTTTTAGTAATTAGTTCACCTAGATCAAGATTAAGAACTAAAGAGTTCATCTCTCTTGAAACTTACCTAGGTAAACAAATTTGAAGCTTTCAACGGGCCCCATTGTTGCCACTAGTATTCAAGATCATTTCTTGTTTATGCACAATTGACATGTTTTTAGTATCTATGCTAGTGTAGAATACACTTTTTACACACAAGAAAGGACCTAAAGACTCTTGTCTCCCAAAGTATGCTCTTCACCTCGCACTTCATGTGAGCTTGGTGAATCGGAAAAGGGTGAGAAGTGTGAAATACTTCCATTGCACACTTGTCTATTAGTTAGCATTTTTTATTTTGCAAAGCACCATGAGCATCTCTTAGAGTTAAAAGTACACATTACTTGATATACTCTTCTAGTTAATTTGTCGATAATATTTTTTGCTTTCATCACACGTGTTTGCACCACTAGCACACACTAAGAGACCTAAATACTCTCCCCACCCTAGTATGCTCTTCACCTTGCACTTCATGTGAGCTTGGTGAATAAAAAAGGTACGGATTGTGAAATACCTCTCTTACACTCCATAAGTGAACACTCAAACCCCGTAAAATCAACATTGTAATTTTCTAAACCAACTAAAATGCTCCAGAGGAGGTCACAAAACAATATTTTAGTTAGGTAGGATTGATTGGGCTAGGCATCCATTAATGCCCACCAATCTAGTTTCATTAGCAATATTTTGAAACATAGCATTGTTGTCTCGTAGGGTACTTACAAAATCATGCTATAAGAAAGTGTTAAAAGAAAACCCGGATCAGAAGTGCACCATGACCAAGAAGAATAAATCCGAGGTATAAATTCCCTTCTCTACCCTACAATCCACTCAGCTTGTTGAAGGGAGACGACACTATAATGTGCAGGTTGAACCATTGATCCACACTTGACGCAAGGTATCTTAGTGGCCCAACTTAGGATATCACCAAAGAGCAATTGTGAGTGCAATTGACTCTTGAATTTAGCTATTGCCTTTGGGAGTTGTTTCCAAGTCTTCTTGATTGGAACATTGGCCCCATTTCCGATAGACCTAGCTCTTTGTTACGTCCACTAGTCGATTGGTGAGTGGATACCATTATCACCATCAATTGTGCTTTTGGGAGTCCCAATTACATTTGAGAGGAAGGACATTAGGTCTTCTAGTGAATTTACATTTATTTTATTTTTTAACTACAAGTTCACTTAACTCGTAATAAAAAAAACCTACATGTGGGAACTCATGCACTAAAACCGACATTGCACATATCACTCACTTTTTGCAACATTTTGCGTCTGTTGTGGTTGGCATATTTTTGAATTTGTTCAATTGTGTTTAAATTCCACTATCACTCTCATTTGACACAAAGCCTTCACCATTGAGGAACAAAACAACATCCTAAGACGGTTTCATAAACTGCAAGGCCTATGCACTCTCTCGAGGGGTGTCTTTACACCTTCCCCTCGCTGTACATGTGGAAGAAACTACAATCGAGGCCACATTGATAGGATCATCTAGTCGAGGCCAAGCCTTGCTAGGTGCATTTTCTCCTCTCGGAGAAACTATTAATTACACCAATTCTTCCCCCATCGGAAGAGGTACCCCGTTGGCTTCTCCCCTTGGATATCCCTCGGTCCCCTTTGACCCATCCTCTCTCGTAGAAGGTCAACGGTTGTTTACAACACCACCTAGATCTTCCCCTCGTGAAAATCACATCCCACACACAATGGCAATACCAATGGTCCCTACTTTACCATTCATGGCTAGTTTAAATCTACATGATTTGGCCAAATTGATCAATGATCCCATAGCTCATGATCCCACATGGTTGGCTATGCCAAATAAACTTCCCTCGGATATCCCCAAATTCGAAGGAAAGCAGGGGGTGATCCCGCCAACCATGTCATGTCTTCCCACTTATGGCGTTCATTTAACAGCATATCGGATGATACTGTGAGACTTTGCCTCTTTTAGCGTACTCTCATAGGCACATAAACCAAATGGTATGTCCACCTAGCAAGCGCAACCCATGCCACATTCGCAACATTGGCCACTGTGTTTACTTACTTCCAACTCCTGATTCAACACAACCTTGGGCTCAAAATTCTCAAAGAGTTTCGGCAAAACACATCTACCCACATCGCGGACCATATGCATGAGTGGCATAGGCATCGTACATTGTGCAAGATCGATATACAACATCCCTTTTTGTTGGATTGGTTTATCAAATCTCTCCAACCCGCCATAGCCAAATATGTCGCCACCTCCATGCTGCAAAGTGAGGAAGAGACTATTCTAAAAGAACAGCATTTCGATCTCATGTATGTACAATCTGGATGCCTTTATACTATCCTCCCTAATGCCCCTCGGCATCGGTCATTGGATCCTACACGTTTGGGCTTGTCACATTCAACGAATGGGTTTATTGGGTCCGTTTCGCATTTAGAAAAGGTTCCTCCTACCACATCGACGCCATTTAACATGGTTCCCCACTACCCATCCATTCCACTTGTGTCGGTACCCCCTACACCAGTACCAACCCCAACAGTTGGTGAATTACAATATGGACCGTATAGTCTTACGTACCCAAACATTAGTCAAGCGACAACGGTTCCTACACAACCAATGGCACAAGTCGTTCCTACGTCCACCTCTTATGGAACACAAACCGCATTTATCCCACCCCCGAGGTACAACCCTTATTATCCTTTTCCATACCCAAGTACTGGTTAACAACCTGCCCCCCACATGGGGGTTAACCCAGTTCAACCTTCTTACGTTCAACAACCTCAACAATTTGAGCAATTGAACACCGACAACCCCTGGAATCTGCAAAATCAGGGGAAGAAGAAAGGTAAGAACAATCTGAATCAACAGTTGGGGCAAGGGGGCAACCCCCCTCCTCGAAAAAACCAGAATACGGGTAACCAAAATGTAGAGACTAACAATCCCCCCAAACAAGGGAAGAATCTCACCTTGAGGACTAATTATTGCTGCTCTATTTGCGGCAATTATGGGAATTACACACATCATTTCCCTCTTATCCCCGACTGCCAACAGTTAGTCGAGGCCAAAAAGAAGACAGTGAAAAACTCTCCTCAGGCAGGGAATCCTCCTCAACCCCAAACCATCATGTTACAACAACCCTTTGCGAATCAAGGGGAAGTTACACAACGGCAAGACCCTTGCCCACCCAACGATGGCTATTTTCAAAATGTATATACATTGGATGCAAACCTTCAAACATGAACTAGAGGTTATGATGGCCCTTCCACCCCCTAAATGGAATACGTTCCTATCCCTTCGGGGCAGCCTCTATAGATACCAAACCTGGATATCGAACAAATCCCATGGATTCTGAAAGTTCCACTTCGGCGTACCCCTAATAACCCTCACATGAAATCCACCCACAATTACATTATTGTGGATGACTTGGCTCAATCCCCTGCAGCCATGTCCACAATATAAGTCTTACAATCTTTCCTAACACAGAGAAAGGCATTAATCAATGCACTCAGTGCCGTCAATCCATCCGACCCGCACCTCATGACCTTTGATCTCAACAAAGGTGATCCGTGACTATCATTGTTAGTCACATTTCAAGTTCCAGTTACTGTAAAGAACGTCATGATCCATCGATGTATCAATGACAAAGGCGCATCCACTTGCATCATGTCTACAAAAGTCTGGAAACGATTAGGGTCCCCTGAGTTGGTCCCCTCGTCTATCGCTCTTAGCGCATATGATGGGAGAACGTCCCAACCAAGAGGATTATACCAAAATGTCCCCATAGAGCTGGGTGGCAAGATGGTTATGATCGATATCGAAGTAGTCGATATTGAACTCGTCTACAACATCCTCTTGGGGTGAAGTTACATGTACACCATGAATGCAGTAGCCTCCTCGGTCTTATGTATCATGATGTTGTCCTTAAATGGAAAGGTAGTTACTCTCAACCAACTTAACTACTATGACCCCAATACCATGAACAATCCCGACAATGTCTTACAAACTGTACTAGGCGATAATCAACCATATGTTGACATTGCTCCCAACATTTACAAGGACTCCAATTTGTTAGGAGTATATTCGATACCACCACCTAAGATCCTTACATCAACTGATGGCCTAATGTGCACAATTTTCACCGCAGAAAATGGTGTCGCCCCCACCTCAACACCATCATCAACACCACCACTAAGTCATGGCATTGAACAAACGTTGAACCCATCGGTACCACCAATTTTTCAAATCTCATTCTTGTACCCTCCCACGGGTGTACAATGGACACTGGTTATGGCTAATTTAACTCTACACATGGGATAACTTTGGGAATATCGGTATGGTACCTTACACCACCCTACCCAAAGATGGCTTCCAAACTAGTCTCCCATTATGAGTTTGTCCCTGTTTTGGATGCTACGCTTACAAGGCCCGTAACACATTCAGTTACGACATCCAAACCTATGGCATGTGCAACTAAAACACAATCGATCATTGCTAAGACCGCCAATGGGGGCACCAAACACCCGAAGTTGAAAGGTCCCCTATTACCTAACCTGACATACAATTTATTGGAAACTGCTAAGCCTAAAGTAGGGGGCATCAACCAACAAGAGTTAAAATCCCCAGTTATGATCAATACTCCCAATCAAAGAGTTACATCGTCGTCTTCTCTTTGTGGGAAGCAAGGACACACAACAAACTTATGTCCTACTTTACTAAAGCTAAGGAATTTTCTCAACACCCCTGTGAGTATATGTAACGTACCCACCCATCCATCCAAGGCAAGGGAGGGAACATGATGCCAAATTCTGGGACTTTTTCATAAACTCAGCCCATGCATTAGATTCATACACATAAATTCAAGAGTGTGTAGATGCAAATCAATTAAACATGCACAGCGGAATAAAAACTATCCACACACTTTACTCATGCATGCAACATATCAATTTAAACATTGCAAAAGTAATACATGGACAGAAAAACACTTATCTTTGTTGTGCAATTGTCCCCAAACAAATAGCTATGTCGCTGCAACGTTCCACACAACCATAGGCAAGTTGTGTTCATCAATCTCTCAACACAACTGCCACCCCCAAGCTGGGCATGATTCATACAAGGAAAAGGGGACATTCACTCTTTCACAGCTAATTAATCATTTCATTTGAGCCAAGCTAGTCCACAGCTGGGTTTATTAGACTACATTTGAACCCTGGAGGCTTACACTCAAGCTCAAGCCAAAGCAATGGATTTACAAATAGGATGGCCATGGGTTTGGGCTTTCCCCAAATCGTTTCCATCCAAAAACGAATTGTGGGATGGGGAAAAACATTCACAGGGAGGAAAACGTTTTCTCCCCAACTCTCTCAGCATTTAACAGCAAAAACGGTCTCTATGGAACCCCAATTCCATTCCCCTTCTTCCCCACTGGTATACAATACAAGAAAAAACGCCCTTCTCAGCTGGGAGAATGAAGGAAAACACCTCAAACATGGCTGGAAAACGCCCAGGTAGCTCTAAAGTCGTGAGGGAGGAAGAGTGGTTGATGGATAATGGCTTGGGGGAGAAATTCATGCCTCTTTTATTGCCTAAGAAGTAAAACGCGATTTCCCATGCAGGGTGGCTTGCCCATACCCGAATTTGGACAACGATACCTCTCATTCCCCAAGGCATTAACTACCTCAACCAACTCTTGGGAGAAATCAATGATTGGGTAGAAAAGTCAACATGGGTAGTTGAGGGTTTGATTGGTTCTCTCATTGACACTTGGATTGACTTGATTGGCTCCAAGGGTTTGAATGTTTTCCCTCCCAATTCCTTGTAAAATCATGCCCCCATCTCTTTGTTGCATTGCATAGCTAGTTGTCGGTATTTTATTAAAGTGCATATTTACATAATATCCGCAATTCCACTGTGCATGGCTAGCACATAAACCATAGGCATCAATAAATCGATGGCGGGGCCTTGGCCTTGAGCTCCTCACCATGATTTCATAATAATATTACATCATTTACAATTTTAATTCCATGGGGTTAAGATGGGGACGTTACAGTCTAACACATGCTCCACCAACGGTAAAAGGGGGCACGTCTCCCTTTCCCACATCTAAGTCCAAAACACTACATACGAATCATGCATGTTATAATGTTCTCAGTATGGGCACTATATGCACCATTGCCCTGACCTCCCTTGCTATCGAGGGGCTTTGGAAACCATTCGCTTCACCCAAACCTTGGAAGATACCTCACCTCCCTCATCACCAGAGAAGACTCCTATCAGCATGAGTTCTATGGTGACCCCGCTAGTCCTTCTCCATGATGGGCAGACTCCATACCCGAAAAACAGTCGTCGCGGCGTCACAAAGCTCAGCCATTGTCTTAAAGCATACTAATGCCACTCGATCGCGTCGCTCATGCAAATTAATGTCTCACCATTCATTCCAATGTCCTATCATCACTACATTTCATACTTGCGTGCAACCCAAAGTCGATTAGACGAGAACCGCACCCCTTGTGGGACCACGCTTCCTACAGTGATTGAGGAGGATACTGAACCAATAGAGTACAATGTTGACAACAACACATAGCATCTCTTATATACCTCGAGAGATATCGATCCCCCATCACCAATTTCTTTTGAAATGTTGGATCCCTTAATCTTCCCTCAAGAAGAGATCATGTCTCCCATCCCAACTACCTCTCCATATATCAACATCATGCACCTCGATTCAGTCCCTCCTCTGACCAAGAATGAAGACTCCTACTCTTCAGACAAAGATATGCTAGAAAAGTATGTATTCACAATAGACAAGGAGAAAATCAAATCTATGAACACCATCGAACACCCATGGGACACCTTCCATCATAGGTCCTTAGCGACTAGTAGGAAGGAACCACACACACTACCCGCTAAACAACAATATACAATTGAGTCAAAGGATTTTCTACCCCCTAGTCATATCGATTGGTTCAAGAATCCTATCCCTGCCCTTGATGTGTTCGAAGACGGAAACCTCCCCAATATCTCTCCTACCATCCAAGTTGATATATCCACTACACCAAGATTCGTCGAAAACATCACCATCGGGACTTCCTGCTCATCACAGGAAATTACTGATTTCACAGTTCTCTTCAAAGAATTTCGCGACGTCTTGGCATGGTCCTGCAAAGAAATGCTAGGTCTATACCTCGCAATTGTCGAACACCATATTGACACTTGGCCCGATGCCATCCCCATCCAACAAAAACAGCGCCTGGTCCATGTTGATGTATATGTAACTTTGGAATGTATTTCACATATATGTATATTGTATTCCTATAGAGATGTTATTATTCCTCTATACGGAAGTGGTTGTATTCCTATAGAGATGTTATTATTCTTCTATACGGAAGTGTTGTCATTTATATTGTAAGTGTCGTAACTTATACTTGATGGGTTATTAGACCACCTTGTTGGGGTCGGCCCTGTATAAGTCATATGGGTCAAAGGGTTATTAGACCACCCTATTGGGGGTCGGACATGTGGGTCAAAGGGTTATTAGACCACCCTAGTGGGGGTTGGCCCAGTCAGCATTATGTTAAGTGGTTAAGTTGAGGCCGACCTAGTTGAGTAAAGGTCAAGTCAAGTTAGTGTATAAATACAGAGTGTGTCTCTCTCATTTTACACATTCTATTCTCTCACTCACACTTGGGAGAGTGGTTCACTTGTGGAGGAGGAGGCTCTGCTGCTAGGAGAAGACTATCTCTTGTATTCTGGTTGTACCATTGCTCTATCTATCTCTGAGGAAGTTATTGGGGTTTTTCACCTTTATGGTTTTCCCCAAGTAAACTCTGTGTCTCTTGTGTGCTTGCATTAACGTGTCCATGATTGATATGTTGTAGATTTGCTGTACATGTTGTTCTCTCAGTTAAGATCCTAGATCAGATTGAAGTAAATTCTGAAAATTTAACATGGTATCAGAGCTAGCCTGAAAGAAGGCATGATATGGCATGTATGGCACTTGTTGCACTTACGATGCTAAGGCTTGATATAGCAAAAACTAGTCATCGTAGCACTTTCGCTATAAATCCGTTTTGGTGAAGTATTCGGATCTGAAACTTTTACAAGTCGAAGATCCGATCCCCATGTACCTTGTGTCCAAAGGACAACCTCTAATTCGTTGTACTTTGTGATTTATGATCTGTACAATATAGCGTTTCTGCCTCTTCCAGATCTGAGTCAAAATCAGGTGACCTTGGGAAAAAGGTCATAACTTGGGATAGGAAGCTCCAAATGAAATTTCATAAAAACTGACAGGTAGTACACAGACTGTATTATCGCAGCAAAAATTTTCAGAAGCCGAATTTGAACCAGTGACACGTGGCACGCCGTACAAGTCCGCTCTCTTGTATTATCCCAGAAACAGGTCACGTTGCGACACTTGGAATAACTCTCTCTCAGAGAATTGAATTGAGGTCAGACCTGTCGGGATGGAAAGATAACAGGTCGGGCTATCTCTAAAAAAATTTTCAGAGGCCGAAGTTGAACCAGTGACACGTGGCACGCCGTACAAGTTCTATCTCCTATATTATCCCATAAACCGATCATGTTGCGACACTTGGCATAACTCTCTCTCAGAGAATCCAATTTAGGTCAGACCTGTCGGGATGGAAAGATAATAGGTTAGGCTATCTCAGGAAAAAATTTCAGACCCTGTGGATCGAAAAGTTCAGAGTTACACCAGAAACAATCAGGTACATATTTATGTCAAAACATAATTATTTTTGAGTACCTTCATTCATGGCTTCTGGAATTTAGGGCTTCAGAGAAAGTTGGAATTTTTGTAATCGGAGACCATGGCTGGATGCTACTCATCAAAATCGAAATTTAGAGACCAAGATCATATTTTTTGGTTGGGCAGAAGGCCGGGCTTGATCAAACCCCAGTTCGGGACTTTGATCGGAAAGATGGAAAATTAGGGCTTCTGCAAAAATTGGAATTTTGGAAATCTATGACCACGGCTGGAAGCTCCTCAGAAAAATCGAAGCTTAGAGTTTTGAATCAAATCTTTTGGTTGGGTGAAGTTCTGGGAAGCTCAAACCCTAATTTAAGGTCCTCCCTAGTGAATCCAGAAATCTAAAAGGCAATTTCGAGGGGTGAAACTTTGCAGTTTTTAAATTATGAATATACCAACTTGATCAGCTCATCAAGGCGCATATTTCTATCCTTTCGGAAGTTTGAAATTCAAAGTTTGAATTTTTGGGGTTTCTTTGACAAACCCTAATCCAACTCCAAGTCCAGTTCTTGCAAATCAAGTGGATTGGGTTAATCCTAGAAGAAGATGGATTGGTCACCTGCATGATTGGTCACCTGCATAAGTGAAGAAGTTCATGTCTCAGAGGGAGATGAGGCTAAGGCCTTCCATAAGAAGATTACAAGCAATCTTGATAGGTATGGCTTACAAGTATGTTTCATGGTTAAGTTTATCATATGTTTGTCTTCATATCATTACAATACAATCTTGATTAATTACTGGACTTGTCGTATCACCTTAATAGAAGATATTCATTGATTAAGGTTTTGACACTTATGATTGTACTAATTCATTGTGATGTTGTATGAGGTTTATGTTGTTTGCTAACACAAAAGGTACACCAAGAAAGTCAAATCATGTTCTACTTCAAGAACATATGCTCATGGTGACATGAAGACAAAGATTCATCCATTGTCATGGATCACATAGAAGATCTACTTTCGAGGTATGTATAACTTGGTTCTACAATGGTTAACTTATGAGACATGCAGGTTACTAGCACAAGTCACTGAAGAGAACCAGAAGACATTATGCGGGTATGTTAGACATAACTAGCTAGCATGCTAATCCAGGTATGTTTTTCCTATATCAAGCTAGAATCCTACCTTGTGTTAGGATCTTATACTATTGTGTTGTTGATAATGATTATTCATGAAGTCATAGGTTTGAATAATCATGGTTGTATGCATATTATGTTTCTTACCATAATTGATGATATGACTAACCAGAAGAATCATGAAGGTATACGTTTGAATAATCACGGGTTTTATGCATAGTATATCTCTTATCTTGATTGATGATTCAACTAACCAGAAGAGTCCTATGATCAAATAAGAATATGTATGAGTAAAAGAAGACTTCCCTGAAACCTTGAATACTAATGTTTATTATCTGTGAATAATCATCACTATACATGTTTAAGATTATTGTGTTTTGATAGTATTAAGATTATACTAATAAATGTGTGATTATGTATGAGACCTCGAGGATAACACAATGATGATACTAATAAGCATGCATAGTGATTAAGGATGGATGTAAGTTCAAGGATAGGTAATCCAAGAAGCAAAGATCAAGAGGGAGCACACTCCAGTATCAGGTGGATACATTGTATGATCAGGTAGATCATGTATGTTGATATGTATCAGATATGATCAAGTGGATCATGTATGATGATATGTATAAGGTAGATACTTGGTATGCATCAGGTGGATGCATTGTATGATCAAGATGATCATGAATGACGAGCTTCAGGATGTTGTTCCAGATGACATGCAGCAGGATGTTGCAGTGATGATGATCAGGATGATCATGGGCATCAGGATGATGCCTCGTGTGATGATGATCCGTTGGATCATGAGTATCAGGTTGATACTTGGAGGTCAGAGATGATATGTGGCAGGTTGTGCAAATAGCATGTAATCAGTCCTGGGAGATCTTGCCGGTCGTGTTGCGGCACATAAATGTTCCTGGAGTACTCTTTCCGGTATTGCTATGTAGTATGTAATCAGTCCTCAGATATCCAATAGGTTGAGCTGTGTGCTCGTAATTAGCCCTGGGATGAGGTATTACTACGGAGACATGTAATTAGTCCTGGAAATCCGAGAGGTTGAGCTGTGTGCTCGTAATTAGTCCTGGGATGCTCTTTAGAGATCTTGCCGGTCGTGCTATGGCACATAAATGTTCTTGGGATGCTCTTTAAAGGTTTTGTCTATCCACATGTAATCATTCCTGGAGATCCGAGAGGTTGAGCTGTGTGCTCGTAATAATTCCTAGGATTCTCTTTAGAGATCTTGTCGGTCGTGCTGCGGCACATAAATGTTCCTGGGATGCTCTTTAAAGGTATTGTGGAGGAGATGCATGTAATCAGTCCTGGGAGATCTTGCCGGGCGTGCTTAGGCACCTAAATGTTCCTGGGATACTCTTTCGGGTATTGCATCCGCACATAAAATTAGTCCTGAGAGGCCACCTCTATCAGACCGTTCGCACATATGATGAAGACCTGCAGGTGGTGGGCCTACATCCAGTATGAAAAAGGACTGGCTCTGTAGAACTTCCTATGATGAGTAGATTCAGAGATTGATTAAGATAGCAGCAGCAGTGACGATGATGCTAACTCGATGACGATTATTTAGTGACGATGATCCAGAGAAGATGACTTGTGCTAAGAGACCCGTGTCGAGAAATAACTTTCCTAGTTAAAAGGGAGTGTTGATGTATATGTAACTTCGGAATGTATTTCACATATATGTATATTGTATTTCTATAGAGATGTTATTATTCCTCTATACGAAAGTGGTTGTATTCTTATAGAGATGTTATTATTCCTCTATATGGAAGTGTCGTCATTTATATTGTAAGTGTCGTAACTTATACTTGATGGGTTATTAGACCACCTTCTTGTGGTCAGCCCTGTATAAGTCATGTGGGTCAAAGGGTTATTAGACCACCCTATTGGGGGTCGGCCATGTGGGTCAAAGGGTTATTAGATCACCCTAGTGGGGGTCGGCCCAGTCAGCATTATGTTAAGTGGTTAAGTTGAGACCAACCTAGTTGAGTAAAGGTCAAGTCAAGTTAGTGTATAAATAGAGAGTGTGTCTCTCATTTTACACATTCTATTCTCTCACTCACACTTGGGAGAGTGGCACACTTGTGGAGGAGGAGGCTCTGCTGCTAAGAGAAGACTATCTCTTGTATTCTGGTTGTATCATTGCTCTATCTATCTCTGAGGAAGTTATTGGGGTTTTTCACCTTTATGGTTTTCTCCAAGTAAACTCTGTGTCTCTTGTGTGCTTGCATTATTGTGTCCATGATTGATATGCTGTAGATTTGCTGTACATGTTGTTCTCTCAGTTAAGATCCTAGATCAGATTGAAGTAAATTCTGAAAATTTAACAGTCCACCCTTCTAAGGATCCCACAATCAAAGACAAGATCAAAAAACTCTTGCAAGCCAGATTTATTTTTCCCATTGCCTACACATCATGGGTTTCTAACCCCGCCCCGGTTAACAAAAGGCAGGGAACTATTCGTGTCTGTATTAATTTCTGAGACCTCAATTTAGCCTGCCCCAAGGACAAATTTCCCACACCATTCATCGACCAAATCGTTGACTCATGTGTTGGTAGTGAAATGTTGTCCTTCATGGATGGGTTCTCCGGATACAACCAGATAGCATCCATCCCCAATATCAGTACAAAACTGCATTTACCACACCATGGAGCACATTTTCCTACAAAGTTATGCCCTTTCGTTCTGAAAAATGCAGGACCCACTTTACAACAAGCAATGGAATTCATTTTTAATGACTTGGTTCACATCATCCTTGCCTCTTTAGATGACCTTACAGCCAAGTCCAAAAAACGATGTGATCACCTCCAAGACCTTTGTACCATATTCACGAGATATCGCAAGTATAATATATGCTTAAACCCTCTAAAGTGTATTTTGTGTTACCGTCGGTTGCCTCTTAGGATTCATTGTCTCCAAAGATGACATCATTGTCAACCCTTCCAAGGTTCAAGCCATCTTGGAATTACCACCCCCATGAACACAACACTAGTTACAGAGTGTCCAAGGTAAGGCCAAATTTCTTCGTTGTTTTGTTCCCGACTATGCCACTCGGGCCCATGGATTTTTACGGCTTCTCAAGAAAGATCTCCCATTTAAGTGGGATGACTACGCCCAAACCGCCTTCGATGCCCTGAAATAAACATTTTCTTCAACCCCTCTCATCTCTCCTCCAGACTTTGACAAAGATTTCATCTTATATATATCTACGTCAACTTCCACTGTGGCCAGCATATTAGTCCAGCCTGTCAAGGATCACCAAGAACATGCCATATATTATGTCAACAAAACCCTCGTCGGACCTGCACTCAACTACACTCATGATGAGAAGATTGTGCTTGTAGTCATCCTCTCTGTACAGAAACTCCACCACTATATTTTGCTCCGGAAAACAACCGTCAACGTTGATTCCAACCCTATGCAATACATACTTAGTCGTAGGCTTTTCAATAGTAAGTTTGCAAGTTGGATCGTTATCTTACAAGAATTTGACCTCGAATTTGTTATTCCCAAAAGCAAGAAAGTCATGGCCTTAGCGAAACTCATTACACATCTCCCACCTCCCACAACAAGCGAGTCTGTCCAAGACCAGTTACCCAATGAGCACCTCTTTCTCATCACGACAAACAATCCTTTGTACGACGATGTTCTCCTTTATCTCTGCACCCAGAAATTCGCTCCCCACTTATTTCGCGATGATCGCCGCAAAATCTGTCACCGGGCACCGCGATACCTCCTCATTGGAGACGTCTTATACCGTCGTGGCATCGACACTATTCTTAGACGATGTCTCACGCATGAAGAAGCCGAGCAAGTTCTCAATGATTTCCATAGTGGAACGTGTGGCAACCACCTATGTGGATTAGTTATCACCCCAAAAATATTACGAGCAAGGTATTTTTGGCCCTTTGTATTCAAAGATTGTGTCTATGCCGTCAAACGGTGCACGAATTGTCAGGTCTTTTCCTACAAAACATAGTCTCCCCCTGCACCGCTCCATCCTGTCGTCACTGCTGGCCCATTTTGCAAATAGGAAATTGACTTTATGGAATGTCGCTTGACTTCGGCCCAAGGTCACCACCATATAATCGTCGTCGTCAATTATTTCACCAAAAGGGCCGAAGCAATGGCCACATTTAATTGTAAAGTAGTGACCGCAACACGGTTTTTCAACCACGTCGTATCCCGCTTCGATGTTCCCAAACAACTTGTCTCTGACAATGGAAGACACTTTCGTGACGAAATGTTCGAAGAACTATCGTGGTTGTTAGGATTTAAACGCGAATTTTCAAACCGCTTACTACACTCATGCAAATGGCCAAGTTGAAGTTGTTAACAAAATCCTCAAAACTATGCTCCAACACATAGTGGATAAAAATAAAACTAACTAGAACCACATGCTCTTTCCTTTCCTTTGGGCTTACCGCACTTTGGTCAAGACTGCCACAAGTTTTACCCTGTTTCACCTTGTCCATGGTGTAGAATTCATCCTCCCAATTGAGTGTCAAATCCCTAACCTACAATTCGTCGTCGAGTTGCTACTTGATACCCATGCACTGGAGCAACACCTATTCACCTTGGAACACCTCGATGAAAAACAACGTGACTCTCTCCAAGGTACACTACGATCGACAGGTCGGACCCCGCTCCTTCAATGAAATGACTTTGTTATTTTATTCAATGCCAAGAAAAATGGTAAACTAGGATCCGGTAAATTTGTATCTAAATAGACATGCCCTTACGTCATTAAGCATTGTCTCCCCAAATCCTATATCTTAACCAACCACAAAGGTATCACCCTCAACCTCCCAGTTAATGGGTTGTACCTCAAACGTTTCTATCCTTAATACTCAGGTACCCCACAGGTACACCTTGTTTTCGTTATATGATTTATGGATTGTCAATACCTTGGTCATATTCTTTACTACACTTGAGTATGTGCATCGCATGTGCAGGATCTTCGACTAAGACAAATTCACAACCCTTGTTTTTATAAGAACAATGTTCCATGCTTCACCAAATGGTGCAAAGAGTCCCTACCACAGGTATCATTCCGAAAACTGGCATATAGACACTATCCACCCTCTGTTTATAATGCATTTACTAGTATTCTCGTTGATAACCATAGGGCCTCATCCCCATCCTTGATGTGCCATCAACATCATTACTGAGAATAGCATGATCCCCCATGGGTGTGCGTACCATTGCCATCCCATTCATCAATTGACACCCATGATGTCAACCCCCCACAAGTCCGAGGAATTCGACCCAACTTGAAAAGAACTCACCTCAAAATATCATTTCACAATTGCACATTTACTCCAAGTAAACACTCGCCAAATCCCTTGGTACATGTTACGAGAACAGTTCACAAAGCCCCCTCATGCCTCCATGAGCACTTAACCCTTTGCAATCCCCCCTCGTATCATCACCTCCGCAAAGACACCTATGGGGCCCCCACCCTCAAAAGCAACTAATTCTATTCAGTTACCATGCATGTATACACTACATGGCATCACTTCATGGGGCACCTGTCTTAGCGTCTGCAAGTTCGCCCTCACTTCATCATTGGAAAGTGTCCCCCGATCCACTCAAAACCGTGGGGACTCCACCCATCATCAAATTGGTCCCCCAACACACCCAAAACTGCAGGGACCCCACCAATATTATTTATGTACAAACAAGTTCCCTTGTCACCTCACATTGCGGGAACACCATATTATTTTGGTAGCAACCCATGGTCGCCTTTGATCGATAGAGTCTCCATATTCTCAGCAGCATTAGTTTTTTCGGTTACCATTACCCTTCGTTTCACGTCTCCATCAAATCCCTTTCATTTGAATTTTGTCTCCATCTGTCTCAATCTGTGTCATTCCGAAAGAAAAGTTGGTGACCCCACTCACCATGTTTATGTCGATCAAAGGAAGTTATGAGCCCCACGCTTATCAACTAGTCTTGTGGCATATATGTCCGTCCACTAGTTGGTTACAATATGATCTTGGTTCTCAATATAAGACTCTCATCTTATCATGTACTTCAGCGCTCGTCGACGTCAAAACACTACATTCTGAGAGTTGCAGTAGTTGCAGTTGTACATTGGGATTCCTTTCAATCACTATAAGGGATCACCTCAAACTTAGTAGGGAAAGCCATTAGTGCTCCCTAACTAAGTAGTTTCCCCTATGCTCAACGTCAACACATCATCGCATCAGGTGGAAACGTACTTTTGAAGGTAGCAATGTTCACATTTGGAAATCATGGTAGCATTCTATTTGGTATAGTGAATCTCTCAAGCATACTCACATACTAGTTCGGTACCCCACCCCGTGGGCTTATCATGGTTACTGCAGTTCCGCTTCTTCAGCACTCCGCGGCAGTTCCTGGTTCATTTACTCAAACATGGATTGAAGCCGCCTTCATCCATGTCCTAGCAGTAAAGTAAAGTTGACCCCTTGGTCCTCTCTCATTGTAATCACTTTGACAACATTTCACGAGCATGGGTATGCCCGCCTTGTTTGTATAAAAACTATTATTTACTACAGCTTCAACAATTATTACCAACAACCTTCCCCCATGGGAGGTCCCTATTGTCCACATATGCTTTGTCCTGCAGAACATGAGAGAAACAAAGGAAAACATGATGCATTATTGTCTCTACAATACCCTTCGAACCTCATACATCGGGGGGCATCTGTTAACGCCTAAATTTCACACACATGCGACATTTTGGCGATTCATCTAGTAAGGTGCCATCAACACAAAGAATGCATCTCACCTCAGGTATCCTCAACATATCCAAAAGACAGCAGGAGTCCAACAGTTCCAAAAACTAGTCAAAAGAAGGGATAGCGCGGGTAATACACAGTTGACCTGCGCTATAGTGCAAGTTACCAAAACAATGCCTGCGCTACGCCTGTGCAGCGATCGTGGCTATTCCTGTGATAGTCGCGCTATTGTCAAAACGACGGGACCACTAATTCTCAACAACGCATTGAAGGCTCCATTACCCTCATGAACCCAAAGTCAACCCTTCACACACTTGGTGGCATTAAATAGCCCCCTTGGTGTACTTGAGAACTAGTTCATGGAGGATATAAGTTCACATTTGGATCTAGTTGTTTGTTGGCCACATCTTGACCTATAAAAGAAATCCATTGGCATGCATTTGGTAGAGAGAAATCAAGAGCAAGATTATACTGCTGGATTTGAGTTGGAGCTTCATCATAGCCCACCACCTCTTATCATTGTGAGCATTCCCAAGCTCCCTTGTCACCTTCCTTCAAGGGACAAGAGTTTCCCTCCATTGTTCTACCATCTACTTAGCATTTAGTTTGGACAAGAAGGGCCTCCCTAAGAGAAATTGTTGGCTTTCCTTGAATCCCACACCTCCTAGGTGTTGTACAACTATACCATTGGGAAATACAAAAGTGGTTTAGCATATCTTGGATTGTTATTGGAGTTTGCATTCTCCCCCCATCTCTTTTATTTTGTTTTTATCAAATTTCTTTGTTTGCATGTGAATTCCACTAAAGATCTATTGTGGGATCACTTGGAGGAATACCAACCAACATGCCCACAGGGGCTCCAAGGACTGAGGCTTTGCTGCAACCTACAAGGCTTAGCCCCTTACCAAGTGGAAGAGTGCACTTGTGCAACTTTTTCCACATGGGGATTTATAGAATCAATTATTCTGTTTCTTGGCTTTGGACCAAACATTTTTTTTGGAAATTGTGTTTATAGTGATTTGTAGCAATGCTCTGCACTATGAAGAACATTTCTATGCCATCAAATCATCTAAAACTTGCAACTGGCCTCATCTGCACACACTTGGGGATATGAACTTGAGTCTTTGTATTAACACAACCCCGTAACCTCACTGCTTACTGCTAGACCACATAAGCACATACATGTGGGAACTTGATCTAAATGGTGATTGTTTATAGTCTTGTTCAAAGATACTTCTGAATCTATTGTGTTAGAAATTAATGACTCGTTGACAGGTTCTTTTAAACTCGAAAGGTTTATTAGTCAAGGGATGCCCTTAGCCGTTTCTTGGTTTGCCTTGGCTGCAAAAGTTGTCAGCTTCGTATTGAAAGTTTGCCCCTAGCTACAGAAGTTGTCCAACTTCGTATTGAAAGTGAGAGCATTCTATATCCCAAACACGATTATTTATTCTCTTCAATTTATCGATGATACAACTCTATTTTCTTTATCTTAAAATGCAAAATATGGAAATTTTGATGGAAATACTAAATGTATATTGTTTGGTACCTGATTCTAAAGTTTAAACATAGCTGGCATAAATAAATTGCTATTTCTTGGGACTAACACCCTCCTGATTGATTAATCAATTTGGGTTGGTAGTCGAAAGATGCTTACTCAATAGCGAGATATTTGGGCATTCTTTTAAGTTTTTATGCTAGCTGCATCTTTAAGGAATATGTGATTGGATGATTTCTAAAATTGAGACTGAATTAAACAAATTGTTCCATAATTTTGTGTTATGCAGGAAGGTGTTGGGTGTGAACACACCTCTAAACATGTAATTAATGCCCATAAACATCGAGCTTACCATGTATTATAAACAATTTTGACCTTATCAACAATTGATAGAAGGAGGTTTTAATCAAAGTTGACATTGTGAAACATCCCCTAGGTTATCAATATAAATGCCAATGAAGGCACTAGGTTAAACATATTTTTCTATTACAACTGCCATTGTGCCTTGCTACTCTACAAGTATTTTGATAAATATTGCTTTGCTCTTTCAACACTGGGTTTTCCTCCAAATTTGTCAGGTTTTTGCAATAAACCTTGGTCTCTCTTGGTGTGGAATATTATGTTATGCTTGTTCCAACCATCGGTATGCATTTGTTTGATATGTGTGGTTGGGTCAGTTCATTTGTGTTGGTGTGATTAAATCCATTTAGTAATTTCAAACTATTTAAATTATGTAGTGTCATGTTAAGTTTATTTTCAGTTTTAAGCCAACTTGCTTGGTGCTTGGTTGGGGATTGGTAGTGTATTTTGTTTTATAGGTTGTAGTTGTTTTGTGACCCTACACAGATTTCAAGTTTGCCAAAAGGTTTTATCTTGCTTGTATATATACTTTTACTCTTATTGGGTTTTTCCTGTGAATCAATTTCAGCGATTGGAGAAAATCGTCAGAAACTTCATTAGAAAAGAAAATTTGGCCTTTGATGAAGAGGCGATTTTGTATTAGAGATAACTGTAGCCAAGGCCTTTGAGATTTGAAGGCTTGAGGTATGGCAATTGTGACCAAATAGTAACCAATGCTTTTGTTGGGGATCAACTTTGGAAGAATCCAACTAGAAATAATACCTTGAGGGATTTTCCCAGGAAGAAAATGCAATGGAACAGTCTTCCTCTTTATGACTTAAAGTACAGATTGAAAGCTATATTATTTTTAAATCGATGTGGAAATCTTGGGAAATGGAAAAACTGAAACTTCATGCCCCGTTATCTAAGTTACCAGGATACAGATCTGGATTTAGATCCGATATAGATCCACCAAATTTTTTAAAAGCCACAGGCCAGATATGACAGAGAAACGGCAAGTACAAAAAAATATAAATATCTTTATAATAAATCAAAAAGAGAGTCAAGATTCAAAACCATTCAGCTATCCCTGTACTATAACTGATAACCTAAGAAACCGGATTCGCCCAAACCCCCCTGTGTGTCTCGTGGGGGTCGAATCGAACACGATTTGACATCGTGTTCCCGACTGTCGGATTCGTGTCCCGGAAACAGGACATGATTTCCGCAGAAAAGTGTGCCCGGGTTGGGTTTAATTCCATTTTTTTAGTTTCTTTTTGTCATTTGCAAGCAAAGAGAAGGTTGAGAGTGGCTCTTATGTACAGGTGAAGGAGACTTGAAGGAGATTTGAAGGCTATCCAAGGGAATCCAAGTGCTTTGGAGGTGGATTTGTGGAGAGGATTGCAAGCTCAACCATCAAACAAGAAAGGGAATGTCTCAATCAGCTAGGGCAGGAACTAAGGGGCAAAGGAAAGGGAGAAATGCACCATCTAGTGCCTCCCCTCCTATTCCTTCAAGCATAAGCGGTTCTCCCCCTCCATCTGCTGCTAGTGTAGCTCATGCTATGGCTCCATTTAACCCTATTTTAGCAAGACAACAAGAACAAGAAAAAAAATACCCTTTGTGGAAGTATGTGACGAGGAAAGATGGGCCTGGGGCAAAGCTTGGTGGGGGAGGCAATGTGTCTTGGAGATGCAATTTTTGCAAGAATGAGTTCAAGAGCACATATTTCTTGGTTAAGGGCCATTTGTTGGCCCTTCCTTCTTGTGGGATTTCTTCATGCAAAGCGGTGAATGTTAACCAAAGGAGGGATATGGAAAGAGAGGATCGTGTTGGCTTAGGGAAGGTGGCAGCAGCAAGCAAGAAAAAAGAGGATGATCCTCTTCCATTCTTGAGGAAATCCTGTAGCACCAAGCCTCCATTTCCACCTAGCATTCATGGGAGTGGGGATACTTATCAACCAAGAAAGAGGCAATCTACAAGTGGTCCAATGGATAGAATTTTCCAACAAGAGGCGCGAGAAGAGGTGGACCTTACCATTGCATTTTTCTTCTACCTCAACTTCATCTCATTCAATGTTGCATGGTCACCATTGTTTATTAAGATGTGTAAAAGCATCCAGGAACGAGCTCCAAGTGGTTATGTGCCTCCTGGTTCAGAGAAGCTTAGAACCATATTGTTGGTTAAAGCAAAGGAGGTAGATAAAATTCTTGAGCCAATTAGAACAACATGGCCCTCATCCGGTGTGAGTATTGTTTCTGATGGATGGACGGATCCAGCATGCCATCCACTCATCAATTTCATGGTATCTTCCCAAAATGGACCGGTGTTCTTGAAAGCGGTGGATGCTCTTGGGAAATACAAGGATGCACAGTATATGGGTGATTTATTCATCAAAACCATTGAAGAAGTAGGTGTTGATTCTTGTGTACAAATTATCACGGACCATGCACCTGTTTGCAAGGTTGTTGGCATGATTGTGGAAGCTAAATATCCACAGGTATGTTCATTTTGGACACCTTTCATTTCTAATTTGCTCATTGTTTGAATTTGGCCATTGCAATGTTAGTGTTGTAGAGTCATTTATACATGTTTTTATTGCTTTTATAGGTTTTTTGGACACCTTGCATTGTCCATTCCTTGAATTTAGCACTGAAATCCATTGCTTCAGATGTAACATGGATTGGCAACCTTATTGAGAATGCACGCCATATCCGTAACTTTGTACAAAACCACACAATGCCCTCACCATCTACAAAGAGTACATGTAGCTTTCATTGTTGAAGATTGCAGATACTTGGTTTGCTTCCTCATTCATCATGCTCAAGAGGTTGAGGGAGGTCAAAACCGCTATTGGGTCCATGGTGATTTCATAGTTTTGGTCTTTTTGGAGAAAGACAGATCAGATTGCTTCACAAAAGGTGAAGGACATGGTTTTAGATGATGGTTGGTGGGACACGGTAGATCTTAGCATTAAGATCATGGATCCAATCATTTCTTTGTTGTGGTTTGCAGACACGGACCAACCCATCCTAGCAGGATGTTAATGAGGGGTGGGATTCCATGATTGAGTCCATGAGGTCCATTGTCATGGAGAATGAATGTCCCGAGTATGGGACATCGACAGAGAACTTATGGACCATGATTCGAGATATTCTTATCTCCAGGTGGGATAAGAATTGCACACCTTTGCATTGCTTGACCCACTCCTTGAACCCCAAGTTCTACACTCAGGAGTGGCTCATTGGTGGACCGACGCCCTCACATAGAGTCCCTCCTCACATGGATGAAGAGATTGCACATGGGAGAAAGATAGCACTTAGACGGCTATTTCAGGATAGAGACCTACTTGAGGAGGTGGAGGAGGGATTTGTAGATTTTTCCACTAGCACTGGGAGATTTGGAGGTTATGATGTGCTTAGAGACAGGGGGTTAATAAACCCTATGTTTGGTGGGAAACTCATGGGGCAACATGCCCTATTCAAAAAAAGTTAGCCTTGAGGGTCATCTCTCAAGTTACATCATCCTCTTGTTGTGAGAGGAATTGGAGCACATATGGGAACTTGTACAGTGTGAAGAAGAGTAGGCTTGAGCAGTCCAGGGTAGAGTCGATGGTGTGTGTGCACTCCAACCTTTGTCTTATTTATAGGAGGAGGGAGGAGTGGGTGAAGGGAAAGACAAAGATGTGGGATGTCTTTCTTGATGATATGAGTTTGGACAACAGAACTGAGTTGGCATTAGCCAACATGGATCTTAATGATCTGGTGCTAGAGCCGGTCACTTTTGATGATGGTGATCATATGGAGGGGTCATCTTCCACAGCAGCAGATGCAGATCGTCAGATGGGCAAAGAGGAGGAGGAGGAGGAGGATGAGCATCAGGGCAGTACTAGTGATGAGTTTGTTGATTCAGGCATGTAGGAGGACTATTGACATATGGGATTCTTCCATCTTGATCCACCCCTTTTTGTATTTACTATTAGTCTATTTGGCATTTGCCAGTGCCCAGTGGCATTCCGACATATATGTATACATTTTGATTTTGATGACTTAATGAGAAATATGGTTTCGACATGCATCTATGTGTCTCATTGTGATTTGTGATGACAAATGTGTTGTGAATCGTGATTTGTGAATGACAAATGTGTAATCATAATGTGTTTTGATTCTAATTTCTATTGAATATTTGTAAATGTTCTAGTTTCTAAAGATTTTTGGATCTATATGTCTATATTTTTAAATTTTAATATATATATATATATATATATATATATATATATATATATATAAAACGTGTCCTGATTTCGGGGGTCACCGTGTCCGTGTCGGACACTCATATTTTCGTGTCCCGTGTCCTCGTGTCAGGTGACTCAGCTGATAACTTGATAAGTTATAACCATCATTGATTATTGATAATTTTGAAGAGCATTTCAGCATGAGCATGTAGCAGGTCATAACAGCATTTTTGTAAGCCACATCCACATGTCCATATCAGCAGTGAATAAATTAGTTTTCTTGAAGTCTATGGCAAGACTAAATAACAGTGTTGGCGAAGTGACCAGCACCATAGCACATAAGGATAGATCAGACGTTGACAACATACCTTGACCATGATGATAGATCAAACCTTGAGAGCAAACCTTGATAGAGTAGGCCCTGATAGATAAGACCTCAAGAACAAGTCTTGACATAAGGATAGATCAGACCTTCAGACCTTGACTAGGAATGGAGTTTAGGGTTTGGAAGATTTTTCATTAAAACAACATTTTTTGGAGGGATCAGTGGGTCAAAAAAGCACTGAAAGTTTTGGGATCCATTTCAAAATTTCAGAATCCATTTCATGGGCTCATGATCCGTTTCCTTCTCCGGGGGATCCACTTCCATGACATAGCCTGGGTGGATTATGTCGGATCTGGATCAGCTGCGAAGACCCTTGGATCCATAACATGGAGGTGGTGGATCCAGTAACACAGCCCATTATATACTTCCAACTTTAATATTTGTTTTACTTTTGGATTTGGTGTTTGGTGAAATTTGTTTGTAAATTCTAGGCCATTAGCAAAAATTAAACACGGCTCGATCGTAAGTTGGAAGAAGAGAAGTGTGGAAAGTTTTTGTGATCTAAAATCAGACAATAATCACACTTGGGCTTCCTCGTCTGAGTTGCAAGTTAAAAATATTTTACACTATAGATTAAAAAACACATGCTATCCTTGTGAAAGCTTAGGGTGCAATTTTCCCTTCCTTATTTGCATTTATTCATAAATAAGGTGAAATAGATTTTATTTATCGGGAGGATAAAACTAAGCCTCTCAATATTTTTGCGGAGTCGTTGTCACTTTTGTTTGCTCCCTAGATTTATTTGACCAATCATTTGAATAAGATTTAATGTAGGTCAGAACCTAAATATTTTTGGTCAATTTTGATTTCTTTCGAACTTAAATCCTGTACTAAACCCCAAATAAAGCATGTTTTAGATGGATCTTTCTATGAAATAAACTACCTATAGTAACACTCTTTGAAAAATGAGGGGTAAAGCTGATCCATGTAGAATCTGTGAAGATCCTATGTCTGTTAGGCATGTCTATTTGCTGCTATATGTAGAATCTGTGAAGATCGTAAGTCTTAGGCATGTCTGTTTGCTGCTATACTTTGGAAGATTCAAGAAAAACTCTATTTGGATGGAGTCGTTTGATTGGTAAAATTGGTTGGATATTTGGAAGGCTAATGTAATGAATGCTCTTTCACACTTTTGTCAAAATTATAGGTCATTTGAAGGCCTTTAGATGTGCAAAATGAGAAATAAACATGATTTCAAGGGATGACAAAGAACTCTCACAGACTTCAACTAAGAAGTCATCTAGATTATAATTGTGCAGGTATCAATATAGATTGACTTGGTTGTAGAAAAACTCAAAAATATTTTACTAGGCACCCAACCAAGAAGAATTATCTCAAGATTAAAAGAGCAGCTAGAGGGAAATGTACTTATTCAAAGATAACAAACTCAACTTGGACAATGACTCAGCAAGGCTGGTGACGAAGAGTTGACTGAAACTCATGAGTTGACTTGGGAAATTAAAGTTGTATTTAAATACACTAAATTTAAGTGAAACTGATTTTTTTCATTGATTTGAAAATTCACAATCTCCATATGATGCAAATTTTCAGTGACTACTCATTTCAAAGTACATAGATGATGCAATATGAATATACTACAAAACACAATGGATTCTGAACATGGAACAAATCAACTGGTTGTCTATTGCGAAATTGAATTTACAAAACATGCAAAATGAGTGCTTCTTTATCTTTTTCAGTGTCTTTTATAGACAAACGACCAAATCTGACATGTGAGACTCGAGAGTCAAACTTGTCAAATGAATTTGACTTGCAAGTCAAACTCACTATGTCAATCTGAGTCAAGACTTGACTCAAACTCATTGTGTCAATCCAACTTGTGTTTGGCATGCAAATTAAACTTGTGAGTATGAGTTGGGGCCAACTTAGAATTGTAAGGGCTGACTCAACTCAGTTTACTCAAAGAATAGAGTCAACGTGGACTTGGAAGAGTCTAGTAACTATGTCAGTTATTGCAGGGAGATCAAATGTTGTTGCTCAGAGGTGTGGTAATAATGAGGCCAATAATTCAATTTGGGGCAATATAAAGAATCCACTTCAATATGATAAAGATGGCCGGCCCATTTTATAGAAAGTGCATTCTGCCTTGTCAGAATCTGATGAAAAATGTGCCCCAACTCATTCATGGAGAAATCTACAATTGTTGAGTCACAGCTTCCAAACCCAATGTTGAAGATATTGAAACAAAACGTGCTACGGATAAAATTGACAAATAGACTCTAGCATTCGCTCTCTTGTTTTAAACTGAATTAAAAAAATGTAGTTATTGGAAAGTATTTTGCTTTTATGTCTCCAATTATTTCAATGAATACTTTCATCTCTAGTAGTTAGCTGGTTCGAGGAGGAGATTTTTCTCTGGTTCCTCCCCTTTTACTGGTTTCCCTGTACTTGCTTGAGACTGCTATGAATGGTTACTTATAGATTCTTCTTATGTGTTCAGCCACTTAGTGACGTAGTTCTGAATTCTTCTCATTAAGAAAAAACGTAGGGAATGACCAGAGTAAAATAAAGACCAGAGCAGTCAGCCGAGCTCTGGTTGTGTGGTTAGGACGTCCGTTTCTATTCGTCTCCGCCCGGGTTCGAGTCATGCTCGTGACTGTTTGACATGTATCCGATTGTATTGGCCCCACCTTGATTCCCTTGGGAATAGCAAGTGGGAGTGTTTGTTCAAATGAAAAAAAAAAAACTAAAGACCAGAGTGTTTGTTCAAATGAAAAAAAAAAAACTAAAGACCAGAGCAACTTTATCAGAAAAAAATAACTTTGTCTAAAACTACATTGTTTATATTATAAATTGCCTGAATGTGCCATAGACACATACCTAAAAGATGAAGAAGCTTTCAGCTTAGCAAATCGTTATTATTGTTGAAGCTTGCACAACAATGAATTTTTGAAAAAAAATTTCAAAAATTAAATATGTAAACGTAAGATGGATGTGAATCCCATAGAAGTGACTACCAATCACCAAAGTGAATCAGAAGAGGAAGCCCTAAAATCAACATACTGGCTAGAGAGATACATTTAAGTGAATCAGGAGCTGCAGAGTTTTGACCCGATGGTCCAGTTGCAGGAACCTCTACTGATCCAGAAGTTCCACTTCTCGGTGAAGTAGATTTGCCTGGTGACAAAGCTGCAGGTGATGGAGCTTCAACTGGTGGAGCCGCCAAGGTAGAAGGGGGCCTTGTCAAAGTGGGTAGAACATGTTTGGCTGCATAAAAAACCCTCAGTCAATCACCTTTCAGCTTTCCAAGCAGATAATCTTTGGGATGTCCATAGGCTCCTAAGAAAAGAATAAAACTAGTCCATGCATTGGGTTACATAAATGCTAAGAGAAACATAATGCATACCAGGGCACTGGGGCTGAAGGGAATTTTCCAATCTGAAATTTATGACAACATAGAAAATATGTAAATTAGCATAATGCTGTTATTGGTATGGTAGACTCTTAGCAAAAATCTTAGAAACTTAGAAATCTCGGTAGGATGAAAGGTGCTTACAATGTAAGAATTGTGTTGTTGACATAACCATTGTACAAACATTTTGTAACGTTACACCCTCCACTTGTTGGCTGTGTAGTGACATTTCCAATCGTAAGATTGCTGTTGTTGCATTGCATGCTAGAACAGGATGCAGCCAGAGGTGCTGGTGCACAGTACAGGCTGCCATTTGACAAATTGGTTGAGTGAAAAAACCAGTGATAAAGAAACAGAAAAAAAATGACAGGAGCAGAAAAAGGAAAGTTAAGTTGAAGCGAAGCTCTTACTCTAAATCCCTTGGGCCACAGCTGCATTGCAAACAGTGGCTGGCAGCAATTGCGTAACTCCCATTTGCAACAAGCAGGTTTCGGTCCATGGATTTATTAGAAATGTTTGATGTGCATGCTGCAAACATTAGCAAATTTGTTAGGATTAAAAAAACTCTGCAAGCATGAGCAAGACAGTATCTTAGCAGTCTCCAACTAATGCAGCTATTATTCTGTTATGAAAAATCACATTTCTTTCTTTATGCAGGATTCATTCACTGCAGGCATCATGGTTGTTTTTAAAATGGGAATGTTTACAAATCTTCAATGTCCAAAACGAAAATTAAGAATGTGTTTGGGGCACCATGCAACCACCATCAGCAAACGACCAAGTTGTGCATAGTTGTGAAAGTAAATCCCTGCAAGATCCTTTTTAGGATGCATAGTTCTGGTCGCCATGGAAGTGTACCTTAAACAGCTCTTGCACATCTGCTTTAAGCATCAAAAGCTAAAAGGCACAGCCCAACTAATGTATGTTGAGCAAGGGGACTGCTGGAGCATCTGAACACTTGAATATAATCTCTGCAGCCATTTATCTATCTTGTGCAACTTAAAACTTGAAAGCAAACTGTATTCTTTTGGCTTCACTGCTAGAGTATGTACCAAAACAACTAGTGGGGACTCGAACAGTCAATTGAGCAAAAAACTTTAATCTCCTAAACCTGGTAGGAATGAAAGCATTTACAGCTATAAGCACTTGAAGACTAGTCAGTAGAGGAGGTTTAGTCAGGAGTGATGAAAGCGTTTACAGAGCTATAAGCACTTGGAGACTAGTCAATAGACGAGGTTTAGGTAGGAATGATGAAAGCCTTTACAGCCATAAGCTCTTGGAGACTAATCACTAGAGAACCTGCCCCTTGCAAAGGTCAGATGAGGATTGAAAACCAAAATTCTTGAACCATGAGGGCATGACAGTCTTGTGCTTTCTTTGCTCAATAAAGTACTTGAAGAGCATTTAAATGCACCAAGAGAAGTGAGGTACATCTCATGTATGGGAGATATTCATGTTTGTCTTCTTTGTGTGTGTGTTGTGTAATGCTAAAGAAAGGCTGACATATAAAATAAGATTGAATTGATATATCAGTAAAGAAAGTTGGAAAGGCCTAATCCGTCGAGCTGTGGTCTAGTGGCAACTTGGAGTGGTTGCTGTGACAATGACCCAGTTCAAAGATGGCAGGCATGCTCCCCCTACATGGGGTTTGTTGAATATGGCTATTGATATCGATTAGTGTTTGGGTTACCATCCATAAAAAAACGTTTTCCCATTTTAAAAAAGGAAACTTGGAAAGACCCAAAATATTTAATTTTTAAACCAATCATTCAAGAAATTTGGAAAAGAGTCAAGACCCAAAGTGTTTGAACCTATGTAGCACGGGAACCGCTCCTAGCTTTTAGGAAACTCGTTCCCGAAGTTCCAACGTTCCAGGGAACTTGGGAACTTGTAGGAAACTTTCCCAATCCAGCGGGAACCGTTCCAGATGGTTGGGAACTTAGTGGGAACTTTTACCCTCTTAAATCGGGAACTTGGGGACTTTTTTTTTGTGCGTTTCCTTCCCTGGGAGCTTCCACGCATTCATGATCGTCACGTAGGTTGTTAACAATATTCCTATATCCTTGTAACCATACTTTTACATAGTTGACTCAGAATTCTTTTCTCTAGAAAACTAAGTTGCAATAAAAGTCTATTTCGTGCTACCTTGTCGAGTTGTTGCACTGATCTCCATCTACCGGCCATGCTAGAGTATTCACTCGTCCCTAAGTTGAATTGCAATTACCACTAATCAATAATAAATGTAAATCGATTTTGACTTTTTATATATTAAATAAAAGAAAGTAAATTTATATATTTTAGTATTTACTTTATGAATTAAAAAAATAAACTTTTAAATAATTGGAAATAGTTTTAAATCTTACTTTAAAACTAAATTCATATATTACATTTAAATAAAAATTATATTGATTTCTATTTTATAATAATTTAAATTTGATTATTTATACACCTTTGCAAATACCCTAACATAGAATGTGTTGTAAACATATATATTCTAATACATTTTAATCATAGTTGACACAAAGTTGAAAACTTACTCTATACATATAGCCACAAATGCAGGGACTATAACTTCTAAAAGTTTCCACTTTAGAAAGATTCTACCTTATATAATCAATGATATGGATGGTAATCTTGATTTTATTACCATTTCCATCCTGCTAAGAGGTTCTAGTTACAACCGTAATATAAGGAATAAGCTAAGTCATCTGGTTTGTGCTAAGTCATTTGGTTCTCATGTTTTTTTAATTATTTTATTTTTATATTTTTTAATATATATTATTGCCGTTTCCTGCAAATTTGGGGGAAACTTCTAGACGTATCCGGTACTCGTACCCACGTTCCCTACGTTCCCACGTTCCGGAAACTTGTGCAACATAGGTTTGAACCAACCAATCAAGAACCTTGTTAACAATGTGATTGAGCACTTTGGACTCTGGAGGCCAAACAACAGAGAACATTGAGAGGGAGTCTACTGCAAATCTTTTGAGCCTTCATTAAGTCCATGAAATCCTCTTCTCCTACCCACGTAATCATCTTGAGCATTTGAATACCCTTGATTAGAGACTCTCCCTACTGAAATTGAGGAGTAAACAAGGTTTAACGCACAAACCAGCATGTGATGAATGTGTTGTTTTTTAATTCCAACTTATTGTTTATTTTATAAGAAAAATACTTCTATATTAATTCCAGAAATCTGTATATGCAAAAGACAGTACGTTCTTCCTCAGCAGAAGAGTTTGCATATTAAAGGATACTCTTAGATCATGAACGGTCTTAGAGTATTCACCTAGTCTAATCTTCCAAAAACTTAAAACGTCTAAGTTTCACATCATTCCAAGCTGCTCTTTTAAAATATTGTACGCATCGAGCCTAAGGCGTTAACTCAATCAGTAGTCACCAACGATATTGGGCATTTGACTATTTCTGTGAGGTCAGATGCCCAATACAAATCTACACTATTGGGAGCAAGAGCAGAAAGCGGCAATTTGCAAAAACTTCCAAGAGCTTTTTTTATATAATATATATTTTAATAAATTTTGATGGCTGTATAGAAAAAGACGCAGAATGTCAAATTAGTTGCAAAAAATATGAAAACACGGATTTAACTATTAGATTAATGATGATCATTAAAGCATCAACCAGCGATCATCTACCAAATATAACATTGCCATCAAATGTTCAACAATAGCCTCAACCTTCAAGTTTCAACAGTTATTTGTCATCAACACACTGTAACAGATAACATCAACCACGAAATGAAACAAAGCATCATATCCATGACCAAAGAGTTGTAATATGCAGTCAACAGTTCAAACTTAAACTATCATATAATGTTTACAAAATATGCCATACTAAAGACGAAGGAATCATTAAGTTCTAGAAACTAGTTTCTAAACAGAAAAAGACAAATAATTCTACTATCTACTTATCTTTCCTCTTGCCATGAGAAACTTGTAATTTATTTTTCCATAATCTAGGACTAATAGGACTAAGAGTACGTGGAAGTGGTTGTGGAATACAACCATGAGCTATATGGCCCCCACACAACGCTGGAGGTTGTGAAGCTAAAGCTACTACCTTTGGAAACCCACCAGTGCCGGAAATGGTGGTGGACGGGGGTGGTGCCGATTCTACATTATCACCATCATCAGTCCCATCAGCCAAAAGTTCAGCCTCCAAACACTCTAAAGCTATGGCTCCATCCTCCAAATTAGCATCCTTTTTAGATTGCTGTCCCAACTCGTATATATTATATCATTCTTCGCCACCTCACAATAATGGGAAATCAAACTCAAGCTGTAGTGCGAATAGACCAAGTTCGCATAAGTTTGTCGAGTCTACATTTAGGTTGTTTCTCTTCACAACATGGATGAATTTGTATGTGCCCCAACACCTCTCTGCAAAAGAAGTGTTCGCAACCTATGAAAGTTGCCTCACCACCAATTTATGCAAGATGCATATGTGCCATACATGTTCCAGCATTCAATAGGATTCAACCTATCTTGGTCTTTAGTTGCATGTAGATTAACAAAGACTCCATGTTCACTAATATACTTTCTCGATCCTTTTCATACTTGAGCACACTCCTCATCATCAAGGACCAACTTGTCTAAGCAAGCATATACCCACTCTGTACCTCTCAATATATGTATGGTTTTCTCCTAACCCCACCCGAGGTGTTGGTTGGGCCAACCAAGATGGAGAATAATATTTGGGTGTAACCACATATGCTAAGGCATGGAGTGGAACATTCAAATTTTCCCAACTTTTGACCAGATGTTTATGAATATGATCATACAAGATCACATCTCTCTGACCAACAATGTCTTTGATCTAGCCTAGCATGTTGTCCATCTGCTCATACACCTCTTCAATCACTGGTTGATCTATATCTGCAAACCGAACCATATTATAAATGGGCTTGGTGAACTTTGAAACATACCTAACCCGTTCCCAAAACTGACCATTAAAAATGGTGTTGTCCAGCTCTTGAAATTCAATTCTATCAGATGTGGGATGCGGATGCAACCCTATCTTTCAATCCCTACCATGAACAACTTGAGACCATACTAACCAAAGGTGAGGTAATAGCTAACAAATCTGGTATTTGCAATCTTAAGTAGCTCCAACTTATATTGATTGAGGAAAATGTAATGGACATGACTATGGTTGGTAATAAATTTGATCATACTCTTCCCATTTTTGTACAATGCACAAATCCATTTATAATCATGGTACTTCAACTTAATAATATCATGCATCAAGAGGTTCAATGTGTGCATCAAACACCCAAAACAAAATATGTTAGGATACATATCCTCAAGGATTATTCCCAATACCTTACAATTAGCAACTTTATTAGTAATGACTTGAATGACATTGTATGGCCCACTCGCTTAAATGGTTTTAATTAAGGGCTCTGCAATATTAATATCAATCTTGTAACAATCCGAGAAGTCATGGGCTGAAAGGAAGATCGAACCACTAGCAAACACGCCAAAAAGTTTTATCAATGGTCTGCCTTTAACATTCTTTTAACCATTAGATACAATGGATACTCCATATTCGGTCCAAACATTTGTAAATTCTCCTAGAGCACTATGGATTTTGCCTCTTTCCTTGTCAAGTCCCTTGGTGTTGGCTTTGTCATACGCAAGGCTATTGTACCATTTAGGGGCATGGTTGATGGCATCTACCATTTCATGCCAATAGGGTGAGCGAAGAACATTGAATGGTATACCATATGCATAGAGAACTCATAACCTTGTTCAAGAAAATCTGCTATTGTTTTACATCTTAAATACATGGGCGAGGATAGACTAGCATGGGGTAAGGGGGTTTGACTGCCAAACATTCTATATGAAGTCTCAAATTCAACCTTTGATTTTTTGGATTATTTTTGTGCTTCCACCTATTCCCTCATGTATTTTTGTTTATCTTTTGCTCGCACTTTATCATAGGTTTTGACTCCTAATGCGTTACTCTTCTTTTCATCACCTAGCATACTCCCACAGAGATGCTTCCTCACACAGGTATATGAATCAATGTAAATTGTGTTACACCGGGGGCATGTAAATTTAGTGGTTTCGCCCCTTTACCTCCCTCATGCCTTGCCACATATTTTCACAAGTGTATTGAAATTTCTTAGGGTATATACCCATCATCACTATCAACTTCATCATCCACTTCATCCCCTTCTATTTCTTCTTCGTCTTTGTACTCTGCTTCTTCCTCCTCATCATCGGTATTTCAATTTCCCAACAACAGTGTCATAATAAAAAATGGAAGCATAATGATAAACCACATACCCATTATGCTTCTTGAAAGTTGAGAATAACTTGTTATCTGCAATAGAATGAAGTAGAAAGAACAGGAAAGAGCAGGAGAAGTGAATTTTAACATAGAAAATATACAAATTTACAACACATGGAAAAAAAACAAACAAGAATGGGATCAGAGGCTACCTCTTCAGCTCTCCAATAGTGGTTGAATGTAATTATGGCAACCTTCAATCCCCCTTCCAAGTTCTCACAAATCTGCTCCTCAACAATTATCAAAAAGCCCACTCAAAGACGAATGAAAAGAGTGATAGAATGAGAGCAAATGGAGTAGAAAAGTGTTTTAATCTGTTAATAAACACTAGGTATGAGTTATTTTTCCTTCCCCAAAAGTAAAAAAACAAAAAATAAACGCTACATAAATGGAAGCGCTCCAGGAGTGTTTTTTAATGACTCGAGAGCGTCCTCGGAACGATTCAGGAATGTCCTGAGAGTGCTGCCCCCAAATTGCTTCCCATAGGGACAGGGAGCACTCTAAAACCCCTGGAAGCACGCTTCCTAATAATGCTCTCAAGCATGCTTCCAAGGGTGCTTTGGGGGCACTCCCACTCGAAGAGCAATTTGGGAGCAAAGCGAAAGGGGAGGGGGTGGGGAAGCGAAAGGGCACAGGGCACTCCCACAGAGTGTAGATTCAAATCCCTCTGGGTGAAGCACACAAATCTATGTCAATGGGTTTACTAGGGATGCTATCCAAGAAAGTGTGGAAGCATCCCTTGAGTTTCCAGGCAAGGTTTTCTTTGGAAAAAATATTGTATACATCATATTTTTGGGTGCTGATGAATTGTAAAAAACATGTTATTCAATCTCAGTTGAACTAGCCAATTATATGAACCCAAAATGGCTCCAACTTTGCAAAGGCAGGTGAACAGAAGTTCCAAGTAATATATTCATGGAAATGATCTACACATTTCAACAATGTCATATTTCTGTTAGGACCAGCGTTGTACACAATGCACGTGCACAGTAAATAAATAACAAGAAATGCTTCTTGGGCTTTTAGTTCACTCAATTCTTTGCCATCCTCAAAGAAAGTGGAATCTAAAGTGCGAACTGGAAAACATATTGCAGCACATATGCCATTTGACAGGGCAATTATTTAAGCATGTGGGGCTTTCATAGTTCAATATTACGAAACCCACATAGTTCAATATTACGAAATATCATTCTTTTAGGATTAACTGCATATTCAAAGTCGCTCATGTATGATCCATCTCCCATGAGTGTCACTCAGTTACATGGCATTTGACAGGCAATTTTAGATTGCAGTTAATGGCATTTCTGGAAGACAGATTGCAGTTACAGGGCATTTGACAGGGCAATTCCAGATTGCAGTTACATGGCATTTCCAAGATGAGGTCACTTTCTTATAAGAAAATTTAGTTTTTGTTAGAGGTTGTAAAATTTGATATCCAATCCTTGTTTATTATCACAGACAGCATCCACACAGAATGTCCATATTCATCATGCAATCACTCTATTATGTTAGTAGGAGGACCATTACCTCTATGGACACCCTCATTGGCAATGGCTCTATTATGTTAGTAGGAGGGCCATTACCTCTATGGACACCCTCATTGACAATGGTTGTATTATGTTAGTAGGAAGGCCATTACCTCTAAGGACACCCCAATTGGCAATGGTTCTTCATGTATATCGCGGCATAAAGATCCTGGTATAATAGGACTTAGATGCTAACCCAAACCAAACCTCACAAACAATGTAGGATAAAAAACAAAGGAGAATAAAAAGCATTACGACATGATTTTAGCATGCCATTTTGTTTACTCTTTCACTAATGATGAGTGCTCTTTCCTTGGTGAAGGTGTCACCCAAAACTTCAGATCAACCTCACTTCTTTCTACAGTTAAAATCACAGAATCCAATGGATAATCCATATATCATATAGCAATAATTTGTCAACCCTTGTAGCCCAGTGGGCTAGCTCAGATGTTAAGCCCTGGACTGACTGTCTTGTCTCTGTTGCATCCCTTATTCAATGTCCCTACGGGGAGGGAAGGTGTTCTTTGGAAAAAAGAAATTGACAAGTATAACACAAAGGAAAGCAATTCAATAAGAAAGAGAAGAGAAGCAACAACCTGACAAGGGTACCGCCAGAATATCCCCAGGTGCAATCAAGGAGGATCCTAATGAATTCACAGTCATCAAGTCGGTCACCGTAGTCAGATACTCCATAGCAATGCCGAGCAGACTATCTCCACGCTGAACAAGGTATGACAAGAAAACAGCTGGGAGGCCATTATCGCTCTCATTGAAACAGTTGCAGGGCAGAGGAATAACCAGCGATTCCCCAATGTCCACATCGTCGGAACTCGTTAAGCGATTCGCTTCCTTGATCTGCCCAGCCGTTACCAACTTCCCAAAAACATTGTTGGCGATGGTGGAGAGGGTGTCCGCCGCCTTCACCTTGTAAGTAGTAGAAACGGATTTCCGAATACCACCCACGCACTGGCATGTTGTGGGGATTCGGAGCATGTAATTTGCAGGAATTATCTGATTCTCCGCGTCCGAGTAGGACATGTCGAAGGCGTTGGCTCCCAGGAGCTCCACCGGGTCCACCTGGAAACGCGTGGCGACTTCCGACAGTTTCAGGTCTGTGGGGAGGCCGTATAAGAGCAGTGAGGAGCAAGTGTCGTGCCCATCGCAGGGCTCTATTATGGACTTGGAATTCACCCCTCCGACAACCACAACAAGAACCGCCACCACCAACTGCACCAGCATCGTTTTGCTGGAAAATTAATGAACAAGAAATGTTGGGGTAAGCTAGGTACCTACTACAGATACAGACAGACTCTGAACCTTACACATTTGCACACTTATTGAGAATGATGGAATATTAAAAATAATCAAGATCGATGAATGAGAAAAAGCTCTGTTCAAACATTCAGGAATAGCCAGCGCCAGGCTTTGTGTCCGACAAAAATTTCTTTTAGCAAATCACTTTGATTCTGATTGTTATACTCTGCAATTGTCTTTTATCATCACAAGTGGAACCGCCATGTTCTTATAAACTTTGTCTTTTTGTGGGGTAAATCCATTTCTCTTCTCTATATATACCTCACACACACAGTACACAATTGCATAAACTATGTCTTTTTGTGGGGTAATCCATTTCTCTTCTATATACCTCACACAGTACACAATTGCAGAGGCCCAGAGGGCCATCCTGATATATTCTCAATCATTTTAAGGACTAAAATGATAAAGTGGCTAACTTTGTCTTTTTGTGGGTAATCCATTTCTCTTCTATATATACCTCACACAGTACACAATTGCATAAACTTTGTCTTTTTGTGGGGTAATCCATTTCTCTTCTATGTATATACCTCACACAGTATACAATTGCAGAGGCCCAGAGGGCCATCCTGATATATTCTCAATCATTTTAAGGACTAAAATGATAAAGTGGCTCATATATTCTCTTTCATTCCTTAAAATGATAACTTGGCCATACAATTAAAGAGCAACTCCATCATTGATCATACAATATGCAGTCCCGTTTTCTCAACTTTAATAGTTGGTCCAGGGTTATAACTTCACGAAATGATAAAAAAATATAAATGATCATGCAAAATAAACATAAAAAAAAAGAAAAGAAAAAGTTAAAGTTAAAGTTAAAGAGTGAAATTGTCTCACTATAAACTTTAACAGTAAACTAACTTATAAGTCTTAAAAAGCTTAAATAAATAAGCATACAAAAGAAAATTGTATTTTTAATAAAAAATATACTGCAATAATAAAAATTTAATAATTTGATTTAGTTTAATATTTTGAACTTGTCATTAATAAATATGGTTGAAAAGTTTTTTGAAACTTAGTAATATAAAAGTAAGAGGAGATATGTATTTCTTCCAATTTATTAATATTGTAATAAGATAAGATAAAAGTGAATTTATATAAATAATGTTTGCAAATAAGGCAAGATAAGAGTGAATTTTTAGTTTTTAGGATCTCAAATTGTGAGTATTTATATAGAGGTAATAATATCCATTTATGAAGATTGAGAAGAAAAAAAACTTTTCACCTTTTACTATTTTAAGGTTATGGTTTTGTTGGCTTGTAATCAATTAGCTTAGATATTAATAATCTTCCACCATCCAATGTAATTCCAAGGTAAAAGGAGAACTCAACAAATGGTTTATGAGAAAATATGTCAAGTCATATCTCTTAACATTTGAGGTTAAGAAAAAGTGAGTAATAAACCAAAGTAAATCTATGCTATATATTAGTAGAGTTTGTGCTTTAGACTATAAACAAGATTTGAGTCTAAGCACTCCTTTTTAGACTATAAACAAGATTTGAGTCTAAACACTCGTGTGAAAGTTGAGATGATACATGTGTGTCTCTTCTAATCTCTTAGAATAATGAGGTAGTAAGAAAAAACAATAAGTTTTAGATGGAACTAGATTTAGGGGTATGTAATAGCTTCTCAAATTGAGTAAGCTCTCTAATGGAATGTAGCAACATCTTTTTTGTCTTCTTAATTAATTTAGCATTTCAAAATGTGAGGATCTGGGTAATAATATCTACTCCATAAAAAATAGCAAAAAAATAATGCATCTCTAGTATGCTAAGGTTATGGCTCTTTTACACTATGTTAGCTTAGATATTGATAATATTTCACCATCTAACATAATTATTCTTAATTCGATAGTGTAAAAGAAAAATAATTATTCTTGATTCTATAGTGAAAAAAGAAAATAATTATTTTTGATTCCATAGTGAAAAAGAGATCTATGAAGCCATTATTGAAAGGTGTTAGGTAGATTTGAACTTAGTATGATAGAGATATTGTTATACACATGGGTAATGCTTAAGTCATTTTATTTTAACTTTAAAAAAAAAATTATAAGAAAAAAACAAAACAATAATTATAATATTATGTATTAACCAAATATATATACAAATGAAAATAAAAATATCTATGTATATGAAACAAAGAGATTTGATATATGTAAAAAATCAAATCCAAAAAATAATACTTTAATATAGAAATACATAAGTAGTCAGTAGCCACGTTCATGCTCTCGGCCTCTTATCCAACTACTTTAAAAGCCACTGTTGATTGTCCTGTCTGGAAATCGGAACGTGACGGACGTAGTATTGACATCATGTTAATTTTGTTTTCAATGAAATAATAAATGTATTCACATGTTTGTTTTCATGTGAATTTTGTTTTCAATGAATTAATAAATGTATTCACATTGTTTATTTTTAGAAAGTTTGGCTCAATTATTTTGCGATTTGTTGCAGGAAAGAAGGCCGAAGGGATCGAACGAGAATTGGAAATACCTCTGAGTGGAACATCGATAACTTGGCCTGCCTGGAGAGAAGAAAAATTGACAACGTTATTCACCGATTTCAGCATCGCTTCGGTTGTTCCAAACTCGGAGGCGATCCCTTGCAGCGTGTTCTGTTTCTGAACAACGTACGAGTAGTGCACCACTGAAGAAGAAGCGTTGCTTTCTTGGCAGCTGCAAGGGAGCGGAATATAGAACTTCTGGCCTACATATATTTTATTGGGGTTTGTAATATTGTTGGCCGCAGCTATGTCCTGGTAAGGGAGAATCCCCCCAAAGACGGTCTCGGCAATCAAAAACAGCCCATCGTTTGGCTGGACCGTGTAGAATGGTCCGCCCTGGGAGGTTCCATTTCCATTCTTGCAGGCGCAAGAAGAAATGGGCACCTTCACAACGTAGCCCTTGGGCACGGTTGTGCTTGCGGGCAACGACAGCGCCCACCCATTCGCTCCGAGCAACGCAGTGTAGCTCTCCAGCTGAAAGACCGCTGCTATGGCAGACAGGTTGCTTTTCGCCGGCGCCACGAAGCTCACCAGCGCGTCACATGTCTGGCCTTCCGCTTTGCAGGGCAACCCCAACCCCAGCGCGCCGCCTGCTGCTAAATTTAATAACAAGAATAGGCAAATCGCAGATTTGAGGAGCCCCTCCATCTTTCTTTTCTGACTCGCGGCTTAGAGACAGTTGAAGCGCGAGCTACAGAGCATATTATATGTCGATGAGAAGTATTTTATGATTTGATATTCTGGTTGGAAATTGATGGATTAAATCGTTTCCCGACACCGTGGCAAAACTTTCGTAGCGTGTTGGACTCAATGACCTCGGCGGCTACGTATAGAAATAGAAATGTAAAACTTAGACGATTTTGTATGTACGGTGAGTTTTTGTTTGATTTGAATGGCAATTTTTTTAATAAATTCAAACTTTATATTGTTTAAATTGTGTTTTCTAGAAATATTATATAGTTTAAATACTATTCTTTGGAATATTATATAGTTTAAATACTATTCTTTGGATTCAGTGTTAAATACTATGGAGATAGTCTGGCAACTTTTAAATTTTTTATCTTATTATGTTGAAAAATGTTTTGTTTTGTTTTTTTCAGAGGGGTATTCGTAAATGGGGTGAATTAGAAAACAAAGAGGGAGGTGTAGAGCATAAAGGTTCGCACAATACATATGAGGAGATATCACTCAACTCATTAGAATATTTGAATAATGTTTATATATATATAGGTAATACAAAATCAAACCTAGATCCAAGAATAATGGATAAATGATGAACTAACAAACCACTCATTTTACGTATAGCAAATCTTCATAAATATATTTCTCCATTATCTCTAACATTCTTTCTTAATGGAGAAATGGATAACATACAAATAAACTTTTAATAACTTATATTTCTCAACACTCCAAACTTTGTACTCTACAATCCTCCACTTCATCTTGACCTTTGTTGTTGTGAGATGGTACTTGTTGGTCTTTTTGCGTTTCATGTTGGTGGAATGTTGGACCATTACTTCATAGTAATGTCTGATTTCTTCAGGACTCCAATGTATTAGAATGCCATGAACTTTTTCAGATGTATCCACTCTGATTTCTTCAGGACTCCAATGTATCAGAAAGCCATGAAATTTTTCAGATGTATCCACTCTGATTTCTTTAGGACTCCAATGTATCAGAATGCCATGAGCTTTTTCAAATGTATCCACTGTTGCTTTCCATTCTATTTCATCTTCATCATTTATTGATTCTGCATTTGCATTTCTATTGTCTGTTACTGCAAATCTTGTGCAGGCTTCATCAAAACATGGTGTTTCAAGCCATTCTTCAAGAAATTTCAATTTTGCATCAAAGTCAATTATTTTTGCTTCAACTGCTGCAACTCCAGCCAACAGATTTTTTATCATCATCACTTCCAGCTTAATTAAAATCTGGTCTTCTCTAGTAAGGCATTCCTCATCATATTAAGGCTCCAAATCACTCTCCATGCGCAACTTTATCACAGGTGTTCTCAACCGGGTATTTTGGGAATTGCAACAATCCCTTCACACAATTTCCAAGCGGCCAATTCAAGCTGACCTTTTTCTTCAATTGTTTTCTTTATTGACTGTGACTCCTTCAAGCAGCAATGTTAGCATGCCCGCCCAGCACTCAGCTCAGCACTCAGTGTGGACTCCTCTTATGGAAGCGCAAGCTCTTTCTCTTTATGCAGAAGATTCGCTCTAATTCATCGGCGTCTTAACTCCAGGTTCTCTCTGCCTCGTGTTCTACTCTTTCTACGTCCCTTGGCTGCAGATCTCTCTATAGCGCCTAGCTCCAACTCGAATCTCCTTCACGCGTAACAGGCAGCGCGGGCTCCTCCTCTTCACGCAGGCAGCTTTCCTCAACGGCTTCTCTACACACAACAACAAGGGTGGCTATCTTCACAATTCAACAATGGCTCTACGGGCCTAGCAGCAGCGCTCCCTTGTCAGGCTACGACACCGGCAGCCTCATCAGATCCACACTCACCACACCAGCGTTCTCCGTCACTCGGTGATCTTTTCCTTCACATTCTCTGTCGGCTTCCTCTAAGCGACGACTATCACAGCGGCGACTAGAATTGCTTTATGGGACGGTTCTTCCAATGAGCTCCGCTTCTCCAACTTCTGATACAAGCAACGACCAACATCAATGGATTCCCTCTAGGTGATTTCCCTCATAGCAACTGCTTCTCTCAACGATGGAACGGGTCCTTATCAAAGCAGCGGCTCCTTTCAGCACTCACGGCCTCCACTCCAGCGATCTTCTTCACACAGTCAGTGTGCCTCAATGGGCTTTCACAGCAAGCCGCAGACAGCAGGCCACCAAGTGCTTCTCAACAGGCCACACAGGGCGCTCACAGCAGGCCACAGAAGGCTCTTACAACAAGCCACAATGGGCTCTTCACAACAGGCCACAATGGCTCTGATACCAACTCAGAAAAATAGAGAAGAGGAAGTGCAGAGCACAAAGGCTCGCACAAACACACAGGAGGAGATACACTCAACTCATTACATTACTTGAATAATGTTTACATATATACGTAATACAAAACCAAACCTAGATCCAAGAATAATGGATCAGATCCTATAAATGATGAACTAACAAACCACTCATTCTACGTATAGCAAATCTCCGTAAATATATTTCTCCATTATCTCTAAGAGGGTGGTGCACATATTTGTATTACACATTTCCTCAAATAGTATACAAGTTTAAACACTATTATTTGGCTTCATTCTTAAGTATTATATAAGTTTAAACAATATTCTTTAAGATTTTGGAAAAAAAAAAAAAAATTATCTTATAGAAATCATGTTGAAAAATGTTGTCAAGAAAAGTAAGACTAAATCCTCGAACATTTGAGGAGAAACAGAAAATTTTGATAACAATTAAAAAGAAATTGTTACTTATAAAAGAAAGTAATAATTTAATGGATTTTTTTTAAATGTAAAAGTTGAAAGGAAATTGTCTAATTTTCTTAAGTTATGGTATTCTTTCTTTTTATATATAAAGATGGAGATACAAATAAGTAATTTTTAAACAATTTTTAACTTTGATAAGATTTTTTTAAATTATGGTATTTTATGTTTGATGTTCTTAATTTTAAACCTTATCTTTACAAGAAATGAAAAATAACTTTAGTTAAAAAAATGAGTTTATTCAATTATTAATCCACTTACTTCTAAATATTATTAAAGGTGTAGTTCATATAACTTAATAATAAAAAAATGTGTTTGTTCAATTATTAATCCACTTACTTCTAAATATTATTAGAGGAGTTCCTACACTTACTTCTAAATATTAGTATAGGTGTAGTTCCTAGATGTTGCACAACTGCTCACAAGAATCATAGATTTTTTTTAAAATTATGGTATTTTATATTTAATAGAAACTTTATCATTACAAGAAAAAAAAAATAAGTTAGTTTAAATATTATTAAAGTTGTAGTTCCTAGGGTTGCAGTTACCCACAAAAATCCCTATTGTAAATATATATCCATAGAGTGAATATTGAAGAATTTCATGGACAAACTCATACAAATTGCTTGGTTGGTAGGAAATGTTCAATTTTTTTAATCAGGTAAAATATAAAAAAGGACCATTTAAGTTAGACTAATTTGTGAAAATTAACAAAATATTAGAATCATACAAAAAAAATTTAATTTGCATGGCAATGGCACAAACTAGGATTACAATGGACAATGCTTTTATATATATATATATATATTGTCATTAGCACAAATTAAGATTGCAATGGAGTGTGCTCAATAACATAGTATTTTAATGATATAGAGATATGTTTTATTAAGATAAAAATGAAATGCATATGGTATTTTAATGATATAAAGATATGTTTTATTAGGATAAAAATGAAATGTATATTATTAATTTTGTAAATGAGGTATATGGAAAGATATTTATAATTACAAACGTATTATGGAAGTGCACAACAAAATCAATTGTCTCTTACTCCCAACATCACCCATGATATGTTTATTTTCACTGGGGAGAAATATTTGTCTTTTGACATAAATAAAATTTTGTTATAAACTCAATTTTCTTTTTTTCAAGTCTAAAAATGTATTACTAAGATATGATTATTACAAGTTTGTGGATCATTTGGTGTCTAAGATCTTTGGTCATACAGAATGCAACATACTTACATGGAACACAACAAGTCTTAATGACAACAAGTCTTGGCAACCCCATACATGATCAAGAAATAAAGAATATGATGTTACATTACTTCTATTGCATAAAGGCTTTACTAATTAAACACAATTTTAAATCGTATTCTAACCCATGGTAACTAAAAATTCATTCTAAGCAAACAATTAATTTTAAAAAAATTTATGACTTACAAGAATTAATTTTTGAAAATTTTATGATGTACTACATTATAATATCTATTAATTTTATTAGGTAAACGTTTTGCTAATTAAACACAATTTTAAATCATATTCCAAGCTATCGTAGGTAAAAAAATCATTCTATTTAAACAATTAATTTTTAAAAATGTGACAACTTATCACAATTAATTTTTGAAAATATTATGATGTACAACATTTAATATCTATCCTCACTTTAATAGAGAATATTAAAAAACATTATAATATCTACCCTCATCATAATAAATAATATTAAATTTTAACAATATTTTAAATAAACTTATATTTTCTTTTAAAAAATAACTACAACTGTCCACTCCAAAAAATCAACATATAAAAAATAACTACAAATGTCCACTACAAAGTTTCTCTTGATAGTAATAAAGTCCTGAAATAATGTGGAATAATGTCAATGAAACCATTACTTAAATAGTGCAAATGGTAGCAGATACTAGTATAATAATAAAGTCATTCAACCATGTATCACTTGAATAATGGGTTTGATTTTGATAACGTTATTTCACATGATATTATCTTTTTAATATTATCTTTTTAATAATATGGAGTATTTATTAATGTAAAAGTTATTATTATTTAAATAAAATAAATTCAATATTATATATATATAAATTAATAATAATAATAATAATAATAATAAAATCAAATTAAAAATTATTATATTTTATGTGAAGAATTCCATTTTATACTACTTAAAAGGTTTTTGAACATGTATAAGTGTACCTTAGCGAGAAGACGCAGTGGGGAATCAATCTTTAAAACCTAACCCATATTCTCTCCATGGAGTTCGTCCAATTTACACGGGGCTATGTTATATGAAAATAAAAAACATGTTCAGGGATATTGATAAAAGAGAATTTTTTTTTAAATAGTTGTTTTATATTAAAACAATAGTTAATGGAACTAAAGGAGTATAGGTTAAGTAAATATATTCATCATAAAGTCAAACATATATTTTATTTTATATAGTGAATGGAAGATATTAACTAATAAAATTGAGGGAGTACAAGTTAAGCATTTGAGAATATGATTTTATAACAAAATAAATACTAAAGGTTGATGTTTGTTGAGAAGTGATGAGGTAGAGTATATAAATGAATCATTCTTAGTCATGGGAGAGAATATGATGAGATATTAACTAATATAATCAAGAGTAAGGGGCATCACCTAAGCACATGTAGTATGTGGTGTCTTTATCTCACACATTTCAATGATGGGATAGATAGCCACTTGCAATGTTTAAGATTTTGTTTCTCATTAGACTATTTTACTATAGAATAACAAAAGATATTTCCTCAAAGGGGCCCATAATAATGTGAACGCTTGCATGGGTGTAATATGATAAAAAGCAATAGAATTAACAAGAAGTATGGATTAATATATTCATGGCAACTAAGGGTTCATGTTTAAAATTAGAAATAATTGCACACACAACAGGTATAATTTATGTTAATTTATATTAATAAATAATATTAAATTGTAGATTTGTAGACTGAATTAGAACACTTATTTTTAACCATGAATTATTCAAGAAATTGACTATATATATGAGAAATTTTCCTTCCAACTATAAGCATCCAATGTAAATGTCGCCCCTAAGTTGTCCTATGAGGCCTCCAGGGTCAACAATCCAAGTATTAGGCTCACAACTCACTTAAACCAACCCTTTACTTTCATACCTCAACCAATCTGGTCACCACAAAGCACTCCATGCATCTCATTCAGTGATCAAATAGCTATGGCAATCTCTTCAACTTCCCTACACAACACAAGGAAGATATTCCCTTCTCTTTTTAACAATCCCTCGGGAATATTCTTTCCTTCTAGTTCTATTCAACGTGAGCAAAAAGAGTCCAATATCTATTGAATGCTTTCTAGGAATGACATACAAGAATGAAATTTGGATCTCAAAAACTAATGAGCAACAATAATTGATGGGTGAAGGCTTCCTATCTCCCCCAATCTCTATCCTCACCTACAACCATTTATCTCACATCCAAGGTATGTAATTCCTTCTACAACATTTACTTTATCCCTTCAAATTTGGTTCATAGGTGATGGATATTAGGGAGAATGGTGAGATCATCATGAGGAGGTGGATGGCTTCATTTAAGGCACGTGATGTAGGAAAAGGGTTGATATTTTAGGTTGGCACTTGTCAATAGAGAATTTTTTTTCGTAGGCTCCTTTCCTCTTCCCCTCTAGTGGAATCATAGCCCCTCTCACACTCTCTACAACCATTTTGAACCATTATATATTATGTTCCAAAACCAAATGTTTTATGATGCACCATGATACTTTTTAATAAATTAACTTGTGCTTATCAATGTGTCGTTTATGTATAATTACACCAATAGTTCATTGTCATGTTAAAATTGGAGATGCTTTGGTGTTGATTGAATAGGTCCATTCCTGTAAATTCGCCTACCTATCTATATATATGTTTTTTTCAATCCAAAATAATCGCCTAGAATACTATACTTAAGTATAATATTATAATCCTTAAAAAATACCCTATCAAGGACTTGCACAATGTGTCAAATTATTGGTTTTAATGGTTGATTGAGCTAACCCTCGAGGTATATGTGTGTTTGTATATGTATATTAAACCTACAATGATAAGGTCGATTTATGTTGTGTCACATGTGATATGATGCACATATTACCCAAAAATACACCACTCATCACTATAAGGAAAACTTGTTTAGAGGAGGTTTTAAGTGTTACAAGATTGCACAAAATTATCAACAAACATTCACTAATGGTTGTGTAGGTTACTTTCTACTAGAAAATCTTAGCAGCTTGAGGTTTTGTGCAGTTTTTTTTTCATTAATGAGTTATGTGTCCAAGCACATTGATGTGGTATATATATTAGAGCATCAATGCAGTATAGAGGCGTGGGCACTTTCACATCCACGTAATATTGATTTGGTATTCATTGTAGCCACATTGGTGCACACATTACAATATGGAGCCTTGGTCTGTACATAATTAATTAGGAGCACTGATGCATCTATAAGAATTTAATCAACCAATACCTAGATAAATTTAAGGTGCTTTGGTGTTGATTGTTTCATAGTGAATGAGTGCATTATTTAATTGCATGCATCAATACATACAATTCAGTGTAAGCACTAGTGTGTACAATATATAAAAAAGTGTCAATGTGTGTAGTAACTACACAAGCATTGGTGCAAATCATAGTGACAACAAGAGCATTTCCGTGCTTTGTTTAAACAACCCGTAATATGTTATACAGTATTTATAAGGTTTATAAATGCATTTTCTGTGTTTTTATTTTTTTTTACAAAATGTCAATTAATGGTATGAAAAATTAAATAATTATTTTAATAATATTAATTTTTAGTATTTTAATCATTCATTTTGATTTAATCATTGCATAAATGTATTACAATGTGTGTTAGAATGTGTAAACCCAACTTGAACCAAAGAGCAAGCTAATTTGTTGTTGGTGCTTGTAGAAATTTCATGAATTGGGGTTTCTTTTGCAAATTCAAAAATTTCACCTCTTCAAAAGTTCCATGGATCTAATCCCTATAAATAATAAGCCTTCAACTAGGAAATCCAAGAGAGAATATACTAAACATATATGCCAACACGTTTCAATCCTTTATAGCGATGATTTCATTACTAAACCAAATATATAATCACTACAATCAATGCATATTTATAGCAGTAAATATGTCCTATTATCTTCAATATAAATGTTGGATTCCTTAACGATTTCATCCTTAACTTGTGTCGAATCAACAAAATATACGAGTGTTGGAAATTACCAAACCATGAATACGATTGTACCTAAAAATAAAATATGCAATATAACAATTTTGGACAGCTAAAAAATTCATATATATAGATAATATATCAAAGTTCAAGTACATACTCCTAGTGTTCACAAGTTAGTACAACCCTCCAAGCTCTCCAAAACCCTAGCTAGGGGAAACCAAGAAAAATCTAGCTACACCAAACATACTCGAACAAGTTAGAATCACCACTAGCAAGTCCTCCTTTGCATTGTGCAAGGCATGTAATCTTCTCTTCCTCCTCAATAAGTACAAATTAGGGTTTATCACCAATACCTAAATTCTAATTCCAATGCCTTCTTAGGGATCAAACCCTATCCCTAGACTTGAAGAGCACTCTAACAAATCCTAGTACCTTAAGGAAAAGAGGGATAAAGCACAAACAATATTGAACGAGAGAGAGAGAGAGAGAGAGAGAGAGAGAGAGAGAGAGAGAGAGAGAGAGAGAGAGAGAGAGAGAGAGAGAGAGAGAGAGAGAGAGAGAGAGAGAGAAAGAGAGAGAGAGAGAGAGAGAGAGAGAGAGAGATGCACTCCTCTCACATCTCTAACCTAAGTGTGGATAAGAATAAGCATAAGTGCATGATTGATTATGATAATGACTCTCTCCTTGTTTTATGTATATGAGAGGTAAGGGAGATCTACAATGACAAGTGGAATTGGTCCACTACAAACAACCTACAAGAGATAAGCATGTCCACACATGTGAAGCACTCTACTCCAAGTGACACATATCATGTTATAAGGTGACAATGATCAACAATCAATGTTCCAAGGCATGAATGCTACTCCCGAGGGTTCAATGATCCTTCTCCAAGGCTCCATAGCTCCTATGCATCTCCAATGTCATGTGCCTCCTTAGGGACCACCACACCTACATGTCCACTCCTCCACCCAAGTATTCTCAAGTCAAATATAAGCCTCCTTGCAAGCAACCGAGAAACCCCATGTTGTCTAGGTCTCAATGCCCTTCCCCATAATTCCTAATGCTCCTCCTCCAATACAAGGCATCCTCCAAAAAAGTAACCTCCCTAATCAATGAGTAAGCCACTTACAATGTGCAAGTCCAAGATGGAGCACCATGGGTCTACCATACACCATGCATCTCACATCTCATGAAGCACCCCCAAACATGGTGTAAACATTTTCAAAGTAACCTTAAGACCTAACACTCCCTCTTTATAAGGAAAGTGTTCCTATCAACACATGGCATCTCCCTCTATAACTCAACCAAGCCTTCCATCTACAAGTTTGTACCTATTCTATTCATGAAGTCAAACCAAAAATCATCCTTCATCAATGCATCACATCTCTTCTCCTCAAAACAATTGGAAGGCTCACAAATGGAAGAAACCAATGCAACATATCTCCTTATATGGATTCTCACCCTTACTGAATATATGGGTGCTCCTACATGCTCATGTGCATCTTGTAATGTTTGGGTAAGCCATATATACCTCCAACATGTTGGAGTAGAAGGTGAGGGTATATCCACCCTCAACTTCACCTCATCTACCTCTAGATCAGTGTATTCTCTAACCTATAAATAAATATTTGAAATAGAAACCTCCTCACTCCCTTCATTCTCTAAGAGAGAACCCTATGAGTTTGAATACCTTGTGTCCTAATCAGAATTCACATATCTACTCAATACTATCTTCCACTATGATAGCATATTGATCTTAAAAGATCATGTCGAAGTATTATTGTATCCAATAACAAAATATGCCATCACAACATTCTAATTCTCCAAAGAATGGTGACCACTTGTGAATCTAAAGGAACATAAATCTGGATCATAATCCACCTACCTAACTCCATCATCCCTAAAGCTAGCATCACATGTAGTCAAAATATTTGGACACCACATCATGAGTTGTTCAGGACATCCTACAAAGACAATCAAATCTCCATACAAGACCAATATGACTGAATCACATCTATCAAAATCACAAAGATAGGAATCTACACGAGTAAAATACATCCTGATATACCAAGCTCATGGTATAGATAAAAACCTTTGTAGGGATGTCAACAGGCTATGATCATGGTATCTCCCCCATGCACCATAAAACCTCTAGAAATTAATGCATCACCCTCAACTAATTCAAATCCCTCTTTTGGAGAGAATCTTGAAGAAAGACTATCATTAACATCAACTCTAATTAACATCACTAAACCCTAACTCCAATTCCTCCTTAGGGACCAAACCCTAGCTCTAGACTTTAAAAATGCTCTAAGAAATCCTATTGCCTTAAGGCAAAGAGAGATTAAGTACAAAGAAGATTGAATGTATGTGTGTGAGAGGGAGAGAGAGAGAGAGAGTAGCATAGACATCCTCCTCTTACATCTCTAACCCAAGTGTAAAGAATAATAAGCACAAGTGCATGATTTATTTTGATAATCACTCTCTCCTTCCTTCCTCTATTTATATGAGAAGTATGGGAGATCTAAATTGATAAATGGACTTAGTCCACTACAATAAGCCTATAAGAGATAAGTTAGTCCACACATGTGAATCACTCTACTCCAAGTGACACATATCAAGATCCAAGGTGATGATGGTCAATGAGAAAGGTTCCAAGGCATGAACATTACTCCCCAAGGTCCAACATTCCTCCTCCAAGGATCCATAACTCCTATGCATCTCCAAGGTCTTGTGCCTCCTTAACGACTACCAAACCTACAATCCACTACCTCACCCAAGCATTCTCAATTCAAACATTGTAAGCCTCCATGCAATCAACCAAGCAACCCTAGGTTATCTAAGGCTCAATGCCCTCCTCCAGAATTCCCAATGCTCCTCCTCTAATGCAAGGAATCCTCCAAGCAAGAATCCCCCATTCATGTTCCAACTACATGAATAAGTCATCAGGATCTGTAAGTCTCGAACGCTCCAAGGAAAAATGTCACCATTAAAGCATCCATACAAGGTCTAACAATCAATGAGTAATTCACCTCCAATGTGCAAGTCCATCACATAACACCGGCAATCAACAATACACCATACACCTGACATCTCAATAAGCACCCCCAAGCATGGTGTAAACATTTTTAGAGTAACCTCAAAAGCTAATAGTGATATGCCTGGAACATTTTTTGTATAACATGCTAGAAGCACTTTCATCCATTATAGGATCTTTAACTATTGCATGGAAAGGTTTGAAACTTAATGTAATACTAGGGTTGATAGGGCATAGGAAATGCAAATTTATCTAACCATTTGGGGCCGCCTTGAGTGATCAAATTTGACATATGAACCTTGATTTAAGGAGATTGGGTATGCACTCAAGTGTATAAATAAGTGGTCTGTGGATTTATATAATATTATAAACTATGTGAATAATTTTACCGTGTTGTGTAATTTCATAAAAGTGTTTTTGAATGCCACTACTTTTTGCTTGGATGTGTCACCTATTTTTACAATATACTTGTGATTTCTAACATGGTATCAAAGCCTTGGTTTTGGAGATCCTAAGCTTTGTTCTAGTTATTGGAAGGCATTTAGAGGCTATTGCATCACAAGAAGATTGTGGATGATATATACTCTCTTAATAAGTTGAGTATCTAAAGGTTTGACTTGTTTTGGACTTGCATATTTTGAATTAGTGTTTCTATAAGTTGTGTGGGTTCAAAGTAGGATCCTCCAGTGCTCAATGGGCATAATTATGGCATGTGGATGCAAGTCATGTAGACTTTTCCAAAGAGTAAAGCATTGTGGTAGCTTACAAAAAATGTCGTTCTAGATGCTAAAGATGAACATGAGAAGTTCATGGTTATCAATGGGAAGAAGAACAAAACTGTAGGTATCATGATAACTTGGATTTCAAGGGAGATTCAACTTCATATCAGTGGAATTGATTTCCACAACGAAGTCTAAAAGAAGCTAAAAAATTTGTTTGACAAGATAAATGAAAATCAAGTTACGCAACTCCAAATAGAGTTTATCTCTCTTGATCCCCCCTCCTTTGAAATAATTGAGGATTATCTAGATCATGTAAAAAAACTTCATTTGAGGTTGAATGAATTTGGGAAAAGCTTCCCAAAGAAGGAAGGCATAGAGATAGAATTAATCTTTATGAATATAAAAACATCTTATGATGTTTTATGTTCCACATTCTGCGTAAATTGGGCTTCAAGGAAAGAATATGGGAACAATTGTACCTTTGAATCCATTTGCACCTTACTAATTAAGGAACACGAAAGTTTGCTTGATGAAGGGAAGATTATCAATAAACAGTAGGTCCATTTCATTAAAGGAAAGGGTATACACAATTATAGAGAAATAGGTCATGGGGGAAATTGTGTTCAGGAATTCATGGAAAAGAATATCATAAGAAATGGGAGGATCATGTTGAAAAAATAAGATATGAAGGTGATATTCAACTATAGTCGAAGAAAGTTAAGAACAAGAAGACATTTTTTTTATTGTGTCTAACTTGAGCATATTGAGAAGACTTACTGGAAGAAGACCAAATACCTTGAGGAGAAGATTAAGAGGATTCAAGGAAAACTACAATGATGCTCTCTAGAAACTAAAGGTCATAACTATACATTTTTTGTTATTTATTCTTAAGCAATGCATGCACATACTTCTAAAAAATAATTGATGATGGAATCTAGATGTTCACACCACAAGGCTAAGGATGCTTCTTTAATTTTATCTGTAAATGAGGTCAAGGAAGAATTTATTTTTGTTGTAGATTATTATGCACTAATTGTTACTATTAGTGGTGGAATTTATTGTGAAAATGGTGTGATCAATGACATTTCCTATGTACCTAACCCAAGTGAAAAAAAATTGTGTATACCACAATTCATCCAAACTAGCAAAAAGGTTGAATTTGTTGTAAAAGATCTCAACAATCAATTTGTTATTTTTCCTAAGGATATTCTTGAATCCTATCGATAGATCGTATAAGCTTTGTGATTTTAAAGGTTTGGAGAAGGAAACTAATCCATTTGTAGATGTGGCTTGATTCATTGATGATAGAAGCAACATTCAACATGAAATAATTGGACATATGAATTTTGAAATGTACAAAATTGGTAGTTAGGTCGATTATTGTTCATGGACTTCCTAATGTTGTTCCTTGTGAGGGTTTCTATGAGGGATGCGTTCTTGGCGAGAATATATAAGAATATTTTGAGAAGGGGAATCCTTGGAGGGAAAAGACACAATTGGAGCTTATGTACAATGATCGATGTTCCTTATATATTGCAAGGTATGCTCTTACCTTTGTTGATGATTTTTTCGATATACTTGGCTTTATTTCTTGAAGATAAAGGATATGATCTTTGATAAGTTCAAAAAGTTTAGGAAATTGGTTGGAAAGCAATGTGGCCAACTTGTAAAATGAATGAGGACTAATAATGGAGGAGAATATGCAATTCATGCCTTTGAAGGGCACATTTCACATAATGGCATATCATGGAAAATATCAATATATTTCACTCCCAAGCAAAATGGTGTCGCCAATAGAAAGAGAGAGACGTTTATTAAGAGGATAGATACTTGCACTATTAACAAGATTTTGGGTAGAATTTGTGCTTTCTCAAATTATCTTCTAAACAGGGTTTTGAATAGAGTAGTATTAGATATTACTTCTCTTGAGAAATGGAGTAAGAAGATACCTTCAATTAGACATATCAAAACCTAATTTGGGCTTATATTTAAGATGATTCCTACCTGATGCATAGTTTTTTTTTATGGGGTGTGACTTGCTTCATGAATGCATGTCTTCACCGAGCCAAGTGGATGATTAATACGGGCAATGGCTCCTGCTGTTGTTATCAAATAAGACCAACATTTAATTCAACAAGAGATCCTAAGTTCAGTCTAAGGTGGAGTATGAGTTCAGTACATCCACGTGGTGAGTTATAGTTGAGTAAGAACTATCTAAATCTTAATATAGATATAATTCCCTTTTCTTATCCCTAAAGAAGAAACCCTTGGTAAGTACTAGTTCTTATACCGAGGAGATAAGCTCTCGCCGTGATTAGGAATAACCCTTTATATTGGAGAGAACCATTCTAATATTTATAGATAAGGCTGCTTCTTCCTTACTATATAGTGTCTGAATCCAGATGAAGAAGTCATGTTGATTGAGTTGGATCCCAAGAGTCACTCTTGATTGATCATGGTAGGTTATTTTGAAGAATCAAAAGCCTATTATTTGATCCAATCAAATAGGAAGTAATTAGTAGAAAACATGTTATCTTTGATTATAAAAAATCATGTGCTACTTTGTTGACATCGTATTTTGATATTTTAAGCCATGATTTAGTTGAAATTTTGTAGACTTCGAAATCAACTAGTATGGTCTTTGTAACAACACACAAATTCTAAAACAACTAGGGATGATGGATTGATTACTAGTCAAGTTTCTATTGATAAATTTACTGAAAACATGACTCAATTTTTTCATGATGACTGTGTTTCTAAAATATCTCTTGCTAAGGATATTCCTTATCCTAAATGGGTAACAAAAACCATTGAGGATATTGGAAATTATGTAAGTAATGCATTTAAGTCAAGGAAGACTCGTAGTCAGAAACGTTAAATCAAAAATATTGTTGCATGTATTCCATGTGCATTGAATACTTGTGACCTTTAAACCTATGCAAATGCACATGAAAAACCATAATAATAGATCATAATGACTAACTGCTAAAGAATTAATTTTTGAGAATTGGTTCCTAGTCCACAAGGAAAGAATGTTGTGAAATACAAATGGATCTATAAGAATAAGTTCACTTCAAATGGTGTTGTTCAAAGACACAAGGATCAATAATTAGTGAATATTTTTCTTAGAAAGATGTTGACCTTTAGTCATGTGGCTAACATGAAATGTATATTTTTGTTTGTACTAGGGGAATCTGCAACTGGGGTAGGTCTCATACTCGCATGACAAGGAGTCAATTCTAGTCCGCTACCAATATACCCCTAGGTGTACCACACAACCCACAAGCACTGTGCATGGTTTAATCAGGGTTTGAACTTGTGACCTCCTTTATAATATGCCATATAATTTCACTTCTCAACCAATCAGTCTACACCCCTGTGAGCTGAAATGTATCTAAATTATTCATTCTCTTGCTATTAGTTTTCGTTGGAAGGAACATTATATGGATGTGAAGAGTGCCTTCTTACATGGGGATCTCACTAAGGAGATCTATATGTATTATGGACCAAACCTTAGTTTTTATACAATATAGTAGTCTTGTATGTAGACTAAATAAATTTTTGTATGGTTTGAAACAATCACCTAGGATGTGGTATGAGAAGATTAATAAGTTATTACTCCTTTATGGCTTCAAGTGTTATAAATAAGATCACAATGTTAATTCACTACATGTGAATGGTGTAACTATTATATTGATCATAATACATGTTGATGACTTTATTATTACTGAGAATGATGGTGATTTAGTTCTTGGTTGAAAGGTGCAATGAAAGGAAACATTTGAGATGACAAACTTGGGTTTGCTTCATTTATTTCTTGGCATTTGCGTTATGTAGTTGGATGATGGTATCTTCATCTCTTAACCTAAGTATGCATTTGATATCTTAAAAACATTTTAGATGGAGGATTGTAAGATATACTCTACTTCTTATATGTTTGGAGTAAAGTTGACTAAGGATTATGATTCTCCAAAGGTAGGTGCTACTATGTACAAGAAGCTTATGAAATCTTATTTATTTGACTCATAATAGACCTAATATTTCCTTTGTTGTTAGTTTGGTCTCCAAGTTCATGCATGGCCCAAAGTAAAGCTATCTTAAGGCCACAAAGAGGATTTTTGTATATATATTAAAGGCACCTATAAACTTGGCATTAAGTATTTTAGCATAAATTAAAATTAGTTGATTATTTGATTGCACTAGTGATGAGGATGATCAGAAGTCGACTTCTAGATATCTGTTTCATCTTGGAGTCAATCTATTTGCTTAATTGTGTAAGAATCAACAAGTTGTTTTCTTAACTACCCTTGATGTTGAATATAAAGGAGCAATGGATATTAGAACTGAGACAATATGGATTTGCAACTTGATGGGTAAGATTGGATTTCTTAATGTTGACTCCACAATAGTGTATTATGACAATACGAGTGGAATACATCAGAACCCTATTGCACTTAGTCAGATAAAGCATGTTGAACGTCATGCACACTATCTCAAACCACTAATACAATAGATCATGGCGTCTCTTGTCTATTGCAGGATAGAGGATCATATTGTCAATGTTTTTACTAAGTCATTAATATAAGCAAAGTTGGTTAACCTTTGGTTGTTGTTTGGGATGATGCCACCACTTGAATCCTCCAAGTCATGTTTAAGAGGGAGTGTTGAAATGTGAAAACCTAACTTGAGTCAAAGACTATGTAGTGCAGAGAGACTAGTACACTAATATGTTGCTTGCACATTATTGGATAGTGTGTCAGACACATCTTTGGAGGACCGTTGTAGGACTTTTTCATGTGACTAAGTACATTGAGGGGTGATTTGTTTATGAAGAATATTTTTCTTATTTACACCTATCTGAAACGTGATGTATAGTTTCTTTTTGATAGTTGGTACAAACCAGTAAGCTCATCCTTATAAGCCGGTTTTTTAGTTTGTATCAGTTAGATTGACCCAAAACTATATGGTGGATAAGTTGTTTTTTGAAGTTTTTTTGTAAGAAGCTAATGACATATATGTTAAGTTGTTCTATAAGAGATAACACACATTTACTTAGCACTTATAAATGTTCTAAATGATGTATTTTCTTTGATTCAAAGAAATATCAAGAAAAACATTTTTTTTTCTTTTGTTGAAAAAAAAAGTGTGTTAGACACATGCCAATACAATGATTGTAGACACTTTAACTAACACATAAATATTTTAAACTTAACATTATCATACTATGACTAACTAGGACAAAAAATGTGAATCTACCTAATTATTTGAGACCACCCTTCAATGATAAGACCAAATCAACTATGTTTTAAGAAAATTAATTGTACACTTTTAATATACAATCAAATATAACTAATAAATAACTTATAAAATGATCTAGTATAAAAACTCATCTAAATATAATTCTTAATTAACTAATATTATAATAATTATCAAATTTTTACATTTATTTTTTAATGTAAATTATTATATTAAAAATATATATTATAATTTTTAAATTATTTAATTATACTGATAGGTGTTTAGATATTATTTGAGATTTTGGACTTTCTTGAGTGGATTAACAAGATTAACCCGAGTATAAAAAATGTGTAATGGGGATTCATTGCATGGTCGTGGTATCTTGTTATGCTCAAATGCATCTTGATTAAGATTTAAATAAGCTTCAATTAAGCCATTGTTAAAAAATGATTATGTTTATTAAATAGTATTTCTTTTTATGTTTATATTAATTAGTTTATTGTTTATGTTAGCTTAATGTTTATATTAATTAGTTTAACGTTTATGTTAACTTAATATTTATATTAATTAGTTTAATGTTTAATCTTTATTCAACAACCAATCATCTCTACAAAATTAAGTAGTTGGCTAAACCTATCAATGTTCATCAACCACTTTACTTGTACCTCTGCTAATATTATAAAAATTAATATACTTTTACTTTACTTTTTAATACAAATTATCATATTAAAAATATATAATTTAAAAAAATTAAGACAATGATAAAGTTTTATAACCATTTGATCCAATTTTACCAAGTTAATTGATGATCGTTAGAGTCATACTTTCATTAAAGAAACGCATTACACGTAAATATGGTCTTCAAAGTATGTCCATTAACATTAAGTTTCTACAAACTAGTGCTATCTTGGCTTTTAATTTTTAACTACTTATCAAAGAGGGAAAGGAGGGAAATATAAGATATATTGTAAAGATATATTATATTTTGTTTGGTTTTGGATATATTGTTTGCTATTGTTATGTTTGGGTAAGGACGGGTAAGGAGGAGTTCCCAAGAGGGTTTTAATTATCAAAGTCAAAGGTAAATGATTGTTTGGTTTGACTATGGAGAATGGTCCAATCCACCATTCACATCTCAAATCATAATCTTTGTAACCACCAACACCATCCACACATTCATTGACATTCACACCATAGCCCTAGCAAGCACCAAGACTATCTACACATTTACTCTAAGCGATGTGAGTAGCTCAACAATTTAAACCTAGATTTTGTTAGTTACCATAAAGTTTGTCAACTCAAAAAACAATTATTGGAATAGCTACAAGTCGTAGGTGGTAGAGAATTAGGTCGATAAAGTCATTACATCTCCAGAAAATTATTGGAATAGTTAGGTGGTATACCATTATAGAGAATTCGGTCTTTAGTCATTATTTGTGTTGTTCGATTAATGAACTATTAAGTAATGGTTTTTTAAATGAATTTGGTAATAGATCATCACAATAGGTTTTAACTTGGGTTAAAGGATATTAATTTTACTTTCATTATTTAAATTAGATATATAATTAAATGAAATATTTTTATTAATGTTGAAATAATTATAATGGAATTATCATAATAATATTTATTTACATTTACAACTATTCTAAAAATAAATAAATAAAAATCCTCAAACGATATTTTATTTTAAATCATCAAATAATATTATATTAATTATAATATATCATAAAATATACTCCATAGTCAAATTAAGTATAAACTTATGTTAAGTGGAACATCTTGATAATGTCTCTCTACATCATTGGTGCCTTGGAACTTCCGACTTATTGAACAGGTTTCATTATCTCTCTATTGAACACACCTATAGAGAAAACAATGACGTGGCATACGCATTGTCAAAGGTTGCTATCAATGGAGATATTGGGTTACTCTACTGGGAATAATGGGTGGATGATCAACTTGTTTCTTCTCATTCATGTTGTTCCTTTTTTTTTAAATTGTATTAGTCATATCTCGTTGCTTGGAGACCTGTAATGCCAGTTTTGTTTAGTAAATGTTACTAGTTTGTCACTAATTTTTTCATACTGGTTATGTATCTGAAAAAACAGTCATATATAGTTTTTGGATGATTTTCATTAATCTAGGATTATGTACTTTTTGATTTCATAGAAATAACAAAAATACGATTTTTTTCTCGAAAACAAAATATAAAAATTATGTTACCAAAAAATCAATTTATATTTAAAAATAAAATAATATTAATACGAAATTACTTGTATTTTAAAAAAAAAATACTTGTACTCTTTCATATCAACTCAAACTAACGCTCACTTTTTAAGAGCTTACTTGTATTTAAAAAAAAAAATACTTGTACTCTTTCATATCAACTCAAACTAACGCTCACTTTTTAAGAGCTTTATCCGATCTTTTTCAAAGATGAGTTGTGACTTCAACCAATTGACATAATATTATCCCATAATGTAAGTCAAGTTTTATCCAAAAAAAAAAAAAATCCTCACCTCTATTTTAAATATATAAATTTAATCCTCACCTTTATTTTAAATATCTAAATAATTAATCACGAGAATTCAACTTTAAAAAAAGTTTGACATAATATTATCTAGATATTGTAGGTCAAGTTCCCATTTATGAAATTGTATCCTCGTCTTTATTTTAAATATTTTTTTTCTTAAGTGCTTAAGGTAAGTGGGTTTCTTGCGAAGGAGGGATAGGGTTTCAAGCTAGACTTTGTGCACTTTGGTTTCAAGCTAGGGTTGTCCTATGCAAAACTATGTGCTTTTGCAGGGTTGGTCTTCTCCTTTACATCAGTTTGGGTGGTTTCTTCGTGTGTATTTTTTCGGCAATTATTTTTTGGGGGTGGTGCGTGTTTTTTGTCAACGGTTTTCTGGGGGTGGTGGTTTCTTCGATATTGTAGGTGTCGTTCCTCTTTTGTTTGGTCTCTATTTGCTATGATGGTGGAAGACATTCTGGACTATTCAGAAGATGAGCCGGCCTTGGAAGGAATTTTCCGCAATGACATGGATATGCAAGGTCGGTGTCATTACCAGGCTACCTCAGTCTCTAGTGGTGGCTCTTGCTTCCAGTCTTTGTCAACATACAATCGTCGGTTTTTCGGAAGAAATATGTGTGGGATTGGGGTTTATGCTCATTTTGAAGGTCAACATCCCTTAGGGTTTCGAGAGCCTTTGTTGTTAGGGAATTTATCCTATGACTAGGATTAAGTCACCAATGTACTAGGGGTTGAATTAGATTGAAAAACTGAGGTTGACATGCAAGCAAAAAATTTCTAAAGAACTAGGGCAAGAGAGAAGCATACCTTATTTATGAAGGTTGATCCTAGATTTTGTTTCTCCTGCTAGATATACTCCAAGCCTTTAACCTGTAAAACGACTTCAACACCTTCCTCAAACCAATAGACTAAATATAATCTTTGAGATTCAAACAAGACATCATATAAAAAATTGAAATAGAACGAACTGAAAGAATTTAACCCAAGCACAATCAATAATAAAGATTCATATTAGGGAAGGGAAATATTTCCAATCTATATTCATAAATAGAATATTATAATCATACATTTAACTGTGCGACACTTTGCAAAACAAGATCCTAGGTCTCCTGCTTGTCTTCTCCAAGAATCCCAACCATAGCTCTGGTGTATAAGGTTTTGGAACTAATTAGGGCATCAATTCCAGGACATGGGGCATGGACAACAATGGGATAGAGAACGCAATTCGTCCAACATAACCATACTTGGGCATCAAGTCCCCTCTATGGCTTATCTCCCTTGCTTTTATAGTTAATGGAGACAGTTGCCATCAAAGAAAAGAAGTTGTAACCAAGAGGTAAGTTAGTCTAACCACCCAAAATGCCCCAAATTCGAGATTTTATTAAATTTTTAGCATTGTGGGGAAAAACACTGGCAATGATCTATCAACGGGCATGTACACCCCTACAAACCAAAGGAAACAAGTGTTTTTGTCTAAAAATTGGTGACAAAGTTTAATGAATGTTAGGGAACCATCGGATGATTAAGACCATGACATCAAGTACCAAATTAAGGCTCTTCCATCCATAGTGTCCTTTTGTGTGAGGGAAAGTCGACATTTGAAGTGTCATCATGCAATTGTCGCCACGGACGAAGAAGTGCCAATTTGGGATATAACAGCCTTCTTTGGTGCCTCCCTTGGAATATGGTGTTTGCACTCCTCCCTTGCGCGGTGGGGTTTTTGATGTTTTTCATTCTCCGAAGTCTATCGCTCTCTCTATGGGGGCTAAAACTCTTTCTTCTGTGAGACCGCCTCAATCTAGTTTGCTAGCCAAAGGTGGGGTCCTAGGCGTCGATGTGGTGGAGAAAGGTGGTAATGCTATGAAGAATTGAGGGGCGAGCAAGGAAATGCTATCAAAGAAAGGAGGCTCAAGGTATTTGTTGGGAGCACGATCTTGGGCGAGGTGAGATCGCAAATCTCTTTGTGCTTGGTCAAACCCTATCCATATCGTGGTTGGAAAAGACATCAATTTGGACAAGGTGATAAATATGCCTAAGCGGGCTCTTATATAGAGGATGGAATAGTGTTCTTTGACCAAGCCATAGCTTTTGGAATGGATAGTACCAGAAGCTAATAGTTGGGTATTATCTGAAGGTTCATATTATGGTTAATGGTTGGTATGTTTTTCATTTCCTTGCCAATGAAAATGCCGAGGAGATTCTGTATTGTCCTTGGATTTTTGTATGAGGCTCCTTGGTGTTGGACAAGTGGCATGTTGCCTTCAATTTGGAGAAGGAGAAAATTACCAAAAGACATTTGTGGTTACAAATGCCTGGTTTTCCTTTGTAGTTATTAACTAGCCCTATTTTGGATTTAGTCGTTGATGTGGCCAGACATTTTGTCACAATGGAGGACAATATGTTGTATTGGGTGGTGAAAAAGGTTTCTTCTATTTTGGTTTTTGGCCACTCTTATAGACTTAAAGAGGTGCCACCTATTTCCGAGCTAGGCTTGTTCCCGGGGGCCCCGTGGGGTTCTTCTTGTCCAATATTGAATGGGGAGTCATGGGTTTTGACAATATCATATGGTGATGGTGTTATTGGGAACCCTCCTATTGTTGTTCAAAGCCTAGGTGAGGGGGTCACAATTGATAGTTCTCCTCTTTTTGGGGGACACTTTATTGATGGGCCTAGTCATGATGGTTTGGATAGGGGCTCCTTTGAGAAATAATTTCCTTGTTTTCCTGTGCTTGGACCAGAGAGTTCTATTTAGGTTTCTCCTTCAAAGGTTTTAGTCCTCAATCATGGTGTCCTACAGGCCATTGTACCTTCTTATAAAGAGGTGCTAACTCAAGATTTGATTTTTATGTATTCTGGTAAACCTTCGAATCTAGAGGTGTCTCATATCTCATTGATCCGGTGTGAGAATGCTACCATCCGTGGAAAGAGGAATAAAAAATATTTTGCAAGTAAATGAGGATGTGATTATGGAGGGGACTATGTCCCGTTGTCTATTAGAATTCAAAATGGGGGAAGTTCTCCTAGTCAGGTTTCATCTGAAGCTTTCAGGGTCCTTAGAGACAAGACGACACCCACATAAGTTCCTAGATGATAATTTTATCCTATAATCTTTGGGGTCTAGGGAATAAGACCAAATTCAATACCCTTAAGCATCTGTTTAATCTTGCAAAGGTTGATTTACTTCTAGTGCAGGAAACCATGTGTAGTAGGGATAAAGCTTTAGACTATTTTTTGAGATTATTCTTGGGTGGGATTGTTATGCCTTGCATGCAACAGGTTTATCAGGGGGGATTTTGTCCATTTAGAACCCCTTAAAAGCTTATTTTAAGGTCTTTTATTCACATGTTGGTATCCTTTTAGTAGGGAAGATAAGGGGTTTTGTACATCTTGTAAAAGTGATCAATTGCTATGCCCCTTACACTAACAGAGATTCTTTTTGGGAGAAGGTGGCTAACAGTGGCATTCTATTGAAGGAGTTTTTATTTTTTATTTTGGGGGGTGATTTGAACTTGATTGTTTTTGCTAATGATGTTTGGGGTGCCTCTTCTCACCTGGATCCTATGGCAGAATTTTATAGGAATCTCTTTCTGGAGGAAAATATGGTAGAATGGTAGAATCCTTTGGCGGATTTTTTTTAGGAATCTCTTTCTAGAGGTAAATCTGGTAGAATTCCTACCTGAAGGAATGGTAGGAATGGTCAAGAAGGAAATTCAAAAAGATTTGAGTGATTCCTCTTTTCAAACTTTCTTTCTGAGGAAGTATCTAGATAAGGATCTTGGTCCTTAAGCTCTGGAATCTTTGACCATCTCCCCATCTGTCTTCAGCTTGATTTTGAATCTTCTTTCACTCATTATCCTTTTAAATTTAATCATGTTTCGTTAGAGGAATCCTCCTTCCTCTCTATGGTTAAGGAGTTTTGTTCTTCCTTCCCTGTGGATAATGAGGTCTCAGTTATGGACAATCTAACTTTAAAATTGAAGGGGTTGAAAAGAGCGATTATTGAGTGGGAATCACAAAAGAAGTGGGAGCTTTCACAAGATCTGGTAATGGTGGAGGAAGGGATTGATGAGATTTTTTCTGGTAATCCTTCTGGTATATTCTCTAAGGAAGATAAATGCAAACTTCTAGAAGTTGAAGCTAAAAAATCAAATATTTTTAAAATTTAGGAGTAGACTTGGAGATTAAAAAGTCGAGCTATATGGCTCAATCAAGGGGATGCAAATACCAAGTTATTTCATAAGCATGCTAGTTATAAAAGGAATCTTAATGGAATTTGGGATCTTAAGGATCAATAAGGTAAATATATCCATTCTCAAAAGGATCTCAAGAAAGATATTGTTTCTCATTTCTCTACTGCTTTTAAGGACCCCAAGCTGTTAAACATCTCAGCTCAACTTGAAGTGATCCAACATTACCCTCAGCTCTTTTCAAAGGAGGAAGGTAATCAAATTGGTAAAGAAGTGACTTTGGAAAAATTAGAATACACCATCAAAAAGTTGGCTAGGGACAAAATCCTTGGCCCTAATGGATGGTCAGTAGAGTTTTCCTTTACTTTTTTTGACTTGATGGGTATGGAACTTTTACAAGTAGTGGAGAAATATAGGATAAATGGATTCATTTCTAGAGCTCTCAATGCCAACTTCATAGCACTTATCCCCAAGCATTATAATCCCTCCTCTTTTTATGAGTTCAGACCAATTGCCCCATGCATCCTGGTTTATAAAATCATTTCCAAAATCATTGCTAATAGACTTAAGACAAAGCTTATTGAATGTATTTCTCAAGAGAAGTTTGGGTTCTTGGATTAATGGTAGATTCTAGATGCAATTGGGGTCTCTCAAGAGTGTATCCATTCCATGAAGCTTAAGAAATTTTCAGCCATGATCCTTAGAATGGACCTTTCCAAAGCACATGACAAAGTGGATTGGGGATTTCAAAATTGGTCTTGCTTCAAATAGGTCTTCTCTTGTTTGTGACTGAATGGATCATGTCGTGTGTCTCCCCTGCAGCCTTCTCTATTTTGGTCAATGAAATTCCTTCACCTTTATTAAATAGTTCTAGGGAGCTCAGGCAGGGATGCCCCCTATCCCCCCTTTTGTTCCTCCTAGTGGTGGAAGGTCTTAGTAGGTTGATTGGACAGGAAAAACAAGACAATCTTTTGATTGGTGTTAAAGTCACTACTCAACATCATATATCTCATTTATTATTTGTAGATGATGTCCTTATTTTTGGAAAAGGAACCATTGAGGGATGGAAATCCATGCATGATATTATACACCTCTTTTGTTTTGCAACAGGGATAGAGGTAAGCCTTCATAAATCATGTTTCTTGCAGCATGCTGTTGAAGATTCAATTTTGCACCAAATTCAACAGTATCTTCCTTATAAAGTTGAATCCCTTGTGGATGGTTTCAATTATCCGAGCTACTTTCTCAATCCTGATCATTATTTTAAATCCGTCTGATGTTGGTTGCTAAAGAATTTGGAGAAAATGATTAATTTTTGGTTTTTCAAGTGGCTCTCCTTGGGTGGAATACTCGCTCTCTTGAAATCTATTTTGGTAAGCATCCCTGTGTATTGGTTCTCCCTTTCCAAAATTCATGTGTCCATCATTAATGGGATGAGGAAAAATATGATGAATTTTCTTTGGGTTGGGAGGTTGGATAAGTCAATGTTCCATCTATCAAGCTGGGGGAGCATTTATTTGCCAAAGTCTCTAGGGGGTGGGGAATAAATAATCTATTCCGGTTTAGCGATGCTTTAAGTGTAAAGAGTCTGTGGAGGGCACTCTTTGGAAAAGGTCTCTAGAAGGACATCCTTCGAGCAAAATTCTTAAAAAATATTCCAATTGTGTAATGGATCCAATCCAACAATAAAGCAATGTCTTATGCTTCAAATTTTTGGCTTGTTTTTATGAAAGTTTATCCTTGGTTGGGAGTTGTTCTTTCATGGCAAGTGGGAAATGGAAAAGTGGTGCACTTAAGGGTGGATCCTTTAGTTGGGGGTGATGATTTATACAAACGGTCTCTCACTCTCACTTCTCAACTGGCAGAGCAAGGTTGTTCTAGATTGGCTCATGCTAAGAACATGATGGAAGCTTCTCTTTCGAACTAGCACTCTATAGAAGATCTGAGCTTTCCAAGTAATGTTGATAATGAATGGATTCATTTTTTGGAAGGGCTCAATCACTTAGGTATCAGACTTAGTGAGAGAGATAACAAGTTGGTCTAGGAAAAAAATAATGCCAATGGGAAAATCACAGCCAAATGTGCTTATGAATCCATGGCAGCTGAGTTGGAGGTCTCATTGGAGAACTGCTTGCACAAAAAACTTTGGTCTTGAAACCCGCCTCCAAAAATCAAGTGCTTTATCTAGTTATGCTTACAAAATAAGATACTCACTTGGGACAACCTAGTTACTAGAGGGTTTATGGGTCCTAATATTTGTTCTCTCTACAACCCGGATTCTAAATCTGTTAATCATATCTTTGTATATTGTGCTTAATATGTCACTGTTTGAGTTGATATTAGATCTATATTACATATTTCACATGTTTGGAAGCAATCATTCTTTGTGGACTCTTTGCAAGTTTGGACTCTGCAATGTCCTCAACACAAGGAACTCCATTCTTTTGTGAGCTAGGGTATCTAGAAATGCAGGAACCTAAATATTTTTGAAGGAACAGAGGTCCAAGTACAGGTTACTTGTCTTAAAATTTTGAATTGTTATAAAGAGTTTCATAAAAATCGGGTTTTGAAGCAGAAAGTGGCGGCCATTGAACCAGTGTTTCCAGAAGATAGGTCTTGGGTTTTTTTGATGGGGCTGTAATTTTAGATCAAGGATGTTGTGGTATGGTTATTAGAGCCTCTGCAAATTAGTAGTTTCTTCTTTGGATTTGTTGTGGACGTGGCTCTAATACTCGGGATGAGCTTCTATCCTTATGGGCACTTCTTTGGTTTTCTCATCACAAAAAATTAGCCTTTATGCATGTTTATGGGAACTCTAAGGTAGTGGTGGAGTGGGGAAACAAAAAAACTGCTCTTCATGTGGCCATTTTGGACCATTGGTGTGGCAGAATTGCAAATTTGAAGACTTCCTTCTCAGGTCTCTCTTTTTCTCATATTTACAGGTCTTCCAATAAGCTGGCTGACTAGCTGTCTAAAAACGACAGGGTTCTTCAGAAGGTGTCCTCTTCTATGAGGAGTTTCATGATTTCTAAAATATAGATGAGGGTTCTTTCTACATATACTACCATACTGGAATATTCTTGATTTTTATTGGAACGTGCAGTCTTGCTTTTTGTTGTGGACTTTTCAATTTTGTATGGGAGCTTTTGACAGCTCCGCTATTTTCCTGGGATGGTTTATGTACTTTGACCATCATGAGCTCTGCTGTAATTTTTCTGCTCAGTTTCTTGGCTACAAGATTTTTATGTTATGTTGGCTAAGGGATAGCCTCTAGCCTTATCAAATGGGTTGGGTATGTTTCTGTTTTTGGTGGTCTGGTGTTTGTTTCGAGTTCAGCAGGAAAGGATTTTAGCTTGCCCATTTTTAGAACTTTTATGATATTGTAATTATAACTTTGATTCAAGTATGAATAACAAGTTATAATTTTTTTTTCTGACTAAAAAAAAGAAAAATCTTATTAGTAACAAGACACAATAAACAAAAATAAATATTGAAATAATAAAATATTTTATTATTAGTCATGAGACTTTAACAAACAAAAATATTTTTTTTACATAAAACTATCCAAATATTGTAAGTCAAGTTCTCATTTGTTAGTATATATCTGTTATGCAAAGCGATAAGATGTATAAATTTGGCATCCAAGGGAGATCCTTGATTCCCTATTAGATGATGTATGTAAATGGTTTACTTTGATTCCAGTGGAATAACATGTAACCGGTTTTTTTAATTGAAAAAATTGTGTCTAATATTATTTTATTTCTAAATGAAAAGGATGAATTTTATCATTGAAATTATGAGGCGAAAAAAATATATTATGTGAATAACTTATTATATTAATTAAATGTTGGAAAATTAAGAATTTTATTTATATTAATTAAATTAGTAAAAATAAATGCTTATATGTATTAAATTGTTTGAAGATACGCTTAAAATATATTTCCCTGAACAATGATTGAAGCAATTTCACTCTAGTACACCAGTGCTCAAGTACAACAACATGCTTCACTACAGGTTGTTGTACTTGAGCACTGGTGTACTAGAGTGAAATTGCTTCAATCACTATTCAAAGACACATCTTTCAAGCATATCTTCAGACAATTTAATAATGTTGCTTATAGACTTACAAAAAAAGTTGTGAACTGTGAGGTTGGATGGCTACATTATGAGGAATATATGGATTTCGCTTTGAGCTATATATATGTATATATGCTCTATCTGTAACTGGATTGACTTATGCTTCTTAAACGATAGGATTTACTTATGCTAAATCCGTTGCTACTGCCCTTACCTATGGCGAAGGTAAGTAAGGGAAGACTAAGAGAAAGCTTCTGATCTGAAAGGGTATTATATATATATATATATATATATATATATATATATATATATATATATAATAAAGCACGGTAAGGTCCTATACTCTCTAGAAAGGGAAAAGAAGAGGTTTCAAATTTATAACCAACTATTTCTTGACTTCTTAATTAAGAATCAAATGTAGAACAAGGAACCAAGGGTCTTGGGATGGAAGCAGATCCAAATGCCCCCTTGACAGATAAGTCACAGAAAATTCAAGATTTTCTAATAGATGTTATGTTTCTCGGCAAGGAAAACTTTTGAATACTATTTGCTTATGAAGTGTGTAACCTTTTGTATGTAGTTTTTGGACAGTTTTGTGATATGTTGTTAGTATATATCTGCTATGCAAAGCAATAAGATATAAAAAATTTGCATCCAGGGGCGATCCTTCATTCCCTATCAGATGATTATGTAAATGGTTTACTTTGATTCCAATGGAATAACAAGAAACCAATTGTTCTGTGTGAAAAAAATTTGGGTTTGTTATTATTTTATTTCTAAATGAAAAGGATGAATTTCATCATTGAATTTATGAGGCAAAAAAAATATTATGTGAACAGCTTATTATATTAATTAAATGGTGGAAAATTAAGAATTTTATTTATATTAATTAAATTAGTAAAAATAAATATTTATATGACTTTTTATACATATTGTAATATAGGTGTATAGGTGTCGATGTTCATTGATGACGATGATGATGATGGTAGTTATTAATGTACAGATCCAAGGGTACTATTCATTTGTCCATGTCCCTTGGCCTTTATGTCCATTCAGGCAAAATTTTATCCGACCTTAGAAAGGTAAGGGTAAGGAGCTACTTGGTTTTCTTTACAATGTTATTTCTATGCTCAAAAAGCTTTAAGAGAAGCATTCCTAAATCACCATAGTTGTGATGAGTTAAAATGGTAGGAAGGTCAGTATTGTAGCAAATATTTTGAAATTGTTCTCTAATGAGGGTGTATGCGAGACATTCTATGGGAAAGCGGTTTTTCATCTTCAACAATTTAGTAATGAGGCTTAGGTCATGTTAACTTGCTATTTTGCCTTTCTAATATTTTTTTCAAGAACTTGCTATCATTTCCATTTGCCTCATTTTAACTTTTCTCTCATGCATCAATTTGGGGTATTTGTCAATCTCTTATAAGTGATTGTACTAAAGATCGCAATTAACATATGGAGGGGATATTCTTGAATTCCAATATTGTATGATATCATGAATATTCCCATGCATTTAAGATAATGATCACGTGGAGATATTTCTTCATACAAATCTAGCAAAAGTTGTTATTATCTTAATCTTGTAAAAACATGGAGATTTAGATGTTAAAATAACTACAAGGTTCTTGAACAAGAATGACATCACAAGCAACAACCTTGATTGTTGTGCACTCATAAAATCCTTGAGTGCAACAAAGGTGCATAGGGTCAACAAAATCGCAATGCTTACAAAATTAAAATTGATTTGTAAACAAATGTCAAATGAATAAAAAGTCAAAACCAACCATATTATAACATAGTACTCAATGGCAAGAGACATTACAAAATGTTCTCTATTTTTCATATACACCACAATGGGGGAAATTGATATCATGTTAAGGCCATGGCAATGTGCTCTTCTCTAGTGTTGAATTTTTCCAACACAAACAATTGGTTATTGAATCTTTTAGGTACCTCTAGTTGGTTTAGTTCGAACAATCTCCTCATTTCATCACTTTCTCTGGTGGTTGGCCTATTTTAATTGTGTTGTAGCGTTATCTACCTTGCTCATCACTACCACTCTTTATGACTATATTTTTGGATGCCTTACATGGCAAGTTTTGATAGGTTGGATCCTTTTTCCTTGCAGCTTTAGCTTCTGGTGAGTGTCCTCATAACTTTTTTTTTAATAAAATGCATGTATGGTCATTCTATATATTAATATAATCGTGGAACATTTAATTAAAATAATCCTATGTACTTCTTATACATTTGACAAATAAATTTGCAAGATGCATTGCTTTTTGAGTTTCTCATTCTTCCATGAGTTTAGTATAATTTAACGATTTAATACAAGTAGTTACATTATGTTCAAGCCTTGACTAAGTTATATGGGTGACACATTTTCAAACTAAGTTCATTAAACATGTTATCTTCAAACTTACAAACTTAATTAGATATTAATTTATATATATTCTCAATCATAAAAGTTATATGGGTGACACATCCTCAAACTAATTCATTAAACATGTTATCTTAAAACTTACAAGCTTCATTAGATTTCAATTTATATGTACATTTATATCAATTAATATAAGATAACTATAAATGTCTTAATGATGACAATTTGTAAGATAGGAAAAATGACTTCATATTTTTGTGAGATTATCATTCATGAAAAAAAGAGAGAAACAAAAATTCACATTGGATCCTTTGGATTTCGAAGGTTCATTTATTTATTATTGTAATTATTTTCCAATTATCTTTATGTTATTTTGGATGTATTTACTTTAAAACTTAGACATGTCACTGTTCATATTGATATTGATTATTCAATATATTATTAATTTTCAATGGGGACTTTGGGGATAGAATTAAAACATTATAGAGGTGGATACATATTGCATGATGTAGTTGGGTAACATTTTTAATGTGTTAAAGCAATGAATTGATCCAAGAATAAGTAAGATGGATATGCACAATGTTTGATGAAATTCCTCGAGAAACGAAGGACAAAATCATTGGTAGATTTTGAAATGAGTATGGAGATAGGGTCATTGAAATATCTCAAAAATAGATGGGATGTCATCTCTAGCGAGTTCGAGACCCAAAACCACAAAAATACAACAAAAGACTAAGACTTGGAAGTATGTGATTATTGTGTTTGTGATGTCTTTTTTTGTTATGAAAAATTTGTGATGCTTCTTAAATAAGCTCACTAATTATTTTTGGTCCTCTCCAATGACCCTAATTATAACAAGGTGGTCCACAATTGAGTGATAGATCCTAAATACGATGTAAGATGGTACATTGGAAGTATATATTACTTTAGTATTCATGTTTTTCTTTATAAATATAGAAATTATTGGATTATAATATACTATATTAAAAAATATACCTATAATATCTAATGTAATTGATAAGTTATTGTTTGGTATGGTGTAGGTAAGACAATTACTTGTACCACTACAAGGATTTGTCACTATGAATGAAAATGCAAGGAAGCTTGCTCAATTTAGAGCTGCATTAGAGGCGAGAGGATATGGAAAATGTTATTGTCCTTGCTATGATTGCAGGGGCTTGCAAAATAGAAGACTTTTAATAACAACAACTGAAAGACATTGTAGGGAGAAGGGGCACGCCGAAGGGGGTTATGAATATCGTCCCCTGGTAAGAGGTCGTTATTCAATTTTTAATATATTCACTGTAATATTCATCATGTCATGAATTTTCGTAAAATGTCTTATTTTTTTACTATATGTTCTATACAGACTAATTTTTCTACATTGTTTGTAAATTTATAGACAATGCCCCCAAAATGTCGCCCTCCAGAGAGTTATTTGCCAAGTACTAGCAGAAATACTCATTCACAACCTGACGAACTTCTACATCAGAATATTGAAGATGATCAAGTAGTTATTTATGATGATATGGATGTAGATAACATTAGTCATACAAATCAGGAAGATGAGATACATAGATTGATCCAAGAAACATTTGCTCCAATGGATGAGGACAAACAGGATGATAGTCATGATGTTGATCCTCTACTCGATAAGTCACGTCAACCTCTTTATGAAGGCTCAAAAACAAATCTTCTATCTGCTATATTGTTGTTAGTGAACTTGAAGGTTTTGAATGGTTTATCAAACACCTATCTGACATAGATACTAAGGTATGTAATTTGTTAATTATTTTTGTCTGCATGTTCACAATATCTATAGAAATGGTTGACTTTTTCCCTATATTGTTGCTATTGTTATCTAATTTGTAAAGTTTGGATGCGATATTGATGATTAATATTGTTTTCATTGATTTATTCTTTTGAATTTTGTAGATTGTTAGGTGAACTTCTATTACGAACCTCAAATATTTTACCACGCACATATTGAGAGATATATGTCATTATGAAAGCATTTGGAATGGAGTATCAAGCTATTGATTCATGTCCTAATGATCATATCATATACTATGGACAATATGCATTAGAAAATGAATGCCCACAATGTCAAACAAGTAGGTATCGAACCGATAAAGTGACAAAAAAGGTGCCTCAAAAAGTTCTTCGTTATATTCCGATAATTCCATGTTTCCAGCGATTGTTCAGGTGTCAAAGTATAACACAGTTTATGGATTTCCATGCAAAGAACAGAAGTCGCAGCGATGTTCTTCGAATACCTGCAGATGGTTATGCATTGAGGTACATTGAAGAAAAGTGGCCATTTTTTAAAGAAGATCCTCGTAATGTTAAACTTTCTTTGGCAGCTGATGGTGTCAATCCATTTGGAGAGCTTCGTTCTACCTACTCAGTGTGGCCTGTTTTTGTTATAAACAATAACCTTCCTCCTTGGATGTCAATCAAGAGAGAGCACACGATGTTGGCAATGATTGTTCCAGGTATTTAATTAATATGTACTTTTTTTACTTGAAAGTCTGATCACTAAATATTTCATTGATTTGTTTCGTGCATGATAATTATGTCTCTTATATATAACGACATATAGGCACTAAATATAATCAATCATGTATGTTGGACCAATTAGGCAAGTACTAGGTTAAAGATATGAACGTATATCTTGAGCCTCTTATCGATGAGTTGTTGAAGTTATGGGTTGGCGTCACTATGGATGATATCTCTAGACCAATAGGGCAAAGACGATTTCAATTCCATGGAATACTTGCATTTACAATTCATGATGCTCCCGAGTTAACACATTTTTGTGCTATATTGTTACTTTCTTTTGTTCCTTCAATATATTTTATATATCTGTTGATAATATCATGCATTATTTTAAATTTTAATTCTAATTTGCTACACCAATTCATATATCTTGTAGGTATTCAAACAAAGGGTAAATTTGCATGTCCAGTTTGTGGTCTCAGGATAAAATCTCGTCGTTTAAGGAGTTTAGCAAAGGAAGTGTTCGATGAGTATAGGCACTTTCTGCCTAAGAAACATAGTTATCGAACTACATACAAAGAAAAATTTAATGGTAAAGAAGAGAATGGAAAAAAACCACGAAGAATGACACCTCACCTATGGAATTTGGAATATAATAGAAACCGTCAAGGTATGCCAATTTTTTTTTTGTACTAAATTATGTTCAGCGTGATATGTTATACCTATATTGATTAATTAGTTTTAATTTGATTTTGTTGATGTTTCATGAATGTCGTTAAGGCACAAATGGGATTCTACGAGGAATCAAAATTTACCCGATTCAATTCAGTAGGTTGCCATACTACGAGCACCTACAAATAGTTCATTTGTTTGACACAATGCATATCGGGAAGAACATAACATAAATATTATGGTGAATATTAGATGGAAGGACTAACAAAGAAAAAATTGGAAAGATTTGTAGTGACATCCAAGAAGCTAATCACGCATTGCAAAGTGTGATCGTTAATTCTAATGGCAATGGCCGTAAATAGAATATTAGTCTTCCTTGGTGCTTGACAGAGCAACAGAGCAATATTGTAAAAGAGGTCATAAAAAAAATCAGGTTTCCAACGGGTTTTTCGTCAAACATAAAGAATATCTTGACGAAAAAAGGTGATTTTGCTGGGGTTAAAACACATGATTGGCATACATTCATTAAGGTAATTATGAGTCTATAATATATTTCATTATCGGTTATATGCACTATTTTATTAATTTTATTCTCTTATTTTTGAAATAAATATTAATAATTATGTGTTTTTTGATCCAGTATGTTCTACCTTTATCTCTCCCAGAAGACTTTGACAACAACATAAAACATATTATTTATGTTCTTGGAAAATACATGAGGTAAGTAATGTTTTACTTGGAAAATGTACTTGGTCTGTGTTTTGTAGCAGAACTTTGACATATTATGTTTTCCCCGCAAATATTATATACGCCTTGATATATTGTTTTATTGCATCACTTGTAGGTGGCTTTCATCAAAAGAAATCCATAAAGAAGATATAAGGCATTGGAAGAGAGAAATTCCCCGACTAATGTGTGAAATGCAGTAGTATCTACCTCCAACATTTTTCAATGCACAAGAACACTACCTCATACCCCAAGTTGAGGAGATTGAATTATGTGGACCAGTACACACAAGGTCGATGTGGATGGTGGAGAGGCAGTTGAATTCATTGAAGGATGTTGTTAGACAAAGAGCGTGTCCCTAAGGTTCTATGGTTGAAGGATATATGGTATATCAATTCATGGTGTACATTAGTGAATATCTACCTAAATTAGCAGAAAATATGAATGTGCCTCGCATTTGGCATCTCAACCCCATCAACAAATTTGAAGGGGAGGTCCTATTGGGGAGAGGTACATTGAGGTCCGTGAAAGGTAATTATTATTATACGTCGTTGAATTAATATGTTACACATTTATTTTTTCCAATTTTATATTATCATACTATTTTTTAACTCTTTTTAATAATTATGCATTTTCAACTATATTAAACTATGTGCCTTTAATCATATCTAATTAATGATATTGAATTGTTATGTTATGCTATAGTTGGTCGCGTGTGGGATGCTTTACATTTATACATTGCAAACAACCTTGATTGGATGGAGCATTGGATAAAAGATTGTGAAGAATTCTTCGGTAGGTTATCATGGGAAGGGGTCAGTAACATGATAAAAACATCTCATCGTCTTCGACTTCAAATTCCTGAACTTACATCACAAAGGGAAGTTGATTTAGCCTATGGTTTAAAAGATAAAAAGACAAGTAAATTGTTTAGACACATTTTTTCTAGTTACTTCGATCCATTTTTCCAATTACATTTTGTTTGTTTAAGCTTTCAATTATATTTACTAAATCCTATGTGACGTTTATTAATTCACAATGTATTTTTAACATGTTCTCAATGTTGCAGTTGAAACATCACAAGGCTGTGTGGTGTAATGGTCGTAAATTTCGTATCAAAAAGTTGGATGATAACAGGAAAACCTTGGATTGCAGGATAACTGCAGTGTTTAAGGTCACCAATGTTTCCTCTAGAAGTGATAGACATCCAGAAGAAACCGAGAATAGGTACTATGGGCATTTGGAGGATATTATTGAGTGTGATTTTAATTCCTTTAAAATAGTTTTGTTTGAGGTGAAGTGGTATAGGCTATGGATGCATGAACGTGATCCTGAAAGAACTGTTATTGAGCATGCTAATGGATTTACCATGGTTAATATAAGGGCATTTGAACAGGGTACAGAGCCTTATGTTCTTCCAAGTCAATGTGAACAAGTCTACTGCTCCGAGGTACCAGGTAAAGCAGGTTGGTCATACGTTGTTCGATACGATCCAAGAGGAAGACCAGTAAATTATAATCATGTACTAGATGATTAAGATAATCATGAAGAAGAAGATGATGATGATTCAGATCAGGCTGCGGTTGATGTGTTAGATGAAGAAGTTGAAGAGGTTGATCATGCAAATGTAGCAGACGATGATCTCATTGACGATATGGGTGACTATATTAGCAAAGATGACTTTGATGTTGATGACGATGTGAATGATCCTTTCATCAATATCTATTCAGAACCAAATCCTGATACAGATGTTGAGTTGGATGAAGAAGAAGATGAATGATATTTAATTGTTGAAAAGTATGTTAGAGGTACACGATGTTTTTAGGTTAAAGTAAATGCACTCACCATATGTTCATTTTGTTGATTAACTTGGTTATATTTGAAAATTAGTTTTCTATTCTAATTGTGTTCTACATGTGCAGTAGCGTGGGTGTTCCTGGAGGTTGTAGTGGTAATGGTTTGAATTGAACATGTGTCGATTGAGCAAGATACAAAATGAAGTTATAAGATTTATGTGTTAATTTATGGGTTATTTCATATTAGAACTCTACTAGACTCTACATGGCCTCAATATGAACCTTGTCTAAGAAGTGAACTTAAATGTAATAAAGGTGATTTTGAGGCTTTCATTGGAAACATAAAAAACTTATTTTGAAAGGGGTTCTATCCTTGTTGGTCTTTCTAAGCTAGTTTTCTTGTTGATCGTTCATCACTATTTGTAAGTCCCCTTAATCAATCAACCACTTTTGTTTCGTGAGAACTAGATCTTGCATCATCTGATGATGCCTTTTGCAAATATGTCGACACTTGGATCCACTTCATCAGAATCAAATCGTACACTTTTTGTTCATCTAATACTATATCATTCTTCAATGTCTACATCTCAATGGTCTAAACATCCCAATCATTATGATCGAGTGCATCCTTGCTCTCTATCCGTATATTGAAATTCCTATTGGTATGCTAATTAGTATTCTAAATTTTTAATTAAGAATAAACGATAAAATTATGGATCAATACCAAGTAGTATGACTTATCTGGTTGGACTGACAATTAGTCATGGCATAATTTGAGCTCTTATATGAGGACTTCATATCAATTGGTGACACCTTGCAAAAGGATATGCAACACCCTTTTGATGTGACTTCTTCCTATGCTTTGTTGGCCATTCATAAGTTGTGTTCTCCTAAGTTTGAGAAGCATACTAAAGGATTTGTTTTCAAATTGATTTGTAGCTAGATGGATTTTATCGATGGTAAGGTTGGGTAAGCATGTAAAGTGAATTGCCACTCCTATTGTGGCTGAATTTGGAATCCTAAATATTAATATGGGACACATAATTATTCATACACTTACAAGGTGGAATATTTTTGGTTGGAAAAGTTTAGCGAAATTACAAGTTTAAGGTTTGGATTCAAATCTAATATTGATATAACGTTATGGGATATTCATATTATATTATAAGTTATGGTTATTTATGTATCTATAGATTTTATATATTAATTTATGTTTATGTTATAGTTTTGTTTTTTAACAATTTTATTAAATTAAAAATAGATTTTGGAATTTTTAAATTTCGATTTATTGTTATTGATAAAATTGTTATAGAATATGGTTTTATTTTTAAAATACAAATGTGAGAACTTTTAACATTGTTGACTTTTGTGGGTTAAAAATAAAAACAAAAACATATGTGATGTCTTGGGTTTGATGTGATTACTTTTGGTCATTTGCTAACTGTCTGTGTCAAGCTTAACGAAAACGCTCGGCTGCTCTCGTTCGACCGCACCATCTGCTTGCAACCGGCTACAATTCCGTGTCCTCCTGTAACTTTCACTGTGCAATTGCTACGAGGGGGGTTGAAGTTGGTTTCGTGTGCTCCGTCCATGTCTGCATATCCACGCAAACCCTCAATGGAAACCGTAAGTGGATTCTCATTCACCAGATTTGCAGTAATGGAACTCAAATTTGTCTAAAAAAAATGCTGGAGATAGAGCTAGTATTGGTAGACCCTAAATGGTTGCTTGTGTTGATTGTTGAGATAGGGTTTTTCCCTCAATCCCTATGAAAGACCGTATGGTATTGCTAGAAGGAGATTTTCAATGTAGTTTTACAGGTTATGTTTTGTCCTTTGTTATTGGGAGTGCTTTGGTAGGATTTTTTCTTTATTACAAGGGAGGTTCCATAAAATTTTGCACCAGGTTTCTGCTGCTTACTGCATGGTGTCGTCCTCTGCCAACTATTGATATTTGTGTTGGAGATATGTCCAATCATGAATTGATTATGAATATTATGGTAAATTCGATATGGCAATGAGTATTTTTACAGGTTATGTTTGGTCCTTTGTTACTCGTTATGCTTTGGTAGGGTTTCTGCTATGTTATTAGGGAGGTGCCATAACAATTATGCATTGGAATGTGAGTATGTGGAACCCTTTTTGATAAACTTGTTTGCAAGTAGGGAGGTAAATTTTGGGGTTGAGCTGGGAGGGTTTTGCGCAAGCATTCCCTCATAGATATTCCAAATACTTTAGGTGGTGTGACATTCTTCTTCATCATCATCGTGGTGAACATCATCATATAATTCAGATATTTTTTAATCTTTGGGAATATCTCCATTGGGTACCTTTTCTTCTGTCAAGTATAGCCTCTTCTTCCACCAAGCTTCCATTCTCTACTTGTTGAAATTGTCTTCTACTACTTCCTTCCTTCTTTCTTTTGACGGGGATTTGAATTTCATGTCCTCTATCATTGCCACTACATTTTTAGGTCTGTAAAAGGTGTAGTGTGATGGAGCCTTAGGTTTCTCTATGAATGGAGGAGGAAGCATTATTCCATCACCTTATCGAGGTCATCTTGAGCCTCCATGGTAGCTTTAACTTATACCCAAGAGTGTTGATTCACCATCTTCACTTTTGTAAGTCTGCTTTCATGATCATTTGTCCTAGGTTGGGAATTTCCATTTAGCTATCATATTATGAAGTGAAAATAATACTTCTAAGGTTTTTCAAGTGAGAAAATCATATCTTTGAGTATTTTAGTTGCTTCCCTTGCTCCCTTGTGAATTGAGAATGCATAGCCACCTCGCTATAGGATAGATTATATGGCTCTTCCTTTTGGAATTATTGAAGTAGGTTTCATCTATATATTAGATTTGTATAACATGTTCCAACATAAATTCCATATGGCAACGGGTAGTTTTACATGTTATGCTTTGTCCTTTGTTATTGGGAGTGCTTTGGTAGGATTTTTTCTCTGTTACGAGGGAGGTTCCATAAAATTTTGCACCGATTTTCTGCTGCTTACTGCATGGTATCATCCTTTGCCAACTATTGATATTTGTGTTGGAGATATGTCCAATCATGAATTGATTATGAATGTTGTGGTAAATTTGATATGGAAATGAGTATTTTTACAGGTTATGTTTGGTCCTTTGTTACTCGTTATGCTTTGGTAGGGTTTCTGCTATGTTATTAGGGAGGTGCCATAACAATTATGCATTGGGCTTATGTTTCTTAGTGTGTGGTATCGTCCTCATCCAACTATTGATATTTGTATTGGATAATTGTTCCAATTATGGATTGATTATGGATGAGGTGGTTAATTCGATATGGCAATGAGTCAGTTTACAGGTTATGCTTGGTCCTTTGTTGCTAGTTATGCTTTGTTTACAGGTTATGCTTTGTTTACCATTACTGGTATGTAACTGGTTATGTTACTAGTATTATATAATTAGTAATTTCATAGTATGGTGAATGATATGTTGGATATTTGGACCGATTATGAATTCATGGTATATTCCATATGGATTTGTGCTTCGTTACTGGTTATTGAGGGAAAAACCCTATCTCTGATATGTCAACAATTATTGTAGGGCATGAGAAAAGCAATTCGAGGCAACCTTGGAGGTCATAAACAACAGTATTTGGCACTGTTATAAATTCTGGGTACAAAGCAACCTTAAAAATTCCCTCAAACAATCCCATAGTAGCCTAAAAATTAATTTTGGGAAGGTACAGTGGTGAAAGAAGCAGGTCTAGGCGTCTTTAGTTAGATCTGGGTGCAAAGGAGGCCTTAAACAATAGTTTTTGAGGTAGAAGCAGAAAAATAACAGATAGACATGGGAATGGTTTCACTCACCCCTAGCATCTAGCTTGGAGGATGGTTGCACTCAGTCCTAACATCAAATGCATGGATGCACCATATTATCCATAAAGGGTTACAAGGGGGAGTGCTCTATCCCAAGTCAACCCTAATCCATTCATAAGTGTAAATCAAATCCAAAACCAAAGGAGTGCTCATCGAAAATTTATGAATAAGCATGCCAAGAGATCAACCAAAATCCAAGGAGCAAGGGCATTGTCTTAGAATGGTCTCCAAATACCATAAGAAAAGGCCAACCATGTGTTGAAATGGCTCAAAAATCATCAAATGCTCAGAAATAAGCTTCCATAGCTCTAATCCCTAGGGAACTAGTTTTAGCATTTCATACCAAGATAAAATCTTATGAAAACAAATTCCCATCCATATATCATAATCCTCCATAAGAGTTAGGGAATTGGAGAATGAACCTCCTCAAGACAAGCTACCAAACTGGTGAAAATGGATGACAAACAAAAATTCAGTACTGCTCAGAAGGAATGCCCAAATTATCCAATGCCCTGGAGAAACAAGGAGAACGTTCACCACCATGAGATAACTCACAAAACAAAATTTCCAACTATTACCCCCCATTTTTCATGGGTGGCCATTTGTGATTTCATCACATTTTTAGTGGGGTTGACATGATGTTTTATTGGTTGGAGCAGTTGGTTGAATGATTGTCAATGATGATGATGATTCCCTAGTATTTGATGATGTTATTACACATGCGTGGTTGAGAGACTTTCATTATGGTTTCCAAATTCCTCTACTGGAAACTATGAACCAACAAAGGAGGAAAGTTCATGTGCAAAGGTGACCATGATTTAGGGAAAATTCCATCAGCTTTTGTAGCAGAATTGGATTTTACAATTAGTCACACTACTAGCCTAATTCAAAACATATTATATATAAATATGCTTCTAGACAACACAGTAGGACTTAACTAATGTGTTGGGTTGAGAGATTTTGTAATTGTGTGGACCACGTTGCCCTGTTTTCATCCATAATTTTTGGCATATTTTGTAGTTATTTGGAGGCATAGAAATCCTTTTAACAATCTATTAAAAAGGTCATTGATACCATTAGGATAAATAATTAAATAAAAACATTCGGGAGGAAATCATCCTTGGTAAAATCACTCATTCACTCACTCATGTCATGCACTCACTGCTTAGGTTTGTGTTTTAATGTGTCAATGACTATGTCTGTGACATTAGAGAACCAATACAAGGCCCAAAACAAGGCCAACTAGAACCACAAACCAAGAAGAGGTTGATTTATGCATTGACATAGACAGGTGGCACTAGGCACACAATATGGAGAAACAATGAGTTAGGAAAAACATTTGCACCAAAGTACCACAATGGTTACTAATAAGATAATATTTGACACAGGAGAATGTTGTTAATTTTTAACAAGCGAGCCTGAAACAAATGAGCCTGGTGCAAGCGAGCACAAGGAAAGCGAGAGTAGAAGGTCAAAGTGGAATCCAGTGGACCCATAACTCATAAGTAAAGATGAAAATCTCTGCTTGGACTGGAGGAAAAAATCATATCTATACTATCAATGATAATATGAGTTGGTTGGATTATATACAAGGCTAGAAACCTAGGTGGGAGTTGATACATGCTGAAGTATTAGATGCTAACTTACAGGGATCTAATGCTTTAATTAGACTAGTGCCAGAACTCAGAAGAATGCCTATGGGATCCAGTATTGTACCAGAGATTATTTACAACAACTCCCTGAGAAAAGCAGCTTATGCAAGCAATTGGTTAACTCACCTATACCATGATCTTAACTTAATCTCGACGGAGGGCTCTACACCTCACCCCGGGCTACGACTAGACCAACAATACTACTGTATTAACTGGATACGTTCTTTGGAAGCATGGCCACATCAAGATGCTAGTCTCCGGTTTCCAAGTACTACACACACTTATGAAAAATATAAAAATTATGGTGGAAATTCTTGAGAAAAGAAAATACAGATAGAACATATTATACCATGCTAAAGTTTGGACCTCAAATGACACATATCCATGAGGATCCTGGATGGTTGGTCCCTAATTGGACTAGAGACTGGCGGCGGTCATTCAACATCAACCTGACAGCATTAGCTTCGGCTGCTATTTATAATATAAAATGGGAAATTGGAGAATCTCTCGAACAGGTCAAAGATATTTTGCAGACAAAGCTTACTGAGGCTCAAATCCTTGGGTACTATGGTTAAAACGAACGACAGTGGCTTGTCAAAACCCACATAGATGTTCACATGCATCAGAATAGACGCGTGGTCCTGAGGTCTGTTTATTCAAAGGCATGGGTTGTTGAATCCAATGTCTTTCGAGAATTATATGGTCCCCCATACTCCAATGAGTTGTAAATATCTCAAAAGTATTTGTCTATGAGTGGGGCCTGTCCATTCAAATTGTCATAAAGATTGAAAAGAAAGTCATAAAAACTTTTAGACCTTACTTTTGAAAGCCATAAAAACTTTTAGATGTTTTCCAGAATGGTTAGTTACTTTTATGTTGTCATCAATGACAATCCTATTCATCGTGAGACTATGAACATGGACTTCATTTCTTCTTTGTATGCATGGTGTTTTCGAATTTTCAAAATTGTCTTATTGCACATTAGACTTTCAGCTATCATTGTAGTCATGGTTTGGTTGTTTACAACACTTATATCTCTTGTTGATTTCACTTAAGTTAAGGCTTAAATTGTCAAGGATTTGAATGTTCGCATCAAGCACATGTGGTGTATAAGGGTTGTTTGAGGGTCTTACATAACATTCCCCACACATTTAATTGCAACTAACACATTGGTCCCAAATGTTGTTATTTAATTATTTATCCTAATGGTATCAATGACCTCTATGATTTTGACTATCAGGTGTTGAGGTGGCATCCTTCGGTTGTTTGCTTGCCTGGGAGACTAGAGTGCTCCCCTTATTTGGCATATCTTGTAGTTATTTGGAGGCATAGAAACCTTAATAACAGTCTATTAAAAAGTTCATTGACACCATTAGGATAAATAAATAAATAACAACATTCGGGAGGAAATCAACCTTGGTACACTCAATTCAAAGTCCTCAATAGCTGATGTTATCCAGTTATATAGCATGAAACAGTTCCAAAACCCCAAATTCAACCCACTAGTCATCTAGCAAGAGATGATGCCCACGTAGCTGACTTGTGATTATTAGGGTCACTTGTGCTAAAAAAATTTATTGGAAGGCATGATGCCCAATTACTGCATATTGCAGGAGTTTGTTGTAGCTAGAGCAAATCCGATGAAAAGGTTCATACTTATCCAAACTCCACTCAACACACCCATGATTTCTTCTCTTAGCCTTTCCATACCTCAATTTTTGCAAGCGTCTCATGTTGTAAGAAGACATGGATAGTCTTAATTTGCGCCCAAAACTACCTCACATCCACAAAACTGGCCCATAACTAAATGATGAGGCTGCTAGAAGGTGAAACGTGTCTAATAATGTTCAAAACATTACCCATATATGTTTACTTAATGTTGTAGCTTGTCCTTATAGGGCCCAAAATTGCCCATATGTAAGGTATAGGGCATGTTCATTGCCTTCCATTGTCCACAGGTGGCATGGGATGCCCAAAATTCATTTTACAACTAATAAAAAGGAAAAATCACACTTTAGACTCATGAATTAGTGATAGCTTACACAAGATTATTGCTAATTGTTGGTTTATTAATATTTGAGCAAACCCTAGTTCTTTCCATTGTAGGATTGGTGAAAAAGAATTTGAGGAGTTGAATAGGTAAGGGGCAGCAGAGAGAAGTGTGGTTGAATCTGAAAGTACATTCTGGTAGCTATTACAGGAACCTATTTTTCATTAGAAAACCCACCCATAACTTGTTTTACAACTTTAGGAGCAAGTGAATTTACCATAAATAGTTAAGAGAGAAATTTGTGGAAATTAACCATGGGAGCATATATGAATAGGTATCTTCATAGGGTATTGAAGAACAAAGCACTATAAGAAGATTTCATTAGTGATAAACCCTAGGTGTCACACTACTGTTTTTTTGGTTGCTTTGTATATATTCATATTCTTGAGGAGAAAAGGAATGAATTGAAATCCTCCATTTCGAAGGGTGTTTTTGCTGGGTATAGTGAGTACTCCAAGGCTTACAGAGTAAAACACCAATGTTCAAAAGCTTCCTGAAACCAATATTTTTGCCTTGTCTACATTTGGCCTAGTTCTCTTGATGTTGTGTGTTACCCCCTTTTTGTGATTAATGTGTTTATCTTACATTACATGTCACTGAAAATTGTATTAGCACATTGACCTAACTGGTAGTGTTGAAGTTTCTTCAACACAGTGACCGACTTGGGACTGCTCTTAGGTTGACATTTTTCTGGTTTGGTCCTCCTACTTGGTTGATGGATACGCTCATTCTTGATTGAAATTTATTATTTGTTTAAAAAAAAAAAACCCAATATAGTCGGAAAATCAATATACACATAATGTCTGAAAATAGTTTTTGAAAATCAAATTTCTCATGGCCATTTGAGTGCCAATTTGCATGAATTTGAAATTTGCAACATGTGTAACGTGTAATATTTCACCTAAGTTAGCTGATGTATTTTGCTTTCTCTGTTGTAGTATTTTACTGATTATTTGGTTAAGATGTATTGACATGAAACAGTTACGAACACTATTGCAATGTACTCCTGAGTGGACCCTCTCACTGTAGTTATGGTTTGTTGCGCTGATATAGTCAATTAATGTTTCTTAGTTGAGTGATTTTGCCAAACAATTCACTAATAAATAGTTTTCATATGCATTAGCATAAAATACCAGCTTGTAAATTTTAAAAATGAAGGGTAGGATGCCAAAAATATGCCATTCAAAGAAAGAGGGTAGTTTGCCAATAATATGCCCAACCATGTTGGAAGGACCAAAACTGGGTGATATACTAGTTAACTTCCTTAATTTGTTGTCCCCAGTGGTTTTGTTCTACCCACAAGAGAAAAAGACCCCCAAATATGCAAACTCAGTCCACAAAAGAGCTCACAGCCTACAGTGATGAATGTGGTGTCGTATGGACAGCTTGTTATGGCACTATAACTTGGTCTCTTCCTGCCACAAATCGTCCTCCAAATACCAAACAATTCAGCTGAGATTTGTAACATTACATCCACTAGGGTTCGGCATGTCCCTCCTAAGCCTCGGATTTGAGGGAAGTAAATGTGTACTTTCAAAGAAGAGAGAAAGCACCGTCTTGTTTATTCTTGTTTTATGGAGTGTAGGTACCACCAAATAGGTATCTGTCAGATCTATCTTCCTCAAGTGATGATGAATATATACTCCGAGAGGTTGAAAGTGAGTCAAGTTGTACTAGATCTACTAATTTTATATCAACTAGATCTGAAAAGATAAGGAAAAGATTTCATAGACGCATGAAATATTTTATTGCCAATGGTGGGTCATGTAATTATGATGCTGAGAGCATAGGAGACATTGATTTTCCATTGAGGTATAAACATCTATTGCAACGATGGGTACCTAATATGCTACCTCAAGTGGACACAGATTTCCTCATCAATGGGAGGATGTATCGCATCGCTCCTTCGTCCTTACATGGATTGGGGATATTTTCCATGGATGGAATAAAGGTCCGCCATGGCATTGTAACTGAATCGATGGAGTATGTAGGACCACTATACAGATACAATAACTAGTTGATCTTGGTCCAATATACTCGAAGTATGTAGAGATACGGAGTTGCCGTGAATTATATTCAAATAGCAGAAAACAATAAAAACAAAGGGGCGACTACGTATATTGATGGGAGACCAAGAGCGTCCAGAAACGTTGCTGGATCTATAAATAGTACACGACCAGTGACAACAAATAAGCAACCAAATTGCGAATTCGAGGCACGCGAACATCATCGTATATTTGTATGTGCAATAAAAACAATACTTGCAGGTGAAGAGTTGTTGATCGATTACAACTTAAATAGAATAGATGTGGCTTCCGCGGTCCAGGGGAACCGCGGACCATCAGAAACTATGCCTCATTAGGTAAATGCTAAATGTAGTAACTAAACATGACTACAATAACTGAATGTTTCGTTTTTTTCTGTTAACATTCGATTTCCACTGTTGTCATTTGCTTTTTTCATGCTTATTATGAATATTTCCATGTGATTACATGGTGATTACACTGCTATGAATATCTCATTTTTGTTTATGATGCAATTATTGAATATTGACGTTTTTTTAGGGTGGAGGCAATGGAAAGGCACATGCTACTTCCACGGTCCAGGGTGACCATGGAAGGTCAGAATCTATGCCTCGTCAGGTAAATGTTAAATATAGAAAATAAATATGACTACAATAACAAAATGTTCCGATTTTCACTGTTAGCATTCGCTTTTTCCGTGCTTATTGTTAATATTTCCATATGATAGCACGCTCATTAAACTATGGCAAGAGTCTGCACATCAACATGCAGCAGAACATGTATCCTCTACTTCCGAGGTAAAAATAAATATTAATTCAATATCTCATTTTTGTTTATGTTACAATTATTTAGTATGAGGTAAACGTTTATTTATTGATTTATTATGTCAGGGAGGTGCCATTGGAAAGGCACCTACTACTTCCATGGTCGAGGGAGACTGTAGAAGGTCACACTCTGTGGCCCATTAGGTAAGTGTTACGTACAATAACTAAATGTTTCAATTTAGTATGTTAACATTCAATGTCCACTACTGACATTCACATTATTATGAGCTTATGATAGATTATTGGTTCATTTTTCTAACATGATGATGGACTACTGGTTCATTCAGGACTGTGGAAAGGAACCTGCTGCTTCCACGGTGCCGGTTGATCGTGGACACTCATCGGCCATAACACTACTTCAGGTAAGTGTTAGTGCATAATAGTAACTTAATTTTCATTACAATATCAATATTCGAATGATGTTAAAATTATATTGCTTAATTTAATTTATTGTTTGATGAATTTAGTCACGTGCACCTGATCTGGTTGATGAGGGGTTTGAGGAAGACATTTTCTATTCCACTGACCCACTGCACACTTTTAGAACAGCCTTGAAAAAGGCAAACATAGAAATGCTTTCCTTGTCTCGCAAAAGGCCCTTGACACAAGAGAACAAGGCAAGGATTCAACAGCTACAAGATGAAATACAATCTTATGGGGTAAGTGGCATCTTCACAAAAAAATTTAAGCTATGACATGATTTCATATTTGATATTATGTTTTTTATTTTTCCAAGTGATCTAATCAAGTAAAGTTTATTGTTTGTAGGAATTTTTAAAACCCGTGACTAGATCAGAACCTGCCGAGACAGGTATAGGTAGCAATGATGGTCCAATGGAACAAAAAAGAAGCAATGTACCAATGAGGCTTTTTGCCACTCCTGTGGTTGGAATCGAATCCATTGATGACGCGGGAACTAATGAGACGGGGCATGATGCCATTCCGGAGCATGATGCCATTCCAGAGCATGATGCCATGCCAGAGCATGATGAGATGGATCCTAGGACTCCACATGACTCTGGAGATGAACGTACTGTAGATGACCAGGAAACTTTTCCTGGAGCAGCACAAGTTAAAAGCACCGGATCACTAGATCTCACCTTTCTGGTGGATGACTCTTGTGTTCCTATCAAGGTTCATAAGATTGCAGGTATTTATTAATTAATTTATTGATTATAATCATGAAATTGAAATAGAAATACGTTGAAATTATTATAAATGAATGGATGACATGTTTTTGCAGGAAACAATGTCTTCTACAGGCATTTGAATGACAAAGCCTTGGAGTTGTTTGGCCCCACCATTCGCACACGGTGGAATAGACAAGATAGCAATAAGAGAGATGAATTGATGGACCACATGGTCAACTTGTTCGGCAATACTTTCAACAAGAAAGTTGTTGCAAAGTTAGCCCGTGAGAATTTGAAATATACCAAAGCCCAATATAGGGAAATATTGCAAGTTGACCTCAAGCATCAGCGCCCTCCCATGGTTCCGGAGAAAGAGTGGAAGGCACTCATAGATTATGCAAAGGAGAACTTGCTAAGAAAACAAGGAAGACAACCACGGCCTGGTAAAGCAAGGTACAACATATATCATCTTTTTACTGAAATAAGCTCAATTATTTTTTTCTTTTTTGTTTTAAGTAAGATTTTTGATATCTAAGGTTTTTCAAAATTTTCATATATAGTCTACCTGACACCTCCAAAGGAACCAAGGCTAGAATGGAAAAGCACGAGCAACATAGACTGGGCTAGGGTGGCTATAGAAAACTAAGAGCAAGAATCGTAAGTATTAAATGATTAATTGTTGGGAATATTTATTTAACAATACCGAACAAATATCTGATTTTGATACTGAAAATTCTAAAATGTGTTATCATGCATTGCAAGGAAATACGTTCCAAGCTGCTGCCACCGAGGAAGACCTAAAGTTTGGTTTCAAGTTTGGTTTTAAAAGTGTGGTTGAACATCGGAAAAGCTTGGGGCAGACTCCAATCTCCTCAATGACGCAAATGCAGGTATATCACCAATTGTAGTATACTATTAAAGTCTATTCAATAATGATGATTATATAACCCGTAACTAGAAATTTATGTTTGTTTTTAAGCAACAATGCAACCGCAGCAGTGAATCTAGCGGTACTCAGCAAGTATAAGTTGATGTTGGGGTGAACATGTCCCATGATAGTGTGGAGCATAGTGTCCATTCTGGTATGTATGCTTTGGAAATAGAAATATCTACTGTGATTAGATATATATATTTCCTGACATATACTTATAATTTTTTTTCTTTCAATGGAAGACCATGCAGCTCAGGAGCATGAACTGCAAGAGGAAGCAACTAGACCTCCAATTAACACCCTAGTTTTCACATCTACAGAGACTGGTAAAGAGAAATATTGTAATTTTAATCAAAATAATGAAATATTTATTTCAATAATAATTCAACGCCATATATATATGCTCATTTCCGTTGTTGCAGTTCACACCCCTTCAGAACTACCTCCACGCCCTACTCAGCGATGTACAAGAAGTGGAATAAATGAGGGCATGGAAACACAAACAATAATAGGAGATATCGCATTAAATACTGCACCAATTGATGATTGTGATACCGTACTCGCAAGTTTTTTCAATGCAAAAAAACAGAAATCAACGAAAAAGTAGATGCAACTTAAATTCATGACTTGTATTTTGATGGATATCGATGTTGTTAGTATGAAACATTGTTAGTATGTAACATAGATAACTTTTATTTGGTATAGTTACGAGGTACTTATCTTTTATGTGATGCTATTAGGAATTTTCCCATTTATATCTTTTATTTTCTTAGAATTTGAATTTTAAATTTAAATGTCATCACAAGTCATTATATGCTTGTTTATAATTATTTTGTATTTAATATTCAAATTTTGTGTTTTTGTTATACCTCTATATTCCACAGTGTCGCATATCCACCACAAAAAGAGCCACCGACACTCCCCCTACTGCTTTAAACCACTCAGAAGAGAAATATGATGAGTGAACCTTGAAGGTAAACTTACCCTGACAAGTTTTCACCCAGCTGAGACTTTATTTACCCTAACTACCGCGCCTTGCTCAGTGATAGGCGCACGGTAGTCTACACTACCGTGCTATGCTTTGTCCCTGACACGTGGTACTACCGCGTTATGCTCAGATTGCAGGGCGCAGTACTCCTTTTATAGCCTTTTTTCCATGGCTTGTGGGATTTTGGATTTTCGAGAGATATTGGAGGATTGGGATCCCTGATTCGATCCCAACTCATTTTCTGTGATTAGAAACCTTGATCCACTTATCTCTCCCTAGATCCACCCATCTCTCTTGTTGGTTAATCCTACCATACACTATAAAGGAGAGGCATTCCATGGGAAAGGGGGAGAACTCTTAGAAGTACCAAACTTATGATCTTGCAGCATTGTGGAGATAGCTAGAGGAGAAAGCACTTGGAGATGGAGGATTAGCTTGGACATCAAGCAACCTTTGTAAGCATTCTACAAGTTTGTAATAAGATAACTTGTCTTGTTTTTCCCATTTCATGTGCATAGCTTAAGTTCTTAGCATGGAATGTATCTAATCTAGATTTGAATCTAATCTTTACTTCAAGGTATTTGGAAGCTTGCATGCTTGTTCTTTGTTTGATCTCAACAGGTTCTTCATTGAAGATTTGGATCAAGAGCTAAAAGCGGGACAAACATCAGATTGAAAGGTGTGTCATATCTCTCATTGTTTCTGAATGCATATAATCTTGTTGTGAAAGTTAGTTCAGGAATTTCAAGGTAGCATTTGTTTTGTCTTGTTTCTTGCTTTAGAGTTAGTTGAGAATCTGCTTTAAAGTTAAGAGAATTTTGACTTATCCGTAGGGAAAAATTCTAACAAACAAGAATGGCGACTCCACAGGTTTGATTTTTGTTTGATTGATTTAGTTCACTGTCATCCATTTTTTGACTGAGATTTGTTTTATTGCTCTTCAAACCAGTCTTGAATTTTGGTCTTTTTTTAACTTTATTCACCCCTCCTCGCAGTATTTTTTATCCTTGTATGATCACTGAGTCCTCTGGGTTAGCAACAACCCTGAAAACTTCATTCTCTTTAAAATTATCATTTGAGAGCAATTTTGTTGTTTAAATTGAAAAAGTCTAGTAGCATTATTTTGCATTAGGAAATGAACCATTGATTTTGCCACAGAAATTCTTATATTTGGAGCATCTTAGTTGTAGGATCAATGCATTAAAGAGAGTGTTTATTTTAGTTTGGCTCTGCTCACAAAAGGAAAAGAAAAAATCTTTTGCTTTGATTTTTAATTGCTTGTGAAAAATTTTATGCATTTTTTATCGAAGAACTCTCTCTTTCCCATAGCTAGATTTCATCGAAGACAAAGGCTTATTTTTTATTCATTCTCATTTGCATGGTTTGAGTCATCATAACACCATCAAGTTTCACGTCCATTACCTGATTGAGTAAGACAGCCACTAAAATTAATCTCCCTAATTAAACCAACATTAACCTCACTTGAGGAAATCAAAAGAATTTGGTAGTTAGGTAGGACACCAGGGATAGGCATCAAAATAATTCCCCCTTGTCATTTTCATCTTAGACATAGTTTTTGTCTTCTAGGGAACTAAAATCCTCTAGTATTTATTGACACGGTCACAGCCAGTTTGTGGAGGGGCCTCCTGACTGTTTCTAACTTTCAGGGGTTAAACGACCGCGAGATTGAGAACCGGATGGACTCTGTGGAATGCCGCTTTCCACTTAGCCCTAAGGCAACATCGATCATTGTCTTCTTCGGAAGGCTGAAGTGCCCAAAACCTTTTCCAACGTGTCATGAACGAGGTAGCTTAGTAACTATTCTACTAGGGCTCTTTTACCCAGGATCCCTTTCGGTAGAGGGATATCCTTCTTATATCGGTCTCTCATGTTGTATTGTTCGACTCGGATTTCATCACCTTGCGAAGGATACAGTTTTTTGAGGTCTCCAACTCTTAGTTAGGAGTTTGCTTGTTATCTCATCTTTGTAGAGGATCTTTTTTCTTTTTAGGGACTGCTTGTTGGCATTCTGGCCATTTTTTGTATCAGCTCACTTATTGAGACACCGGTCTCAGTATAGATTTTAGAGCTTGCTTTTTTGGCCTGCGAGCCTTGCTTTTTCTAGCTCCTCTTCTGCACACTCGGCTGCATTAGAGTTTTTGAGTTCTTTGTTACGAAACTGCCCTCGATTTTCATTTTCCTGTCATCATGTCAGAACAACCACGGAGATCACGAAGAATACAGGGCCAAAGCCCTCCACCACCACCACCGCCACGGACTTCAGGTCCACCTGCATCACGCATTCCCGCTCCTCCTGGCCGTGGTGCTGGTCGAGGGAACATTCCACCGCCGATACGTACAACATCTTTAGTTCCGCCTGTAACTGCTACTCACAGCACAGTCTCAGAATCTATTGCAGCTTCTGCAACCACTAGCATATCTGAGACTTCCACTGTCACTTCACCCACTGTTATTCTAGATATATCTGCCACAGTGGACACCATTACAGCGGCTGAACCTAGTATAGCCCAAAGTACTAGACCAGAGGTCATCCTTCTACCTGATGTCAGCACTTCCCGTCTATCAGACACTTTTCACAATGACACAGACGGATCTGTTGGCACCACCGAAGGGTCCGACCAGGACATACCTAGCTTGATTTCTGTCCCAGGCAGGTACGTTGAAATCGTTGAAGATACTCGACTTCTTGACACACCTTTTGAACCTGATTATGGCTTCATCACTTCCCAGGCGGAGCTTCCACCTGTTATCACTACGTCGCCTAGTGTTCATCCGCAGGAAACCAGTTCTTCTAGCAATGTACCTCGTACTATATCTCTACCCAACCTCCCTCTGGGACATGAAATCATGGCTTCCATCCAGTCTAGTATGGTTAGTCTAGCGAACTCCCCGTTAGCATCGGCACGGTTTAGACACAACACAGAGCAAATGCTCTCGACAACGTCTAGATATCCCCCCGTTACTCGTCCTTCTGACTATAGGGATCCCAACATCCCGTCTAGCACGGAGTTTCATCACTCCTTTGCAGACGGCTCTGGACCTTCGGACGTTACTATACCTAGGTTCCCGCCGGATCCCCAAAACCCTTTTCGGGACATGAACTCGGACCCAGTTTTCGATGGTCCTCCTATCATTGAACATGTTATGGACAACACCGATACCCCTGGACTAAATTCCCCACATTTGCTGCCATCACCCATTTTTGGCACACATTCTATGAGGGATAACCCAGTTTTTTCTCCATCCTCATCTGTCAGATATGGACAACCCCCTCTGCAAATCGGTACTTTTGGCACCGTTGGCCAATCCACACTATCATATTTGGCTAGCGACGGAAGAACACCTAGTCATACTGCTGGATCTTCCGTTTTGACCAGAGGATCACCTTCAGCCACCATTTACACTATCTCAGGAGGTGGACAAACTACTGCAGTGGTCCCTAACTCCAACATGCAAACCCCCCCTGGTGGGCCATCAACCCAACCAGCTAGGGGACAACCTTTTGTTGGGAACCCCGTTCCTAGTCAACAGCCTCCTCCTATAGGGCCATCCAACCCATCTGCTAGCGGACAACCCATTAGTTCCATCCAACAACTCTCCCAACTAGCAGCATCTGCTCAGTATGGTGTGTACAACACACCTGGTAGCGGGCAACCTTATTTCGGTGTTCCAACCGGACCTTATTCTCAACCTCCCTCGTTAGGTATGCTTCCTTCTTGGGACCCTCAAATCCCACAGAGTGGGGGGTACTCATTTTTTGGAAACTGGAACCAAGCTGGGGGGAAATCTTAGATTCCCCCCAACTTAAATTCTGGCTTCCCTTACCCTTCGGTTGCTACAACTCCATGGAAACCATCACTTCAATTTTCACTCGCTCCCCAAGGAGGAATGAGCCTTCCATGGACACCACCGTCGCAGCCACCCCCCAACCATGCTATGGGAAACACTCCACTTACTCAATACGGTGGTAACATTCTTGGAACACAGCAATTCCAAGGAACTTTTCCCCAACAAGGAGCAGCAACCATCCCTGGTTTTCAGCAACCCCAGGGTACTATACCCACTCAGCAAAACACCCACCAACCGGTTACTTACAATCAACTGGTTAACCAGATGGCTTACTACCCACAGAACTTGCAGCAGTACCTCCCCGGAAACACATATGGGTATAACACGCAGCAGTATGCTATGCAGGGCCCTCCAGGTTTCTCTACACCACATGGTTATTACTCATACCCGCAGACTAATCGTCAACTTCCCTTTTTGGCCACACTTGATTTACCTGATTTATCGAGGCTTATTAACGATCCTATATGGCATGAACCTCACTGGCCACCTATTCCAGCCAAACTACCTCGGACATTCCTAAGTTCGATGCTAAGCCTGGGGAAGACCCCAAGAACCACGTGATGACCTTCCATCTTTGGTGTTCATCCAACTCCTTGATGGATGATTCCATCCGACTTCGGCTCTTCCAACGTACGCTTACCGGCACGGCAGAAAAATGGTACATCGAGCTGCCACAACACTCTTTTCGTGATTTCAACACTTTGGCTATGCAGTTTCTGACTCATTTCCAGCTCCCCATCCGGTATGAGACTGGAACAGAACTGTTAACCTCACTGCGTCAAACCACTTCCACACACATTTCGGATCACATCCATGAGTGGCGACGACGCCGTAGGCTAATTAAGGCACCCATTCCGGATCAGCTACTCGCTGATTGGTTCACAAAATCTTTTTTGCCTCCCATAGCCAGAGATATCGCTATGCATGGGCCGGTTACAGAAGAACAAGCCATCTCGGCAGCCCAGTACATGGATTTGGTATACACTCAATCCGGTACTTTACATGAACTTCTTCCTCACGCCGCCCGCGTTAACACTGATCCAACCAAACTGACCATTGAACCTCCCTCTGATGGTATCGTCGGTTCAGTCAAGACCCATCCTACTACCAACTCGACGGGACAACAAGCTTCTGCTTCCCCGGATTTACCCTAGGCTGCTTCAAAAACAACTACTTCTCCTGCTATTTTCTCCGAAGTGAACGCAGTTCAATCTATGTCACAACCATCCGGGGGAAAGAAGAAAAATAATCGTGGTAAACCCAAGAAAAATCAGCAGGAGAACCCCAAGCCACAACCCACCCAGAATGACCAGAAACCACGTCGAAAGGCTAAGTTTCCCTACCTAATTTGTCAAGATGATCATTACACGCATGACTGTCCCTACAAGGATGAGGTCAACAAGTTCGTTAAAGGATCCTCTCGCCCGGCAGTGTTAACTGACCCTTTCCCCCAACAGGAACAACAAATGGTTGCCCAAGAAACCCCACAAGGGGGCAACCCGACTAATCCTACCCGCGGAGAGACGTCCACAAACCGCGAAATCCTGATGACTAGTAATGAAGAAATTCATATAACCACTCGTTCAAAGACGTATGACAATCCTCCAAGTTCAAACAAACAATCAGAGATAGCCAAAGGAAAATCTCCCGTTGAAGATCCAGCTCCTATTCCTCCCCTACCAGCCAACTCCATATTGAGAGACCGCTTACGGATACAGTGCTACGCCCACCCAAGGGCACCATACGAAAGGCGACATTTAATCCCAATGCTCGAGCCGCCCAAAATTACAATATTGTTGAGGATCTAGCTCAAGCACCTTGCGCCATGTCGACTCTCGAGGTTCTCCAACACTGCCCCACGCAGCGTAGAACCCTACTTTCAGCACTGGGGGCAATGGACCTAGATACTTCAAACTCTATCATGTTTAACTTGGAACACGCCAAACCTAGGATTTCTCACCAGTTAGCCTTCCAGGTTCACACAAAAATATGTGGAAATATCATCCATCGCACTATGTTAGACGAAGGTGCTTCCACGTCGATCATGTCTTTGAACTGCTGGAGAGCCTTAGGCTCACCCGAAGTCACGACTTCTCCTACTACTCTCAGGGCGTTTGATGGACACGGTTTTCAACCTTATGGACTCATTCCCTCAATTGGTGTTGAACTGGGGGGCAAGACAGTATCCGTACACATTGAAGTCGTAGATGCACCATTGGATTGCAATCTCCTCCTTGGCCGAAACTAGTTTTACGCCATGACCGCCATAGCATCTACAGTCTTCCGGATTGTGCAATTTCCTCATGAAGGGAAAATTGTCACTTTTGATCAACTGGATTACTGTATCCCAGACTCCCATCCAAACTCCACCAACACCGTCCCGTTATTGGATCAACCTCGGTACCGGTTCCAAGACATTGGTGTTGGTCTCATGAAGGATTCATCCCTTATTGGAGTTTTTCCAGAGCTGGGAACCCATGTTCAACCAGTCAACATGATTTCATTGAATGTCACCCCTTCCAATGATTCATGGGTGATTCCGAGTCCCTCTCAGATTGAAGACTACGGCAACTCTATGCCTCTGAATAGAAACCTCGCAGCATATAACGCGATCCAATTAGCCACCGATTGGGTCGACTGTTCTACTCATCATTCCATGGCACAGCTCTCGACTGAGACTCATCCATACCCACCACTTTTCGATCCTCTCAATTTGATTTTTCCCACTGATGAATCAATTATGGAGGTTATGTGCGGTGATGAGCCACCATGGGGAGATTTTAATCATCGATCTTCATTCCCCACCATTCAGCCACTTGAGCCTGATACAAAATCCAGTACTTCACTTGGGATGGTTCAAACCAAGTTCCCCACTTCCCTCGATCAGGTATTTTCTGAAGGAAACTTGGATAATCTTATGGCAACCACTCCCATCGATATTTCAGTGAATCCTGGTATCATGGAAAACGTACATATCGGCAAAACATGTACTCCCATCAAAATGGAGTTCTATAGTGCCTACTTCAAAACTTTCCACGATGTTTTTGCTTGGAGTTATGAAGAAATGTCAGGGATAGACCCCTCAATCGTGGTCCACGAAATTCCAACTTTCGCTGGCACCTGACTTGTTCGGCAAAAACTTCGACCCGTCCATCCTCGTAAGGCAACCGCTATTAAAGCAGAAGTTGAAAAGCTTTTGCGTGCTGGTTTTATCTATCCTGTCCCATTGACAGAATGGGTATCCAACATCGTTCCCGTAGCCAAGAAACAAGGAACGATTAGAGTCTGTGTTGATTACCGTGATTTGAACAAAGCTTGTCCAAAGGACAACTACCCAACTCCGTTCATCGACCAGATCATCGATAACTATGCCGGAAGTGTCATCTTTTCATTCATGGATGGCTTTTCTGGCTATAATCAGATCGATATCCTCCTAGCCGACCAGCACAAAACGGCCTTTATCTGCCCTTGGGGGATTTTTGCATACCGAAAGTTACCTTTTGGCCTTAAAAATGTCGGGGCAACTTTCCAACGGGCGATGTCATACGCATTTCACGACATCAAACATATTGTAGAACCATATCTTGATGACCTTCCCGCTCACTCTCGGACCCGGGAAGACCATCCAGACCACTTAAGTGCCATTTTCGAAAGGTGTCGTCGCTACAATATACATTTCAACCCACATAAGTGCGTCTTTTGTGTAGAATCCGGAAAACTGTTGGGCTTCATAGTCTCCAAAAGCGGGATACGTTTAGATCCTGCAAAGGTAGCAACTATCTTAGCCCTGCCTTCACCCACCAACATTCCAGAACTTCAATGTTTGCAAGGGCATGCAAACTTTCTACGTTGTTTCATCTGTAATCTATCTGAGATAACAAAAGGCTAAATGCGGCTTCTCAAGAAGAATGTTCCCTTTATCTGGGATGACGAAGCCCAATGCTCCTTTGACAATCTAAAGGCAGCCTTAACCAAAGATCCTGTGATCCAACCCCCCGATTACACACGGGATTATATTCTTTATCTCGCAGCTTCGACTTCCACCATCGGTATGGTGCTAGTCCAGGAAGACCACAACGGCATAGAACATGTGGTATACTATCTCAGTAAGAGTCTTCTCGACTTTGAATCTCGCTATTCACATGTTGAAAAACTGGCTCTGGCAACAGTATTTGCTGTCCAGAGATTCCGTCATTACATCTTACTCCGCCGGACCACCGTTATAGCTGATTTCAATCCAATGTATTATATCCTCACGCGTTAGGTGCTTGGGAGCAAATATTCTCGTTGGATCGTCATCCTTCAAGAGTTTGACTTGGAATTTGTCAAAGCCAAGTCCAAAACATCTCTGGTCTTTGCTGAGTTAATTTGTAACTTGCCCCGTGCTACTGAGCAATCCGAGCCCATTGATTCTCTTCCTGATGAATCATTGTTCCTCATTAGCACGTCTGATCCATGGTACGGGGATATTCTATTATATCTCCAAACCCAATGCTTCCGCCCCGACCTCACTCACGATAAACGACGATGCATCCGACACCACACAAAATACTACCTCATAGTCAACGATACTCTTTATCGACGTGGTGTCGACACCGTTCTTCGACGCTGTTTGACCTTAGATGAGGCGGAACGCGTTCTTAATGACTGCCATGCTGGAGCATGTGGTGGTCATCTCTCTGGGATGGCTACGACCCAGAAAATACTGCGAGCAGGATACTTCCGGCCCTCAATTTTCAAAGACTGCATTGAAACAGTCAAGAAGTGTCCACCATGTCAATTCTTTCATAGCAAAACACGCTCGCATCCTGCTCCACTACATCCTGTTATTGCCGTCAGCCCTTTCTCCAAATGGGGCATAGATTTCATGCACTGTAAGCCCACTTCAGCCAGGGGGCATAGCTATGTCATAGTAGCTGTCGACTATTTTACAAAATGGGCTGAAGTGATGCCTACGTATGCTGAGGACGGCAAAACAGCAGCGCAATTCATATTCAACCATATTATATCTAGATTCGGTGTCCCACAATCCATTGTGACCGATCATGGCTCCCATTTTAGGAACCATATGATCGAAGAACTAAGTGCCAAGCTGGGTTTTCGCCATGAAAACTCAACCCCGTATTACCCACAAGCTAATGGCCAAGTTGAAGCCATTAACAAAGTCCTGAAATGAATGATTCAGCGTATTGTGGGTACCCAGAAATGCAACTGGCACTCAGCTCTATTCTCAGCACTATGGGCATACCAAACCTCAGTGAAAAGTGCTATTGGGTTTACACCATTCCAACTGGTGTATGTCCTAGAAGCCATTTTGCCGATTGAATGTGAAATTCCATCACTTAAGATATCCATAGAGCTACTTCCACACACCACTTCCGAAGAAGAACGGTTTCTATACCTAGCTAAGATAGATGAAACCTACCGCGACGCTGCTTTAGCTAATGAAGCTCACAAAAAACGCGTCAAAGCTCAATATGACAAATCCGTTCAACCTCAGATCTTCAATGAAGGTGATCTCGTACTTACATATGATCAAATGCATGATAAGCTTGGAAAAGGAAAACTTGAATCTATGTGGTATGGCCCCTTTGTTGTAAAACGTGTTTTGGAAAAAGGAGCCTATGAACTAATCGATTGTGATGGTACGCCATTGGCATGGACCCGCACTGGGCTATACCTCAAATGCTTCTACGCGTAAGGTTGCCCTACGCGGGTTACTTGTACATAATGTACTTAGTTTGCTTTTACTCATTTTTTGGTGTGCGCGTGGACCTCATGTATCCACTCTTACTTTGACTCGTGATTTTATGCACAGATGTCTGCCTACTTCGGATTCGCCGATGGTGCAAGCCGACATACCCGGAATCTCGCTTCCGCAGCATGGGTAATCTATTCCCCCACTGGCGAGTTGATTTCTTCAGGAGCCAATTGTTTAGGTCCCGCAACCAACAATATCGCGGAGTACCATGCAATCATTGGTCTCTTGACGGAGGTTGCTTCACTTGGAATTGACTCCATATCAGTCTTTTTAGACTCCCAACTCGTGGTTTCTCATCTAAACCGTGTTTACACAGTTCGCGATCCTATACTACTTCGTTTATTTCGGAGAGTACGCCTCTTGGAACGATCATTTAATTTCATTACATATCAACACATACCGAGAGAATTCAATTGTATAGCTGATTCATTGGCTAATTACATTTTGGATTGGCATCTTGCCCATACATAAACACATCATAAAGGATAAAATGCACAAGTCATTGTAAATAAATAGATCATGAAAATAGGTCCATATCACTGTATATAAAAAGTGTTTTTTCCAAAATACATAAAGTTTGTGTCAAAGACAAAATTTGGGACCAAATCCCATACAAAAAATTTGGCTCTCAAAGCCTACATATTGTATACATGCCGCAAAAGACAAAAAAGTCCATCTATGGAGATCTGGGAGATCTATCATGTCCCTCGTCATACTCCTCCCGCTGCTGGTGGTAACATACTACAGCTCGAGCCACCCTACGAAGAAGTCGACCAATACGACTAGGCACACCTACAGTATGCCGCTGGAAATGTAAAGGGACGTCATCCATCCTCATAGCAGGGATACCATGATTCAACCCCTGTAAGTTCCTCTCTATGTCCCGAACGCCTCCTACTTCGTCTTCATCCTCCTCCTCATCAGGAACAGCTTGGCGATCAACACCACCGCGACGTAAGGGCGAATACCCAGCTGGTCTCTGTGGTCCACGATCTGTGACATGCATGCGAACATACATTAGAAGTCTTTTACACATTCTAAAAAAGCAATAAAAATTATATATTCAAAAAGGAAAAAATACATATCCATGAAGGTCATACCTGAGTTGTCCCAATCTTCATCCTCTGGTAGTGCCAAGTCGATGTCCTCGCGGAAGTCCACCCCTGCATAGGGGTAGTCATCGATCATGACTATCTGCTCCTCGAGCCAGGAGAAGAAATCCTCACCAAACGCCACGCGCTGAGGTCCCCCAAGACGCCCTGCATAATCACTCCATCGAGCCATCCATGGCTCGGTAGGTGGACGGCGGGGCATAGATATCTGTGGACGCAGCAATGGCACCCTCGCCAGAAAGAAGGTGACTAGGATACTCCCATAACCAAATTGGGAGTTCTCCGCAACCCTACACTTGTGCACTTGTTCTTTGAGATTGGCCAACACCGCTTCACACCAGTTAAATACTGTTCCCACCATACACTCCGCTGCGAGATTCATTTGTGTACGGGATGCCTGATGCGGACCCACACTCCCTGTTGCACGTTGATGGTGAACAATATGGTTTTTAAAGGGAGTTCTATAACATCTTTTATGACCACTTTGCCGCTTTTCTTACTCGAACCGTGACGGAAATACCGAGCAATCAGAGCATTTGTGCTCGTCTCTGAGACTGTGTATCCAGTAAAGTTCACCCGGGCCCCTCTTTTCGAGAGGCCCATGAGGAAATAAATATCCTCGAGTTGAATTTCGAGAACATGCTCTCCCACTCGGAAAGCTTGAATGTCGGGGTCCCACAATTGGATAAGGTGGGTAAGAAGTTTGGCTTGCTGACGAATGCCTTTGGTCTTAAAGAACTTCAACAAACCACACTCCCGTAATGTAGTCACGGTAGGTAGGTCATTTTCGGCCGCCAAATCACCCGCTTCATGTTCTCTTTCTTTCCAATGGACCATTTTGACCCAAACAAATTGCAAACTCCTGCAAAAGGTCAAGGAAAACATTTAGTAATCATTTAACAACTTAGTTTCAGCAAAAAATTTGAGAAAATTTGATTTTTTTTATCTTAAAATTCGCCTTCATCGCTCCTGGGGAAAACCTTGCCACGCGGTACTGCACAGTACCACATTTTGGTTTAAAGCTACCACTCGATACTGTCGAACAGTACCGCGTTTCCCAATATGGGCCCCACGCGGTACTGTGTAGGGCGATTTTTGCCCAGTAGGGCTTGCCCAAAAAATCAATTTTTCTTACTAAAGGAAAATGATTCCTACATCAAATGAAAGAGAAGTTTGAGAGCTCTTACCTGGCGTAGACGGTTGTTGAAACGGTGCCCTGAAACTCCAGATATGGATCCTTGAAGTTTTGCTCCTCAAGTGGGTGAAATCTCCTCTTTTGGTAAAAAACAAGTGAAATGGTAACTTTCTCCTTTTACCTATTCTTTATATAGGTTTTTCACCTATTTTTTACTTATTATTTTATACGGTCAAAATAAAGCCCATTTCACATTGCTAATATCTGGTTTTATGAGCATTTATTGACAGAACCTCCTTTAAAAAATGATATATTCACACTGGTGTTTATTCATCATTTGACTTTCATTTTGAGCCTACTTTATCTTTTTCGTGCTCTGGATTAAAACTTGAAAAAGATTCCAAGCACTTTTCACACTCATCTCGTACTTGTCAAACCCAAGTAAATGGTGTCGAGTTCGGTCAGCTTTACTCATACTCGTTAAACGATGAGGAAAGTATTATCCTGGTTGTATTTTATTCTTTTTTTTTCGGACCAGAATAATTAAAAATTATGAAAAAGACTATAGGAGTCCATAGTTAAGCTCTTTTCATACTCCCTAAAATTGAAAAGATTGCCAAGTGATCTTGACTCTTTCACACTTGTAAAAGTATTTGAAAGGTCGTCTATTCGGTGATAGGTTACCCCTTTTTCGGCCCGTCTAGACTATTTACGAGAAAGGTATACCTCAATCAATCTTGACTGGGAGAGTTCTCTCGGGAATTGTTTTACACTTTTTCGGGATCGAGGGACTAAATTTACGAAAAAGTACATTGTGGAGCCTCCTTTAAGTTTTTCAGGCTCTCTAAATGCGAAAAACTACTGAGTTTTCCTTCCTTGGACTCGTTAAAAATTAACATCGAAGGACCCGCTTTGGGATGAACCCCTCCTTTCTCAGGTTCGTAAAACATGTGAGATTGGACTCATCTATGAGATGAACTACACCGAGCATCTGTTATCCTCTTCAAGCTCGAAAAACAACAAAGAGGTACTCGTCTATCATGTCAGGGGAATATGGGGAACAAGTCAAGTTTGTTTATGGCAGCTTGTTAGTCGTTACCTTTGAACATGGCATGTGTCTGTCTCTTGTCGATATTGGGTACCCATTTTTCACTGAGTTATAGTCATCATCTTGAGTCGTCTCCGTGGCCATGAGCCTACTCATTCAGTGTCTATCCTCTGCTTTCAATAATCCCTGCTGCCAAGTCCTGTTACATGCCGTTATATGTTCAAAGGGTTGCATTGTTCAGAGTTGTTCATTGTGACAGGCCTCCGCTGTGTCAGTACATACTCCGTTGTTTCATCATCTTATTGTTCGTGCCGATTTCGTGTCGATGATGTGGGAATCATTATGGCCCACCTTTGACGAGTATATTCCCGTCAACACCAAATCACTATCCAGGAATTGGACTTAGGAATCAACCATTAGTACCTTGGTACCTGCATGCCTCAATGGCAGGTTTCCTCATATTCGACAGTAGGTTTACATCATTGACCTCTGATCGAACGATCTCTCGAATGCTCGACATCAACTCATATATTCGCATTTCGTTGAGATGTACTTCAGATACCTTGGGGATCATCGTCATCATTGGTGATTTCCCTCGCATTTGTTAACGGTTCACATCATTGACCGGTAATCAAATGGTTTCTACCATGTTCGACTTCAACACTTTGTAATCACATGGCTAGATTCGTATCTTTTGCGATCAAGTAGAAGACCCTGGGCACACCTCTGTATCTTGATTGCATCCAGGTTGCGATGGAGATGTCCTTTGTATTGTCACACAGATCCACTTATTGTATTGGTCGTGGCTGTGTCATTATTGTCTCATGGATATACGCTTGTTCATAGTAGCCATGGTCTGTCCACAGTCTATATCATTTCAGTACTCATGGATCTGCAATGTATTGGTCGGCAGCCATGCTTTGAGTCATTTGTTTCCGAGCATGGGGATGCCCGCCTCGGTGGTATATCTAACACTTTGTTTCTGTTTCATCTCCTTGTCGCTCTCCTCGATGCTATCTCTGCACACTATATTCGTAAAGTCTTTCGGCCATCAATCCCTTCTGACCTCACACTTTAGGGTGCATCTATTACACCTCTATATTCCACAGTGTCGCATCTCCACCACAAAAAGAGCCGCCGACACTCCCCCTACTGCTTTAAACCACTCAGAAGAGAAATATGATGAGTGAACCTTGAAGGTAAACTTACCCTGACAAGTTTTCACCCAGATGAGACTTTATTTACCCTAACTACCGTGCCTTGCTCAGTTATAGGCGCGCGGTAGTCTACACTACCGCGCTATGCTTTGTCCCTGACACGCGGTACTACCGCGTTATGCTCAGATTGCAGGGCGCGGTACTCCTTTTATAGCCTTTTTTCCATGGCTTGTGGGATTTTGGATTTTCGAGAGATATTGGAGGATTGGGATCCCTGATTCGATCCCAACTCATTTTCTGTGATTAGAAACCTTGATCCACTTATCTCTCCCTAGATCCACCCATCTCTCTTGTTGGTTAACCCTACCATACACTATAAAGGAGAGGCATTCCATGGGAAAGGGGGAGGACTCTTAGAAGTACCAAACTTATGATCTTGCAGCATTTTGGAGATAGCTAGAGGAGAAAGCACTTGGAGCTGGAGGATTAGCTTGGACATCAAACAACCTTTGTAAGCATTCTTCAAGTTTGTAATAAGATAACTTGTCTTGTTTTTCCCATTTCATGTACATAGCTTAAGTTCTTAGCATGGAATGTATCTAATCTAGATTTGAATCTAATCTTTACTTCAAGGTATTTGGAAGCTTGCATGCTTGTTCTTTGTTTGATCTCAACAGGTTCTTCATTGGAGCTTTGGATCAAGAGCTAAAAGCGGGACAAACATCAGATTGAAAGGTGTGTCATATCTCTCATTGTTTCTAAATGCATATAATCTTGTTGTGAAAGTTAGTTCAAGAATTTCAAGGTAGCATTTGTTTTGTCTTGTTTCTTGCTTTAGAGTTAGTTGAGAATCTGCTTTAAAGTTAAGAGAATTTTGACTTATTCGTAGGGAAAAATTCTAACAAACAGTTTTCTCACACATCATCACTCTTGTATGTGCTGCATGTAGATATATTAGTCTGAACAATTGATTCTCTTTATATTAGATATGTTCATCATGACTTCGATGATCATCACTATTTATAATTTGATTACTGCCCATTACATCTCGAGGACCAACTTCAGCAGAGGGACCACAGAGGAGTGTTGAAGTTGATAGAGATCAAATTTATGTTGTTAAATATTTTACTGTTGCTTTAGCACTATTGAGAAATAGTACCACACTTCAGATATGATTTTTGGTTAAATGTTGATGTGGAGATCTTCAATTATACCTCTCTTATTGTTATATGATCAATATGTTTATTTTATCAACTATTACTGAAAGAGATGAAAATTATGTTATAAAATTACTGCCCATTACATCTCGAGGACCAACTTCAGCACAGGGACCACAGAGGAGTGTTGAAGTTGATAGAGATCAAAATTATGTTGTAAAATATTTTACTGTTGCTTTGGCAGTATTCAAAAATAGTACCACACTTCAGATATGATTTTTGGTTAAATGTCGACGCGGAGATCTTCAACTATACCTCTCTTATTGTTATATGATCAATATGTTTATTTTATCAATTGCTACTGAAAGACATGAAAATTGTGTTATAAGATTACTGCCCATTACATCTCGAGGACCAACTTCAGCACAGGGACCACAGAGGAGTGTTGAAGTTGATAGAGATCAAAATTATGCTGTAAATATTTTACCGTTGCTTTAGCACTATTCAAAAATAGTACCACACTTCAGATCTGCTTTTTGGTTAAATGTTGACGTGGAGATCTTAAACTATACCTCTCTTATTGTTATATGATCAATATGTTTATTTTATCAACTGTTACTGAAAGAGATGAAAATTATGTTATAAGATTACTGCCCATTACATCTCGAGGACCAACTTCAGCATAGGGACCACAGAGGAGTGCTGAAGTTGATAGAGATCAAAATTATGTTAACACATGTGGATTTTATTTTATATAGTACAAAGTACTTATCTGTTATGTGATGCTATCAGGATTGCATAGAGAGAAATGAGGGATATTTTTATTTGGCATCCCACCACCCTTCCTTATACTTTGATGATGAACTTCCAGGTTATATAGAACAGCTGTACATTTGAGAGAGATATGACTGGTTGTACCTTCCCCACCTTGATTGAGCTATGATTGGCCTTGTGGTACCTTATCTTTCACTTGTGTTTAATGGGGTCATTTACCCTCCTTGAGTAACTTTTTTAAAACCACCATGTTGAAGTTTTTCTCTTATAGTGTACTATGGTTGTTTGGCCACATTTGGAGCATACCCTTGGTTCTAAGGGTCATGGGTCTTCTACTACCCACACCTATGTTATGACCATTGTTTATATTTTCTTATTTTATGACCATTGTTTATATTTGTACCCAGACTTCAGATCTAATTTTTGGTTTAATGTTGACGTGGAGATCTTCAAGTATACCTCTCTTATTGTTATATGATCAATATGTTTATTTTATTACCTGTTACTGATTGAGTTATTAAATATTTGTTGTACCTTCCCCACCTTGATTGACTTATTATTGGACTTATGGTAACTTGTCTTTGACTTGTGGTTAATGCGGTCATTTACCCTCCTTCATTTTTTTTATACCACCTTGTTGAATTTTTGGTCTTATAGAGTACTTGACTTTGATCACCTGTGATCAGTTGTGGTGTGCTGATAATCACTTCTCTTCTGCTGAGACTTGGTTGAAATTTATAATTTTTGTGACTTTATTTCTTTTGAGTTATGTACTGTGCTTGAATGTCATTGACCTAATCAACACCAGGCATTTCTCTCTCTCTAGTTTGTACACACCCTCTTGTAGGGTCAGCTGGTTCCTAGAGAAGACTGGCCTATCCGAGGCACAAACAGTCTTTTCTGAAAGTAACACTTCTGAGTATATTTTCAAGAATGGTTTCACACCCAGGTTGGTATCTTCAACTATATCTTTCTTTTTGTTATATGATATATATGTTTATTTTATTACATGTTACTGAATATTAGTTTATCGTTTTAGTTTGCTTGTTAGTGTAACTCATTATAATCTGTTGATATGGCAGTTTTGAATTTATCATACATTGCAAAATGTTGTTTAAGCCTTATGATTATTCAAAGGACACAAGGATGTGAAATTTGAGCTTGAAGAAGAACAATTTGCAAAGCATTGAAACATATTGATAGCATATTTGAAGGACTTGTGTTATAACTTGAAGACTGAGCCTATTCTTTGTGACCAAATTGAAGTTAAGTTTGAATAATGTTATGGGACAACATCAGTGTTACCTGTATGCATGTTGAATCAGAAGTGAAGAATAGTTTTTTACAATAGATTTGTGCCATTAAAAGACAAAACTTGAAGTTGAAGAATTGATTGTTGAAAAGGGATAAGTATGAAAACTACTTGAACAATTTTTTTTTGTGTTACTACTTATCATAAAGACTTGGTAACCCAGATATACCTTCCATTACTGTTTATGGCTGTAGGTGGCTTGTTTAGTGCTTAGAACTTCATTTGAATGCTGGAATAAGGCACATGAATTTCAACTCATAATATGTACTAACGTGTCCTACTCAAGCTAGTATTTTATAGGGCCTATGGTACATTTGTGCAAGTTTTTGTCATCCTTCCTTTTAGGGAAACTTTGCAAATATGGTTGCAATTGTAGGCAAAGTATGAGTGAGAGAATTTCAATCTCACTTCATATTACTTGGTTGAAATTCACTTGATACAATGTGCATATTTATAGCACATAACAGGCCTCCTAGGAATCAATCATGGCTTGTCTTTCACAACCATCTGCACATAATTAGCCCCACGATACAAATATTAACAACTTTTGGACCTTTTACAATTGCATGTGCCTTGCTACTTTTCTCACATGGATGAGAAGACAAGTGTCTCTCGGATATTTTTCCCTGGTGAAAGTATGTTCTGCAACTTCCCAATCAAAGGTTGATATGTTGTTGGTCCTAGGTACTCTTCTCCAGCTTTCCTTCTTTGATGTACAAGTACTACACTTGAGCTCCTAGGATTCTTGAGTGATGATATAAATATTGCTTCTAGGAAGAATCAATAGGTTGTTATTGAAGATGTTGAATGGATCGGACACCTCCATATCCCCCACACTCGAGATAAGGCTAGAAATTTCATGTTATCGACATCCATGTTGAGAAATTGTCTGACTACTAAAAATATGAAGATGCTAAGACCAATTCTGCAAATGATCATCTTTTGTGTACAACTTTGAACTTCTCAATTCAATAAAATTGCAGAGTCTTGGAGCTTGGGTGATTTGGTGTATGGAGGTGCACCAGTTGAGTGTGATGCCTTATTATCTTGCTTAACAATTATGTATTGTATCGGTGGGATATCCTTAGATGTTGATCCCCTTTTTCCATTTTGATGAGTACTTGATTCCAACTTCATGATTCTTCGTATATGTTTGTGGGTTATCATAATTGTTGGAGTCCTTGGCTGTGGATTTGATAAGGGTTAATAAAATGAAACTTTTTGGTCCAAGACATGCCCAATAGTGTCCAAATGTCACTTCAAACTACTATAAAAGTTTCTCCAACGACAAACAGGGTGTCCAATAGGAGGATTAGTCTTATTGAATGAGGTATTAAGCCTTAGATGGTGACAAGATTTCATTCTTTTAGGAGGCCAGACCCCACTACAAGGTGTTTTGAAACTATTATATGAGAAAATTATGGATACAGAGGCTGACACTAGTATCTGGATATGCTAACTGCAAATTGTGTTGGACCGGATCACCATTCAACTACTATACACATGTGCTTAAGACTGCGGCTTACAATTCTTCATGTTTATACATTTAGTTCAAGTTCTTGAGATATCTATCTAGGATTGTTTTTGTTGTTTACAAGCTCATGAAAAGTTTGATGACAAATGACTCTGAGAAAGTTTTATTAACCATCTAAATACCATTATAGAAGCATATAGACATTCTTAAGAAGTGAGTATAGCTAAGGTATAATTCTTTATAGCATATTTGAAGGACTTGTGTTATAACTTGAAGACTGAGCCTATTCTTTGTGACCAAATTGAAGTTGAGTTTGAATAGTGTTATGGGACAACATCAGTGTTACCTGTATGCATGTTGAATCAGAAGTGAAGAATAGTTTTTAACAACAGATTTGTGCCATTAAAAGACAAAACTTGAAGTTGAAGAATTGATTGTTGAAAAGGGATAAGTCTGAAAACTACTTGAACAAAAAAACTTTGTGTTACTACTTATCATAAAGACTTGGTAACCCAGATCTACCTTTCATAACTGTTTATGGCTGTAGGTGGCTTGTTTAGTGCTTAGAACTTCATTTGAATGCTGGAATAAGGCACATGAATTTCAACCCATAATATGTACTAACGTGTCCTACTCTATCTAGTATTTTATAGAGCCCATGGTACATTTGTGCAAGTTTTTGTCATCCTTCCTTTTAGGGAAACTTTGCAAATATGGTTGCAATTGTAGGCAAAGTATGAGTGAGAGAATTTCAAACTCACTTCATATTACTTGGTTGAAATTCACTTGATACAATGTGCATATTTATAGCACATAACAGGCCTCCTAGGCATCAATCATGGCTTGTCTTTCACAACCATCTGCACATAATTTGCCCCACGATACAAATATTAGCAACTTTTGGACCTTTTACAATTGCATGTGCCTCGCTACTTTTCTCACATGGATGAGAAGACAAGTGTCTGAAGATATTTTCCAACAACTCATGAATAACCTCCACTTCCACCAGCCATATGGTGACTCCTTAATAACTTTAACTATCAAGTCACAATCATCCTTTTGGGTGAGTCTTCAGTATTGGTCCAATCAATCCCCAGCTACTTTCAAATTATTACAACTCAATTTTGAATATAATCATCATCGTCTCGATGGCACATGCACATTCAATCATGCATCATTTGACCAACTTTCTCAACCAATACCGCACAATCTTCTTTTCATCTTATTAAGCCTAGTTAGAGGTGTTTTCTGGGTTCTTTTGATGATTATTTAAGCATTATATCGCAAGAAGAAAATTTAAATTTTATGTGCTATAAAGGGGCAATTTCAAATTCAACTCAATCTTAGCCACAGTTCTCTAGAAGGGGCAATTCATAGTGCTCTTGGCAGATTGTATATGCTAGAAATTTTGGATCTTTCCAACAATAAATTGATAGGACAAGTTCCAAGTTCTTTGTCAAATATGATGAGTCTTACACTGCTGAATGTGTCAAACAATAGATTAATAAGCATCCTTCCAAATTTTGGAAAACAAGTGCTTATTAAATCTTCAGGAAACTCTGGTCTCTGCAGTGGGAAATGTGTTTCTGCTCCTACCACTGCTGCAAAGAAAAAAGTCTCAACAATTTTGTTAATTGGAGTTGCTGTTGCAGGTGCTGTTTTTGCAATTGGGGCAGTTGCATTGTTCATCATGGCATGCTAATAATTTAAGTGTGACGATCATCAAATTCCAAAATTGCAACTAGCCCGTAAGATTGAAGGCCATTTTATTCATCCAAATAGTATCCACAGGCTAAGGATTGACTTTGAAAAAGGTGTTGAAGCCACTCTAGATCCTGCAAATGTCTTCCTAAAGAACAAGTTTAGTACCTATTACAAAGTTGTCATGCCTTCTGGCATTAGTTATTCTGTGAAGAAGCTCAACTGGAATGACAAAAGTTTCAAATCGGGAAACTACTAAACGTTTGGTGCAGAATTGAAGAAGTAGGAGAGGCTACGGCATCCCTAAATCCTGACACCATTGGCACATATTCTAGACACAAATTGTGCTTACCTTTCCTATGAATATGCTCATAAAGGAAACCTCTCAGACTTCCTTCACACTAGTAATGTTTCTGTATTGGATTGGCCATCTCGTTGCAGCATTGCTAAAGGTGTAGCGCAAGGTTTGGATTTTCTACATGGGTTTCAACAACCAATCTTCCATCTCGATCTCACTTACAAAAACATTCTTTTGAATTCATTTACAGAGCCACAAATAGGTGATATTGAGCTTTGCAAGAATGTTGATCCTTCTAAGATCAAAGGGATTATTTCTGCAATTGTTGGCTCAGTTGGATATGTCCCTCCAGGTATGCTCCAGCTGCTCATTTATGCCAAAACATTACATGTTACAGAAAGTAGTGTTTTATAGTGTATTTTTAGCTGTCAAAGAGACCATATTATAGATTTCCTCCCAATTGTAGCTCATTATGATTGTAGACATGCTCAAATGTTGTAATAGTGTCTTCTACACAGATTAATGTGGATCTACTTCACTATGTTGCTTCTTTAAGTAGATCGAACCAAGATGTAAGCCTTGTTCTGCATTTGATATGCTACAGGGAAAAGTTGCTACAAGAACAATCCATGGATCCAATTACATTCCTCTCAATGTTCAATAATCTTAACTAATACCCAAGTCCATCAAGATGCTCCAAGGTACCAGTTGAAAACCCCAATGTGAAACCTCATACAATATGAGGTGTTACACTACCCTACTATTAATATGAAATAACATAATAATTTAATTAATGTCATCCATATATCCTTATGCCAATTCCTCCTGGTCTTATTCGGTAATGTCCCCATTGTCCTCCTAGTTTAGGAATAGCTCTATAGTGATTGGAATATGACCTTGGGTTTGTGTCCATAGAATTGTTATTTGTCTACAACTTGAGTAATACACAAGGGAAACAACACCAAACTGCAATAGTCCACTAGTGTAACAAGACTATTTTGGAATTTTCCTAGGAATTGTGTTTCTTTTCACTGTATCTTCAATTCAATGTTCTTGTTCCAAAAGTAGCTACCAAAAAAAACCAAGGGCACAAAAATGCTCAAACAATAAAAATACCAAAAGCAGCATAGCCCCAAAAGGTACAACATCAAATAACTTTGCATCCCAGATCCATGCATGTAATAAGAAAATGCACGAAACAATTCCATAAATGTGAAAACAGTTTATAGTGTGTTATTCTTCCTTCTCCATGGACAAATTTCCATCATGTGTCATGTTGTGCTACAACTTTTTTGAACTTAGGTCAAAATTGCCACTGGACCATTGCCCAACGGATGGATCCTACTCGGCGTTGGACTGAATTGTGGTAGGTTGGATTCATTCATAGTATGCTTACTAGAATAAAGCAATGTTTTACTCATGTCATCTACATAAGTAGCAAAGTCAACAATAACAGAGTTTTTGAAGATAGTCTTTGCACTTATTTCTTAAAATCTCACCTTTGCAAGATTAGTTGGAGTTGCATAGTTGTTGATGTGCCATTAGTAGATTCTACAGGTGCTTCAGCAGATGCCAAAACAACTTTCAATTCCATGTATGGATTTTTTGTTGTTGAGGGTGAGCCTCTTTTTCGCAATAAATTTTAAAATATGGTGAACATAATGAGAAAATTATGCAGCTCACAAATAGATGAGTCTTCACCCTTTGAAGCAATTCTGGACATGTTCATAAGCTTCATGTATATTCCTACAACTGCTTTGCTTGTAGATTGTCCATGAGTAAGCTTGAACTCAAGTAGCCTTTTTCCATACTTTGGTATATCCATATTCTAATTCTTCACTGTTTGTGAGCAGTTCTCAAATGCATTCACGAATTATTGCGCCCGCAAAAAAAACTTCAGTGAATTCCTCAATTCTGCTCTTAGGTTTGTAGAGTTCCTGATGAATGATACAGCAAACTAAGTCAAATGCAACAACCAGTGAAGACTGAGGTGTAGGCTGATACCTCGTGACTTTACGTGCATTCAAATTTATTTATTTTTTTAACACTTCTAGGTATCGTTGCTATATCGACGAAAAATAGTGTAGGCTATAGGAATTGTTTCCACGCAGGAGCTGAACCTGCCACGAAAGATTGTGAAATGATTCGCGGATACTGCGACGATGATTCGTGGAGCTATAAAAATGTTTCCACGCAGGTGCCGAACCTGCCACGAAAGATTGTGAAACACTGCGTGGATACTACAACGATGATTCGTGGAACTATAAAAATGTTTCCACGTAGGTGCTGAACCTGCCACGAAAGATTGTGAAACACTGCATGGATACTGCGACGATGATTCGTGGAACTTTAAAAATGTTTCCATGCAGGTGTTGAACCTGCCATGAAAGATTGTGAAACGTTGCGTGGATACTACAACGATGATTCGTGGAACTATAAAAATGTTTCCACACAGGTGCTGGACCTGCCACAAAAGATTGTGAAACGTTGCGTGGATACTGCGATGATGATTTGTGGAACTTTAAAAATGTTTCCACGCAGGTTCGAGGAACTTATAGGAACTTTATGTCGATATAGCGACGAAACTTCGTGGCAGGATTCATTTTCCATAGATCTGAGAACTGTTGTGTAGTTGACACGTGGCCACTATGAAGAGTTGCTATTGCCACGACAGGGAATTTTCGTCCATATATCCACGAATGTCATTCCACGAAAAAATGAAACCCCAAACGTTGCAACAGGGATGAAAAATTCGTGGCTATTACAACGAAAAATCGTGGCAAATTTGACCATATGTACTAGTGTAACTCTTTATTGCACCACATATTCTCCTTAAATTTAGATGTAATAATACTTTTAATAGTATTAGTATTTTTCAAAGTTACCTTTTCCTTGCCTCCCCGATGATTTATCCAAGACTTGGCATCTTTATGCCAACCATGCCAACCTTGCTTAAGTCGTAGTTGGTTTTGACTAGAGTATGAAGCAATCTTAGGAAGCCTATTGTCTCCCATGTTGTTTTATCTTGTTCTTGTACATTAGGTGTCTATTCATAGTCATGCTCTCAATTGGGGAGAGGATCTTTTCTATGAGGAGGATAAGATAGGGTGTATTTCCTTTAATTTAGAGATTAAAGGTTATAAATCACTTTTGGATTTGCTCTATCCTTCTCCATGATTCTCTAGAGATATTGCAGTCCCAAACTTCACAATTATATAAGATAACATGAGTGATGAGAGCCTCAAAGAGGATTTTATTCTTATCCCAAAGGCAGAGGTTTGCTAATTTACAATTTTTTTCAAGTCCATAATAAGATTTATGATCTCCACTAATCGTTTTCTTAGTGTTATAATTCTAGTTAATCAGCTTATGATGCAAATCGATTCTAAGATATTTATATGAAGTCACTTCCTCCAAATTGTTGTTGTCATAAATGAAATTATCATAAGTGATCTTTTGGGATTTGATTCATAACCTTTGTTTTGATAGTGTTAACAGTCATATCCATACTAGAGAAAAAATCCTTGAGAATTTCTAGTTGCTTGTCAAGATCATGCCGGCTCCTCACCATAAGAACAATATCACCAACATAGAGAAGAAGGATGATGACTATACGAGCTAGAGTTGTGCCAACACAACATGCCTCTTCCAAATAACCATCTAGCACGTTAATGTAAATACCAAAAGGGTTAGGGGATAGGGGAAAACATTGCTTAACTCCTATATTACAATTAATTTCTTCTGAATAGCCCTCAGAGTTCCTAAACTTGGAAATAACCTTCACAAACAACCTTATCGCAACAACTCTCAACTCGAAAGGGACTTTTAACTCTTCTAATCTATTCCAAAGGTTTGTTCTTAGCACTATGTCAAATGCTTTTCTAAAGTCAACAAATCAACATAGAAGATTAGTTTTAATATTGCAACACTCCTCAGCAATGGTCCTAAGAGTAACAAGGTGGTCCACAATTTAATGATAACCCCAAAATCCTTTATGGAATTTAGCAATTTTTTCCATGACTTTCTAGCCATATGTTGATCTTATTTTACAGAATAATTCCATATAATTTGGCTAAAAGAGGGATAATTGTAATGGTCCTATAATTATATGGATTGTTTTTATCTCCACATCTAAAAATAGGAACACTGAGGATTTATATCCAAGGTTTTGGGAAATCTTGCTTGACTGCTAAATTAGAGGGATAAGGAGGGAACATTAAAGGGCTAAGGAGGTGGAGAATATATATAAATGAACCAACCATAGAATTGAGGGAATATAGAAAAGCACCCAACCACATGTACCCACAACAAAACACTAGAGGCCACTAGTATATATTGAGGGTCTAACAAGGTAAAACATATAAATGAACCACTCCTAGTCCACAAAAATATTATTAATATGGGATATTAATTAATAGAACCGTGTGAGTATAGGTCAAGCACACAACCTTGTAACTACAACAAAACACTAGAGCTCAGTGTCTATTTAGAGGATAGGGAGGTACAACATATAAATGACCATTGCATAAAGAAAATGGGATATTAACTAAAGGAACGAAGGGGATAGTATATATTGAGTACCCAAGCACATGTACCCATAGAAAAATACCAAAGGATGGTGACATAGAGCATATAAATGATCGAATGACAACCCCAAAGGAGTAGTGCCTCCTATTAATGTAATTGTTGATTGATTTTCGAGTGAGTGTGCTTACTTACTTGGCCTTCCCCTCTCCTCCTCTATGCCAAAAAAATAAAAAATACCTTTACTAACAATGCTCCACAACACCCTTTTCACATGCTTTCCTAACTGCCTATTTGAAAAGTTAGATACACCTACCCTTAGTGTCTTGGAATTGTTTCCCCCCTCTTTCTATCTAGTCCAAAGAATATGAGATATTAACTGAAAAACCAAGGAAGTATAGCTCGAGCACCTAATCACATGTACCCACTTTGAAAAATCAAACAAAATTTGATAGGATATTGACTAAAAAAACTGATGGAGTATCAACTATTGGTACTTTCCAAGTGGAAGAATTGGGGCTATTGGCTTGTATGACCCATTTTAAAGGTAGGTCATGTTTTAGTGATTTGGGGTCCATAAACTCTTACAGCTGTGATGAAGAAAAATATTTTTTTAGTTAAAACTTTGCAAACAAAGTTTCCAACCTCTTGACATTGTTCTACACATCGAGAGTGTTCCAATGGTGTAAAGATCACCTCAATTGAAATTGACATGAGGATTTTTTCCTCCCACAAATAGATATATCATATTGACCACAATGGTATCAAGTGGATGCCATGTAAGCTTCCATTTCTCACACATGTGGATCTAGTCACATGTGGACTTTCAAGAATATTCAAAAGGGTCCAAAACCCTAACCCTAACTAATATTTGAGGCATATAAAAACCTTAACCCTAATCATGATTCCAGGCATACAAAAATAATAAACCATAACCCTAGATAGCTATCAAGATGGTTAAATAGTGCGTCGTTAAAATAGGAAGGGGTTCCATTATTCTTATTGTATTGATTATTGTTCTATAGTTGAATAGAGAAAGGGAGTGGAAATTGGAGCAAAACCGAGGAATTAAAAGACCACGTAGGATCCCTACAAGCCATAATGTCCATAGTGAGTTAACTTTATTTTTATTACATTTCATAATTGAGAAGAAAAGAGCAAGGCATAGTCCTCACCTTCCATCTAGGTTTTTTCCATATTGGGTTTTCCGAAGGTACATCTTGTGTTCATTGTGTGGAGGGTGTGGTATTTATTTGGATTCTTTCATTTAAATCTTAGTTTTTTTTAGTTTTTAATGTGATAAGCTAGTAATATTAAATTTTAATCTTAAGTAAACCACTGCATAAAGAGTTTCTAAAACCTTGTAAGATATATTGTGATGAATTATTCCAATGGAATATTCATGATAGTTTTCAAATCATATTGGTATCAAAGTATCTTTATTTGGGGGTTTTGTGGGAAATAGGATCTAGGAACCCGCATAAGAAAGAAGTCTCAAATCTCTAGCCACGACATATGAGTACAATAACAATCCAAGGTATGATTTAGATGATATATTCTTAAAGCTGGAAGCACAAGTCCCTGACATCTCTTGCAACATGTCGATCCTCATGGCAGATATTGAGAGAATGTTTGGACCTTTCAATAAGTTTGGTTCTTTAATGAAAAATATATCTCAAATGAGAAATTTGGAGATAATGAAGACCCAAAAAAGGAGCTAGAGAAAGAGAGACCAAGTTCTAGTACCACTTCTTCCCGGTCTCTATTTAATGTGGAAGTGGAAAAGGGAATCATAACCTACCAAGGTGAAATTAATGCTATCAATTTAAATCAATGGTTGTAACAGTTATAAGTCTATTTCAATGTTCATAAAATAGGATAAGAGAGAAAAATATATCATCGATTCTTGATGTAACCTACAAGTTTCAAGGTTTGAGGGGATAAAATATCGGATAAAGCATGAAGAGAGATGAGTGGTTCTTCTTGATGGAATTCATGTTCCATTCTTCTTGCACTGGAGGAGTTTAGTTGATGACCTCAAACTTAGGGGTATTTTCCATAATGATGTCTTTGGAATGGGTAGGAGCAGTCACATCAATTTGAAATAATTTGTGTTCTTTACATTTATGACTTAGGGAATACTTTTCATCAAACTTATAACAAATTCCACATCTTTGTTGGTCTTCCATTTCTGGTGGAAACAAACTCTGTACTTTCAAGGGAGGAGAAGGAATTGTGCTTAAGGAATTTACCTTTGTAGGGAATGAACGGGGAATGGAAATGGGTTTTTTGGTTTTTTCTTTAATCATTCTCTCTACCTCTAGAGCCCTATGAGATGCCTCTAACTAGGTAGTAGGATGTTGCATTCTGACTTCTGCTTTAATCACCTTATTCAAACCACTGATGAACATTATTTATAGAAAGAATATATTAACTCCATTGTATGGATGTCTAATTTCTCAAAGGATGAGACAAATTTTGTAACTGAGCATGTTTGGAGTAACTTGGTAATACGTCCCAAATAGTGAGTATCTCTCTCGTTATAGGCATGGAGAGATTTAACGAATAGAATCCATGTGATGTAACACCCACAGTATTTTTTATGCCACTCCCACCATTTCCATCATTCTGAATCCAAATACAAGATCACCACCTTAAGTTCCATCATGTCATTGGTAATGCCATGAAGAGAAAACTAATTTTCCATATGGGTGACCCATCGTAATAGGTTAGAACCATCAAACGTATTCAAGTCCACATTAGGAAAACAATTTTAGGTGTTATTACCCATGGAGAGTAGTTTATGGTTGTGAGGATCCAAACAGATTTGTTGATGGCTAAATAGCCTTGAGTGAGATGTCTCTTCCCAGTGTGGCTCACTTTGCTATGTAATCGAAATGATTTTATTATGAGAGTTCAAGAGGTGAGAGTCGAGCCAATGCTTGATGTATAATTTCTAACTTCTCATCCAACTTCTAGTCTATGTTGTTTACCTCCTCCCAAAGTTGTCAAATCTCTCATGTATGTTGGTCATCATTTTCCTAGATTTTTCCTGAAGAGTCTTGTATTGTTCTTCCAAGTTGTCAATCTTTGTGGAATTAGAGGGGGTATTCATGTTGTCCAAGGTATTAAAAGGTGGTCTATAATGAGGAGGATTTTATACCATGGGGTTGTTGGGGGAGAGTAAGGTTTAAAATATCTTGAAGACAAGAAACTGTTAGGTGATATAGTTATGATATACGTGTGGGGTCCAACAATATTTCTTGGCCCATTATTTCAGAACACTAACTAAGGAGGCTTGACCATGCCTTTAGTCGTACTACTCAAGTACCCAAGTACTAGAGAGTGATATCCCCAAGTGATGTTCTTGGTGTACTATAGAAACAAGACGATCGATCAATTTATCTAAGGTTGGTTCCAAGTATACCTAAGGGAAATTTGATATACCCAAGGGTATGTGTAAGTAAATTTCCATATATAGGTGATGTTTGATGTGGTACTACTCAAATGGGTACCAACAAAGATTACAAGGGTGTCCGACTTAGTACCACTTATATTTTATGAATGTATGTTTGCCCAACCGTAGGGTTTACCCACTAAATGACATATCTGTATGTTATCTACTAAAATGTTGGAATATGTCTCTAAATAAAAGTGAAAATTTGAGCTTGCTAATCTCTGAAAAAATATCTACTATCACAAGAAAATAAACTTACTTTTCAAGGTGGGGTTTGAGGCCATGCTTTTGAAATAAATGCAACTTTTTATAAAACATTGATTTGGAGATGGTCCTACAACATTACCTTGAAGATTATATAAATCTAAAATTTATGCACCTTTAAGTCTAAAATTGTGTCATGTAGTAGTATGATATGTCTACTCCATGATGCCACAAATTTGATGGAATTATGTGTTAGAAAAACATGATCGTAGAGCAATAACAATAAACAAGATGCAAATATAAATGACATAAAAACACATTACAAGAGAGAGTCCAATATAACGTGGTTCACCCAAGATGGGCTACGTCCACACATAAATTTCCATTCCTTATTCTTATACCATCCAAAAAATGAAGGGATACAACCTGCAACACATTTGCTGCAACTTCCTCTTCACTCTCTCACAGTCTCTCTCACACAATCATAGATATATTTACAATGCTACAATACACAACCGTATTACAATGCCTTCCTTTTAAAGAGTGATTACCATGGGAAAATACTATGGAACACCCAATAACATGGGCCCATAAATCACCCATTATTGACCAAGTCATGACTATGAAATTGCAACATTTTACAAGGCATTTTTTCCGAAATTTTCGCTATGGGGGCGTTTCCCCCAAACCCCCGCCAGGGGGGCTCCCAAACTAGTCGTTTCCCCCCTGGATTCCCCATGGAGACTATTCTGAGGGGGGAATCCCCCCCAAACCCACCCATCATGGGCTGAGATCCAGACACGGCTGAAACACAACCTTTGAATAAGGAAGAGAAAGCTCCACAACCAACATTATGGTGTGCCAAGGAAAAATTAGGGTAATTTTCCAAAATCTTGTTGATTTTGGCCTTCTCGAAATAGAGAACGTTTAAGGCCTACCACATGTCCAATATTTCATTTATATATATATAATTTGTCCCATAAAAACTATGGTCCGCCTTCTTTTCAATGCAATTGGTGGCACATAATTTGGATCTTTCCCACTCCATATATAATAGTTTTATCTAGAACACGTGTTTAAGGCTAGTTTTGGGGATAGTAAAAAACCCTAATTTACACATAGTGTATATCTTAAATTATAGCATCCTGGAAGATAAAATTTTAGTACAACTTATTTTTTTATGTCCTAGATGTGACGTAAAAATTTCATACCGTGAAAACTAATAGAAAAAATATGGAGCAAACATTCCAAGACGACTAGTTGGAAGGATCCTAACCATTTGGACTAGTCAACAACCCTAACTTGCACATAGTATATTTTTGAAATTTTAGAGACCCGTAAGATGAAATTTTGATACATGTCACTTCTATTTATCCTCGTTGTAACCTAAAAAATTTAGACCCCGAAACATTGCAAAAATAATTTTGGAGTGAAAATGTCGAGATAAATTGTTTGAAGGGATCAAACTCTAAGATTAAAAATTATTCTTCTTTGGCCCAAGAAAGAGATTTGATACCACTTGTAATATACTTAAACTTGGAAATTCAAAACAAATGTATAAAAATACAGGAGAGAATAGAAAAACCAAAAAAAAAAATCTTATATGAAAGATAAAATAGAGAGCTATGTTCACTTGCCTATTCAAGGAGGCAACCTCCAAGAGCATAGATCCGAATACAATAAAAATGATTGAAAAAACATTACATAGATTACTAATCTATATATAGTGCTTCAATATCAAAATCCCTAATTTCTTTTGGTCCCACTATTAATGAGGGTCAACCACCTAGGGGCCTTTATTGAATAAAGGGGGCCCTTTTACATTAAGCCACTGCCCACTAACTATCTAATGGGACTTATGGCCTTGTACATTGATAAAGTAGCGAGGTTAGGATAGGAAAATAATGCCATTTCCTTCTTCATTTTCTAAGATTCTTCAAAAGATGCTTCTAGCGTATCCGTGTCTACACCCTTGACCAACATGACATAGATAGTAGGATAACAGTGGAATAAAACTATATTAACAATCATCACTTAACCTAGAACCAAATGGATTTTTATTTATTAAAGTGGTGAATCTTTTATTAAAATATTATATTCTTTCCTTTGGCTTCAAATTCAATCTTGAAAATTGAAGGAATAAAACCACAATGATTCTTTCATCATCAAACTTAAAGTAGTTTTGAAATGGTTCCAACTTGTAATAGATCCAACCTCTAAGTTATAATATTGTGTAGAAGCTTTAGTCTCAAATGTGTAAGGAAACAAATAACATACCACATCTTCTTTCATGACATTAAGTAACTTAATGGATTGAGTAAAATTTCTAATGTGATCTGATCTTCGGGAGGTTCAGAATAATCTAAAGCATACATGGTTCTTCGTAATACCTCTTTTCTTCCCATAATTAACATATTGTAAATTTTATGTAGGAAAATTCTATAATGTATGATAGCATTTGGTTTCCGTGATATAATTAAGATATTATAATTATTATTTAGAAAACTTTGGTTGTGCATGCACATGGGGAGAGTGCCATCGGGTCCATCAATCTAGATTATTAAGATGGTAAGCACGAGGATGGAGAAAACAAGGATGACAATGAAAACAGGATGACAAAGATATGCATAATAATATCCTAATAATTTATATTATGATTTGACCTCATTATATTCACATGTGAATTTGAAAAGTGGAATTAGTGAGTCATCTTTAAACATGTTGGGTTCTCCCTTTAATCAAAATGCTCCTAAGATAACCTTTTAGAACCTCAAATTAGTTTACTCTTCAACTTATACATCACATTATAATTTCATTATTTATTTTATAGTAGAACACATAAGGAACAATTGTATATGGTTTTGCTCCTTTTATAGTATGAGAAATATATATTATGTGGGAGTGTAGAAGAGGCCATCATGGAAAATTGAACTCCTATGAGAAAATAACAATTATTGGTTTTTTTTTTTCTAATAAACATGCTTCTAAATCTAACTTTAAGGAACTTCATTTTAGTTATTTTTTTTTTATTTTCAATCATATTGTATATTTGTTATTTTTCTCATATTAATAGTGACATATATGACATAATTATATTTAGTTATCTTCATTTTTTATTAGGATAAATGTTTGTAATATGGGAAGTGACCAAAGGTCAATGCTGTGAACAAGGTGTAAAGTTATTATAGACACTATGCATGTTTTTCTCTTGGGGAGGATATGTAAAAGTGAAGGTTACAGTGGTTTGGATATGGTCTCTATCAACGACGTTAATATAGACATAACTATGGCTGTAGTAAATTTTTTGACATAACTTTGGTCATAGTAAAATTTTCCATTAACATTCCTAATAACAACCAATTAACATTTTTTTTTGCCAAATAAAAGGAATTTTGAAAATATATTGTTTTGGTCTCAACTATGTGATGAGGGATCACACCTACCTATCAACTAAGTCAGTCCCATAGTGAGTGGGTTAAGTTCACCATCAGACGCTAGGGTATGTTTACTATCTATATTTCCTTAAACCTACATGCATGTCAAAAACAAGAGAAGAAGCCAAGTGGGGAAAACTTGTTTCCAAATGGTTGTCCTAAGATTTGTGTGCAACCATCCAATCAAACTATTGTTTTTATGCCTTTCTGGTAAATCTACACTCACTTCAAATGGTGACCTTCCTCATTCTTCTTCAAATATCATTAATCAATAAAACTTGACAATGTGGATAATCAAATTTAAATTACTTTTAGGAAACGTATTCCAAACCAAATATGAAACCCATGCATAATAAAATAAATCAATAAAAATATATATTTGAATGTGGGGGGGTGTGGGGGGGGAGAAAATTGATATATATTATTTACAAAGTAAATGTGACAATAATTTGGATACCTAAATCCTATAGTACCACTTCCTTCATTAGAGTCTAGATCATATCATCCTTATCCGTGAGTACCCATCCTTGTGTTGATCATGGTATTGAACCTTACTGTAGTGGAGAATCCAAATGGAGGTTGATTGCTCTCCACAAAATATTGTTCCATTGTTGTAAGAACCATACGTTGGATCTTATTGAATAATGGAAACAAGGGAAACTGAACTTTGTTTCCCAAAAAATCTTGATTTATCCATAGTATAAACACTTTCAACCATTTTTCTATGTCCCTCTATCCACCCTAAATATTATATTCATAGGCCAGGGATGTGATAAACTCAAGGTTGGAGTGAGTGCATGTCATACATGTGTAGGGCATGCACAAATTTCACTCAACATTTTATGTTCTCAAGCTTTCCTTCCTTTTTTAGTGTTTTGAGAGACACTCACAGTTTTAATACTGATCAAATGCAGCCAACCATGCATTTCCTTAAGCAAAACCATGAGGCTTACACATGTCCTAAAGAAAAAGCATATCTAGGTAGTAAATTGTTGGAAAAGCTCCATATAGTCATGTAATTTTCTTTTATTTCACTTATTTTTTACTTGAAGTGCCAAATATCTATATAGCATTGACTAAGAGTGTTAAATATTCATAAACAAACTAAGGTTTCAAGTTGGGTAGTGATTCTTCAAAATTGTTGTAGCTAATATTTTCTCTACCTAGGAATGCTATGGGGATCTTTATGACCATATTCAAATTAGACAACCAATATTTGAGGCTCAGTGAAAATTGATTTGATGGAAGAATTCTAGGCTTGGATGTTGACTCATAAATCATTTTTCCAAGTTAACAAAGATATATGGGTCAAATGAGTCATCAAATATTACTAGTTGTGGGATGAATAATGATGGGATTCACCATGTTATATGGAGTTATACTTGTACAAGAAGTACTTAGGATAACTAAATTGGCATCGTTAATATTGTAAACAACTCACTTCAATATAATGTCTTTACCCAAGAATGTAATCATTATAATCTCTAGGTACAACAAATAATTTTATGTTCCTTTGAGTCCTTTCTCATTTCTCAAGTTGATGGCCTTATGAATGGTGAATGGTGTGTAGGAAAATTTCAAGCATGCATGGAGTTTCTAAAATCAAACTATTTGAATTAAGAGGAGAATTATCTATCTCATCAAAATTTTATATGATTTTTAAGGAAATTCTTTCATGGGATTTATTTGCATATGTTGTGAAATGTAAATCTAGTTTGCAAACTTTTTATGAATGTGGAGGGTGTGGGAAAGTAGAACGGTTAAGGTATTTCAATTTAGAACATAGTTCAAACACACATGTATTTAATTTAGTGTGAATTTGAGCTTAAGGTGATAGAGTCCTTCCTCGAGCAAATTTCAAATAAAATGAGGATATTTATGAAAGTTATGTATGTTTAAGAAACAAGTTAATTTTTATAAAGCTTTGGCTTGTTCCTTGGAGAGGAGTCACATGCTTATTTATCAATGGCCATGAACATACATGGATTGGATATTAGTGTATTGGACCTCTAAGTTGTGGTTGTAAATTGAAGGCATCATGGTTGTGTATCTTTGCACTTTGAAAAATAAATTTGACTCATTCATATGCATGAGTTGGAGGAACTTTCAACTCTCTTCTATTGAACACACTAGGGACACTAAGAGGGGCGGTGAATCCGTGTTCTATGCTTTTGCCTACTTTTATTTCAATCAAAACTTATTCAAACACATTCATTAATCATTAACTGTATTCAAATCAATATTGATAAGAACTCATCAACAAGTACACAAATAGAACACAAGATGTATATGGTAATTCAATAATATAAATACTAGTAATCTCAAATGGAGTATATTACAATCACTTGGTAGTCATCCTCAGTGTTCTAATTGATTTCTATCAGTGGTAAACCACTTGGTTATCTTCTTCCCTATGTCAGTGATAAACATTGATCATCTTCTGCCCTCAAACAATGGTTTCCCATTGTTATTTGTTATTTCTCTTCCCATGAGAAATGGTTTCCCACTGCTATTTCTCTACCCACGAGCAATGGTTACCCACTGCTAATTCTCTGCCACAATTTATCCTCTTCCTTCAATAATTTTGTACAGCCTTCAAGTTAATTTATCAACAATATGTGCACTTCAATCAACAATTATGTACCAGAGTCTTTAACCATTTTTGAACCATAAACTCGACCCCCCACAAGTCCGAGGAATCTGACCCAACTTGAAAAGACACTCATCAGATTTGACACGAGCTATAACTTCCGTGTTTTAAGTTTTCCAAGATTCCGCACCGATTTTTCGAGGTGGACATTTTAGTACCAGGGTACTAAAATGTCTGCCCCGGAAAATAGGCGCGGAATCTCGAAAAACTCAAAACATGAAAGTTGAACCTCTTTTCAATACCTTTCCAATGGTACCAATATCATTCAATTCCAAATTTTGGAGATAAAGTTATTTCAAAATTAAAAATATATTATTCTCTCTCTCTCTCTCTCTCTCTCTCTCTCTCTCTCTCTCTCTCTCTCCTATTTTCTTATTTAGGATACTTTTTTAAATATTTTTTATTTTCATTTTTAAAAGATTAAGTAATATATATATATATATATATATATATTATTTCAAAATTACTCCACTATCATCTTAGTTAATGTGAGATTTATATTTTAAAGGAGTTGGAAGTAGTGATAATATAGAATACTATATATTTATTAGTTCAAGTATATTTATCATATTTCGAGATGATTTTTTAAAGATCTTAACCAAGGTGAGGTTTATATGAAGTTAGTTATTGTCAAATAAAAATATGACACATAAGCATCATTGAATTCTATATGTCCAACTCAACCATAATGGTTGACCAAAGTTATTGAAATTCTATTGGTTTGAGAAATCCAACTCATCCATGGCACATTTTTTTATAAGGCCCATTTTAGACCCCAAATTTCCTCTAATCGAAAGTGTTGAGGGGACTAACTTGATGAGTACAATGTGCTCAACAGGATTGAGCCATTTTTCACCCCATTTCTCAAAGTTCCCCTTAATTTTCCTTATAATATCATTCCAAATTTATGTGCTAGGAGAGGAGAGGGAGATAGGCATACCTAGATAATTGAATTTCTTTTAGGTATTGGTATAGAAAAATCTTAAAATTATTGCAATGTCATGGAGAATTTTTATTCTAATATGCCACCCATAAATTTTACTTTTGTCTTCATTGATTACTCCTCCTAAAGCGTCCAGAAAGGAATCCAACTCTACTTTGAATCTAGAAGCAATCATTGTTGATGCTCCTCCTAAGAGAAGTGTATCGTCAACAAATTGTGAGTGGTTTAGAGCTTGGATGCCTCTGGTAATAATTATGACCAAAAGATTTCCATTTCCTCTTTCCATTTCTAGTTTTCTACTTAGAGCCTCCGCCACTATGATATACATGGAAGGGGACAAAGGGAATCCCTGTCATAGAACTATGTTTCTTTTGAAGAAACGAGTGAGCATGTCGTTAACCAATGGGGCAATTCAGGGTCCACTAACACAAGCCTTAATGCTGCTAATAAATTTATTGCCAAAACCAAATTTATTCATAACTTTAAAAAGGAAAGATAGTCTTACCCGATCGAAAGCATTCATCGTGTTGATTTTTATTAGCATTCTGATTTCCTTGTTCTCTGTGCTTGAGTGAACCGCTTCTTGCACCATTATTATGTTGTCTATAATATGCATGTTTTGCATGAATCCACCCTAGTTCTTAGAGATTATTGTTGGAAGAATATTCTTCAATCTATTTGCCATGATCATGATGAATATTTTATAGGATTTGCACAACGAGATTGGGTAGAATCTCGAAAAAGTTGTTGGGTTTTCCTCTTTGTGGATGAGAGCTAAGAATGATGGGTTCATTCCTCCTCCCATCTTTGCTTCTTTTGTATATAGGGATACATATTTTTAAGATCCTCCTTCTATGGACTAGCAAGGTCGGTAGAAGTGAATAGTAAATCCATCTGGTCCAGGGGCTTTATCCAGGGAAAGAGACCATATTGCTTCAACAATTTCAACCTCCTCTATGATTTTTGTTTAAATTTGAGTTTTCTACCTCTATTATCATAGAAGGGAGAAGTTCGAGTCTATCAGGGCTGGTCTTTCTTCAGTATACAGTTGTTGGAAATGATCTTTGGTCGCGTCCTTTATATCTGTAAATTTTGTAATTTGGGAACCATCTAGTCATCTGACTTCTCTTAATTTGTTTCTTTGTTCTCTAACTTTTGCTCGAAGATGGAAGAAGGAGGTGTTTTTATCCCCTGTTTTAATCCAAAGGGTCCTAGACTTCAACCTCCATTGCTCCTCTTCTTCTCTCTGGGGTAGATCTGGTAGCCAGTTTATTTCTCCTCATTTTAAAGTTGTGTGGTGATCTCTATGGTCTCCATTTCCAATTGAATGGATTCCAGGTATGTTGTGAACTGCTCTCTTTTCTCCCCAGGGTTGATGTAAGAGTTCTTTGCCTAAATCTTGAGTGTTAATTTGGTATTTTTAAGCTTTTTCTCCAACACATAGGAGGGAGAACCAAAGACCGGGAAATCCCGAGAGGAGGATATTAGGTTAAGGGCACGTGGATCATGGAGTCACAAGGGATTGAAGCGGAAGGGGATTGGGTCGAGATCTAGTTGATCATGAATGATAAGAACAATGGGTTTGTGATTTGATGAAGTGGAGGGGATGATGTAAGAGGTTACAGAATTATTGTAGATAAAAAAAACTCACTGTGGAGAAGAAAACGGTCCAATTGAGTGGCTATATGACCTAGTCCAAGTCTTCGGTTTGACCGTGTGAAATTCCCATTTACAGGTTTGAGATTGATTAAATCCCAATTCGTCATGAAATCTTCCATATGTTCTCGAAATGGATCTCTTACAACATCCCCTCCTCTTTTCTCATTTTTGTTCATAATTGTATTGAATCCTCTAGCCAATATGTTGTTCTTGGCCGAGAGGGAGTTATTGAGATTATGGAGAGATGACCAATAGAGATTTGTTTCCCTATAATGCATGGACATATACAAATTAAAGATGTTGAGTCTATTACATGAATTTGTGTTGATTAACGATGTCAAGATCCAATGTTGAGTTTGAAGATGGTTATCAAGGACAAATACCCAAGGTCCCACATAGTGCATATGCCTCCAGAGGCTCCCCATGAGCTGACTGCTTTCCCTTCACATATTTTCCAATTCGTTTTTGCTAGTATCACCATTTCCTCTACCTCTAATTGTTTCTATTGGAGATGGATGATAGTTGGTTTCTCTTTACTTATCATCTCTTTTAGGGTTGATCCTTTGATTAAACTACCCATCCCTCGACATTTCTAGGAGATGACCTTCATCATTGGTGTGGTTTGTTTCCTCCCCCATAATGGGGTCTTTTATTTCCTTAATTCCTAGTTGAGTTTCTGCTGCCAATACTTTTCTCTATTATGACTTGGGTTCCCAAATCTTTTTCTTTGTTCGCCTCCTCTTCGCTCTTTTCCTTGGATGAGTTTATCCCTATTTTCCTCTGTGATCATTCTTGTTCGGGTACACAGGGTACTACCAAAGGACCGAACACCAAGAGCAACCACTTCACATAAACAGATCACAGATCAACACACCGATGTTTTGACATGGTTTAAACCCTCTTGAGGGAAACACTCCACGGCCCCGGCCAAATAGCTTCTACGGGACAATTTATTATGCAAAGAAAGAAAGTTACAAATGAGCTTCTCATAATCGATCAACTAAACAATGACCCTCCATGCTCTTTAAATAGAGATCATGGACCAATCGGGTGTTAAACCACGGATCAAGGTTAGGTTTGATCTAAGAGAAGTTGAGCCGTCGGATCACTCTATCGGGAACATATCGTGACCGTCGGATTAAGTATTTACAAATGCATACTAATGCATACTAAAGAAACACACTATCCCTAATGGATATATTACACAAGTTGATCTTAACTAACTCCTAAGTGTCTAAATATCCTAACATCCCCCCTTAAGAACAACTTGGGATAAGATTGAAGGATTTACAAAAGTGACACTATTAGGAGAAGGAATGAGGCATTAGAGCCTATCCCCCCTTAATGACAAGTTCCTGAACTCCTAACATAGATCGAAGTTTAGAAAACTTCGCTTCTGTAAGAGACTTAGTGAAGATGTCTGCAACTTGATCATCTGTAGGGCAAAAGAGCACTTCAAGAACACGATCATGAACAAGATTTCTGATGAAGTGCATATGTAGCTCAATGTGTTTGCTGCGTTGATGTAGAACTGGATCTTTGGCAAGCTTGATGGCACTTTGATTGTCGCACCAAAGTGGAGTAGGTTGCTGCTGCTCAAATCCAAACTCTGAAAGGATCTGTCGAAGCCATAAAGCTTCCTGACTGGCATTAACTGCGGCTCGATATTCTGCTTCTGCTGAAGAAAGAGCAAGAGCTTGTTGTTTCTTACAAGCCCAAGTGATAGGTCCAGATCCCAGACTGAAAACATAACCTGCAGTAGACTTTCGATCATCAGGATCACCAGCCTAATCTGAATCAGTGAAACCAACCAACAAAGGTTTCCCCCCTGTACTGTAATGAATCCCAAACTGAACTGTACCTCGAATATATCGAAGTATTCTTTTAGCTGCTTTCCAGTGACTTTCATGAGGTGTCTGCATATAACAGGAAACACAACCAACGGCAAAGGAAAGGTCAGGATAGGAATGAGTCAAGTATAAGAGACTACCAACAAGCTGACGATACAAGGTGGCATCGACTTCAAGTGAAGTACAAGTGGCAGAAAGTTTGACTCCAGACTGGAAGGGAGAAGGGGCTGGTGTACAATCTTCCATGTGAAAGCGACGAAGAAGGTCACAAGCATACTTAGACTGAGAAAGAAAGATTCCTTCTATGGTTTGCAGGACTTGGAGACCAAGAAAATAATGCAAATGTCCTAAGTCTGACATTTCAAAATTTTGTTTAAGACTGGATTTCACATGGGTTATAAGCTTAGGGTCACTACCAGTAAAAATAAGGTCATCAACATATAGAACAAGTATGATGAGATGGTTTCCTACTTTCTTGGTATAGACATTGGGGTCAGAATGGCATCTAGAAAAACTAGTGTCAAGGAGAAAGTTATCCATTTTGGCATACCAAGCTCTAGGAGCTTGCTTAAGGCCATATAAGGATTTCTTAAGGCGGCAGACAAGGCTAGAGTTATTCTGAACATAGCCAGGAGGTTGTTCCATGTAAATTTTCTCCTGTAAATCACCATGTAAGAAGGCAGACTTGACATCCATTTGATGCACTTCCCAGTTGTGTAAGGCTGCAAGGGAAAGAACAAGGCGGATGGAGTTCATTTTTGCGACAGGAGCAAAGGTTTCATTGTAGTCAATCCCTTCAACTTGGGAAAAACCTTTGGCAACTAACCTTGCCTTAAGTCTTTCAACACTTCCATCTGATGCATACTTAGTTATGTAGACCCATTTACATCTGACAAGTTTTCTTCCTTTTGGAAGAGGTACAAGATCCCAAGTATCATTCGCCATTAAGGAACGATATTCTTCATCCATGGCTGCATCCCAATCTGGATTCCTTGAAGCTTCTGCAAAAGTTTCTGGATCATGATTCTCAGAAACTTGAGCCAAAAGAGAAGAGGCTCGCTGAAACTGAGAACGTGTTCGATGTTGATCTCTAGGATCACTGGCAAGATCAACAGCTACTTCACATGTTGAACGGACCCATCGAGGAAGCACTTGTGCTGGTGCAACTGGAGGAACATGAGCAGGCGGAGGTGGATTTTCATCCTCACTATCATTATCAGAAACTGGAGTTGGAAACCTATCAAGGAAGTTGGAAGAAGAAGAAGAAGGCACAAACGCCGAATCAGGCTCGCAGGCCAAAGATGGCACAATCGCCAAGTTAGGCTCGCAGGCCAAGAGATTTTCATCAAATTTAACATCTCTTCTAATGATTATATCATGAGAATGTGGTTGAAGAAGTCTATAACCTTTTACATCTTCAGAATATCCAACAAATATGCACTTTTCACTTTTAGGCTGCAATGCTTTCCGTTTTTCATCCGGAATGTGAGCCCATGCTTCACTACCAAACACACGAAAGTGACTTACATCAGGTTTAGTTTTACTCCATGCTTCTTCCGGTGTTATAACTTGTAATGCTTTTATGGAGGTGCGATTAACTATGTAATTTGCACAATTTATGGCTTCAGCCCAAAATTGAAAACTTAGTCCCTTAGATTGGATCATACAATTAGCCATTTATTTTAAAGTGCGGCTCTTCCGCTCAGCTACACCATTTTGTTGTGGTGTATATGGAACAGTGTGTTGTTGTTGGATGCCTTGTTCAGTGCAAAAAGTAGTGAATTGTTTGTTAACATATTCTCCTCCATTGTCAGATCTTAATTTAATAATTTGATGACCAGATTGTTTTTCAACAAGGGCCTTGTAGGCCAAGAACATGTTAAATACTTCGCTCTTAAGTTTTAGGAAATAAACCCAAGTGCGTCTGGTGTAATCATCAATGAAAGTTAAGAAATATTTGAAACCAGAAAAGGAAGCAGATGGAAGAGGACCACACAAGTCACTATGCACAAGCTCCAAGGGAACCGAGGCGTGCCAAGAGGCACGTTTGTCAAAACTGTCCCGATGATGTTTTCCGAGTACACAACCCGAACAAACACCATCTCTGCAAGATACCATCGGAAGACCTGTCACCATATTTTCTTTACATAGTTGTTGCAATGAGCGATAATTTAAGTAACCAAATCGATCATGCCAAAGTTTGCTCAAGTTATCACTATGAGCAAGAAAAACTGAAGGGAAAGGTGATGACCCAAAGTTGTTAAACTTGTACAACTTGGTAATATCATCAACAATTCCGATAGCTAGGACCTGTTGAGGATCTTGAAAATCCTTGATTACAACTTGGTGAGGTGTAAAGGTCACAGTTTTACCTTCACCAGAATGAGTGATCTGATAGACTGATAACAAATTGTAGGAAATTATTGGAACACATAGTACATCACTAAAATGACCATTATCTACTGGAACTGTTCCAGCTCCTACAACACTTAGAGATCTATCATCACCAACAAATATTTGTTTGGTGTTACATTCATGCACAATAGAAAAGATGGCTTGATCCTTAGCCATATGATAAGATGCTCCAGAATCAATGAGCCATTCATTTGAAGTAGAAGAAGAAGATGCATTATAAGAATAACCAGAAGCACAAAGTGCATGTCCATGAGAGGCAGATTCTAAAGGCGAATCTAGGCTGATGTGGTGCTTCTTCATTGTTGCTTCCAAGGCTGCCATCTTCTTGAAACACTTCGATTCATCATGATTATCTTTTCCGCAATAGTTGCAATGACGCTCAGTTTTCTTGCCTTTTGGCTTGGATCCTTTGTCATTTTTTAAAGAAAGAGTTGACTGAGAGGGTTTGGGACCCTTGTTTGACTTATTATTGTGAAAATTTTGTTTCTTAGGAAGCTTGGACTTTTCTTTCTGTTGGGACAATAAAGCTTTCCCAGATGTATCTGCATTGTTGATTATTCCAAGATGAATGAGTTTATCTTGTTCTCTAATCAAGGAATCACAAAAGGATTCAAGACTAGGCTCTTGATAGCTAGCTTCATTCAAGGATGCTTTCATGGAGTAAAATGTAGATACAAAAACAGAATATGCAGGTCCAAGTTTGGAAAGAATATGATAAATGCATTGTTTGTCTTCCCTCTCAATCTTACATTCTGCACATAAGAGTTTAAGAGTTTTGTACTTAGACAAATAATCTTGAATGCATGAAAAGTCACTTGGATTTAAAGAAATCAACTCATTTTCGAGTTGGTGACCTCGAATTTCATTGTGTTTACCAAACATAGATTCCAACTTGTCCCAAGCAGCATTAGGTTCATTAATTCCAGATATGTGGAATCGCAAATCAGTAGAGATTGACATCCCAATCAATCCACGAGCTTCATCACATCTATTTGCCCATTTTATTTTCTTATCATCATCAGTGGGTTCTTTTTCTTTCCCTAAGGTAATTCTGAAAAGTCCCCTACTTCGTAGAACATCCTCCATACGATATTTTCATGAGAAATAGTTGGAACTGTTAAGTAGAATATCACAAGGGGCGGCCATATTTATAAATTAATGGTTGTAAAAGCAGAAACCAATAGTCTGGATGTGAAGAGCTCGAAAAAATAGGCAGTTTCAAAAAAAAGGCACTGAAAACTGACTATGTATGATGAAGTTATGCTTGAACAAAGAAACTGTTGAAGATGTTCCCAATAGTGACGTGGCAGCTAGAGAATGTCCAGCAAAAAAAAAAAAAAAACCCCTTCTTCCCAAGATGAACCTTTTGACAATCACTTTACAAGAAAGTTGCTTTAAGTGAACCACTTTTGTAAAATAAGTGATTTCACTTTTACAATGATATTATTTTTAAATAGTGCAACAAATAAAAAAAACTTAAGTGACTCACTTGTATTTTTATTATTTAAGTGAGATGCACTTTTACAATAAAATAACTTGAAAATAGAAATTGCATGCACTTTTTCTTTTAAAAGTAACTTCCTAAGACTTGAACTCAAGACCTATTAAGGAATAAAGAAACTTTGAACCAAGTCAGCTAGATTAAAAGGTATGTTAAATATGGGAATGAGGAAGAGTTTTTTTTTTTTTTTACTCTACTTGCTCGGTTTACGTGCTTCCCTTTTTCCTGCAAAACAAACCACAAATCGAAACAAGAAAAACTTTTCCACACTTGTGGAGTTAGATCTTGTTAGCTTGCCCGGAAAGTCTACGTTTTCTCTATGTTTCTGATTTGCCGAGATCGCGCAACGTGCACGGCAAAGAGCATACGCAGCCGAGAAAAACCCTTTCCCTTTCTGTTTCTGATTTGCCGAGATCACTCAAGGTGCACGGCAAAAAGCATACGCAGACGGGAAAGCAACAATCCGAACCCAAAAAAAATCTAACAGTAAAAAAATGATGAAATATGATATTTTTTCCTTTTAAAAAAAGAAAATAAAAAAATGCGTCATTGTAACATTATACCTTCAGATCTGATGAAATACGCGTTTCTGGAGCAACCGGGAACCATTTTCGATCAAACGAAAATTATTTCCCAATGGAAACGATGCTCCGGACGTAATGGACCACCTCCCACAGCCCAGAAATACACAGAAATACCAGAACTAGAAACCCTTTCGAGTTTCGGCAACAGCAGTTCAAGATCTAGATCAAAACCAAAAGCGGCACTTCATAAAAGCTCTGATACCATGTTCGGGTACACAGGGTACTACCAAAGGACCGAACACCAAGAGCAACCACTTCACATAAATAGATCACAGATCAACACACCGATGTTTTGACGTGGTTTAAACCCTCTTGAGGGAAACACTCCACGGCCCCGGCCAAATAGCTTCTACGGGACAATTTATTATGCAAAGAAAGAAAATTACAAAAGAGCTTCTCATAATCGATCAACTAAACAATGACCCTCCATGCTCTTTAAATAGAGATCATGGACCAATCGGGTGTTAAGCCACGGATCAAGGTTAGGTTTGATCTAAAAGAAGTTGAGCCGTCGGATCACTCTATGTCGGGAACATATCGTGACCGTCGAATTAAGTATTTACAAATGCATACTAAAGAAACACACTATCCCTAACGGATATATTACACAAGTTGATCTTAACTAACTCCTAAGTGTCTAAATATCCTAACAATTCTTCTTCTGTAGTCTCTTCACTTTCCTCTTCTTCTAGATGTGGTTGGGATTTCCTTCTTGTAAGGATTTTGTTGGGTTGAGAGGGCTTATCCAAAGGAGGATCAAACAATCCCAGCTTATCATCATTCAGGGAGTAGGTGAAAGGAGGAGGGATATGAAGGTTGTGGGAGGAGATGGGATTTTCTACTGAAATATCTCAATTGACCAGGATTTCTTCAAAGGGGGTTTCTTCCAGATGTAACGCTGCATATTTATTGGTACTTGGAAGAAAAAACGTTAGAATGGGGGAGGGGAACCTTGCACTGTTGTTGCGTAGGATGGAAAAGAGGAGGTAGGTAGGGGTGATTGGGAAGGGACCAGAAGTGAATGTTGCGAGGTCGAGGGGAATCCAAAAGCCGTGGTTTGCTTCCTAGTAAACTACTTTTTCTTCTCTTTTTTCCATGGTTCCTCTTTTTTGTTTGTTGCCAATGGAGGGCTTTGATCTTCTTACAATTCTTTGTAAAGTGTACATACTCGTGAATGGAAGCGTTTCATAATCCAACTTTTGAAGATGCTTCCAATTATACAGAGAGTAGAACTGCTTCTGGTGTCCCTTTCTCCAGATATACTTCTACACATATCCTAGAGTATGCAAACATTCCTTCTTTAAGTTCTGATTTATCAATATACTTGACAAGCTTATTCCCAATGTCTCTCATGGATTCATCCCCCCAACAATCTAATGGAAGATAAGGAAGTCCGACCCACACTAGAACAAATAAGGGCACATCCAGTTCCGAATCGAATTTTGGAGTCCAACACTTCTGGTACATTCCTCGATTTTCATATAAATATGGTCCATTCCTTAAGATTAAGTCTTTATTGGCTTATAACTTGAAGATAAAGGCATAAAATACTTTTCCACAAAATAAATGAGAGCTTTCCTTTGATTAATACAACCCAGTTTTTTTGTATCCATTTTTCCATATTCTTCGACAATGGCCAGATGTCGGTGAATTAACTAATCAGTCCTTGATTTGTAATAGCCATTGCCATTGACCTTGAAGATGTGTGTGGGAACTCAACCTTTGGAATATCATCTAATTTCTTAACAAATTTTGAAGGTTAGGATTACTTCGTGGGGATGAGCGAAAATATTGAAGCCTAGAATGCCATGCCATCTTCGTTCGGGGAGGGAGGGAGACACCCTCTAAGGGATTCATCCATGAACACGCAGCTGCAAGAGTCGAGCGGGAACCAAACGACGACTAGGGTTTTGTTAGATTATAACAATTGATTATTCTATTTTTATTGTCGTTTTCTTCAGTTTTTCATATTTTTTCTAATAGTGATGAACAAATTTAATGTTTGTAGCACTAGTTAATTATACGCCAATTGTTTATGGAACCCTTATTTTATATCATATAATGATTTTGATCTCATCACAAGTAATGCACGTGGGCTGATGTTTTAACATTGTAAACTAATATTACACACAAACACCTCCTCAAGGGTTGGGGGCATGCCCCATACACTGTCCATGCTCCCCAACCTTAAGGAATTCGTCAAGTGAGAAAAACGGGATTGAAGAAAAATAGCATAAAATAAGATGCAGAAATAAAACACATAAACACAATACAAGAGAGATACCAATATACGTGGTTCACCCAATATGGGCTACGTCCACATAGAAATTGCCAATCCTTTTATTATATCGTCCAGCAAATGAAGGGATACAACCCGCAAAACATATGATGCAACTTCCTCTTCACTCTCTCATAGTCTCTCTCACACAATCACATAGATCATCTTTCACAATACTCTACAGCTGCAATAAATTTCTCTCATACATAAAGAGGGTTGCCTTCTAGGGATAAAATCCCTAACATAAATTCTACTGTCATATCTGATATCAAATGAACAGTTTAGATTGACTACGAAATTACAACATTTTACAAGGCAATAAAAAATTTCTCTTGGGGGCTCCGCCTCCAAATCCCCGCTAGAACAAGTGTACAATCCACCTGCACAACATATAAAATTGGGGTAAAAACACGGCTGAACAACAAGATCTCTAAATCATGAAGATAATCAAGCTCCATAACCAACATCAAGGGCTTCCCTTCGTGTCCCCAATATGCCCCCAACACTCAGGGACTTCACAAGGAACATCACTTCAAAAATGAGACAGCCTCAATACTTAGGGGTACTCTAGGACTGTCTACGAGGACATGCCCACCTAAAAATACATTTAAATTGCTTTAAAGTAAGGTGGGGATCATCATCACCCCTCACCTTTCCTTTTCTCTCTATATAAACCTCCCAAACTAACTTGTTTTCCCCCTCGTAAAATGCACTAGTTTGAACACATTAAGGAGGTCAAAGTTGGATTTCTATAAAAAACAACATTCAGAGGCATAAAAGTGTGGACAAGTATTTTCTACCTTCTTACAAATGATTTTCAGGAGCATTCTTTAATTGAAAACATGGAGAAGCATCAATCTTTTACCATTGTTTTGGGTAAAAAAGTTATAACAATTGGAATTGAAATAAGATGGTTTGTCTTCACATTTCCATAGATATTGATAATTTATTGTGACATAGATGCAAAGGACCTTGCAAAATTTGATTGAGCATAACTAATGGCTTGAGACTTGTTCCATTTCATTTTTTGTTATGGCAATATTACTATATGATTTAAATGATCATATGATGTATCATTGCATTTCATTTTTTAAGCATTTATGATTTTACAATGGGAACACTAAAATTCTACTAGTTTGAATACTAACTTGCAAATCGTGCAATTGTCAATTGAATAACAGATGTTGCTACTTTATTTCTATAACTTTGTGACTAAATATGCATAATTTTTATTCATTCCAAATATTTAATAATTAATATGGGGTCCCCTCTATAAAGGAACCTAGCCTCTCCTATGACATCCCCTAAAATGTGGAGGGTTTCTCCACACACTCCTAAGATGCATCCCACACAAAACTTAATGGAAGATTGTTTTGAACTAGTAATTTGTCGATAACTAGAATACATTTTTATCACGCATATATGTTATCTAACGTAATTAGGTCTTTTAATAAATTATTAGCACTGAAATTTTGAGTCTCGGATAAAGTCAACTATTTTTTTCCTTTTTAATCCCTATTTTTACATTTTCTGAGTTGGAGAGTTGTAGGCTTGAAGATATTAATTGTTCACCTCCACTCAATGGCTTTGGAGGTCAATATCGGACATTATCAACTTTCATGGTCCTAGTTCACGTATCTCTAGGTTACTAGACGAGGATAAAACCCAATCCATTCACGAGTGTGTGCCATCATGATCGCAGGCCCTATGAATACAAATTCAACTTTGCAAAAATTAATAATTGAAGAGGATTAGAATTGTAATAGGATGGGTTGTAATCATTTAGTTCCATATTTTATATGTTCAATTTATATTTTTGACAAAATGCATTTGCTTTTAAAAAAGTAGAAAAAAAAAGAAGCATGACTACCTCGTATATTTCCCATTCTAAGAACGTTCCATGTTTTATGACCAAGGATGTTGAGTCAAATCTTATCAAGTTGCTCAAAAGAATAATCTTGAAATAGGATGCCAAGAGGATTTGTTGGAACATCTATCATGTGTCTACGAGCCATTAGAAAATCAAAGCCTCATAATGGTGCCTAGATGCTAGGTCTTGTAATCCCCTAGATGTTTGGCTCTATAATCCCCTAGATTAAGGTTTTTTTGTAGCAATGGTATCTTGTGGCACTCGTGCAATTAAAATAAACTCAAATTCTATGTTTTTAAATAGAATTGAGACCTCCAAAACACATGCAACAGAGAAAATTTGAAGTCATAAAGAGGAAACCGAACAATTAAAAATATGTAGAAAATTGTTGTTGTGGTGATCAAACAAATCACCGATTGAGACTACTATGGAGCAAGCCAAAATTAGTAAACATCATTGTGGAGAAATCCATATTATATACTATAGATAAGTGAATGGCATGAAAATATTGGGAAAATGCCCAATTTGGAAGGTGCAAGAAAATTCATAAAAATGTGCCCAAAGTAAAAGGGATTATTAAAAGCTTGAGAAAAAGTTCAAAATAACTTATATTTGAAGGTTGAGTAATCACAAGGGTGTTATTTAAATTATAGATGAAAAGAATGTGTTGGTTAAAAACATCGAGGATTTGGTCATTGACAATATTGACAAATAAAAATGGCCTTAAAAAATAAAAACAAATTCTTTTTTTTTATTTTCCAATTTTTTTAAACATAAGTCAATATCAAAAATACAAATTGCCACATAAATATGAAAAAAGAAAAAATTGATGTATAGAATGTCAAATGAAACATCCACGATGGACACTAATCATGATCATTGTCCATTCAAAAGTAATAAATACAAAATTCCATCATAGATATAATGTATGTATCTCATCTTCCTGAGTCGTGTACAATGATTAATCTAGCAACTAGCTATCGGTTCCTTCTACTCCTTTTACAAGCGAAGACATTGGTTCACCCTCTCATTAAAGCAACCCAATGGTCGGATATGGATGGTTGGCAATGGGTGTCTCACATTGTGTAGAAGGTGGTGTTGAGGTTAAGACAACAACGTCCTCAATCTCAATGTCATCCCTTCCCCCCAAAAAATATTGTGGGTCATCCTCCCTTGCCCCCTATGCTTGTACCTCCTCATATTTTAGGGGCCTTCTCCATAATAGGCATGACAATGTATACCCTCCACCATGCAAATGTGTGTGTGCGCACGCACACAAAGTTTACTTGTGTATATAGCATGTAAAGGTGAATGTAGCAAAATGATAATAAGTGTAATACATACTTAAAATATAATACATTTAACATCAAAACCCTAAATAGCCTCGAAGTCCAAATACATCATGCAACAACAAATAGCTACATATAATTAAAATCTTCCCCTATATTAGGATAACTACATATCAATGGATGTCTCACACTGTGTAGAAGGTGTTGTTGACACAAGCACATTCTCCACACTCTCAATCTCATCCTCCCCCACTACAAATAGTTATACACCAAATTTAAATAACAAGGGTGAATATAGAAAAATGGCAAAAGTGTGATACATCTTTGAAACAAAATACACTTAATATTGGGGCTCTAAATGACCTCCAAAGTCCAAAAAACATTATGTTACAACAAATAACTACAAATCATCCAAAGCATCCCCTATATTAGGACACTCATCATCAATACCACCCCATTGACTCCTAGGGACATTAGTGCTATTGCTTGGTGCTACTTGTGGATGCAATTCCATCCAACCTAGTGTTGATTTTGATGAAATTGGCTAATCCAAACATTAAAAATAAGGCGTGAGCATAGCATGCCTATTACGTGGTTTCAGCTTAAGTGGAGTACATTTTATTTGAGGTGGTGACAAATGAGTTGAATAGTAAATAACACCAACAATAGGGTATAGAGAGGCCTTGGTGCTCTTCATTAAATGTAAATCCTGTACCTTCATACATGATGGAATCCAATCTTGAAAGATTACATTCCACCAATCTTGAAAATTGTTAATTCTTGAGCTATGAATAGGATATGAAATTATATTTTCTTCATGGGATGTTCTATGAGTGTGGAACCTCTCAAACACCCTTGAACTATTAATGCCAATGTTAAAAGAATAAAGAAAAGGGTAGAAAAAGAAAGAGCAAGAGAACACTAACTTTTAGTTCAAGAATTTAATATTTCTAATTACAGCTTCCAACAAAAATAAAAGTAAAAAAATGACGCCAAAAACTCTAATTTTGAGCTTATATTGGTTTTTTCACAAGATAATAATTTTTCCCCAAAAAATGCAAAATTTTCCAAACAATGGTTTTCCCTCGTGTCGAAGTTGGTGATTCTTCATCTATGATTTAAACACTCGTCAAAATTACTTCTTAGAATAAAAATTGTATGCTTCATATATTAAAAAAAAATTGATATAATTCTCGAATCTTCCTGGTTAAAATCATTGTGGATTTTTACCTTGCAATTAAACAATTATTTGACAATATGGTACAAAAAGAGGAAAATAACATTCCATGACGTTATAATGAAGTGGAATATTGGAGCAATGTTAGCGGAAGATATAGACAATGTGTCAAATCTCGACATCCAAAGTAATTGAGAATTAGAAGGAACAAGGATCAAGCGCCAACTCTACAATCCAATGTGACCAAGAATCACAAGAGAAGTATATTGCCAACAAAAAATTTAACAAAACCTTCTTGAACAAGGGCAAGTAAATCACTTGAATCTTGCTCACAAAAGTAAAAGAATTAAAACATGAGGATATATCAATCTCAAAATTGACATAGAAACACTCTACCAACACAATAGAATCGGGCAAGTTTTCTGAAGTCTAAAGTATAGAGAAGGAAACCTATACAAAACCAATCGAAATATAAAAATATATATATATATCGCTAATGACAAAATTTCATAACTAACATTTCCTCAAAAGTGTGGAAATGTCAAAAAATCAAGATCAAGAAGCAAGTTGCAAGGATGTTTCATTGTCATCCTAATCACAAGACCCGTCATATTAATCAAACAACTTACCAGCATTAACATCACCCTGGATAAAAATGACACTCCCCTTACATTGTTTGAAGAATCGTAGTAATCAAAGAAGTTCAATTCAATATCACAACCAGCATACAGTTGCCAAAAAGAATCCACCAGGACAAATCAACTCTTTTACCATGTGTCAATTTTCAAAAAACCTTGAAGATCTTGTCATCTCATTTCGTCACCCTAAGACAATATCAAGAATATATCATCTCATTTCGTCACCCTAAGAGACAATATCAAGAATATATCTACTAGTGAACAAGACAAATTGACATCAACACCCTCTTTGCCATGCTTCGAAAATAAAACATTTTAAGAGAGAGGACTTGTAATGTACCTAATGTATACTTACCCTAATAGTCATTTAGTCATAATAAAAAATTATTATTAATTATTGTAAACGTGACTGAACATCATCAATTATATACCATACATTATTATTAAATATGGATATATTTGTGTGCACTTTGTGTCCCTTCAATCTCTGCACTTGGTGTGCGATGTGGAGCTATGAAACAACCCGATTCATAATGTTTCTCTCAAGCATATTTCGTGTAAATGAAGCATAAGCTAGAGAATAATCAAGACTTGGTGGACACAAGAAAGTATTCCAAGAAGTGCCTAAAAATAAGCAGCTAAATTTCTCACTTTCAAAGCTCTGATAAAGCTCATCACTTCCCATTTTAGTCCCCTAGGTTATGGACATAATATCAAGGTTGTCAGCACATTCAACTTTAGCTCTCCATGGATAGACCGTTACTTCATGCAACATGGTCATCTAAGATGAAAACAGGGACATTAGGACAAGGAATGTAGGAACTGACCAAGAGGTTGAATGGACAACTCTGCATAAATGAATATATGGTGGCACAACTGTTAGGTCCTAAGTTCACAGCTGATGTTGGTCTTCTCGCCATGACATTATAGAGATCATTACTATGCCATCATGTTACAATGTAAGAAGAACATGGAAAACTAAAAAAAACATGAATTGAAGAGACAAAAGATAAAATGCATTTAGCAAGATGAATGTACCATTTGTAATGAACGTTTCTAGTGCTCTGAGTTTAAAGGTCCATCTTTTGCACAAAAAAGATCTGAGATTTGATAATCTTCCAACATCAGATACAACTATGCTTAAAAGAAAACCTTGATCTACACATCTAACTGCTTTTTGGGCCCAAGCATCCAACTGCTCATAGCTCTGGATGCATTTTTGCATTGCTTGAATCAGAAGATTCTGATCTTGATATCTGTAATCGACCACCAGGCAATCTAGATAAGATAAGTCGTGCAATATTTTCAGCAGATACAGAACTTGTCTCCATGGTACTAGCAGCATTTTCAAATGCATTAATATAATACAGGTGATGACCATCCAACAAAAAAGGAGCAAACTTTTCAGGTGCTTGATAGTGAGGATATGCAGCCCAGTCTATCCGTATGGTCTCTTTTCTATCACTGTCAAGTTTAAAACAATTCACAGCCAATGTTAGATTCCAAAAACTATAACTACATAATCAGGAAATCAGAAACCACAGTTAGTAATCAGATAGAAATTACTTGACTAGAAATTCACTAGGTTTCATCTGAACTACGGCAAGCAATCAAAACAACAAATTCGCATAAAAGAAAACAAACCTGAAAATTTTATTTAGCAAATCGTCTGCCATAGGTTTGCGTGAAAATATCTTATAAGCTTTGTCATCTCTGCTATAGTCCTTCAATATAGAAATACTTGAAAACGGCAAATCTGGTACTTCTAAAGTGCCTATTAGATCAGGGGGGCTAGAAGTAGACGACAACCCGAAGTATACCTTGACAATAAACAGAGGAACCAAATATCAAACAATATGTATAGACAGAGTGGACTGAAAAAGACATGAAACTTTTGTAGAATTGCTCCTCTTTTCTTGATCTAGTTCAAATTTCATAACACTCGTTTATATAAGAAAACACAATGAATTGAGGCCACCATTCTCCTACCACCAGGAATAAGTGCTTATCGCATTCTGGTATACATTGTCTCATGTGGAAATTGTATAACCACACTGCACTCGTTATAGCAAGATGGCAGGAAGTTCTGAGACTAACTGTAAAACAGATGAACCTCCTCTGTGCAACTCACAGTGTTACTATGCCAAAGGATTTTCACTTAAAAAGAGGTGGAAAGTAGAAAAGTTCTGGCACATGGTCAAAAACATCCTACATGATTTTCTAGATATCAATTATCACCACCCAAAGGAATGGCACTTATGAAAGAGGGTGGAAAGTGGTGAAGCTATGACACCTTACCAAAACATTCCTAAAGGTTTATTGAGAAACCAATCATTACCGGATTTAAGAGACCCCTGACAAATGTTGTATAAGTGTGGTGAAGATGTCGCTCTGGAATTGAGATAGATGGGATAAATCTGATTTTGACCTCATCCAGAGGTGTAGCCACAACCACAACTTCACAATAATTAACTTGCCCATCAGTAGAGTTTACTTCATACTTCTTCCCCTTCAATGAAATTGAGTCAACCTCTTTGTTGAGATGTAAAGAAACATTTGCCTGATCAATTAAACCTGCAGCCATCTGCCAATTGCCTCCTTCCACTGACCAAAGCCCACCACCTGACCCACACAAGGAAACTGCTCCAGCTAAACCACTGATATCCACATTCTGTCCATAATTGATCCTCATAATAACCTACAACAAAATGCATTCTTCATTAGGTACTATGTAAAATGAGAACCAGAAATTTGTGAGTAGACACTATATTATTTTTATACCACAATGTTCGGGCACAAATTTGATCAATAAAAATTGCATTTGTTTTACTCTAACAACTAACAGATTTTGACATAAAATCAGTTTGTAGACACTTTACTGGATTCATACTTGCAATTTGCATACCCACAATTTCTGGGTTTTATATTTATTGATAGAAATTACCTTTTCCACTACAGTATCCAGAATTTTTGGTTCATAAATTACTAGTGCACGAATCCAATTGGGTAGCAGTGGCAATGAGTCATAATTTATAGTCGTTGGCAAGTAGAGCAATGCATATATTACATATCTAAAGTGGTAGGTTATCAAGAAAATCCTGGGCTAAGGATTTGAAAGCTCCAAATGGTTGCATATCCGTCCTGTCACTTAATGCTTCTCTAAGTGCTCCTTGCATGTGCATGCTTTAGATATGGTTACATATCCGTCCTGTCACTTAATGCTTCTCTAAGTGCTCCTTGCATGTGCATGCTTTAGATATAGTGCCCTGTCCGCATTTAGTTCACCGTTTTGCATTTCTGGCCTTTACCACTGATTAGGCAATGCCCTAACATGGCCCACACCCCAGGTGCTGCTCATTCTGCAGCAACCATAGAGAACAATGGCACTGAAGAAAGGGAGAAAGTTTGTCTCAAAGGTCTACAACAAGGTAATGAGTTTGATCCTATTTCTGATCTGCCTGTCAAAAGTTAAGACTTCCATATTTGTGAAAGGAAGCTTGTACTGAGATTTTATAGATAGCAAAAGTAGGCTATTTTGTGGGCCAAATTCACTCTGAAATATTAGGTCTTGGGTAAGGGAGTCATGAGAACCATATGATTGGCATATCAAGAGTATCTGTAATATGATCAAGGCTTTATTCATGTTGACATTTAAGGACACTGTGACCTGCATGGCTGTTATGCAAAGCATGCCATGGGTCTGTCATGACTCAATACATTGCTTGCATTCTCACAGTGGGCAGAGAACTTGGCATATCGAGAGTATCTGTTATATCACTTGTTAAAGTTAATGCAGCTGCGAGACCCATTCTCAAGGAGGATGGTACCCTAGTCAGTTAACTAGGGTTCCTGGTCAGTTAACCAAGCAGAGTAAGTCCCTAGAAGGCACCCTAGGGCCCCCGGCAGTCTCTTGAGGTTCTTGGTCGGGGACCAAGCAGGTTGATGCCATGGCAAAGTCTCTAGCATGTGGCTAGGGCCCCTATCTGTCTCTAGGGTATTCTGGTCTGGGACCAGACAATTTCTTGGTCACAAGGACCAAGCAGATCCTGCAGGCTGAGACAAAGATATCCTGGTCTAGGACCAAGCAGATTCTTGGTTAAGGACCAAGCAGGTCCTGCAAGTGGTTGATCAACATTCAATTTGGGACTAAAATCTCAGCCTCGGGCTGAGGACCATTCTTTGGGAGAATGGAGGACCTGGTCAAGGACCAGGGGGTTGATCAACATGATTCAGTTGGAGACTGAAGCTCAGCCTTGGGTTGAGAGCCATTCTTTATGAATGGACGATCTTGGTCAGTTAGCCAAGATGATGATGTGTGATGCCCTCCTCTCCTAGGTCTTCGAGATGGTTGAGCTACATTTTCTTCTCAAGGGACTGACCACCTCTTGATGAAGTCACTAGCACTTGACCTAAAGGGCAGTCAGGAGGACCACAGGATCACATCATCGAGTATGGACCTTCCTTATACAGTGATGATGAACTTTCAGTTAGTGTATGGAACACTTGTACATTTCAGAGAGAGATGAATAGTTGTAACCCCACCTTGGTTGTTCACCCTTGGTCTTCCACCTTTATTGTTCTTAGTCTTGTGGTTAGAAGGTTTACCACCTTGAGTTGTCTTACAACTTTGTTGTTTTTTATCTTATGGGTAAAAGGGTTGTTTACCCACCTTGTTACACCTTTGGTCCTTTGATTAGAAGGGTCTTGTACCATTCCTTTGATTTATGGTTGTGTTGGTGTGGTCTTGTGTTGACCACTTGTTGGTCCATGTGCTAGCGCCCTCTTTTATTGTGGTAACTAAACCCCTTTGCTATGATGTCTTGACCCTAGTACCCACTACTTAAGACACCTTAACTTTATTTTTATATTTTATAAATGGTGACCTTATTAATGTATGGTGTCTTAACTTATTTAATGAAACCCTAAGTTATTAAAGTTTTATGAGAGTGACCCTTCTAGAAGCCACCAAGAAAATATAAATTCAAGTCTATTTCCTCATTTCATATCATCATTATCATTATCTCAGATATGATTTGTTTTGGGACTGCTCTAGGGGTGACGTCAAGGTTCTATGTTGTTGCTAGGGTTTACTGCTCATCTTCATGACTGATCCGTGACCTCCTTGCTTTGATCTAGCTACCTATAGATAGGCCGCATGCCCTTGAGATCTGATCCATGGCCTTGTTGTGGACTGTCCCTTCTCTTCTGTGGTGGCCGCAGTCTTGGGGCTGCCTGCTGGCACCCATCCATGGACTGTTGAGCTGTTTGAGAGGAGGTCGCAGCCTTTAGTGACTTTCTGCTACCCTATTAAGGTGGGTCGTGACCCAACTCGACCCATAAGTAGATGCCACTACCTGATTTGGGTGACCGTGACATGTTCCAAGCCTATCAAAAGGCTGCTTGTTGGTAATTATGAAGGTCGTGACCTATTATGGACTGATCTAGGGCTGTAAGCTACCATCTGTGGAGGTCGCCTTCCCCTATGTTTTAATTGTGTGCTGATTGTGATCTTTTGAGTCAGATCTATATATTGAGACTTGCTTTGTGTCAGATCTATGTGCTAAGACTTTCTTTGGGTTAGATCTATTTGTTTAGGGAAGCCACATGTAACTTCTGAAGGTCACTATTTGGTGGAACTTTTTTCTTTGATTTATATTCACTAAGAGTTGAGATCTGTCATATCCTGTCAATGACTGTTCACCAACCACAATGTTCACAATATGGATAGCGATATATTCAATTTCGATGAAAATGTCATGCTATTTTGTTATACAAGATCTTTTGAATTTTATTTATCACCAAACAAGTAATGTACTTATTTTTTTTGTAAGTACCCACGGGGATTTAAACTTGTGACCTTCCATTTACAACTTCTCATCTCAATTACTCATTACCAATTGCTCTACCCCCGTGGGCAAGTAGCGTAGTTATTAAATATACATAACTATATCAATTCCACTCCCTCCTTTGGTCAAAGATAAAATAAATCACTCTTAGTGATGTGTCACTACAAGGAAAAGGCCATGTAGCGAAGGTTGTAGCGGAATCTCCCCAAAAAACATGTCTTTTCTCTGTTTACAGCGGAGGCAAGCGGGCGGGATGTTTTTTATCGATGCGCCCAAAACCATTATGGCGCACCGATGCATCTTTGGTTTAGGCGCACCGGTGCTCTATGACCATGTGCACTAGTGTGATTTTAGCCAAAAAAATCAATGCTCCACTTTTGTAATGGCGCACCGGTGCTCCTCTTTGGATAAGGCGCACCGGTGTTGGTGCTCCTCATTGGTGAAGGCGCACCGGTGGCGGTGCTCCTCTTTAGTGAAGGTGCACCGGTGCTCTTTTTAAGGAGTGGGTGCACCAATCCTCCATGAACCACATGCACCAATATTATTTTGTGAAAAAAAACATCGGTGCTCCACTTTTGAAACTACGCACCAGTGCTCCTCTTATGTTGAGGCGCACCGGTGTCGTTGCTCCTCTTTGATCAAGGTGCACCGGTGTCGGTGCTCCTCTTTGGCTAAGGCGCACCAATGCTCCTTTTACAGTTTAGGTGCACAAGTGCTTATGATGTACAAAAGCACCGAATAGTAAGTTGTTTTTTTTAACTTATTAGAAAAAGCATGAATTTTTAAAGGTTTTAAAGAAGCGAGAAACATGTCTTCAAAAGAGGAAAAAAATAGGGCTTTTTTTTATTTCTTCATTTCGCATGATTCTACCTGAGAGAAGAAGAAGATGAAGAGAAAGAGAAAGAGTATTGTAGCCAAGCAACCAATTTTTTCCTCTTCATTGTTTTATTTCTTCCTGTTACTTATTTTATTTATACTATTTTGCATTTCTCACTATTGTTGCTAATTTCTTATTTGGTTTTGTTGTTTGTTTTGGTTAGTTTGAGGGTTTTTCATCTATTTTGCAGGGTAATGGTGGATTTCTTTTAGGGTTTACATCAAAATATATGGGTTTTTGCCGCTTATTGAAAGAAGCAGGTTTTTAAAAACTTTTGAAAGAAGCGAGAAAAACGTATTAAGAAGAGGGAAAAAAAGAGGGTTTGTTTCATTTCTTCATTACACATGGTTCTACGAGAGAGAAGTGGAAGAGAAAGAGTATTATAGCCAAGAAACCATTTTTTCCCTTTTCATTGTTTTATTTCTTGCCATTATTTATTTTATTTCTATTATTTTACCTTTCTCACTATTGTTCCTAATTTCTTATTTGGTTTTGTTGTTCGTTTTTGTTGGTTTGAGGGTTTTTCCTCTATTTTGCAGGTTAATGGTGGATTTAATTTAGGATTTTTCTTCAAAATATATGAATAGCAAATGAGTAGCAAGTTTGGAAAAGAAAATGATACTTTTTTGTGCAACATGGGTGCATATCCATAGGGGTTTTCACCTTCGCTTATTTGCAAGTTAGCAAAGTTTTTGTACCTGCTGAAAACTATTTTATGTTGACGGAAATCTATTTTATGTTTGCAATGCTTCTCTTTGGCAGAAGCGCACCGATGCATCTTTGTCAGAAGCGCACCGGTGCATCTCTTTGGTTAAGGCACACCGATGCTCATTTTTTGTATAAATGCACCGATAGTCTTGTTTTAAGGTGTGGGAACACTAGTGCTCTTCTTTGGTCCGAGAGAATTGATTCTCCATGTTAGGCATATTATCTCTAGTGGATGAGTGGTCTTGGAGAGTTCTCATTAAACAATTTTCATGTAACAATTGAGTGGTTTTGTAATTACAAGAGATCCACTCATTAAGTGGTAAATGGAGTGGTTTGACATTCATCATGGTTTTGTATGGGTGGTTCCATCACCATTACTATATATTGTAATGCTTAACATTTAAATATTAATTATTAAACATTTTCATAATATTATTTTTATTTTTATTGATAATGTCTTATTTCATATGCTTTTCACTGTAAATTTTTTTTTGGGTCAATTCTCGGTAGCTCATTTGGTCAAGGTGTGGGTCTCATCAACAGGGCGACCCGAGTTCAATTCCCCTTAGGGGTGAGCTAGTTGGGAGGAGACACCCAAAAATCCAGCCATCATAAGGGTTGGTGTGGCCCAGGCTGAGTGCGATCCCCGAGTGACTTTGACGACTTAGATGCCCCTAGGTTGCGGTTCTTAACCAATGGTTCATTGCTACCAGCACTGAGTGACGGGCAATCGAACAAAAAAAAAACTGTAATTTTTTATTCAAACAATCAAAATTATAATTTTTGTTTAATATTCAGCGAGTATTTCATTTTTAAATTTCACATAAGAGATTCATTAATAAACAACAATAAGAACTTATACTTGGATTATTCAAAATCAAAGTTATTATATCACTACATTTTAATAATCTTGTATTTATTAAATCACCTCCCTTTATTTGCATGTTTACAAGGTTTCTGTACACGACATATTGTTTTTGTCATCAATACTCCTATTTTGTATGGGCACAACGATGCTCATTGTTGGTTAAGGTGCACTAGTTCTCATCTTTTGTATAAGTGCATTGGTGCTTCTTTACTGTAGGCACACCAGTGCTCCACGACTTTAAATTGTAATGCTTAACATTTCAATATTAATTATTATACATTTTTATAATATTATTTTTATGTTTATTGATAGTCTTATTTCATATGCTTTTAACTATTAAATCATATTTCAAACAATCAAAATTATAATTTTTGTTTAACATTAGGCAACCATTTAATTTTTAAATTGTAAATAAGAGATTCATTAATAAGCAAGGGTATGAACTAATACTTGGAATATTCAAAATCAAAGTTATTATATCACTACATTTTAATAAATTATCACGTATTTATTAAATCACCTCCCTTTAATTGAGTATTCCCAAGGTTTCTGTACACAACAAATTGTTTTTTGTCATCAGTACTCCTCTTTGGTATGGGAAAACCAATGCTCACTGTTGGTTAAGGTGCACCGATGCTCATCCTTGGTATAAGTGCATCTATGCTTCTTTATTGTAGATGCACTGGTTCTCCATTACAAATGTGCACTAGAGTGGTTTTGGCCAAAAAAACATCGGTGCTCCTCTTTGGTGAAGGCGCACCGGTGCAACTTTGGTATAAGCGCATCGGTGCAACTTTGGTATAAGCGCACCGGTGCATCTTTTGTATAAACGCCCCAGTGCATCTTTGGCAGAAGCGCACCGGTGCATCTTTGGCATAAGCGCACCGGTGCATCTTTGGCAAAAGCGCACTAGTGAAAAAAAACCTCTGCTAAAGCCTCCGACCGCCAAGATTTTTTAGTTATAATAAATTTCCGTAAAAGCCTCCGCTAAAACATCCAGGCGGAGGCTGTAGCAGAGATTTTTTTGAAAATTTTGACCAATCTTGTAACACTAAACCTTCGCTATAACCTCCGCTACAAGGCCTTTTCCTTGTAGTGTGTGAAACAGGAAAGATACATAATCCGCATCTCAAGAACTTATATCATTGTATGTGTAATTATTGATAAAAAATAAATTACTTTAACAACTTACTTTTGTAAAGTCATGTCAAGGCAAAGAATAATTGTTTCATTTTAGAAAAGAAACAATTGGGACATTAGAATGAAATCATGTTGAGCTAGAAACTCTCTCGAGATAATCCAAATAATGAATATGTCGAACACATTTGTTGCAAGAGATCACTTGTGGATATCATGGTATTAGGCTATTAGCATATCATCCCACAGCATAGAAACAAAGTTTCCATGCATTATTCTCGAGATCACATCAAATCCATCTAGGTCAAAACTCTTCCTCATCGATCAATCTACTATGCTAGTTGCCTCTCACAATTCTACTTGTGTATCTAATGCAAGCCCTCTGAACAAAATCATCACTACTCATAAATTAAGATGATAATGGGACTTATTTACAAAAGAAAGGGACATGGGAAGAACAAGCCTCTTCACGAGGATGTATCGATCACTCAACAAGAGGACCATCTATTCAAGCGATCTCATACTCCATTTTCTTACCAAGCCTAGCACATTTCAATAATAAATCCTAACATAAATATCTGCAATGAAAAACATTCGCATGAACAACTAGGTGTCACACTTTGTCTTGTGGATACATATCAAATTATCGACTAAGATTATCCCAATATCATGATCACGATAGCAAAATCGCCAATGGTCACAATGGGGAGGTGAAGACACATAGTGTAGGAAAGGAGGGTTCCTATGTAGGAGTGAAGGGAAGTCCCTGAGGCAATTCAAGTTAATATCAGCAAGATAAAGATGTAATCCTTGCATGCATAAGTTTACAAAAAATTATAGCGAGATATATCTAAAGCAGGAGATTTTTAAATGAGTCATTTCCAACAAGCTACTAGCTATGGTTCATTCCACACTCACAATCATTTGAGGGAAGATGAGGAGCATGCACCCTTTCTCACACTTTAGTAATTTGTGGGAAAACAAGGAGCACTTGCACTCCTCACACTTTTGTGATCTGCAGGATGCGGATAAGGAACACCAACCTTTTTTCACACTTTTGGAATTCAAGGGACAAGGAGAAGGTGTTAAAGTTACTGCAGCTGTGAGACCCATTCTTAGAGAGGATGGTATCCTAGTCAGTAAACTAGGGTTCCTGGTAAAGTTAACCAGACAGAGTAAAGAGTAAGACCCTAGAAGGTACCCTAGGGCCCCCAACTATCTCTTGGGGTTCTTGGTCGGGGACCAAGTAGGTTGATGCCATGGCAAAGTCCCTAGCATGTGGCTAGGGCCCCTATTTGTCTCTAGGGTATTTTGGATTGGGACCAGATAGTTTCTTGGTCACGAGGACCAAGCAAGTCCCGCAGGTTGAGACAGAGACCTCCTGGTCTGGGACCAGGCAGATTCTTGGTCACGAGGACCTAGTTCCTGCAATAACAAACCTGGTCAGTTAACCAGGTGGATCTTGGTCAGTGGACCAAGATGATGATGTGTGATGTCCTCTTCTCCTAGGTCTTCGAAATGGTTGAGTTAGATGGTCTTCTCAAGGGACTGGCCACCCCTTGATGGAGCCACTAGCAATTGACCTAAGGAGCAGTTTGGAGGACTGCATGATCACATCATCCGGTGTGGACCCTCCCTTATACAGTGATGATAAACTTTCAGGTTGCATGGAACATTTGTACATTTGTGAGAGAGATGATTGGTTGTACCCCCTTTGTCCTTGGTCTTTACACCTCGTTGATTATTGATCTTGTGGTACTTTGTAGGGTCATCTACCCACCTTGAGTTGTTTTGTTTTATACCACCTTGATGTTTTTGGTCTTATGGGTATTAGGGGTGAATGCCCACCTTGTGGTACACCCTTTGGTCCTAGGGGTTATGGGTCATTCTTGTTTTAATGATTTGACTTGTACCATATGTTGGTACTTGTACCCTCACCTAATCAATTATATAACCCTAGTACCCACCTAAGTTACCCTACTCATATTTTATATGTCATTACCCTTATATGTTGGCACCCACCTATGACACATTAATTATATGATAAGTGGTGTGATGTCCTAAATTATTTTGTACCTATCCTAATTTAGTGGAACCCCAAAGATTTATTTATTGACCTTTCTAGAACACCCTAATCCTATATATTGAAGTCTTCTTTTTGGCTAGTCATTATCATAACATCCTTTATCTCAGCTCTGCTCTTTCTTATGCTTGACGTTAAGGGTTTCACTGCTGCTTACTTGTGTTTGAAGGCCACCCACCTATTGAATATTCCAGATCTGATCTGAAGTTAACGTTGAGGGTTCGTTGCTGCCCTTTACTAGTTTGTTTGCTATTCGACTGGTCTCCTGTGACATAGCTTAACTCAACCATTACTTTAGATAAGCCTGATCTGTTGGTTTATGGTGACATGAGCTGCTGGTTTGTGTCTGACTGAGACCCCAAGTTGTTGGTTTAGACTTGCCTGAGGTTCGATCTATTTCTTGAGGAGGGTCGTGACCCTAAGTTGACCTTGAAACTCAGTCGTGATACTATTTTGCTAGCAATCTGCCTGCAGGTCACTTGTTAGTGGAGGTCGTGAGGTAGGTCGTGAGGTCTGATCTATCCTTCTGCGTGTACTTCTGCCTACTACAAACCTCGATCTGCTGTTACAGGTCTGCATGTGGTCCGATTTGTTGATTAAAAGGGTTGATATATTATTTATCAGCTCAGTATTGGAGGTTGAAAGACCTTAGGGTCTGTTTCAGTTTGTTGGCGGCACACTTGTGAAGGTAGTGAGGCCTCAAGGTCTGATCTAACCCTGTTATGTGCACACTTATGGAGGGCATGACCCTCTCTGATCCAGGTTTGCTTGCCAACAGCTCAAGATTGGAGGCCACAGGTTGTTTAGACTGATTATTCTGAGTCCTTAACTGGTTATTGATGCTGAGACTTGTTTCTGACCAGACTTATATGTGATTTATGTGCCAAGGTCTAACTAAAGTCTGACCCATGAGCTAAGGTTTGACTATGATCATATTTCTTGTGCCACTTGCTTGACGACTTATTTATTGATTAGGGTTCAGATCTATTATGTTGTGTTTTGACTGTCATTGACTGTCCTTGTTTGATTGTACTACACCTATCATCTCTCTCTCTGGTTTGTCCTTATCCTCTAGGAGGGTCAGCTGGTTCCTAATGATTGACTGGTCTCTGAGAGACACGGTCCTTTTCTGAAAGTATATTCTTCTGAGTATAAAATAGGAAGGGTCCCACACTCCAGGTAAGTATCCTAAACTTGTTTTCTTTATTTATGTTACTGTTGATTAACACTGTGTAAGTTATACTACTGTTAGTGATTACATGTTACTAAAGATTACTTTAACACGGTGACCCAATTGGTAGTGTTAAAGGTGAAAGAGATCAAAATTATGTTTTAAGTTGCATTGTTTATTTACTGTTGTACTATTTCATTTCAGTACTAATTTATTGAATGTAATTTTGCATTAAAGTTCATGAATTTTTAATTCTCTGCATCAAACCCAACCCTAATGAAAATTTAACAGAAGGAGCATCAACCCTTTCTCACACTTCAGTAATTCAAGGGATGGGGAGAAGGGAGCAAGAACTCTTTCTCTAGCTTGAATAATTCAAGTGGAGGTGGAGTACCCTCCCTTTCTCACACTCTCATAATTCGATGGATGAGGAGAAGGAGCACCCAATGTTGCATGACTTGGACTCAGCAAATACTCGACTAGCATATGACTCGTAGACTCAGGAAAAACTCAGGGCAGACTCGGCAAATAGGAAAAAAAATTAAAATATTATATATTTTGGGCACAAAAAAGAGGTTAAAACTTAAAAGCATTTCAATCCATATAAAAGCTATAAAATAAAATATAACAAAATAGAAAATAAAAAATATATAACAAAAATAAAATAAATATAAAATAGATGACATAGATAAAAATTTCAAATAAATTAAATAAAATCAAAATATATAACATAAATAAAATAAAAACAATATATATAGTTATACTATAGTATATACTATATACTATATATTTAAACTTTATAACATAAATAAAAGTATATATATATATAATTTATATTTTATAATATAAAATATAAATTATATATATATATATATATATTTTATTTATGTTATATATAATTATATATAACATAAATAAAATATATATATATATATAATTTATATTTTATAACATTAAAAAAAAACTAAGGAAGCACAGGAAGCAACGAAGCATGAATGGGAAGCTTCAAGCAACGACAAGAAAGCACGAATGCACCTCCACGACTGAGTGACTGAGTGACCTCAGCGACTGACCGGACTGATGATGATGTCCAGCGAGCTAGCAACTGAGAAAACCACAACTGCATTGGCGTCCGCGGGCTTTTCCCTTGCCGAGTTTTCGGACGAGTCCGCGCAAGTGTTGACCATTTCTGCGAGTTCCGAACGAGTGGACGATTCTGGCCGAGTCCGCGAGTAGGTTAGACGAGTGTTTGGCGATTACTCGGCGCAGAGACCCACTTGTGAAGACTCGCAAGTTCCTCCCGAGTGGTGCTTCATTGGGAGCACCTACCCTTTCTTGCACCATTGTAACCTAAGGGATGAGGAGAAGGATCATCGGCCCTTTCTCTCATTCCAGTAATTCGAGGGAAGGGGAGAAGAAGCATCAACTCTTTTTGTAACTTCGATGATGCAAGTGACAAGGAGGAGTACCTTCCCTTTCTCACACCTCTGCACTTTGAAGGATGAGAAGAAGGAGCACCTGCCCTTTCTCACACTTTTTTAATTCAAGAGACAACAGGGAGCACCCACCCTTTCTCACATTTTAGTAATCCAAGGGATGATAAGAAGGATAATCATCGCTTTCTCACACTATAGTATTTGAGGGATGAGGATAAGGAGCAATGACCCTTTTTCACACATTTTGCTCACCCATGAGCTTATCTATTTATACTTGAGACTCTTCCTAATTTGCTAGATTAGGATAAGGAGCATCGACCCTTTCTCACACTTCAATAATTCGAAGGATGAGGAGAAGGAGCATCACCCCTTTCTAACACTTCATTAATTTGAGTGACAAGGAGGATACCTACCCTTTCTCACACTTGTAATTCAAATAACAAGGAGAAGGAGCACCCACCCTTTCTCACACTTTAGTAAATTGAGTGACAGGGAGAAGGATCACCCTCCCTTTCTCACACTTTAGTAATTCAAGAGACAAAGAGAAGGATCACCAACCCTTTCTCACACTTTCGTAATTTGAGGGACGAGAAGGAGGAGCACCTTCGTTTCTAGTGTTACGCCTCAAAGTGTCTGCAACATTCCCTACAGATCCACCAGAGTGGGGTTATTTTTTGCTATGTAAAGACCAAGTTTTTTTAACATTTCTATATGTAGAGTGTTGATTCGAGGCCAAATACCCTTAATCATGTCATGGATGGTCCTCTTGATTTCCACTTCTAGGAGGTGCTCGCCCTATAAGGGTTGGTGCCCTTGGAGGGCTAATCACTTGGATGCATGACCACACTCATTTATTTGCGATGTAAAAGGTAATAGCACTTTGTAAAGGGCTATGTACCCTATCTAGCACACCTTATATGCTCACATGGACCTATTTTGTGATATAAAACCCCTCTCGTTGGGCTGTGTTACCCACAAATTGTACTTTCTTATTGAAGAAGTCTACAAGGATAATAAAGGAGAATGTTGAGGGCACAAATCTGTTGGGGTTAGTTGGGGCATGAGGTCCTCCTTTTGGCACACCTAACACTTGGTGTAACCTAATTGCATTTTTATTATTATTTTTATGTCATTTAGAGATATTTTATTATTGTTATGAGTGGTTTAGCCCCCAAATTGTGGGTGAGCAAGCCAAATGTTATATTTTCACATTATCTTGTAGGCTCATAACTTAAAATTAGGCAAGGCTAGTCTTATATAAATAGAGACTACCTCTCATTGTAAAAACACAACAAGATATGGATTCATTATAGGATCTTTTCTATTTCTCTTGGTTTATTGGAGCTCTTGATGTTATGCGCACCTCTCTTTGGATGATCTTTCTTTCTTTAAGTTTGATTTGATGAAGTTCTAGGGTTTCTTTTACACATGCTATTGGTTGATGCTAAAGAATGGTTGTAATAACTCAAGCACAAAGGTTACCTAAGACGTTATCTTGCTCATCTTTATTAAATGTTGGTAAGTTATACTTCTAACCTAATTTAATAGTGCTTTTATGGTGCATTATCCTAAAGTGATAGGGTTTCTTGCTCGTATTTTGTTAACCTTCCATGAGGAAACCTTCCTTTCATAGGAGCTCTCTATTATTACTAGGCCTTGGACTTCTTCTATTTCCCTAATTAGGCTCTTTTACCTAATTCTTGTGATTGTTAGTTGATGCCCTCATTACAAGTATTGAAAGCCATTCTAAGAGAGGGATGTTGGAATCGATCTCTCAATGCCCTAGGGATTGAGACAATAATCATATGCCCTATCTTTTCAAAAAATCTATCTCTCTTTTATCAATTCACATGCCTTTTATTTCACATGCATCTTTGTATATTGAAAAACCCTATAAAATATAATATTGCTGGAAAAACCATAAAAATCTAAATAAATTTAGAACTCCAAAAATAGCCATGAGTTTGTAATTCTAGTCCACCCATAAATTCGCCCTAGTGGATTTATCCTCGGATCTCTGAGGGCGTCCCCATTTGCCTTGGTGCAATGGGAAACGTGAAATTTCCCAAATTAGGGTTTCTACAGGGTTTTTTGCAATTCTGACTGGACCATCAAGTTCACCCCAGGCCACTTGATCATCTTCCCTTCAGAGCACGCTTTTTTGAGGAGGTGCCTTAGGAAGTGTGAAACTCTGCCTTGGGATTTGTGAAATGTATTGAAGTGGTGATATTTAGTGATATTGATTGGTAGATTGAATTAACTCCTTTTATAAGATTTGTGTGTCTTCATTATCCAAGTACCCAGTTTCAAAAAGTGACGTCCCCGTCCCCATCCCTATACCCAAATTTCCTGGCAACTTAGTTGCATACTCATAATCACGAAACTTTGGAAGGAGCACTTTCCCATCATTATCAACATATATATATATAACATGTCACAGTCACATGCATATTTCAGATTCCTTCATAAATTATGAATCATGATTCATAATTCAATGATTCATTGAACAATGAACATTCACAATGAAAATTTGAAACATAAAATTTGATAACTCGTAGTAGATATCAAGTGGAAGACTGAAAGTTATATAACTAATAATATTATATGTCCATGAGTCCATTGTCATACTACATTCAAAATTTGCCTAATGAAATTTCCAAACATGAAATAGAAAGTTCAAAACAGTAAACAATGAACAAGATAGTTAATTTGGCTTCCTCAAGCCATGTCATCAGCGTCCTCACGATCATGTCATCAACATCACCAAGGTCCTCTGTCAGCAAGCTCTCTAGATAGGCATCACTCTCAAGTCTTCAGAGCGCACTTTTCTAAGGAGGTGCCTTGGGAAGTGTGAAGTGTATGAAAGTGGTGATATTTATTGATATCGATTGGTAGATTGAATTAACTCCTTTTATATGATTTATGTGTCTTTATTATCCATTGTTGACTGCATATAAGGCACTGATCTTAGCCATAAGGCTTGTAGAAGGGTATTTGCAGGTGTGTTGGTGTCTGCAGGTGCTCTTCCTCCATTAGGGACTCTCCCCTGGGTTTAGGAGTTACCCGAATAAGTTGAGGAGTTAGGTTGTGGTGACATTGGACCTAAGTCCTCCTTCCTTACCATAACTAACCCTTTGGTCCACACAACCTTGTTGTGTTAGGGCTGGTAGTTTGAGCAGTAACATCTAGTATAGTAATTCAAGTGTTAATGAGTACACATTGTTTCTCACAATTTAGTAATTCAATGTTTCCAACATAGGAGAGGTAGGGAGCACCTTGGGAGCGCTCCGGAGCATTTTGGGAGCAAGCTTCCAAACGAAGCGAGAAGGGAGAGAGCTTCAGGAGCAGGAGCAAAGGGGAAGGGGGGGGGCACTCCCATGCAACAAAGACTCTACCTAGGGGAAAGCAAGCTACTAAGTGTTTCATGTGTGGTATGTGGGGGGGCACACAACTAGCAATTGCAATCACAATATATTTGGACAACCAACATGCATCGTCTATGACTTTAACCCACATGAGCTTGGAGATTATTCGATCATGAAGGTGACATGCAAAAAGGTGTAACATGACAAGAATAAACTATTTATCATGGCAACAAAGAAGCATTAATAGCTACAAAGACACAATGAAATGCTTCAAAAATGAAGTTGAAATAGAATATGAAACTCAAAAGCAATTTTTTGAAGAAGCACTATAAGTACTACAAGAAAGCAAAACAAGAGGTAGAAGTGAGAAGAGATATCTACCCATTAAGAATGAGTTCTCCAACAAGATCAGAAGATGGAAGGGAGAAGATGCTCAAGAATTCGATAGAATGAAACAAAAGTACAACTCAAGATCATAGGTGCCTACTCAAAAATGTATGAAATTATTGGATCATTGTTTGAATTAGATGAAGATGTGCTAAAAACATTCAAAGTACAAAGAATCGAGACTATAATTTATAAGAATTTCCAAGTTCTGATTGAAATTGGAAACATGATTGTGAAACATGCAAGACTTGTCCCAACCGCTCAAGTTAGCATTATGTCGATGACATTTTGGGAAGAATTTGGATGTACTCCCCTTTAAGAACTTGACATATACACCAAAGTTGTAGACCACCATACAATCCACCCAAAATGTAAGTTTTCTAAGGTCCCAATCATGTGTTGTGATATCAAAACGTTATGCACTTTTAAATTGTTGAATTTACCAAGGGATAAGGACTCATACAAGCTTCTCTTTGGAAGACCTTGCATGTCTAAATGAGAACCACAAAATGTACAAACAAGAATGTCATGAAGTTTAGAAGGACAAAAAGAAAGACAGTGGATCCTTCGATAGAAATCTCAAGCAATCAAAAGAAGAAATAAAGGCTATTGATGAGGAAGACATGTCTAGATATTACAGCACGGATGTCAATAATCTGTATATATTCTAACGGACATTGTAGGTGATCTTGATCAACAAGCAACTCTTTCCATTGAAACCCCATCAAGGGAGGATTTTGATTAAGCCATTGCTCGTTGCCAACTAAGTCACCTAGTTTGAGTTCGTGTTCGAATTCGACAACCTTGAAATTCGACAAAAATTCGGCAATGAAAAATTTGTTGATAAAATTCGACATTAAGTTCGAGGGGCTATACATTTCAAAATTTTAATATATATATAAAATTCTAGGCACTCATTAAACATTATGTAAAATGAAAATTGCATGCCAACATTAACACATATAATTCTATTTCAAAAGGATGGTATCTTGTTAAAAATTTAGGAATTTAGGTTAGGTTTTTTGTATTTTTCTTACCTTTTAAAATTTTTATTGAATAAATTCGATTAAATTCGCCTTGAAATTCGCCTTGAAGTTCGACATCAAGTTCGACTTTGAAATTCGGCTTTAAGTTCGGCTTCAAGTTCGAATTTGGTTGAAGTACAGCGAATTTCGAATTTCAAGGTTGAAATTTGCCAAATGTGGTGACTAAGGTTGCCAACACAAGCTTTATGAGCTCCCACATGGCATTGTTTGAAACGTATTCAAGCTATTGAGAATGAAGAGAAAGAAAACAATGAGACCCAAATGGAACCTAATCGACAAGAAGAAACTACAACCAATAGAACAGTTATGTGTTGGGTATGTGTTATATTCTTAGCATGTAGGTTGCGTCACCTACGATCCAGAACAATCTAGTGCTTTGTCATATGCGTTGGGTGTTGCACGTGTCACTGGCTCAAGGGGGGTTGTAGGGGGGCGCATCAATGCCTCCCCCCTGCTTCGCAAAGCAGACATTAGGGCAATGCCCTGGATTATTTTTCTATTTTATAGAAAAAATATGTAATTAATCCCAGTTAAGGGATTGGGGTCTAAATCTAATCCAAGTTAACGAATTGGGGTTTTGGATGTTGAGGAATATTTAAATATTGTATTCTGAATGGTTAAGAAACACAATGAGAAAGATAGAGGTGCAGATCTAAGTTTTGTTGGTTTTTTCCGTCAAGGATTTCCAAGGTTAACCTCTATGTACTAGGTGTGTGCCATTATTTAATCTTTGTTTTGCTAAAGAATCAATATGCATTGTTTCACTTCACAATTTTAAAACTTACATTATGTTACACACTTAGTGGCCAACATCATAAACATTAAATAAAGTGATCACATAAGGAAACAATAATTTAACAAAAGAAATAACAATAATCAATCATAAATAGTCAATCAACACAAATATTTATAGTGGGAAACCCTAGTATCGGTAGAAAAACCCGCTCTAAAATATAGTTTTTCTCTCAAGTATTGGTAGAAAACCCGCTCATCAATACATTACAAGTCAACATTTGTCTATCCATCATATTTGCTCAGACATGCATCCTTGTCCTCAACTGTCAACCTAATGTCCAATCGCCTAGACTAGTAAAGAGATCACCCATCCAAGCTCCGAGTAATGTCCTTTTATCCTACTCAAACCATTGCCTTGGACTATTAATAGGTTGCCTACAATAAATGTCCATTTCCCTTACTTAATACACTCCCCAAGACAATAGCTTAAAGTACATGATTCACAATCATAGTTACAAAGTATGAAAAATTAATCAAATATGTGTTGAAGACCATACAATATTTCATATTTGTCAAACCCCTAAATGCTTGGCAGCCTCTTAGATACATTGTTATGTCCTATCAACAATCAAAAGTCTTCAATCGTATTTCCTTTGCCAACATTGCACTAGGGAAAAGTCAATTCAAAATCCAAGACAAAATTTTCCTACTTTGCCTATCATATCCTACCCTCCATGTTCTTCCCGACAAAATTCATCTTCTAGTACCCCATTCTTTGTTTGTCCTATTTATTTTCCTTCATTTCTTCATCACTACTTTCACCTTCCCTCGCTTGAAACCTAAGCTGTGGGGGAGCACGGCCCCCCAACTGCCACTTCACTCCAAAAGCGCCCTTGGGAACTCCCTTCCAAATCACTCCCTCTTAAAAGCATTTTTCAAGAGAGCACTCCGAAGGTTTTTGAGGCACTCCCAAAATGACCATATAAATTTCTTAAAGTAGAAGTTCCCATTTTCTTTATATTTCCCTTTCCACCCTTTTACTTTAAGAATTTTACTTAAATTTTTATATTATCATTAATTGTTTCAAGATGTTTGAGATGGATTCCAACCTCATTGTAATTCATATGAAGAAAACAGAATCTTATTTCCCATCCAAAATTTAGCAGAGTTAGCCATTTTCAGGACTCCAACAAATACAACTACACCAAACCAAAGATAAGTCCACTAAACTATCAAAAGACATCAAATGTCACCATGCTCTTATGCCACTATTATCACACAAACCTGCACTAGCATCTACCTAATAATTATATACAGTGATCCATGGGTACTCGTCCCCCAAGGTCGGGGGCATGCCCCCCTCGCTCCTTGCGCCCCGGGGTGGGGACACCAGGCGAAACGTTTCCCAGCGTCCCCAAAATCAGGGAACTCTCGGAAACGCACAAGGGAGCATGTCCCTTGTTCTGCAGTGTGCTCCGGTGAAGGGGGCTCCCACACGCTCCCTCTCGAAACTAGGGGGCTCCTAGATGGCCCCCCCATGATTTTCCCAATTTCAGTTTAAAAATACGAAATTTTAATTTTAATTGTTGTTTTAGTCTCTATTTCAGACTTAGTCTTTAGTAATTTACTATTTTACTATTTTAGCATGCAATATCATTGATTCAATTTTTCAATTAGAATGACCGAAATTAGAAATATGAATATCAAGATTCAAATGACAAATTTGAAAACAATCATGATGAATTGTGTAACGTGTTTGTATTATTAATTTGTTACATTCTGATTTACATTACACAATGATGAATTTAGTATTTAGTATTTATTATTTACTTTTAGTGATTTACATGGGATGAATGATTGAATTGTTATTGCTGGGATTTAATAATTTTTATATTTTTTATAATTTTTATTATGACCTGGACGTCCCCCCCCCCCCCCCCCCGAATTTCGCTAAAATTTGGGGGTGGTCTCCACACGTCTCCAGTGTGCGTTTTCCCGCTCCCGAGTCCCAAAAACTTGGGGGAACATTGATTATATATAGGCAATCTAGCCCTGTCAACGCTAGATCCCTCTCCATTCAAACTGATGCTTTTCCAGTCTCAAGGGGGTGTCCCTAGAGGTTGTATGATATTACCAAACGTACTCATCTGTGTAACTCCAATTTGATCAGCACACACAAAACTTACTCTCAAGATGCCCGTAAGCAGTCAAGAGTAAGGGTAAACTCAGTAAAAATCAAGATGGTTGAGTTCAGATTCCTTACTCAATTACAATAGCGAAACAAAACAAATGGAATGAAGGCAATATGCATCTTAAGTGAATATTAATTCAAAGTGAGTGCATGAAAGAGAATCAAATCACTGCACTACTATCAAAGTAATGTCCAACCAAGAGATTCTAGGAGCCAGAGAGAAGGCATAATTGAAGCAAAGCAATGTATTAATCAAAAGACATGGATTACATCGTACTGACAACACATGATAGGCTGCCATTGGTCCAGCAGCATCTGATGATGGAGGCGGTCTCTCGGACAGAAGATGAGAGGATGATGAGTACTCTGCTGCTGTGATCTCCTCAGAAAACACTGTCTAATCCTCTCCCATCTTCTTCCCCTGTAGATATAGAAGCCCAAAACTAACTTGCCATAGCTGCCTGTGGAAGAAGGAAAGAAAAGCATGCTAAACTTTACAAGTTCTGCATGCATGGAAACTGTGGATTGACTCGCTGTTTTGGTTAGCTTTTGTGGCAAAACGCTGTTGGATCCTAACTTTTAATGATGATACCTGCTAAGAAAAGCATCTAAGCGCTGATCTGGGAATCATACTGGTGTATTCATTCTGCTGTTTTAAGGCAGTGAATCCCCGCACTCTTGATAACCAAGAATACCAACAAACTGCCCTTAAGACTTGTGTTTCCTCCTTTGATCAACCAATCACTGCAAGAAGGGTTTGCTGTTTCCCTGTAGCATGCAAATGATGACAAACTTGCTGTTTCTAAATGTCAAACCTGCACAGAATATCAACTCTCCAATCCACACATGTGACTGTCCACTACCAAGCTTTAATTCCTTACAGCGCTGCCTCTTATGTAACTAAATATGGCTGATGTTTTGCTGTTTCATCATCTGCCAACCGTATGCTTCAACAGCAACTTTGTTGGATTTCCTCTATCCTGTACACTGCCTTGGCAGCCACATATTCCTGCCTTTGATTTGAATAAAATAATTCCCCGCAACTTTTCTCTTTGGAGAAATAGTTTTCCAAAATACGTTTCATGAAAGATAAAGCTACAGCAGGGAAAAGCCATACAGCACAGCAAATTATCTAAATGAGGTTGACTTGGTTTTCCTCCTTGGGACTTTTAGCAACAGGAATCTTGCTTCAAGGCTTTTTCAAACATACAAAAGATTCGATAAAGCAATGTTCAGGAATTAAGGCTTTAATTAGATTAGAACAATAGCTAATTATGCAAAAAGGGGTCAAATAAGGGTTTGATGTCGACAAAATTAGCAAATGGACTCAAGTTTTTGGAAAGTCGAACATAGCAAGGATGACAACTAAACAGAGCCACTCGAATTAGGGCTTTGACATGCAAAAGGGTGTGGATTAGGGTCTTTCAAAAGTCAAACTAGCAAGGAAAGCAAGTCATCCTAACAAGGCAAGTTAAGTTATAGCTAATGGGGATCAACTTAGGGTTTTAGTACAAAACCATTTTAGAACTTCATACCAATGGAAACCCTTTCACTAGCTGCTACATGTCACAGTAAGATACCAATCCATCCTCTCAACACTGTTCATGACTCATCATCTTTTACCCATCAGATCATAGAAACCACTCCACCACTACACACTTATAACCATGATATCATGACCTGTACGTGCCACAAATAGAAACTACTAAAAATAGACATGTCCCAAAAGGCAGTCTAGCTCCAAAAAGGCAGAAAAAGCAGGAAAGACAAAAAATGAAGGTAACATCAATGAGACTGTTGCCAAATATATAAAGTCTGAAAATAAACACTGTTAAAAAACGCAACATCTTACATGTGAATGAAAGCAGTCTCATTAGACTCACCTTCTTTACAAGGAACCCAAATATGTGCTCAGAAACGACATGCAAGCCCTGAAAAGCAAACTGCTAAAAATAGCAGTTGTCATGAAATTATTTGCATGTTGCTTGAAATAGGCTCAATTGGTATTGTGAGCTCGCAAGGATCAAGAATATTTTAACATCTCTGCCATGTGGGCCTTGGATCTCTATCTCCTGGAAAAAACCAAGAGATTCTAGGAGCCAGAGAGAAGGAATTATTGAACCAAATCAATGTATTAATCAGTAAACATGGATTACATTGTAGTGACAACACATGATAGGCTGCCATTACTCCAGTAGCATGCAATGATGGAGGTGGTCTGTCAGATGGAAGGTGAGAGGATGATAAGTACTCTGCCACTGTAATCTCCTCAGAAAACAGTCTAACCCTCCCCCTGTCTTCTTTCTCAATAGATTTGAATCCCAAAACTAGCTTGCCCTAGCTGCCTGTGGAAGAAGGAAAGAAAAGCATGCTAAACTTTACACATTCTGCCTGCATGCCAACCATGGATTGGCTTGTTGTTTTGGTGAGCTTTTGTGGCAAAAAATCATTGTATCCTAACTTTTAGTGATGATACCTGCTAAGAAAAGCATCTCGGTGCTGATCGGGGCATCATTTTGGTGTATTCACTCCGCTGTTTAGGGCAGTGAATCCCCTCGCTGTTGATAACAAAGAATACCAACAAACAACTGCCTTTAAGACTCTTGTTTCCTCCTTTGATCAACCACCAACTGCATGAAGGGTTTGCTGTTTCCCTGTAGCATGCAAATGATGAAAAACTTGCTGTTTCTAAATGTTAAACCTGCACAGAATATAAACTCTCCAAGCCACACATGTGACTGTCCACTGCCTAGCTTTTATTCCTTACAGCGCTGGCTCTTATGTAATTAAATGTGGCTGCTGTTTTGCTGTGTCATCCCTCAGGAAATCTGCCAACTGTATGCTTCAACAGCAACTATTATCTCCAAAAATTAGTTGGATCTCCTCTATCCTGTACGCTTCCTTGGCAGCCATATATTCCTGCCTTTGATTTGAATAAAATAATTCCCTGCCTATAGGAATCCGTCCAACAACTTTTCTCTTTGGAGAAATAGTTTTCCAAAATAGGTTTCAAGCAAGATAAAGCTACAGCAGGGAAAATCCATACAGCTCGGCACAGGCTAATTATCTAAATGAGGTCGACTTGGTTTTCCTCCTTAGCACTTTTAGGATAGTTTTAGCAAAATGAATCTTGCTTTAAGGCTTTTCAAACATGCAAAAGATTGGAGTGGGCAATGTTTAGGAATTAAGGCTTGATTAGATTAGCACAATTGCTAATTATGCAAAAAAGAGTCAAATTAGGGTTCAATGTGGACAATATTAGCAAATGGAATCAAGGTTCTGGAAAGTCAAACATAGCAAGAATGACAACTAAACATAGCCATGCGAATTAGGGTTTTGACTTGCAAAAGGATGTAGATTAGGGTCTTTCAGAAGTCAAACTAGAAAGAAGCAAGTCATCCTAGCAAGGCAAGTTAAGTTATAGTTTATGGGAATCAACTTAGGATTTTAGTACAAAACCATTTTAGAACTTCATATTAATGGAAACCCCTTAACTAGCTGCCACCTTTCATACTAAAATACCAATCCATCCTCTCAATATTGTTCTTGACTCATCCATCATCCTTTACCCACCGTATCCTAGAAACCACTCCACCACTACACACTTAGAACCATGATAGCACGACCTTTACCAACCATAAATAGAAACTACTAAATATAGACGACCAAAAAAGTAGTCTAGCTCTGAAAAATCAATAGAAGTTTAAAAAGCAAGAAAGACCAAAAATGAAGGTAACATCAATGTGACTGTTGCCAAAAAAATAGGCACTGCCAAAAATAACAACATATCGCATGTGGATGAAAGCAGTGTCATCGGACTTGCTTTTTTACAAGGAACCCAAATATGTGCTCAGAAACAACATGAAAGTCCTGAAAAGCAAATTGCTAAAATAAGCAGTTGTCATGAAACTACTTGTATGTTTCTTGAAATAGGCTCAATTAGCATTGTGAGCTAGCGAAGATCAAGAATATGTGAACATCTCTGCCATGTGGGCCTTGGGATCTCTGGCGCCTGGAAAAAAGCAAACATCTAAAATCAGCAATTTCTTAGAATCTGGTGAAACTGGCTCTGAAATAAGCTCTGGTCACTGTAAATGTCTACATGCACCTGTAATGGGACCAACCTAATGGAATCTTGTTGGATCTTGATGCTTAACACTCCAATTACAAAAGCAAATCTGGGAGTTAAAAGCCACATATCACCTGTTTATAATAGCAGTGACCTCCACAAATATAGGAATTGAGGAAAACTGAAATTCACCACCATGACCAAATAAGGACAGAACCACTGAAAAGTTACTAAAAATAGCACAGTCCTATACTCCCCCCATGGAAACATTGATCTTTGAAACTCACTCTATAATATAACTGAAACCCTGGAAACTGAAATCTAATAACTCTAGTGTAAATGATCATGGCCATAGAACCCACTAAGAATGTGTCCACAAATAGTCAATGCTTAAACAATCAGGATGGACTAAGGAGAAGTCCAACCTGATCCTACATGTGCTCACGAACAATAATGAAGGTAACACTTGAATTCACCATGGGTAAATTCAGTGTTAACAGTTATGGCCTATTGTGTAAACATTATATGACTGTTTAAGTTTGAACTTTGAACTTTGACATTTGAACCTACTTCACTCTCTTTTGCTTGTGTTTCCTTCCCCTTCACTATTTTGTCAATTGCTTCCCTATCCTCTGCTCCTATGAACTTTACTTCTTTGAGTTTGTCCTCTACAATTTTCTCGTCTTAATCCTTTGTCCCATCCAATTCCTTTTCTTTCTCGAGATCTTTTTATGTTTTCTCTACCTTGTGCAGGTATTCTCTTTCCTTGGATTGCTCTATCGCTCTTTTCCCTATCCAAGTCTTCTTGCTTCTCAAAGTCTCTCTGTGTTTTCTTCCTTGTTTGAGTCATCCCTATCCTCGGCATCCTTTGTCTCCTTGTCGGACATTGCTTTCTTTTCAAATTCAGCTTATGTTTGTTTCAACTGGTATTGTCTATCATCTGCTTATGTCAACTTTTGTTGTTGATTTATCTCATCCATCTAGTGTCACAAGCTAGACGTGCTTTGAATTATTCTTTTCTTGCTCCTGCACCCTCGCCTCAATCCTAGGAGGTTCTACAATTGGTGGTGGGACACCCAGATGCTTTAAAAAAATTCCCTCCTACAACTTGATAAGCCCTTTCATTCCTTCATCCACATATTTTTCCATGTGTTGGTACATATATTTGTGTGTATGTCACTCAAATCTCCTCATTACCAGACTCATTTTTGTTTTTGTTTCTCAAACAGCTACCAGCTCTCTTGGACAAATTTTGTGCTCTAGGAGCTTTGTTGTAAGGTATTATCCACTGCATCATTTAAATTGACCTCTTGCTCTTTCAACCTCCTATTGAACTCTTCATTTCGAATCAATTTGAACATGTTCATTTCTAACTTCCTTGGATTTTGCAAAATCTGTCATGGCCTCATACACTTGTGTCCTAGCCTTCTATATATCCTCTATAACCACTACCAAATCTATTATTTTTGCCTTGAATCTTAATCTGCTGCCCCAGATGTTCCTTTATTATGAATTCGAAGTTCGTATTAATTTAGATGATGTCCAATTCTTGGATTCTGAAGGTGGCTCTCAGACTCTTTCTACTTATGCGCTTGTAGCAAGAGATTTTGTCCTTAGTCCATGGCACCATTGATTGTAAGCTTTGACTTGTCGCGCAAGTTCATAAAAAATTCTGATTTCTTTGCCCCATAGCCACTTCAAGTCCTTTGTGGCCTTTTGCACTTACATTTATGTGCATCCTATCAGAGCGAGCACAACAGTTGCACCCTTTATCCTTTCTTGGACTTTTTTTAACATGGACACTCCTTTTGAAACAAGGGCATTGTGAATTGCACTCCTAGCCAAATCGTGAAGTTTTTTTAATTGCTTACGCAGATTCTCTAGTTGCCTATCCTTTCCTTTGAGCTCTTGCTACATGTTTGCATAGATCTTTGTGGCCACTTGATGGGCCAATTTGAAAAGCTCCAAGGATTTTGTCTTTAACAGGTGGCCCGGTGGGTCTTTGTCCAACTGAAGTGATACTCATCCACTATCATAATAGCTTTGGTTTTGTCCATTGTGTTGGGGACAGCAACATCGACAATTATCCTATTGCTTTCTTCATCAAATGGCATTTGGATGTGTGATCTGTCTCCTAACTTTTGTTTCTTTCCTTCTACCTCCAAGATAGAGTCCATGATCCCAATTGATTTCTCAAACCTTTCCATCATGGCCATAATTTTCCTTGTCCTTTCCCCAAGAGTCTCCATCCTTCCTACCCCAAGTCAATCATCAAAAGCATTTGCAAGCTAGGTTTTACTTCTAGTACTCTATCATATCTGTCCTCTGCTTCCCTTTTTGTCTCAGAGCTTGTTCCTTCTCTATTCTTTTTAGGACCATTTTTGTCTCAACTAACTCAGGTCCATCTTTGGTCTTTTTTCAATCCCTTTAGTCTTCCAATATTTCTTCTTTGTCCTCCCCTATATTATTTTTTTTCTTTGTCCAAGGTTTTCAGTTTGGTCTCCTTGGACTTTTGTTATTGGGCCTTTTTTTCTTCTTTTTTCTTAGTTCTTTTTGTATTAGCATCTGTTTTTTTCTTTCCCTTTGTTCTAGTAATTCTTTATTTATTTCTATAATATCCTCTCTCCACTTTCGTCTTTCCTCTTCTCTTTGGCCTCACTCTTCTTTTTCTCTCTTCTTTCAATTTCTATAGTCACTTTTCTTAGGTACCTATCACTCCCTTTTTCACTGTTTAAAATACTTCAAGATCTCTTGTTGCTTTCGTTGTTTTGTCTTTTTCTTTTGAAGGGTGTTGATTTTATGTCCAAATGGTTTTCTTCAAATACCAGTATCTCCCATAGCGTCCCCATCTTCTTCTATGGACACATCCATAGATTTTCCAACCCCTTTAGATTTGTGTCCTTTCTTAGTATTCTTAGTTGTCTTCTTTTTATTTCTTCCTTCATCATCTATATCGGGTTGTTGAGAATGGTGTAATCTTCACATGTGGGCATAGCCATCTCATACTGTCATTAATGCATTTGGTTAGGTATTAATTATGGCTAGGACCATTTATTGTAAAACTAGGTTATGGTTAAAGCTGACCTAGTCAATTTTGATATGTAGGTTCAGTAACCCTCCAACAGAGTGTGCCCTAATTATGTGGACCCATAACCCCTCTTGGGGGAACAACCTACTAGAGTTGTGTATAAATACACAAGTCAAACCTCATTTGCACATTATCATTTTTTATCATTGAACTAAGACTCTCTAATACAAGAGTTTTAAGCATCCAAGCACTACATCTTTGGTGTTCTCTTTTGGTTGGCATATTTTCTCTTTTATGTGCATTTGTGAATCTCATGTGTAGCACACTCATGCTTGGGCATCTTTCTCTCTATAGTACACTTTTTGTTCAGCCATAGTGCACTTCTTTAGTGTTGTTTTCTTCTCTTTTCACTGCATGCTTTTAGGTTGGTGTTTTGGTTCAATTCAATCCCCTCTTTATGTTTGGGATCTCAACAAGGGTTGCTTGATTTTCTTAGGGTCATCCTCATCATCGAATCCGTTACTGAAGTTGTTCGAGCTTGTCCAGCCTTCTTTTTTTTTTTGTCATCCTTTTCCATCCAGGCGTGGCCTTTTTTTCCATTGCTTTTTCAATCTCCCAAACTTCTTCCTTAGGTCTCACCTCTATAGCCACTATCCACATTGCTTGCTCGATAGATTCTACTTCAAAATCCCATTTTGCCAATCTTTTTTCCTTTTTTAGGCCCTCTCCTTGTAATCTTTTATGACATCTTCAACTTCGTTGTAAACCGAAAGATTCTTCTATTTATCTCTTCGACATCCAAGACTTCTTCTTCTAAGAACATGTCAATAGATTTTTCATTCCCTTTAGATTTGTGTCCTCTCTTAGCGTTCTTACTTGTCTTCTTCTTTTTTTCCTTCATCATCGACATCTCCTTTGGGTTGTTGAGAATATATGTAATCTTCACATGTGGGCATAGCCATATCATGTTATGTTATTAAAGCATTTGGTTAGGCATTAATTATGGCTATGACCATTTATTGTAAGACTAGGTTATGGTTAAAGTTGACCTAGTCAATTTTGATATGTAGGTTCAATAACCCTATGTGGACCCATAACCCCTCTTGGGAGGACACCCTACTAGAGTTGTGTATAAATACACAAGTCAAACCTTATTTGTAAGTCATCTTTTTTTATCACTAAGCTAAGGCTCTCCAATACAAGAGTTTTAAGGGTACAGGCACTACATCTTTAGTGTTCTCTTGTGGTTGGTATATTTTATCTTTTATCTACATTTGTGCATCTCATGTGTAGCACACTTATCCTTGGGTACCTTTCTCTCTATAATGCATCCCTAGTGCACTTCTTTGGTGTTGTTTATTTCTCTTTTCACTGCATGTTTTTGGGTTGGTGTTTTGGTTCCATCCAATCCCCTCTTTCTGTTTGTGATCTCAACAAGCATTGCTTGATTTTCTTAGGGTCATCCTCGTCATCGACTCCATTACAGAAATTGTCAAAGCTTGTCCTAGCCTTCTTGTTATCCTATGTATTATTTTTCCATCCTCATGTGGCCTTTTCTTCCATTCCCTTTTCAATCTCCCAAACTTCTTCCTTGGGTCCCATCTCTAGGGCCCCTATCCACATTGCTTGCTCAATAGATTCTACTTCAACTTCCCATTTTGCCAATCTTTCTTACTTTTTTCAAGCCAATCTGTTATGGCATCTTCAACTTCGTTGTAGATTGAAAGATTCTCCTATTTATTCTCTTCGGTATCCAAGAATTCATATTCAATGGGGTTGATGACCACATCTTTGGTTTCCTCTCCTGCTACTCGAACAAGTCCAGTGAATTTGCCGAGTTGAACCTAGTCGCATCCTTATCTTCTACATCAAACATTCTTGATATTTTGTCCTCAAGTATGTCCTCAATGAAGTCAATTATCCCTCATGCCTGGATGTCCACATTGTACACTTGCCTGTACTTCTCATCCTTGTAGAGTTTTGTTCTCCACCCAAGATTCTTATCCTTGTGGAATTGAATGAAGACCTCCTATGAGTCATCCCTATCCAATCTCAGGGTTATGACATTAGATTCCAAACTATATGCTTCCTTAGCCAATGTCTCCAGTATCCCCCTTATGTACAATTCCTCAACTTTCCTCAATGGCAATCTATAAGGGATCCTTTTTCTCTTGTTCACACTAAAATAATGATTTTTGTCAAGGACCTCTCTTGCCAATTCTCAAATGAAAACTTCTATCCTTGAATCGAGAGTGGTCAAATGGTACAAGAAACCCCACACTTGAATGTACACGTATGTGGGATGCTCAATCCAATCCCCAATCCACTCTACACAAATTCATCCCATCGTCTCAAAACTCTAGACCTTGTCATTTTCTTCACTTTTCAATTTTCAACAACAATAGAGGGCTTCCATTGTCTTATGGTACTTCCTCAAAGGTTGTTTCCACATCAAAGTATAGTTATACAGATCCAAAAATCCCTCATTTATGGACTTCTAACAAGACAACTTAAGTGGGATAATCACAGCTATAATCCAAAACAAGAATACATAATAAATTGTTGGAATTTTGCTTCATTATCCACATGAATTGCTTATGAAGTTGGTCTTTGATAATCTTCGCCTATTCGATCTATGTCGTTCCATCTAATCAAACCCTTGTAATGAGATATATCCACTTAATCGTCCAATGATTGTTATAGTCTACATAGCATCTTCATAGTTCTACGATTAATGTCATCCTTTATCTCCTCAATATCACTGCTTCGCCCCCATCCAATGTGCCTCATTGTTGTGCACAAAAACTAAGTTAAAGGATCTACTGTAATTGCCAATTGGTGTATTGCTACTTAAAGAGAATAGTGACAAACAAGTGAAGTATAACACCTCCATCATTAATGCCATTTATGACTACGATGTATGTTGTATTCTACTCGTTCTTTGTGTTATTCACATATCTATTTTCATAGTGTTTCATTGTTAGCAAAAATTAAGGTCGTGATCCTTAATACCTCCAAGAAATATCTATAGGACTTTCATTTCTTTTTCAAGGGGGTGAGGTTGAGATCACCACTACTTCAACTTTTGGGCCCCAGCTTCACTATAAGGCCTACCTCCTGGTGTCGACTAAGCAAGGGGCATGCATCCCTCTCCCTATTAGAGTGCCAATGTTTCCAAATGCATTTTCAAGATATCCGAATGAAGCTTTCCCTCTTTGACACCAACATTAAACCCTTTGTTCTTTATGATCCCAAAGTTTGGGGACCTACTTTGACTTTAGCAAATTGATCATGGGTCAAGAGAGTTTAGTCCATGCTCCAGCGTATGATTTGTTGCAACATACGATCCTGTAGGCCACTATCCAGGCTGAGTTCAAGTCGCATCCTTTATTCTTGGATAACATTTTCAAATTCCTATTTTTCTCCAAAGCATCACAAATACCCATATCTTGCTCTTTGCTCCTCCAAGTGGATTGCCTACCCAAGCCTCAATAAGCATAGAAGGGGCTAGTTCTCTGAGGCCACCTCCCTCTTCCAATCCATTGCCATTTTTGTAGAGTATCTTCATCCTTTCAATTACTCTTTGGATGCCCCCGTCACCTCCTTCCCACAAAAGGAGAGATCAATAGTGCAATCAAGGATGACATCTACCGAAGGTACACTTAGAGTACTTAGGTCTCCCCACCTCAAACTCTTAGTCCTAAGATGGACTTTATTATGAGCACTTCATGCAATTAAAAGGTAGTCTCATTCTTCGAACCAACAACATTGATGTCATTGGTTTCATAGCCTTGAGATTCTACTCATCCAATTGCATGTTTGCTCACATCACATACGGATCAAGATGGAACACCACATCCCCTAGTGTGAGAGGATCTACTAGCAATGCCACCTCCATGACATTGAGTCTGAGGAACACTTTGTCTTCAATTGTCCTATATTTTGAGATCTAAGGGCACACTTGTTCTGGGACTCAAATGGTTCCCTTGTGACCTTCTTTTGGTAACATGATCATAGATGCCTACAATTATGTCAGGGAGGCGGTTATCCATCAAAGAGAGACATTGCCAAACCCCTCCAGGGACGGTTCCATTAGGCTCATTGTTTGTTTCATTCATCCTATCTCTACTAATGGAGGCGTTAAGCACCATGCCAACTCCCACAACCGAGTTAGATAGCAGTATATCTATGAGACAACGAACTTCCTCTTGCCTAACGAATACGCACATCACCTCCACAAGACTCACCTTCATCAAAGTATGGCCTCTCAAGTCAACTCGAACTGACAAGCCTACATCATGAGATTCTTCCCATTGACCTTTGATTTTAGGAGAGGCAGGTCTTCTCATTCCACCACTCCTCCCGAGATCATACAGCCAAGCCCCCTCATCCCCAAGCACTCTCAAAATGACATCATTAGGCTTTGAACCAACTCTTGTACTTTAATAAAATTTTAGCTCAAGTGTTCTAAACACTCCAACTATCAATTAGCCATTGATTATACTCTCTAGTCCCATTGACCTCTATTTCTTGGTCGTTTGTAGACATTAATAAAATTATCTGTATCTTATCCTTATCGCGCTTTACTTCTTTTATGGTGTTTTTACTGTTGTTCCTTACCTTGCTTTCACTACGTTTATTATTGCATTTGTAGCTTTCATTGGTTTTGTAACCTTACTCTACCGCCGTTTTCATGAATAATGCTTTTAGAATTCTACTATTTTTATTTTAGTATCTTTCACTAACATGATACTAATAGTAGCTTTCAAAGGCCTTGCCCACATATTCTCCTCCATTGTCTAATCTTTAAACATTTCACAATTTGATTACATTGCTTTTCAACCAAAAGCAATGTGGTGTTAGTTTTTTGGGTTACTCTGAAAGTGTTTACACCATGATTGGGGGTGCTTCATGAGATTTCAAGTGCATGTAGTATATTCAACCCTGATGGTTCGAGATGGATTGGCACATGGAAGATAGTCCGTGATGGATTTGCACAGTGGAGACAAATTGCTCAATGGTTACTTGACCTCAATTGGGTGTTTGCTTGGCATTCTTCCATGGGACGTTGGAGTTCTCTTGCTTGCTTGGTGGACACTCTTCAATCGGACTACATGGAGAGGTTCACTCACTTGGAGAATGCCCTACTTAGGAGTAGGAGCATTATGCATCTTCGAGGAGGGCATTAGGGTATAGATGGCATGGGGTAGCTTGGATTCCTAGTTAGAGGCTTGGGATTGGATCAAGGATGTCTAGACTGCGACATTATTCTTGCAAGGGCAGTGGAAGCTTGACACAATGGAGTATGTTGCCGCCTAAAACACACTTGACCACAGATAAGTCTCCCAACCGCTATGTGTGTTCTTGAGGGCAACTATGAGTGTAGAACCCACAGTCACCTCGATTCTAAACTCCTCTGTTTAGACCCCAACTCCAAAAAGGTCAAGGGGGGTTGTCCCTACTTACTGAGATTCTTTGATGAGTTTCTTTAAGAGTTGTAAATTATTAATGTTCAATGACAAGCATTCATGAAAAGATGCAATAATTTTAATGACAAGCAAACCTTCTTTAACAATAAACCATATACAATTGTAAGAGAGAAATAACAATTCACTAACTAGACCAGTGCCTACTTTACTTGGGTTATGGAGTCACAGATATAATAAAAGTAAGATTACCAAAGACAATCAAATTGCATCAAACCATTCACTAATCACAATGATCGAAATATCACATTTAACATATGAGAACTACTTGTAGTAAATGATCAAATGAATGAAAGGTGCTTGTAGTGAGTTTGAACCAAATTCAAATGCTTCGAAAGTAAAGTACTGAAAATGAAATAACAATCGTAGTGTTTTGCCAATGGTCCTGTAAATTTTAATTATTTTTCAGTCTCTCTTTAGCTTAGGGGATTTAAGGTTTGTGCAAGAAAATTAAAGCTAATCTATGTGTCTACCTCAGGAATTTATCTCTTTTGATTTGAGAGAGATTGTCGGGTGTTCAACAAGAGAACACAAGGTTCTCAACTAGCTCCACGGGTCAACCCCAAAGCTTTTCGGGTGCTCAACAGGGGGACACTAAGTGTCTACCCCTCTAGCTCCACAGGTCAAACCTCGTTTTCTCAATGTCTTGTCAAGATAAATTAATGAGTGCCTTTTATTCTAGCCAACACTAATCTTTGCCCTTTCTTGTCACCTAGGATCGGTCAAACCGGCAAAGGGAATAAATACGGGGCAAGGATTGGAGCACGGTTTATTTAACTTTTAAAAAAATAAACGAATAATTACATACAATGCAAGCAGGCACGATATTGCAAGGGTGGCAGAGCCAACTCACTTGCAAGGTGTGGGCAAATAAATTAAAGCAAAAATAACTTGAAACATAAACAAAATTACTAGCCAGCACGATTTTGCATGGATGGGCAAAGCCACTTCACATGCAAGGTGTGGGAAAACAATATTACTAAATGCAAATAAAAACATAAACTAAATCCTAGCCCTTTCAACAATTGTTATGCAAGGATGGCAAAGCCAACTCACTAGCAAGCAATGGATGGCAAAAAATAACATAAGGAAATAAAATGTTATCCTAACCACACAACTCTCTTCCTAATGAAGAGGAGGGGCAAGCAAACTAACAAAATGAAAATAACATAAACAACTAACACTAGCCCCTCCACATTTGCAATGCAAAAATGGGCAAGCCCAACTTCTAATGCATGCAAGGTATGGCTGAAAATTGAAAGAGATTTTGCAAGAAATAAAAAACCAAGCCCAAGAGACTCTCTTGGGTTTGTTACAACAAGAAAGATCTCAGCCTTATAAGATACAAGGAAGTGGAGGTCAAGAACAAGAAATTTGACTCTTTTTTGGCAAGGGACTTGAAGTGGCCACTCTTGGTTGATCTTTGAGCTTACTTATGACCAAATTTGGGCATTCCCTCCCCCTGTAACATCAAAAACCTGCACAAAACAGCAAGCTATTCTTTTGCAAATATGATGAAAATAAGTATGGAATCAACTTAGAAATTTTTGCATATAAATTTCAGAAATTTGTAAGTGCAATGTAGCATGTAAAAAAAGTTTGAAATGATGATTTTTTAGTGCGAAATAAGTAAATAAAAATCTGCAAAAAGAAAAATGTTAATTATAAGATGCCAAGTCCTTCAATAGTTGTTGAACAATGGGGTATCCCACCCGATAATCCCACTCTCCAAGCTTGAGTAACCTGTGACAAAACTAGTTTCAAATGCACAAGGGGTGAGAGATCAAGCAAAGAAATGAGAAATCATATATTCAAACTAGAAGTCCATGAAATTCTCAATTGCTAAGAAGATAACCCACATAACATGTAACAACAATATTACAATATTATTCTCAAGCAAAACAATTTGCTTGAGATCCACAAATGCAAGAATGAAATCGAAATGTAACAATGTTACCTCACACAAAGCCAATGGTTGAATTTCCTCCAAAGATTTCTCTTCATTCACATCAAAAGCTGGAAATTACAATGGCTCTCTTCTTTGGACAAGAATGGAAGCAAGAGAGCAAGAGCATGAATGATTGTAACCCAAATGAGGAGGAAAAGCCTCCTTAATTAGGAAAAGAGAGGGAGAGACCCTCCTTGCATGAATGTCAAGTGTCAAATGCAAGAGGGAGGGGCCCATGGAGAGGGGGGCGCACTTCCTTCACTTGGGCACATTTCATGGTGAGGAAACAAAATAATGGGCGGGAAACACCCCCCCTTTAATGTTTTGTAGCTATTCCTAAGCCAAATGGGGGGAAAACCACCAAAGCGGGACCCCTGCCATTGACCTTCACCCAAACCCCCAATGCCAAGATGAGGAGGGCGCACTTACTAAGGAGGCAACTCATAACTTGTAAAACAACTACTTGGGGGGGCCCTCCTGGACTTTAATTTCATCTTATGAACATAACTTGACATTAGGAAACAATTTTTTCACCTCCCAAGTGACTTTAGGCACTTTTCCAAAATTTGTCTTACTAATTATTTGTCAATTTTCATGATTAGACTGAGTTAGGCAAATGTGTCCAAAACCTTAGCAAGACTTGTCTGAATGACTTCAAACTTGGTCCAATAGTGTAGGGGATCTCATGCCATTTATCTTGAGTACCCATACCCCTATACAACATCATAAAGGACCACTTATCCCTCTTTTACATTAAAATTTTTTATGCTGAGGGACATTTTTTAATTACCAAAAATTAAAAAATCCTAAGTAAAACTTAATGAAATTCCGCAAGACTCTGGATAATGTCTAGCATGATAATATAGAACATTCCTAGGCCCCAATCACCCCATGGACTTGATCATTAGAATGTCTTTCACCACTTTGGAGGTATTTTTGAGTGAAAAACTCAGATAATTAAAATCACTAAAAAGGAATTTTAATTATCCAAGGGAAAAAACACTCGTTGAAAGGACTTCCCTAATGATTAAGTCATAGAAAACTAAGTTATACAAAAATTGACCCTCGTGCTGACATATCATTACAAAATCCCCCACAGGGGTGCGAAAATTTCATGGAGAAAAGATAAGAAGAAGACTTGCCTCGCTTGAAAAACTTCTTTAGGTACTTCTTTCTCATCTTCAAGACACATGGTACATGTGCATGGAACATGGTTGTCCACCTAGTTGGTTTGATGGTCAACAGAGTGCATGGCTTAGAAGCGATGGGATCAATGTGGGCTTGGGATGGAAAGGTGTGGACACACCTTGAGTAGCTACACCATCTTGGAGCTTGTATTGTGTAAAACGTCACCTTAGAGCATGACATGTGTACCTTTAGAGTGGAGTGCTTCACTTGTGTAGGCCTACACGAGCTTATTGTAGGTTGCTTATAAGCGCTTGAGCCCACATTGTATTGTTGGCCTCCCTTACCTCTCGTATATAGAGAGGAAGGTGAGAATCCTTCCATTATCGTTATCATTGTACTATTTTCTTTGTACTTGTCTTCTTGGAGGAAGTCACTAGGATTCATGAGGAAACCCCAAAAGAGGTTATGAAGAAGGAAGACATCCACATTGGGAGCTTGCTCTTGTGACTAGGATTTACTCTTGTTGAGGAGATGTTGGAGATGATGATCGACTAGTCATATAGCATTGTGTTCATTCTTATTTCACTCTAGTGTAGAGATGTGATCTATAGTCACCTCTCTCTCAGCTCTTCCTTGATCTCTCTCTCTCTTGGATTCGCTATGGTTTTATGATCTTTGTGGAGCATCTTGAAGTCTAGAATTAGGATTTATCCCTTGGAGATTTGAGATTAGGGTTTTGTAATAAAACCCTAGGGTATATTTGTTGAAGAAGAAGGAGAGAAGACGACGCCTTACCTTGGAAGACTTGTTTCAATGATTCTTGCATATCGGAGCTCCTTGGTTGAACTAGGGATTTGCATAGTGGAGACAGCTTGCTCAATGGTTGCTTGACCTCAGTTGGGTGCTTGCTTGGAATTATTCCATGGGATGTTGGAGTTCTCCTGCTTGCTTGGTGGACACCCTTCAATGTGACTACCTGGAGAGGTCAACTCACTTGGAGAATGCCCTATTTAGGAGGAGGAGCATTATGCATCTTGTAGGAGGGCATTAGGGCCTAGATGGCATGGCGTAGCTTGGATTCTTGCATAGAGGCTTAGAATTGGCTCGGAGATGTCTAGACTGCAACAGTGTTCTTGCAAGGGAAGTTGAATCCTGATGGCATTAGGGCATAGATGGCATGGCGTAGCTTGGATTCGTGGATGGAGGCTTGGAGTTGGCTCAAGGATGTCTAGACTGCGATAATGTTCTTGCAAGGGTAGTTGAAGCCTAACCGTTCTTGCAAGGGCAATTGAAGCCTGACGCAATGGAGTACATGGCTTAGGAGCGATGGGATCAAGGTGTGAACACACCTTGAGTAGCTACACCATCTTGGAGCTCGTGTTGTGTACATCACCTTGGAGCATTACATGTGTACCATTGGAGTGGAGCACTTCACTTGTGTAGGCCTACATGAGCTTATTGTAGGTTGTTTGTAAGGGCTTGAGCCCACATTGTATTGTTGGCCTCCCTTGCCTCTCATATATATAGAGCTAAGTTGCCAGAAACGTCTAGGACCAAGGGGAATACGTCGTTCCCCATTTTAGAAACTAAAGCGTAGGGGATAGGGCTTGGAAACAACCCTGAAACGTTTGTAATCCGTATCCAAAAAACAAAAACGTTTCCAAGTTGTTTCCAACCATTTCCTGAAACGTTTCCAAGGTGTATCCAAAAAACAAAAACGTTTCCAAGGCCTATCCAAAAAACACAAACGTTTCCAAGCCGTTTCCGGCAATTTCCTGAAACGTTTCCAAGGCCTGTCCAAAAAACACATTTCCAAGCCGTTTCCGGCCATTTCCTGAAACGTGTCCAATGCGTATCCAAAAAACACAAACGTTTCCAAGCATTTTGTTTCTTAAAACATTGCGAAGCTGTTTCCAGTCATTTCCTAAAACGTTTCAACTGCTAAAGGGCAAGTTTCCAGCTATAAATAGTGATTTATTAACATGAAAAAAAAAAACCCTAAAGGGAAACCATAAAACCCTACCCCTAAATTGAACCTTAAAACTTAATGTAAGGCCTAAAATCTTATAAATCAAGATCTAAACCCTAATCTTAAATTGACGAATGTTAATCTGAATCTTTGTCTCGTGGTTTTTTTCTCGTATTTTTCAAAAAACCACTAATCTGTGGACATTCTATTGCATCAAATGCTTGTCTACTATAGTGTTAGTGTCATAGCCTAGTGTAGAAGTACAATGACTATTTTATTGTATTTTTTCTCATATTTTTTGCCAATTCCTCAGCTTTGTTACAAATAAATCCCAATGACTTGCAAATGTATTACAAGTTAAAACAACTTGCATATCAAAATTGAGACAGTGGCAATTTCAGCCCTACAAAATAACATATTGCATTTATGAAGGGTTACATGAACCAACACATTTTTAATAAGCTTCCAAACGGCAAATTCTCCATATGGTATACATGTGATATTTTAATCTTATGTCAAGCATTTTTATCAGTATAAGCCATAAAATGTAAACAACATATCCAAGGGAACGCAATGGTGTATAGAGATAGTGTTATAGCATAGAATGCAATATTGCATGCCATCACACATTTTATCATATTGCTCAACACAAGCTCATTTATTTATACTCGAGTGCCTAACCAATCCCCTTAAAGCATGGTTGATTAAGTCAACTTTGATCATCCAAGTCGGTCCCAAAACGTTAGACAACCTCATGAATTTAGGACCTTTATGTGCCGGTCAGTTAGCCAACTTACCCTCACTCACCTAGTTGATTGTCTAGTTAGTCAATGGATCAACCCAAATACACCTTAATCGGGTCACTAACTTACCTCCAAAATTGTGTTTAATCACAAATTCCAACACTTCTTCTAGAGGTGTAATTGGTATATTCTTTTATTAGAGATGCTACCACTTGAATTCATCCTTAGAGTAATTTTAGGGTTTGAAATCAATGTTTAGAAGTTTTTGATATGTTCTTGATTGAATGCTTGACAAGGGTTGGCTTATTTATAGCACTCAGGAGTCATGATATAAGAATATTGTTTATGACAATATTTAAGGATGCTAATTTCAATAGTTATAAATGGCATGCCTACCTTTAAATCTAATTGATGAATGGTAATTTAAATTATGTATGTCTCACAATATGTGTGTGTATATATATATATATATATATACTATCGTTTCCCTACTGTATACTGTATCGTATCCGACTTTTTTGAAAATTTGTTGTATTTGTTTCCCTCCCTGTATCTGTTTCTGTGCAACTTAGATATAGAGGAAGGTGAGAATCCTTTCATTATCATTATCCTTGTACTATTTTCTTTGTACTTGTCTTCTTGGAGGAAGTCACTAGGATTCATGAGGAAACCCCAAGAGAGGTTATGAAGAAGAGGGAGGACATATTCATTGGGAGCTTGCTCCTGTGACAAGGATTTACTCTTGTTGAGGAGATGTTGGAGATGATGTTCATTCATATAGCATTGTGTTCATTTTTATTTCACTCTGCTGTAGAGTGATCTATAGTCACCTCTCTCTTAGCTCTTCCTTGATCTCTCTCTCTTGGAGTCGCTACGGTTTTATGATCTTTGTGGAGCATCTTGAAGTCTAGAATTAGGATTTATCCCTTGGATATTTGAGATTAGGGTTTTGTAATAAAGCCATAGGGTATATTTGCTAAAGATAAAATAAGAGAAAAAAAAGCCTTGCCTTGGAAGACTTGGTTCAGTGATTCTTGCATATTGAAGCTCCTTGGTTGAGCTAGGGTTTTTCTTATTTTTCCCTAGCTAGGGTTTTGGAGAGGTAGTGGATTGTACTAGCCTTGAGAGAAGGCTATGATATGTACAATAACTTCATCTTATGCTATTAATGAAGTTTTCAATTGTCCAAGGCTTATGTAATTTCCAAGTTTGATTTTCAGCAATATATATTCTTCGTGTATCTTTATTTACAGCGATACATGTCTTGCTAATTTGACATAAGGGCAATTTTGTGGGGTGATTTGACATCATCTTTGAAGAATTTAAGGGGTATATCGTTGTTGTTATATCTGTCGTAAAAGTGAATTTTGAGATTTGGTTTATGCATGATAATATTGCCCTAGAGAGCTGAAACTTAACAAGACATTTTGGTATCTTTTCTTCTTGGACTGCCTAGAAGATTGGGCTGTTAGAGAGTAAAATATTGTATTTTTTCAGCTATTGTTTTATACTACGTTTCATAACAGCCCTAAGACTGAAAATCACAGGGTAAAGACACAGGAAACCTCTAGGATTAGAGGTGAAATTTCTGAGCTTTAAATTTTTCAAAATTTCTACAACCAATGTCCTAAATTCCCTGAATTTTCCAAAGATGTGGAACTTATTATTCAAGAAATATACCTAAGTATACTTGGAAAGGTCATCAATTAAAGTCAAAACATATCTTGCACCTGTTAGTGATGGTTTGTTTAGGGAACATAGGTCATTGTGGACAACTTCCATTTGAGTCTTTGCCCTCCAAGACTACCCTAGTTTGAAAGTAGCCTGGTGATGCTTTCCAAGCACACACCCTTCATGTACATCATCGAGGGAAACAACCCTAGGTAGCCCACTAACCATGTCTTGCTTTACCATCAACTTCATACTTTGGAAATTCAGATGTCTGAGTCTCATGCCAAATTCTGCTCTAGTCATCACTCTTTGCTATGAGTGCAGTAGGCTCTAGATTTTTCAAGGAAAATCATAGAAATTATACAGTCTGTCCTTAGGGTCATGTTGACAAGGCAAAATGTCCGACATCAACAATAGGGATTTAACCTGAAAAAAGATGCCAAATTATACTCTTTCCCATTTAGGATGGAAAAGCCCTCTAGATTAATGGCCTTGCAACATTTCAATGAGCTTTAATAAAATAAAAATTGATTCTTATAATGCAGAATGTGTTAAATGTACAGCATCAGGAGACATTCTCCAAACCAATCTTGTGCAACCAAGATTGATCCTCCCATATAGAGGTGAACACTTTGATTGCCTTTCGTGTAAAGGTTATTCCTCCCGTATAGAGGTAATTGATCAAAGTAATGATGTTGTAAAGTCTTGTTGGACAAGGCTCTGAACTTGTGTGTCAAGTCATGATTCTCATGAGAACCTTCCGTATAAAGGTATCCACGGGATGGACCTCCCGTATAGAGGTGGACCTTCCTTATGAAGGTCATGCTTTACTTGTTAAAAGCATTTAATGTTTTGTGATGTATTATTAACCATGATCACCAGATTGCTATTAAGTCTTCTTTAGAGATTGATCACCTCTAAAGTGAATTACTTTAGCATATGATCATTTCGTCCGGAATAATATACTCTAATCACAGCATCCGATAATTCTTCTTAGTATAATATAATGTGATGGATAATTAAAGTTAGCACATATTGACCATGCAGTAAAAGATAAAGAGATAAAGATAAATACATAGAGAAAAAGAGAATTCGAATTGATCAGGAGATGACTAAGTGAACTCAAATTGTCAAGCTTCAGTTAAAGCCACAATGTATGCCTCGGTTAACTAAAGAACTCACAATGGTCTGACAAGTAAATCAATCAGCATGATTTCAGTTAATAATACTTAACTAAGTGTTAAATAAGAAGGACTAGTTAACTAAAGTGTTTTCACTAACTAAAAGACAACACTTCAATAAATCAAGGAGAACTCGAATTGATCACTACAATGATGTTATCAAGAAAGAGAGTTAACTAAGTGACAACAAAGAAGATCTAGTTAATTAAGTGTTATTGCATGACGACACTTATGTTAAACTAAAAGACGACACTTGAGTTGCGACAATTGCATGACGACACTTAAGTTAGCCACCTAACTAAGTGGGTAAGCTTTCAGTTAAGAGGCGAGTTCATCCTAAGAGACAGTTCAGTGAGATAAAGCACTACATGAGAAGTGGGGCACACTTCTTCATGCAAGATTGATACATCCGGTCTAAGGGCGAGTTCATCCTGAAGTTAGAAGAAGCCAATGCATGAGAAGAATGTATAAATATGTTATACGGGATTGATGAATTCAATGTGAAGCGTATTCTCTTCTCCATTGAAGGCGAGGCGCTTCTCTTTGTGCAGGTTATTGTTCTTGCTTGTTATTGATGTGTTGGGCACATTGGAAAGCACATCCGATTGATCTCTCTTCTCTATTGCTTCTGTATCTTCCCCAAGAGTGTTTTGGTGATCTCTTATCTTCCGAAAGCAATATGCTATTTTGTAAATGAAAGCATTCTCTGCTATCCATTATATTATACTAAGAAGAATTGTTAGGGTTTTTGTTCTCATAGTTTTGAGGATTTTCCCCAGGGTATATCTTGTGTTATGGATGTATGAATTTCGTGTGATTGTATTGTCTCATTGTTTCAAGTTTTTGCATCTAAAAGAATTGAAGATCAAAGCTCAACCAAATATTAACATGGTATCAGAGCTCAAGGCGCGAAGGAGCTCAATTTTGCATGCCTGCTAGAGCCTACATAGATCTTGAGAAGTTGAGCACAAGATATGAAGACTATGGCATCAATCTTTGTACGACCAGAAGACCGTCTTGAGGGCACCTCAAACTTCAACACTTGGAAGGCTAGGATTCTCAACATCTTAGAGGAACATGACTTGGATAGCTATGTATCCACTATGGTGGAGGAGCCTACATCTAATGCAGGGCACATCAACTTCGAGAAGAATCAAGCTAAGGCCAAACAGATCATCTATGATTCGGTAAAAGATACGGCTTCTCACACATCTATAGCTTAAATGGTGTTTGCTTGTGCAATTTTTAGTGTTTTCTTGTCAGCCCAAAGTATTTATGGAACTCTTTTACCCCAATTATCTCAATTTGTTGAGCAGACCTTGGTCAAACCATTCTCTAGAATCTTATTCAAAGCTTTGACTGTCCTATTGGCATGATCACACCGCTGAAGAACGCAAAAGAATGTTATGATACACTGACTAATCTATATGAGAAGAAGGCCCCAACTCAAAAGAGGGCATTGAAGAACAAGTTACGAAACCTCAAGATGGAGAAGGACGACACAGTGGCCTCCTTCTTCACTAAGATCTCTCAGGGAAGAGATCAGCTTATTAATATTGGAGTTGAAGTGGATGAAGATGATCTCATCCAAACCACCGTTGATGGTCTCCCATCTTCATGGGAGACATTCTTCGTTGCTATCAATGGCTAAGAAGTGCAGCCTGGGTTCGAAAGATTGTGGCATGACTGTATCCAAGAGGAAGGGTGAATCCAGAGCAAAGTTATGTGCACTAAAGAAAAAAATCTTGCCCTCACGGCAAGAATGAAGAAAGGAGAGAAACCCTTCTTCCAAAAGAAGTTCTCTCATCCAACGAAGAAGGAGTTCAACAAAGGCTTTGACAAGTCAAAAGCTAGATGCTACAATTGCAACAAGAAAGGCCATTTCTCAAGAGAGTGCAAAGCAAAGTGGAAAGGAAAGTTTCATGCTTCTACTGCCATAGAAGATGAAACCACTCAAAAGAATGCATCTGAAGAAAAGGAGACAAGAAGGGAGTATTACCTTGTGTCATCCCTTTCGGGATCCGTCATCACAAGTGCAGATACATGGTTGATTGACAGTGGCGCATCCAAACATATGACTGGTTACAAGAGTGCCATCACTGACCTAAAGGAGAAAAATTTCACATGCATGGTAGAGTTGGGGGACAATTCAACATATTCGATCCAAGGAGTTGGATCCACCTCATTCCAGCTGAGCATTGGTGATATTTTACATGTGGAGGACATTCTATATGTTCCAGGCTAGAAGAAGAACCTCCTTTCAGTTTCAGTTCTTCAAGACAAAGGCCTCTGAGTTATCTTCATGGATAACAAAGCACTTTTATGGCCGAAGAACAAAAGCCTAGAATCTGCTGCTCTGATTAGAGTTCGAAAGGGAGGACTCTACAAGGTACCCGGGAAGTACATTCAAACTATGATTCACCACACTATCCGTCCATGCAAGCTATGGCACCGAAGGCTTGGACACCTACACTACAAAGCGCTACCAGAACTTCAAAAGATGGTAAAAGGTATGCCCGTATTTGATTTTGAGCATGATAGTGTATGTCAGGGTTGTGCACTTGGGAAGAATGTTAAGAAACATTTTCCCAACAATACTACTAGATCTAAAGGGATTTTAGATTTAACACATTCTAATGTATGTGGTCCCATGTCATCCCCCTCCCCGAGTAACTTCTTATATTATGTATTGTTCAAAGATGATTTTTCTAGGAAGTCATGGATTTATTTCATGAAGGCTAAAAGTAAAACTCTTAGCAAATTTAAAGAGTTTAAAGCCCTATTTGAAAATCAGAAAGAAAAGCACATCCATGCATTAAGATCTGATAATGGAGGTGAATTTGATTCACATGCATTTAATGAGCTATGTAGTGATGCAGGAATATGTAGACAGTTAACAGTACCATACAACCCTCAACAAAATGGGGTTGTCGAAAGGAAGAATAGAACCATATGTGAGGCTGTAAAAGCCATGATGCATGATCAAGATATGTCTACCTCATTATGGGCAGAAGCCACCAGTACAACTGTGTACATCCAGAATAGAAGCCCGCATGCCATTCTAGATGAGAAGACACCTAAAGAAGTGTTTATCAATGAGAAGCCAGACATCTCACATTTGAGGATCTTCGAGAGATGCTCTGTTGAACGGTCCAAAAAGCTCTCTCTATTTGAAGCCTATACAACCAATGCAGTAAGATAGGGGCATTACCTAAGTTAGATAAGTTGTAAATATGGGTAGGTTGGTGAAAGTGGTTGTTTTGAAAGCACGTAAATCTATCTTTCTTTCTCTAAGTCCATTCAGCAATTGATTAGTAAGGGCAGGCAGCACTCTGTTGGGTGAAGGCAGTAAGCCAAACATACTGCGTGGGACGGGGCTAGAGTTGTTTTATTGCCTTCCAGAAAGCATTCACAGATCTTGAATCACACTTGAAAAGGACAGATTCGTTGGTATCACCATTACCTATTGGTCCAGGTCGAGCCTTGCGGATACAATTCAGAGAACAAAGATGGAGCCTTCTAGAAAGAATGGCACCTTTGTGGGTTATAGCGAGTCATCCAAAGCATACCGAATATATGTACCTCGTGAGAGACACATTGAAGTCAACCGAGATGTTACCTTCCATGAGGAAGCTGCTTTCAAAACATCGAAAGAGATTCGATGTGATTCAGAGATGGAGGATCCCGAGTCTGATTCTCCCCCTTCAGAGTTTGAGAGGGAGTAACCACAAGATGCCTCAGATTCGCTAGCTCCTGAAGAACCAGTAGAACTGATTGAGAGGTCACCTGATGAACCTCCCACTAAAAGAAGATCTGCTTGGTGCCAATATATCTTACAAAATGCAGAGAAACATGGAGCACCAACATGCTCATCCAGAGAGCACAAGCAACCTGAGAGATATTCAGGGTATGTTGCACTGATGAGTCACATCAGTGATTCAGAACCATCCTCATATGAAGACGCTGCAAAGCAGTAAGTTTGGAAAGATGCAACAACAGAAGAATACAACTCTATAATGAAGAATGATGTTGGGGAGGTTGTTCCCAAACCTGATGGGAAGTCCATTGTGACTTCCAGATGGATTTACAAGATAAAGCATGTTGCGGATGGTAGCATTGAGAAGTATAAAGCTAGATTCATTGCCAGAGGGTTCTCTCTGAAAGAAGGCATCGATTATGATGAGACCTTTGCCCCTGTGGCAAGGTACACCACAATCCAAGCAATGATTGCACTTGCATCTGTTCTAGGATGGAAACTTCACCAGATGGATGTGAAGACATCCTTCCTCAATGGTGAGGTTGAGGAAGAGGTTTATATCCAGTAGCCCGAAAGATTTGTGGTGCATGGGAAGGAGTCCCATTTTTGCAAGCTAAAAAAAGCTCTGTATGGGCTTAAGCAAGCCCCTAGGGCTTGATACTCCAGAATTGGTAGCTACCTTCAGAAATTGGGTTTCTGTAAGAGTGAAGCTGATCCAAATCTGTACTTCAAAGTAGTGAAGAACCAACCGTTGATATTGGTTATGTATGTTATTGATTTGTTTCTCACTGGAGAGGAACATCTAATTGCTTGGTGCAAGAGGGAGCTCACCTCAGAGTTTGAGATGAAAGACTTAGGTCTGATGCAAAACTTTCTTGGCCTTGAGATCTGGAAAAGAAAAGATGAAATTTTTCTATCTCAAAGGAAGTACACTGTGGATATATTACGCAGGTTTGGCATGATAGATTGCAAATCTATGACTACACCGATGGTTTCCAATTTGAGGAAACTTAATGAGTCAGATTTTGGATCAGATCCAGTAGATCCCACTTTGTATAGACAGCTTATAGGCTCGCTAATGTAATTGATACATTCAAGGCCTGATATATGTTATGCCACAAGCATTTTGGGTCAATTTATGTCTGATTCGAGACACAGACACTCGATAGATGCTAAGCACGTGCTTAGGTACCTTTGAGGTACAATTTCATATAGACTCAGATATGCCTCCAGTGGAGGAGTCATGTTACTTGGTTATACAGACTCGGACTAGGGAGGAAGCATTGTGGACCATAACAGTACATCTGGCTACTGTTATAGCCTAGGATCAACTATGATATCTTGGTCCAACAGGAAGCAGGGCTCCGTAGCCCAGAGCACTACAGAAGCAAAATACATAGTTGCTAGTCTTTCCTACCATGAAGTAGTGTGGCTCAGAAAGCTACATGCAGGGTTGTTCAGTGAAAAGCTTAAGCCTACAGTTATTAGGTGTGACAAATAGAGTTGCATCAAGCTTTCCGAAAACCCGGTGTTTCATGACAAGTCAAAGCACATTGAAATGAAGTATCACTTCATCCGAGACATGGTCCAGAAAGGTATAGTGAAACTTCAATACATTGCTACTGATGAGCATATTGCAGATGTGTTAACAAAGTCTCTATCAATGACGAAGTTCAGGTACTTCCGAGACAAGCTTGGTGTGGAAGAGAATGCCTCCCTCGCTGAGAGAGAGTGTTAAATGTACAACATCGTGAGACATTCTCCAAACCAATCTTGTGCAACCAAGATTGATCCTCCCGTATAGAGGTGAACACTTTGATTGTCTTACGTGTAAAGGTTATTCCTCCCATATAGAGGTAATTGATCAAAGTAATGATGTTGTAAAGTCTTGTTGGATAAGGCTCTGGACTTGTGTGTCAAGTCATGATTCTCATGTGAACCTTCCATATAAAGGTATCCATGGGATGGACCTCCCGTATAGAGGTGGATCTTTCGTATAAAGGTCATGCTTTACTTGTTAAAAGCATTTAATGTTGTGTGATGTATTATTAACCATGATCACCAGATTGCTATTAAGTCTCCTTTAGAGATTGATCACCTCTAAAGTGAATTACTTTAGCATATGATCATTTGGTCCGGAATAATATACTATGATCACAGCATCCGATAATTCTTCTTAGTATATGTGATGGACTAAGTCCCCTGACACGAGGACACGAGACACCCCAAAATACGAGTGTCCCCACGGGGCACGGTGACCCCCGGAATCAGGACACGAAGGACACATTTTATATACATATATATATATTTTTAAAATATATTAAAATTTAAAAATATAGACATATAGATCCAATAAAATTTAGAAACTACAACATTTACAAATATTCAATAGAAATTAGAATCCTTTCACCTGCAAGAAAACAAACTTGAAACTCCTTCACCTGCAAAAAAACCAAGTCTGGGCTCTCTCTAGCTCTCCCTCACTCTCCCTTCAATTCACAAATGGCAAAAAAAAAAAAAAACAACTTTTAAGGGCCCGCAGGTTCACTTTTGCCCGACGGAAGTGTCCTGGAATTGGGACACGGTGTGCAGAGACAGGACACGAGTGTCCCAAAATCAGGACACGAAAAAAGTTGTGTCCTCCACGTGGGGGAGCCGTGTCCGTGCCAACACGTCCCCACGGGACACTTGGCCCTAGATGGACGTGTCCGGTTTCTTAGGTGATGGATAATTAAAGTTAAAACATATTGACCATGCAGTAAAAGATAAAGAGATAAAGATAAATGCATAGAGAAAAAAAGAATTCGAATTGATCAGGAGATGACTAAGTGAACTCGAATTGTCAAGCTTCAGTTAAAGCCACAATGTATGCCTCAATTAACTAAAGAACTCACAATGGTCACTACAAGTAAATCAATCAGCATGATTTCAGTTAATAATAGTTAACTAAGAGTTAAATAAGAAGGACTAGTTAACTAAAGTGTTTTCACTTTAGTTAAACTAAAAGACGACACTTCAGTAAATCAAGGAAAACTCGAATTGATCACTACAGTGATGTTATCAAGAAAGAATCAGTTAAAGAGAGTTAACTAAGTGACAACAAAGAAGATCTAGTTAACTAAGTGTTATTGCATAACAACACTTACGTTAAACTAAAAGACGACACTTCAGCGACACTTGCATGACGACACTTAAGTTAACCACCTAACTAAGTGGGCAAGCTTTCAATTAAGAGGCGAGTTCATCCTAAGAGACAGTTCAGTGAGATAAAGCACTACATGAGAAGTGGGGCGCACTTCTTCATGCAAGATTGATACATGCAGTTTGAGGGCGAGTTCATCTTGAAGTTAGAAGAAGCCAATGCATGAGAATAATGTATAAATATGTTATACTGGATTGATGAATTCAATGTGAAGCAAATTCTTTTCTCCATTGAAGGCAAGGCGCTTCTCTTTGTGCAGGTTATTGTTCTTGCTTGTTGATGATGTGTTGGGCACATTGGAAAAGACATCCGATTGATCTCTCTTCTCGATTGCTTCCGTATTCACCAAGAGTGTTTTGGTGATCTCTTATCTTCCAAAAGCAATCTGCTATGTTGTATTCTGCTATCCATTATATTATACTGAGAAGAATTGCTGGGGTTTTTGTTCTCATAGTTTTGAGGATTTTCCCCAGGGTATATCTTGTGTTATGGATGTATGAATTTCTTGTGATTGAATTGTCTCATTGTTTCAAGTTTCTGCATCTAAAAGAATTGAAGATCAAAGCTCAACCAAATATTAACAGAATGTAAAATGCAGTGTCTAATCTATTCTTATAATTAATCTAAATTTAAAACTAAAATTAACTACAACAATCTGAAACTAAAGTTAATTGCAACAAGAATGACTGTACAGCCAACTGTTTAATCTATTTCTTCAGAACAAGAATCAATTCTTATTTACTAAAAAACAGATAAACAATCATTTACAGCCAAAATAAGATTAGTGTTTGTTTTTGGATGACAAATGATAACTCCAGATTCATAGCAGCACAATCTTTTATGAGAAAAAGAAACAGCAAGAACTGCAATGGAATTAAAAAATAGTCTCCAAAATAACAATGATAGCTCTTACAGTACATTCCATATTACACATCTATAGAATAGTCTCCAACTTGTGTAAAATAGAAATCAACCTCCTTCCCAAAATCTTGGCAACAAAATGGCTTCTCAATATTATTTAAGCAGAACTAGTTTTACAGGAAAAGTTAGGGATCAAAAAACCCTTTCATTATAGATCAAACTTTAATTTATTTATACAAACAGAAATCAATTACTTAACTAACTTGACCTCCCTAAAACCTAACTGGCTGATGGGCCATTCGATGGGCTAGAATCATTTTAACCTTTTGGTCTTTATATTTCTTCCATGCCTCAAAATAATTAGTACAAAATTCACTTTGGAAGAAAAAATGTTGGGTGTGTGGGGCCTGTAAGGAAGATAAACTTATAGTTATTCTTTTAATGTATTTATCTAATTTAGGAAATATTTGTATAACGAGAGAAATTTTCTACGCTACCTCTGTCAAATACATCTTCATGTGGGCCTTGCTAAGTTGCTAACATGTGATATGCTTCTTATGTCCATTCTAGCACGTTGTAGAGATTCTTCCAAGTTTTGTATGACTTGAGATGGTGAATGAAGCTATCAAGAGGTCTGGTGTTAATTTGCATACATCATCTAGACTTTCTACATGAATCCATATCTTTAAACATTCAGCCCATTCCTTCTCTATGTCTCCCCAGGCACCTTTAGTTGATTCTTTCCAGTATGCCAAACCATAGTAGCATAATTCGGTCGTATTGGACTTTCTTGTACGGAAATTCGAAGGGAATTGGAAATTCGGCATAGTAGAATACGGTACGGTAAAGCCAACCAACAAGCAGAGATAATGGAAAACAAAAAAAAATGGATTTGTTAAATAAAAAATTCCATTAATATATCTTATAAATAACATCTTAGTGATTGAAATTTCATACCTGGAGAGTTAGCAGTAGATTCTCTGGAATCTGTAAGGAGAAAATTGAACAGTGAAGACGGCGGATATGATAAGACTGGGTTTTAAACTTTTAAATTTTCCTGCCATTGCATGACTGCAGAGTGCACTGTGGGCGTCATGGTAAGAGTTATTTAAATTTATTTGCCACTGCCTGATATCGTGATTGCACATTAAATTTAAATAATAAGGTCCCTTATTTGAAAAAGAAATTAAACTAGGGTTTGTAATTACATTTAAAAAAACTATATATCATTTCGAGTATTTTGTGATAATTATATATAAATATAAAAAAAATTGTCTTTATAGACAAGTTGATTGAACTTAATGCAATTCTACAGGAAATTGTTTACATGTTTTATCACAGATTTATCATGTATTTGGCCAATACACTTTACCCATAAAATAATATCAAAATCAATAAGCCTTTAATGTTACGTCAAACCCTAATTGCATTCAGATTAAAAGAATTAATTTCATGAATATTACATTTAAATTCATTTTCAATTTGGGCGTGAGTGGCACTATTACATTTTAAAGCTTTAAACATTATAATTTAAGTTAGTTTTTATATTAAGTTTATTTTATAATATAAAATAAAGTTTGGTAACTAGTTAGATAATATTTTTTTGGAATACATTATTAGAATTTTTTTGGAATATAGATTTTTTTGGTATTTAAATTTAAATTTTTATATTTTGAAGAACAATTATATATGTTTTAATAAAAAAATAAATGTTACATGAAAATTTTGAATAGTTTATCTATATTTTTAAATTTTCTAAAATTTGAAAAATATGTTTTTTTAATGTATAAGCAATCTGCTCCCGTATTTTTTCTGTACTAGATTTTTTTGTTTCGTACTTTTTTCCGTATCGAATCATACTTGAATCCATATTCATACTCGAATTATGCTACTATGTGCCAAACTACGTTCAATATCAGTAGTTTATACTTTATTGTGGACTTAAGACAGCTGGAGGATTTTACCCAAAAATTTCCTGTAACTCCTTTACTATATCAAATTATAACTGAACTCTCTCCTATGAGATTTTTCAACGTTGAATCTCATTATGTAGTAATAATTTAACACTCAGCTCTTGTACCTATTGGGATTTTGTTGTAAAATGTTCTCTTTACTTCTCCAGCTTCAGTCTGAACTTAAAGAGCATACTCAATAAAGTCTGCCACCATTCCCTAAGCTGCTTTAGAGTAATTGACTTTACTCTCAAGAAAAACAATTTTATCTTTGCATTATTTTATGTCTCTTTCTCCATCATGGGCTCTATCCAAAGTTGCATGTGCTAGTGCTAAATTGGCTAAAACTAAGGCTACCAATCTGGTCTTCTTGGTATCTAGCACATCTACCTACGTTGTGCAGACTACTGTCTTATCTACATCAATTTTTCTCTTCCTATGATTCTGTTTAACAATCTTCATTTTTCTTTTGTTGTATGCTAACAACTCTAGATCTGCAGCTTCATCAATGGTAAGGGGCATATGTGTATCTTCCCATGTTAATAAATTTGCTAATTTGCTTGGTGTGCCCCTTCCTCATCAATTTTATCTTTTCCTTTATCTTTACTGATGATGGCTATACTTTGCTTGGGAATATTCTGAACTTGTTTGACCTGTTGTTCCTGTTTTTCTTGATAGGTACCTCATTGACTTCAATCTGAGTATCAGTTGGGGTTCCTTGTTTTGATCCTCAGTCTTGATCGGAATCAAATTTACTTTTTTTTCCTGTTCTGGTTTCCTTGCATCTTCATCTACCTTTGCATGTGCTTCAGCTGTTACTACGGCCTTTGCATCTTGTTCTTCAGTTTGTTCTTTTTCAAGTTCATCATGGTGTCTTTTATCTTCCTTTGCTTTCTTCCTAGCAGCTTCATCCTCTTTAGCTTTCTTCTCAGAGGCAGCTTCTCTTGCCTTGGCTTCTTCTTTTTCCTTTTCTACTTCAGCCTCTTTTTGCAATCTGTCAGCTTCAACATCTAGCCTAGCTTTTTCATCCATTTCCTGCTTCCTTTTGGCTTCTACTGGTTACTTTTCTTTTCTCTCAGCTTCATCACTTTTCTTCTAATTCTTTCTTTTGATCGTGGGATAACAAAGGATCTCGCTGCCTAATCCTAACTTGGAACAGCCCATGGGGGTCAGAGCAATTGGTAATGAGTAATTGGGTTGAAAAGTTGTAAATGGAAGGTCACAAGTGGAACTGTTCCCTTGGGATCATGCCTTTTAAAATCTACCTTGAGGGTATCTATATTCTAGCATAGCCTAAGCTTCCATCCTTGCAAAGGTAGAGTTATTTAGACCATAACGTCGAATATATATGGAGTAGGAAATAAAGGTTTTCAATTTATCCTTAACTAGAGATGCACTAAAACCATGCAACATTGTCTTATATGCAATCTCTCTTAGCACTAGCCTATTGGGCACAAACTTTGGCAATAGGAGTGGAGCTGTAGTAACACCATAGATTCTTATATATATGTAATCCTTCTCAACGTACCAATCCCCTACGTTGTTGAGTAGTTGCATTGCTTCATCAAATAACCTAGGGGCAAGTTTGCAAAAACTCAAAAAACTTGTGCATATAGATTATCACAGATGTTTGCATATTGTCTCTTGTACTTATTACCCCATATACTCTAGCAGTACACATGCATATTTGATATACTCCAGGCCCATCCCATACTTGGAAAAGGAGTGTTGCCACATATAATATCTAACACTGTAACAGGCATGATGCCGTGTGGAATGTCGGAGGAGAGTTGGGGTTGTGCTCCTTTGCTCTTTCTAATTCTCTTTTCATAGTATGGGATAGGATTGCTACCCAATTAATAATGGCACCTTATGTAGTCACAATGTAGATAAGTGAGTCCCATTACTCTTTAAAATGAATAGCATATGGTGCTCCATAAAGTCTACTTTACCAAGGCAACAACATAGATGTAAGGGACTCTTAAGTTGGTAGCAGTACAAATACCATCATTCTTGGCTTGAAATATTTTTCTTTTTTCCAACCACTTAGTGATTTCTTGTCATCCTTGTCTTCATGAAATTCTTCTACCCAACCTGTGATCATGTAAACATTTGGGTCATAAAACTTGTAGTACTTTTCCATTTCTTAAGATTGAAAAGAGACTATGCATCTTCCTTGATCATTAATCACAAACATGTTCACTACAGTTGTGTGGTCTATAATCCATCCAATGACCCCAAAACAAGGAAGCATTGTTGTTCTAGCTGCCACAGTATGCAAATCAGTCTTTCTGATATTTGGAAATACATGGTCATCAATATCTCTGTCACATTGGTCATCTGGTGGTATAACATCTGGATAATCCTCCTCCCTGGATCTTCTAAAAATCTCACCCCATCTAGGGAAATGATTCAATCCTACATTAGGAGTTGTGTCTTTAAAAACTGGCTTGGTAGGCTCAATACCTGGCCTGACAAGTTCTATAACAGGTTTAACAGGCAAATGTTGGTACTTCATGCTGTGATTGCTCTGTCACAATGTTCTTGTTTCTTTTTTATGCCACTCTTTGTAATTTTGAGAGCCATAGGATCCCTGTTTGTCAACATTTCAAACATAAAATTCTCATTAGACCAAAAATCATATTTAAGCTTTTGCCTTAGTTTTATGAAAAACACAAACAGGGTCAAAATTCATTTGTAATGAAAATTCTTGCCTCTATTTCTGGGATTTTATGGAAAAGTAACCACATTACTTCTTCATGAAGGATTATTTTCAGTAATCTTGATCTGAGAATTAGCTTCGAGATTAATGGGTACTCAAATGACAACTTCTTGTGGTATTCACTCAAACTTTTGGAGTTTCACTTGAGAACCTATTAAAAAAGCAACTACGAAACCATATTCAGGACTTAGCAGGGGTCATTTCAATTATCAAAGTAGAAGGTTCAAGTTTGTAAGAGAAATGTTCAAACAGAGGATTTCATCAAGACTCAGGGCTTCGTCTTTGCTTATGAGAATTCACCAAAAATGGCATCGCAATTTGTACTAAACTACATGGACTATCTCCTAAAAGCTATCTCTATGACTGTGTACTTCGACTTTGATTTCACAGTATTAAAACTAGCTTGGTATTTGAAGGCTCCTAAGTCACCTGGTTCGAGTTCGTGTTCGAATTCGGTGACGTTGAAGTTCGACAAAAATTCGGCAATAAAAAATTTGGTGTTAAAATTCGACATTAAGTTCGGGGAACTATATATTTCAAAATTTTAATATATATATAAAATTCTAGGCACTCATTAAACATATATGTAAAATGAAAATTGCATGCCTACATTAACATATATTATTATATAATTATATTTCAGAAGGATGGTATCTTGTTAAAAATTTAGGTTAGGCTTTTTGTCTTTCTTTTTACCTTTTAAAATTTTTATTGAATAAATTCGATTAAATTCGCCTTGAAATTCGCCTTGAAGTTCGCCTTGAAGTTTGCCTTGAAGTTCGGCTTCAAGTTCGACTTTGAAATTCGGCTTTAAGTTCCGCTTCAAGTTCGAATTTGGTTGAAGTTCGGCGAATTTCGAGGTTGAAATTCGCCGAATGCGGTGACTAAGTTTGAAGCTGCAGACATTATTTTAATAAACTGAATTTAGCAATGAAAAGGTGAGATTTTGCGCGCTAGACTGTTACTTCAAGAATTTCAGTCAACCGACAGTGGCTCGCTTTCAATCCCAATGAAGCTGATCTTTTTCCCTTACCTGCTACAGGTATGGTGATGAAGTTATTAAACTTGGTGAAGTGCTAAATTTGTGTTTGGTAGATTCATGGGTGTGAAGATTTAGTTCATGTTGCGCAAATCTTGTGTACCAATGGAAGTGTGTCAAGATGTCTTCATTATAAATGCGAAGATCTTTGTATTTGGACAAAATTTAAAACTTTAGCTTCAGAGTTGGCGAGGATTCATGGCCATGCTTTGGCATAAGGCCGAAAGACCCTCAACAAAGAAAAGATACTTGGTCATGCAAAGTGGGCCGAAAGGTTTCCAAAAACTATTTAGAAGCTAATTTGCAATAGCACCGAAAATGGCTTTCAGATAATAATCAAAACTTGCCTTCAGGCATAATCCAAGGCTTTACTCCTAAAACCCTCAAGGAATGTCATAACTTGTACTTTGAGTAAGATTAGAAACTCATACCAAAAGGCCATCAACGAAGAACTGTAACCTGGTTTATGAAGATTGTCGAGACATTTCAGCACAGAAATGAAGCTTACTTCAACACATAAACTAAAAGACTTTCAATGAAGAACTGAGACTTACTTCATGAAAATCATCGAAAAGGTTCTCAAGTGACAATCACAACTCGCCTTTGGGTGGAGCTTAAGACTTGACTTCAAAGACTCTGGACGAAGAACTACAACTCGACCTTCAGAGAAGATTTGAAGCTTAGCCCAAAGGCTTTCACCAAATGTATAAAACTCTGTTTGTGAAGTTCTATGAAATACTTTGGTGGAAATTAGGACTTACCTTCAGGTTGAATTTGGAACTTGGCCCAACAGGCATTCGAGGAAGATTTTCACCTCATTTTGGGCTGAGTTTGAAACTCAGCTTGAAAGCGCTTTGTGTGAACTTTAAAACTAAGTTCAAAAAGAGGGTCAAAATGTTATAAATTCAGTTTTTCAAACTCAAACACAAAAATTTCAAAACTCTTGAACGGAATGAAGGCAAAGAGAACTGTAAGTCTGTAACACATCAAGTTAAATGAAAATTTGTCTAACTATCAAGCTCTTCTGTCGTTTCAAAGTATCCTCAAGCTCAAACGACATACAAACCACTTATATCAAAACAGACAGGAGAAATACACTTCAAAGGTGATCAAGTATAAGAGCAACTAAAAATATAAACTCATAGTTTGTATTATGAGCATAATTTGATGTACAAGCAAAGTAATCAAGGAAAACTGAAAACTAAAAATAGAAAAGAGGTAGAGAGGGGGGGGCTCAAGCCTTAAGATCTTGGGGCTTGTTTGAGACCTCAATAGGTCAAGAATACTTTCAACAACAACCAAAAAGTTATTGTTCATATCTTTCACAACAAACTTATCTCACCAAAATTCAACCTTCTTACCAGTATGGGTTGGGGTACAAACAACAAATTGGCACCCAAACTTGGTACCTGATACACATTAGTTATCACACCATTCTAAAATTCAATCTTTCCACAACCAGCAATAAGTACATAATCATCTTCTACAAACATTTATGTTTTTGTAGCCTTACTTAATGAAGAAAAGAGAGAAGCATCTTTAACCCTGTGATGTGTACATCTAAAGTCGACTATCCAATCACTTAAAGAAGTGAGAACATGCAAGGCTTGAGAAGCACTAACAGAAAACATAAAGTTATCCACCTTACCTGCTAAAAGTCAGTGTTGCAGGTCGGTCAACATGTCTCCTTCAAAGCCTCTTGACTTGATGTTCAATGTCTTTAGTCTTCATCCAACAAGTCTTCTCCAAGTGTCCTAATTTCCCACAATACCAACAAGTCTTCTTCTTCTTCCCTTTTTTACTCAAATTCTAATTGGCGTGCTTCTTCTTAATAGTCTAATGAATACATTCCCAATCTTTCTCCTAATTGCCATTTTGACCTCTTTCTCTATAATTTTGTTGACCTTCTCCCTTCGGTAAATAGTTTTGTTGATTAACTTGAAGTTTTCCTTCATCAAGCAATTTTTCCTGTGCCCTAATTAGCAAACCACATAAGGAATCAAAGGAATAATCCTTACCATCTTCTTTTTTAGAAGCCCAAATAACACAGAGTGTCGAATAGAATATGTCATATGGTTTCTTCAGATTCATCAGGATCAGTTCTATGAGCTGACCATTCTTCTTTGGAAAACCCATTCTACACTCACCCAATTTTAGTTGAAGCTCCTATGCGCAAGCTAAAAAATCTTCAATTCTGACCAAAGACAAGATCAAGAGAGATCAAGTCTTTCTCACTCTGCATAACCTAACTTTCATCCATCTTATCAAATAGAGTCTTCAACTCTTCCAAACTTGATTAAGACAATCAATCTCGCTCATATAGAAAGCGAATCTCCCTAGAGACGTAGGTCACTATAACTCCTACAACCTCATCCTTCTTCTTATTGATTACAAACTTCTATTGATCATCCTTTGAATCTAGAACTGCGGTCTTTGTGAACTACCAAAGCGCCTTACTCTTCAATAAGGTTTCTGAATCTTGTGCCCACATACCTTAATTGTGGCTATTTGGAACCATAGGTTCTTGCTTAGAACTCGTGATCTTGATCTACATATCTAAAACCTAATTCACTCTTCAAGTCGAAACCCTAAGTTAATCTACCAAAAAAAATCGACTCATTAGGAGTAAGTGCAAGCGACAACCTCCAAAAGACTTGTAGAGAACAAGCTAGATCTCAAACCAATAGCTCTGATACCATGTTGGAGAGCCATGGAATTAGTAGATCAAAGAGCTATACATTCCAAGAAGAGGCGATGTCTAAAGACACCATTACAACACCTAAGCACGAATGAGCATACCTCAACATAAAATAGGAAATACAAAGAACCAAAAAACTTCCATAATAGATCAATCCATAAGACCATCTATATATAGCATCAAGGTGTAACCAACTCCCTTGAAGTGAGAAGGACATGGTCCACTTTAATTGGCTAGGTTGCATAATGAACTCCTTGAACTATTCCTTGACCTACACACCAATTCATTGCCATGATTAACCCGACCGGCTAGTCAAATGCTCCGTCAACTCTCCTAATTGACTATCGACTGTCCACAGACAACCTCCAGAAGATCCAGAGATGTGATGAACCTGCTTAACCTGTTGTTCCAACAAATTAGACGTCATGCAGTCAACATTACTTTTTATTGGTGATAGGTTCATAATCTGATTTTTGGAGTGTATTTAAGAGGTGGGCTATAGACATCTTCAATGCGTTTGGTCCATGCAAGTTGCCAAGTTTGCATTATGAGACAAGAATATGCATTAAAATTTAAGGGAGGGTATTAGAGTTAGATTATTATAAAGATCATATGTTAATTATAGTTAAGTTGTACTTTAGTTTAATAATGACTTATATTAACAAAGTCACATGTCATGTTTAGTTTAGATAGGACATTTAATTATTTCCATATTATGGGAACACAAAGAACAATCATTCCCTTCATGTACCCAAATAAACGATGTTTCAAAAAATAAAGCAATGCATTCATATGGTTCTCTCTCCCAATTGCGGGTCTGAAGTATTCTGATATTTTGAATGTGCATCATCTAACATTAACCCTATTTGTAGGATAATTGCTGTTAAAATCAGCAGGAATAAATATGAATGTGGTTTAGCCAGGGTTTTAGCTTGTTAAGCAATTTGTTTTAACTTTTGTATTTAACCCTAGTTTGTATTGAATCTTTCTAGCAGCCTATCTGAGATAAACTAAGATCTTTATTGCTAATTATTTTCCTCACCATGGATTTATTTCATTAAAAATCTAACATGTCTCTAGCACAAAAGGTGGCAATGGACACACATTACTCCAAACCTGCAAGTTTTCAACTTGAAATCCTTTAGAAGCTGTAGTATTTGTTCATTTTTCGGGCATAGGATCACCCACAAATTCTAAACCTATCATAAAGGTGCAAAAGCTACTGGTATTTATGTCTGCAACTCACCGTCACAAGCTCGGATATTAAACGTGGAGACAATCCTGCAGCAACCAATTCTTTCTGCAGGGTGTGCCTTGTGTAGTTATGGAGATTCGCCCATTTCAACATTTCATCCACTGTGTAAAAAATGGGACGTGAATCCTCGTAATAACGCAAGAACTTACTCAGGACGTCCTGCAACCATAACCAAAAGACACTTATGTATTAATAACTTAATATTGACTCTCTGTGATGCAATGCCTTTAAGCGTGTCCAAGCAAAAAATAAAAAACATTGTTAGAAAACATGGAAACAGACATAATCTGATGAGCTTCATCTCAAAATTGCTGTCACAAAAACAGATAATTGGCTGAGGAAGGACGATTCCAACTGACTAATAAATTGCTGATTTTATTTGCAGCTTCACACTGCATTCTGTAGTTGCTAATGATCCCATCAAGAGTAACTCTAATTAAAGTCCAAATTGGTCAACCTTGTGAAGTATAACATGAAAATTATAGTTCCGGGATGAAAATTCCCCATTCACATTCTGTAGTTGCAAATGATCCTATGAAGAGTAAATATTAATGTCAAAATTGGTCCACCTTAGGAAGTAGAATATGAAAATTATACTACCAGGATGAAAATTCCCTATTCACATTCTGTTGTTGCTAATGATCCTGTCAAGAGTTACTCTAATAAAAGTCCAATTTGGTCAACCTTATGAAGTAGAATATGAAAATTAAAGTACCAGGATGGAAATTCTCATTCGCATTTTGTAGTCGCTAATGATCCTATCAAGAGTAACTCTAATTAAGTCCAATTTGGTCAATCTTACGAAGTAAAATCTGAAAAATCCTCATTCACAGCGGCGAGATATAAATACCCTAGGAGACATCTAATTCATGTACTGAAGGCTCCATTAACTTATTTCCTATAAATTCCAAGCTCCTATTCTAATTGATTTTGCCAAAAATTATACAGTCGCACTAGTAGTAGCGTGTGCAAAGGTGGCATAAGTCATGGATGTTAAGAAGATACTTATCGTTCAACAAATGTTACCACAATTTCCATTACTCAATCACTCAATGTAAACACTTGTATGGCTACTCGTCATGGGATAATGCAAAGTTCAAATCTCTTAGATTGAAATCCACAGGCTAAAGTGGGTTTACCATTAGAATGTTAATGCTTAGGGTCGATAACTCCCCACATATTGATTTTTTTAATAGGCATTTACCTGTAAACAATTTATGGCTAAAAAGAAAGAAACAGAAGGCTGGCTCACTCACAGAAACGTAATCTTGCATCTTTAGCAGACTGGTTCCATATCGCCAAAATATTAGCAAGTTATTGATGAATGTATTTATGACTGCAGGAAACCTAGAAGTTCTTGCAGGGAAAGTTTTGAATATAAATTTCTGACCATCCCATATCCCAAAATCACTGTCGTCATCGCCGCCCGTCTTCTGCTTGAGGCCAAGCAGTTCCGTATAATGAAGGGTGTGGAGATTTTTGGGATGTAAAATTGATCCACCAGCTTCAAACTTGTCACCTGCTAATTCAACCATCGCCATCCGTCCTCCCACAGTTGGATTCTTTTCAAACACATGGATCTCCATATCTGTCTCCATGGATTCTTGGGAATACTTTCTGAGGAAATGGGCAGCGGAGGATCCACCAATTCCGCTGCCCACAATGCAAACCCGCTGACTATCTCCATTCGTATGGCCGATGAATTGAACCATAAATGTGCTGATCACCCAAGCCACTGTTTTCCATTCCATTGCCAGCTCTTTCTGTCTCATACTTCGTCTTTTACATGCATTCATTCATTCGGATACTCTTCTAAATTGCTTGCAATAGCTTTTGTTTACCAGTCAGAGAGCCATTTCGCCCGGTTATGCCACTACCCAAACCGGTCATTCTAGAATTGGTTGACTTAATGGAGGTCATGCTCATTATATTAATCTCAAATCTTACCCTAAGAAATGATTTGTTGGCTTTGCTTTCTTTTTAAGTCTCTTCATCTACCAAACCAAAGATCCAAGCCACTTTAATAGTTCAATAAAGAGGTAAGTTTAGCATTCTTCTAGGTTTAATTTAAATTTACAATTATATGTTTTAAATTCTCAATTATATTTTATAAGTTAGAAGGGTAGGCACCCCATGGAATGGGAACTTTATATTGTATGTATTTCCAAACTTTCTGGTTTTTATTGGTAAATCTAATTTGCAGGTTGTTGGATATACTCTTCAAACATATATGTCAGTCAATGTGAGCCTCACCTAGATAATCCCGATTAGTTACTGATTCTCATGGATTTCAACTTCTATAAATTTTTAGTGTAGTAAAATTTAATTTCAACTTCTTTCCACGTAGTAAAATCGCTTGATATGAAGGAAATGTTATAAATGGAAGAGTTTACCTCATCCTTCTACATCAAGGACTTGTTCTGCCCAAGGTATGGAATATAGCAATTAATTGGCGATCCATAAACTTTGACTTTATATTAATCCTAAAAAATTTATAATGTTTCTTTATGTTTTGTAATATTTATATAACAAATTCATAATGTTTCTAATGTTTTGTAATATTTATATATTAAATTTAATATTTTGAAAATATAAATTATTTTGTTGAATATTTAAAATTTGTTATTTCTATTTTGTGATTGGTTAAAAGCTATGAAGTGACAAATTACCCTATTGAGATGTGAAATTGTTTAAACAATTAATAATTTAAATTTTAAAAATTCAATTTTTTTCTTTACTTGACATGTAGTTGTATTAGAGGTTTGATTAATGATAATAAATACTATTATTTGTGTACATTGTGTCATTATCATAAATACACAATTTCATTAATTATTTTTGCCTAGAAACTAGTTTCCATGTAATCATCACTCATGATAATAAAAAACACAACTAAGAGATCATTAAAATCCCCGTTACATATATCCGGGTTGTGGATCGGGTTCAGATCCTATACTATTATAACCACATTCTCGCCATGTTTTCAGAGTTTGACTCGAAGACCTATAAAGAGTACGTACCAACAACTAAGGGACCATAAAAGTTTAGCTTAAGCCAATATTCCGACGCTTATTTAAATCGGGGCGTATGAATTTGTTGAATGTTACCTACTTTGAGACCCACAATTAAAAAGTGTGTATGCAACTGTATCAAAATAAAGTTGACTAACAAGTTTTTTAAGAAATTATTAACCAATTAAAAAAAAAAATTTAAAATGATTGGAGAGCATTTAGTGTACTAGCATTCACCCCTTTAGGGACAAAAATGAACGCCACTATGAGAAGAGGAAAGTTAGAAGGAAGAAAAACATAAGCAGAGACAGTACTTGAATTAACTAATTGAACGCAAATATGCATTAAGGAATAAACGACATTCGATTAATGAAAATGCACGACATAATCCAAGCACAAATAATTCATTGACCCATAAAGTATCAACTAAGTGTAGCATCAAATTGCAAATAGATATAGCAAGTAGATATGCAAATATCATTCATCAAATAATAATAGCCCTATTCAATATTTTATAAACATCAACATATAACTTTCAGATATGTATGTAATCCGAGTTAATTGATTTTATAGCTAAAGTAGAGAGCGAGTAAAAACTGTGATAACTAGTTCAAGTAGCTAAAGTAAATACTCAATTTGATTTGGCATAAAATCTTAAAAAATGAAGCTTTAAAACCAAAGATCTACCACAAAAATGCATTAATAGTGCATACAACATATCCCGACTGGTCCACATGGTTTTTGTTTATTGGTCGCCAAAACCAACCGACATATCTCAACTGCTTCATAGAGCTTGTCGACTCACATTGCAAATTTTCGGCTGATGGGCCTAGTCAATAGGTCGACCTCTCCTACTTCAAAATCTTTCTTTTTGCCGAAGAAAGAAGGAGATGTGAAATAACTAAACAAAAGATGGATGACTATGCAAAATTGATAGATGTAGCTGGTACTGTTTATTTATGATTGTAACTGGCCGTTGCTTCTTGTTGTGCATAGACCTGAACAATTGTTTCATCCGAGATAGATAGATGGTGGTGAAAGTTTTCCCAATGGCGCAGTGAGTTTTGGATGTCAATCGTAAGTGTTGTCAGGCTTGATAACTCAAACATCTTTTTCTCTGTTGTCTTGCTTTGCAAATGAATTAAGTCTCGACCAAATAGCTCAATTTTCCGATTGGCAATTGTAAGCAGCGTTTGGAGATGTGGTTGAAGTTGTTCCACTTTAAAGAGGTTGTTTCGAGCTTGGCTCAACCATTGCTCTTCACTTTTTTCTAATTTCTCCAATTTGCTATTTTCTATCAGAATTTGATCTTCAATGGTTCTGCTCATGGTGTTGTCAGCTACTCGGTGTTGCTGATGAAGTTTATCAATTAAGTCACTTGTGTTCCGCATTTCTGTGAATACATTGCCATAGTGTTTGTACCAATTTCGGAGAACATCAATGACAGTAGTTGCTTGGTCATTATACTGGTTGAGATGATCACATGCTGAATTAAATGCTTCATATTGTGCCGACATCAGGGATGCTATTATTGTGGCTTGTTCCTGTCAGTCCATGATGAGTTATTCTCGCAACCTCGACACGATTGTTTGGAATAACTGAAGAGATGTATCAAGTGTGCTAGTCGTGTCAGAGCTGGATGGAAGAGAAACGACTTCTTGCACTAAGTCCTGACACTTAGCCAAAAATACATTTTGGTCCTGTTGTAATCCGTGTATGCGGTCTTCGGTTTCTAGTCGTTGCTCTCGACTAATTGCATCAACCAGTAAGTTGAGCTCTGTTTGTGTTGCTTCTTGTGGTTTGTATGTCGAGATGGACCCGAATTGGTCGAGATGTACAGATAATCAACCCAGCTGAGAGATATGATCCAGATGTTGATGTTGTTGTTGCAGCTCTCTATTTTGGCGTCGTTTGTCTTGACGTTGCTTTTTCTTGGACTTCCGTTGAGATTTTGGAGGCTATAGTTGTTTTTCCGAGTCTTTATGTGTCTCGGCTGCTTCGCGTGAGACTTGTGTTTCCACTTATGCTTCATCAATGTTTTGTTCTGCTTGTATTGAGCTACTTGGTACGGCTATTGTATTTGTCGAGAGTGCTTCTACGACCATTGGTTGATTGTCTTCTTGTCCTCGTTCCGTGGCTGCTTTAGTGATTTGTGCTGCTGGTTCGGTTGTTGCTTCGAAGATTTCTTGAGTTGGTGCTTCTTGTTCTTGAATTACTTGAGATGGAGTAGTGGTTCCGTTAGCAGGGGTAGGGAACGACACATTAATATATGGTGTGTCTTTCACTTGGGGAGCAGGGTTCGAAAGGGAGCTGCCAGACGGTTCCAGATTGGCGACAGGAGACAACACTTCTGGTATCAATGGTTCGACTGAATTCATAACTTCAAGGTCTGGGGGTTGTTCTGGTGGATTGACGACAGGTCGAGGAGGTGAATGGGCTTGCACCAACGAGTTCACTGGAAAAGGGATAAACTGTGAATTTTCCTCGTAATAAATGGGACTGGTGGGGTCCAGATTACGCTAAAGATGTCTATGATGCATACCAATTGCTTTTGGTGCTGAAGTAATCGGAGGGTTCAATAATTTAGTTGGGTCAGCACCAAGAGGGGCAGAATCAGTCAATGGGTTATTGTCGATGAAGACAGGTTTCTTCGTCACTAAATCTTGCCATTTTGGGAACATATTAGGAAGATTAGTTATGAACTACGTTAGGTCTTGTTCAATTTGAAATGTTTGACGAAGAGGGAGAGGAAGAGATTGTACAACATTTGAAAACTGAGTTAATGCTAAAGTGCAAGTGGAGTACTTACAGGTGTAGCGAAAATAGTGTCTTTCGTCACAATAGTCAAAGACATTGCGGGCGAAATTACAGTCAAGTCGATAGAATCCTCGATCATAAGCTAAACTTTCTTTTTTGGTTGTGGTTGGCTACGAGCTTCCTCAGCTTCTAAAAATCTCTTAAACTCCTTGTCGACTGGTACTTTATTTTTAGTTGCATCCTTGAGAATTTGTGTTGCACTGTCGAACAGTTCTACCTCGTCTTCCTCAATCGGCTCCTGTATGATCATTTTTCTTTTTCCCTTGCCGTGCAATTGTACATTTCGTGCTTGTCGAGCTTCTGTTAACTCGTCAACTACCTATTGAATGTTGTCACTCCTCAAAGCATATTCTGGGTTGTCGAAGTGACTTTGTTCATCTGAATGTTCGGTTGTATCCGGAGGGTCTTCATGTGGTGTAAGAGTAAGTGCTAGAGGTTGCTGTGCGACTGTAGGTTCAGCTTCATATACAAAGGTGTGCATATATAGGTGGCCTTCATACTCTTCCTCTTTTTCTTGATCTATTAGAGGTTCAACTATGGGGACGCTGACCTCTCGGGCCTTAGCAGGAATTGTCAGTATTGTATTGCTTTGTATGCTGAGCTCATTGGAGATTTCATCGACGGAAGGGTAGAAGTCGAGAGCTCTTGCGGCGCCACCTATCCCTTGCAGGTGCCAGACCTTGGTGTGATCTAGCTCAAGTTGGATGTGTGCCAACGGAGGCAGACTTCGTCAAACATTTTGAGGTACTCTCCATCTGGTGGATATAGTTTTAAGGTTTTGAAACCAGACTTCAAGCCAAATTTTTACAGTTAATGGGCCTAGCCGACTTCCCCCAAATGTAAAAGACTTGAAGTTATGCATTAACATGGGTCTTTCTAGAGCAAAGTCTTTATTTCCTTATGGTCTCAGATGCGTCATGGCAATCCAGATAATTAGAGATGGGTACCGAATGGCCGCTTTATCATTTTTACATTTGGAGCATATCATTCGGATAGTGTCAGCTAAGTAGTTTGCCTAGTTGTATTGTTTGCCACTTACTACCATGTTCAGTACTGCCTCTAGCATTTAAATTTTTAGATCCGAACCGCGACCCGAAGTTGATAAAGCGGTCGAAACGATTCGAGCAGCTATCTTATAATTTTCATATTTCATGTTACTTATCACTAACCCTCGAGAATTTTTTCCATTCGGGTGTTCTGTAAATTCTTCAATCAACTCTGGCCTATGTCGAACGGGTACTTCTTCGCCTTTATTTGACAATCCCGTAATCTTGTAAATAAGTGCACCATTTATCTCAACCGGGGTATCAAAATAAAATTTTCCATTATGATATTTGCTAACTATGAATTGAACAATAATATCCTTGAGTCCGCCAAATGATTCAAGCAGAGGTGCTTGCATGTAATTCAGAACTGTAGCAACCCGCAATTTTACAGCTTCTTCTCTCAATTGGCCTTTTGAATCTTTTCCCCAAATTAGAATGTCTTTCCATGTTCTTCGCCAATGTGACTCCTGTACCTTAGCATTTCAAACCTGCTGCAAGTGGGTTTGCAACGGTGTTTGGGCTGTCTCTAACTTATGGACTTTAGCTGCGACTGAACGAGTGGTTGTCTGAACCCTCTTGGGCGCCATGGTTTCTATGCAATTATAAAGATTGCAGAGGTTTTATGGTATTTCTTAAGTCTGGTTTTCCAGTTCTTGTAGAAGAGTATCGAAGAATCCTTGACTTCGAGACTTAAAGAAGACGAGCTCGGCACGTGTGACTGTAAAGTAGATGGGTGTAATAAAGAGTGATTTAACGATGGAGATAATTTTGATTGGCAGGCTATCCGTGCCTCATTAAGTGGATGCTTTGCATTTATGTTGGAAGGTTGTCGCCTTCTATCTTTTATCTGATCATGTCAGTTATGGATAAGCTATCGATTGTGATTAATATGGTGATTTCGACTTGCATGCGTGGCGACTTGGAAACTTCCATCTTGAAAGCCTTGGTACTGTCGACGCATAGGGTTGATATAAAATTTGGTGGATCTCCGACGAGTTACACATGTGGTCGACCTTCAACAAGTTACAGATTTGGTCGACCTGATTTTACCTGATTTTCGACCATATATACTGTGATCATGAAGTTTGAAGTTCTCTACAAAGTGGATAGTGACAAATAACTTTTTTTTGTATATATTTTTTTCGTTTCTGGTTGTATAGGTCAGAATACAATGTAAAGTGGTTTTTTGGTTACGCCAATTTGGCCTTTGTGCAACTTTAAGTTACATTTTGGGTGCTCACATCCAGGAGGTGAAATTCGTCAAATCTAGAAACGGGTCGAAACAATATGCGACCAAAAGAGAGTTTTGATTAATACATTTGACATAGTATATGTTAAAGTTGAGTCTGGTCGACTTTTAGACTGTTTTGGCATACTCGACAAGCGACTGCACAAGTCGGTGAAGAGTGCTCGACTGCTTTGGCATAGCTGACAGGCGATTGCAAGAAGACGAGTTGGGAACGTTTGACTGTAAAGTAGATGGGTGTAATAAAGAGTGATTTAACGACGGAGTTAATTTTGATTGGCAGGCTATCCATGCCTCATTAAGTGGATGCTTTGCATTTATGCTGGAAAGTTGTTGCCTACTATCTTTTGTCTGATCTTGTCGGGTATGGCTAAGCTGTCGATTGTGACGAATATGGTGATTCTGACTTGTACGCGTTGCGACTTGGAAACTTCCATCTTGAAAGCCTTGGTATTGTCGACGCATATGGTTGACACATATGGTTGATATAAAATTTATTTTTTATTTTTCCAACAAAATAGGTTGTATTAATAATTAGAATCATATTCATTTATGTTAAAATATTGAAGTTAAATCTATTTATATATATTTTTTAAATTAAGTGATTATTTAATTTTATTAAACTTCTCGTGGCATGTAATCCATAATAAATAATAAAAAATGTGAATGTATTGTATACTAACTAGGGGTAACTATTATCTATAATGAAATAATAGGAAGCAAGTTGTATGAAAAATGATATATTACAGAATGAGAATTTTGACAAAAATATATAAAGATAATTATTAAATATGGGAGTTGTCTATTTATTCAAAGTTTTGGACTTTTCCGTGGATTTTGGTCGGAATCTATAATATCGATCTCCAACGAGTTACACATGTGGTCAACCTTCGACGAGTTACAGATTTGGTCGACCTGATTTTACCTGATTTTCAACCATATATACTACGATCATGAAGTTTGAAGTTCTCTACAAAGTGGATGGTGACAAATAACTTTTTTTTACATACATTTTTTCCATTTTTGGTTGTATAGGTCAGAATACAATGTAAAGTGGTATTGTGGTTACCCCAATTTGTTCTCTCTACAACTTTAAGTTACATTTTGGGTGTTGACATCCAGGAGGTAAAATCCGTCAAATCTAGAAATGGGTCGAAACAATATGCGACCAAAAGAGAGTTTTGATTAATACATTTGGCATAGTATATATTAAAGTTGAGTCTGATCGACTTTTAGACTATTTTGGCATACTCGACAGGTGACTGCACAAGTCGGTGAAGAGTGCTCGACTGCTTTGGCATAGTTGACAGGCAATTGGACAAGTTGGCGAAGAGTGGTCGACAGACTCTTGTCGAAGATCAACTGATTATGTTGATGAAAGATGTTATGGCCGAGGTAACCAACAAATTCTGTAAAGAGTCGGTCGCCTGTTAAAGTATGTTCGAGATCTGTTGGTCGAACTCTCACATTATGGTCGATTTGGGTATTCGAGAAAAACAAATGTCCGCTAGATTCCTTGGTCGAGTCCACTAGAAGGTGACTATATCTATATTGTATTTGGTCGACCATTCCGGGTCAATACTTATTTTTGGTTGAATTGTAAAATATGATCAATGGCTATGAAGGGCATGTAATTAAGATGACTAATTCAGTCGCATCTGATGTTTATCTTACGCATTAATTAGTCGAGTCTGTAAAAATAGTCGGGTAATTATTTAAAAATATGGTCGACGTAACATTGTCGGGACATGCAGTTTGAGTCTATACATCATATGGTCGATACAAAAAATTATATGCTATTTGGTCGAGTGACAAGTCATTTTATTTGAGAATATTCGACCAAAAGAAAGTTTGCGTCGATACATGTGACATAGTATATGTTAAAGTTGAGACTAGTCGAATATGAAAAATGGTCGCCAGATAAAGTCACTTTCTAGTGGACTTGACCAAACTTGCTTCGACCAAACTTGAGCATCGACCAAAGTCGCTCTGTCCATATCCTTCTGATAACTGTGCGAGCTCAGAAGGCCATAATGAGGCCTGGAAACATTTTGCAAATGGTATTAGACAGAAAATGGCAGAATCTCTTTAGGAAATAAATTTATCAGCATATTGAAACGTTTCAGACAGACTATAAAAGAAACAATATGTGCAAATTCAAAAACTAATAATAAATTAGCACAGTAACATTTTAATCCTACATCTGTTATGGGCTGATTTAATTCAACTGAGGTGGTCGGCAGACTGTTTGGCATTGCTGATAAGCGACTGCGCAAGTCGGTGAAGATTGGTTGACTGCTTTGGCATACCCGACAGGCGATTGCACAAGTTGGTGAAGAGTGGTCGAGAGACTCTTGTCGAATATCTAGTGATTATGTTGATGAAAGATGTTATGGTCGACAAAACATATTCTTTAGACGGTCAATTTGTCTCATTAGTGCCCAAGTTAGCTTCACGTTTAGGTCAAGAAAAGCATGCATAAGTTTATCAACGCTTTTCATTCGAGAAAAACAAATGTCGGTTAGATTCCTCGCTCATAGAGCGAATGGAAAACTGCCATGTGTTTTGCGATGGTTCGTCAATTTAAGTTTCTCTTCATCGAGGTTTCCTGTCACTTCGTTGCATAGTATATGTTAAAGTTGAGCTTGGTCAAATTTAAAAAATGGTCGTTAGAGTGTTTTCATGGGCGTCTCGATAATATATGGTTCATGAGAATTTTCAATTTGGTCAAGTATAAGTGATGTATGTGGTTGACCACTTTGGTCGATCCTTAAGTTTGGTCGAGTCCACTACAAAGTGACTTTATCTTTATTGTATTTTGTCGACCACTCTGTCTCAATACTTATTTATGGTCGAATTGTAAAATATGATCAATGGCTATGTAGGGCATGTAATCAAGATGACTAATTCAGTTGCATCTGATGTGCATCTTACACATTAATTGGTCGAGTCTGTAAAAATAGTCAGATAATTATTTAAAAATATGGTCGATGTAACATTGTCGGGACATATAGTTTGAGTCTATACATCATATGGTCGATAAAAAAATTTACATGCTATTTCATCAAGTGATAAGTCATTTTATTTGTGAATATGTGACCAAAAGAGAGTTTTCATCGATACATTTGGCATAGTATATGTTAAAGTTGACTCTGGTCGAATTTGAAAAATGGTCGCAGATAAAGTCAATATAGATAAAGTCGTTGTGTCTGGTCGATTTTTAAAAATCGTCGGTAGAGTGTTTTAATGGTTGTCTCGATTGTATATAATATAGTGTTTTCATGGTCGAGTCTGTAAAAATAGTCGGATAATTATTTAAAAATATGGTTGATGTAACATTGTCGGGACATGTAGTTTGAGTCTATACATCATATGGTCGATACAAAAAATTATATGCTATTTGGTCAAGTGATAAGTCATTTTATTTGAGAATATGCAACCAATAGAAAGTTTTCGTCGATACATGTGGCATAGTATATGTTAAAGTTGAGTCTGGTCGAATTTGAAAAATGGTCGCCAAATAAAGTCACTTTGTAGTGGAGTCGACCAAACTTGTGCATCGACCAAAGTCATTGTGTCCATATCCTTCTAAGAACTGCGTGAGCTTAGAAGGCCATAACGAGGCCCAGAAACATTTTGCAACTGGTATTAGATAAAAAAATGGCAAAATCTCTTTAGGAAATAAATTTATCAGCATTTCAAATCCTTATAAAGTTAGGGTCCTGATTGAAACGTTTCAGACAGACTATAAAAGAAACAATATGTACAAATTGAAAAACTAATAATAAATTAGCACAGTAACATTTTAATCCTGCATCTGTTATGGGATGATTTAATTCGACTGAGGTTGTCGGAAAATAGTCGGGTAATTATTTAAAAATATGGTCGATGTTTGTTAGAATAAGTCGTGTTTGTCGGTGAAGAGTGGTCGACTGCTTTGGCATACTCGACAGGCGATTGCACAAGTTGGTGAAGAGTGGTCGACAGACTCTTGTCGAATATCGAGTGATTATGCTGATGAAAGATGTTATGGCTGACAAAAAATATTCTTTAGACGGTCAATTTGTCTCGTTAGTGCCCAGGTCAGCTTCACGTTCAGGTCAACAAAAGCATGCATAAGTTTATCAACGCTTTTCATTCGAGAAAAACAAATGTCGGCTAGATTCCTCTCTCATAGAGCGAATGGAAAACTGCCACGTGTTTTGCGATGGTTCGTCAATTTAAGTTTCTCTTCATCGAGGTTTCCTGTCACTTCGTCGCATAGTATATGTTAAAGTTGAGTCTGGTCGACTTTTAAAAATGGTCGGTAGAGTGTTTTCATGGTCGTCTCGATAATATATGGTTCATGAGAATTGTCAAATTTGGTCAAGTATAAATGATGTATGTGGTCGACCACTTTCATCGATCCTCAAGTTTGGTCGAGTCCACTACAAAGTGACTTTATCTATATTGTATTTGGTCGACCACTCCGGCTCAATACTTATTTTTGGTCGAATTGTAAAATATGATCAATGGCTATGAAGGGCATGTAATCAAGATGACTAATTCAATCGCATCTGATGTGCATCTTACGCATTAATTGGTCGAGTCTCTAAAAATAGTCAGGTAATTATTTAAAAATATGGTCGATGTAACATTGTCACGACATATAGTTTGAGTCTATACATCATATGGTCGATAAAAATAATTATATGCTATTTGGTCAAGTGATATGTTCTTTTATTTGAGAATATGTGACCAAAAGAGAGTTTTCGTCGATACATGTGGCATAGTATATGTTAAAGTTGAGTTTGGTTGAATTTGAAAAATGGTCGTCAGATAAAGTCAATATAGATAAAGTCACTTTGTAGTGGACTCGACCAATTAATGCGTAAGATGCACATCAGATGCGACTGAATTAGTCATCTTGATTACATGCCCTTCATAGCCATTGATCATATTTTACAATTCAACCAAAAATAAGTATTGAGTCGGAGTGGTCGACCAAATACAATATAGATAAAGTCACTTTGTAGTGGACTTGACCAAACTTGAGGATCGACGAAAGTGGTCGACCACATACATCAGTTATACTTGACCAAATTTGACAATTCTCATGAACCATATATTATCGAGACGACCATGAAAACACTCTACTGACCATTTTTAAAAGTCGACCAGACTCAACTTTAACATATACTATGCGACAAAGTGACAGGAAACCTCGATGAAGAGAAACTTAAATTGACGAACCATCGCAAAACACGTGGCAGTTTTCCATTCGCTCTATGAGCAAGGAATCTAGCCGACATTTATTTTTCTCGAATGAAAAGCATTGATAAACTTATGCATGCTTTTGTTGACCTGAACGTGAAGCCGACCTGGGCACTAACGAGACAAATTGACCGTCTAAAGAATATGTTATGTCTGCCATAACATATTTCATCAGCATAATCACTCAATATTCGACAAGAGTCTGCCGACCACTCTTCACCAACTTGTGCAATCGCCTGTTGGGTATGCCAAAGTAGTTGACCACTCTTGACTGACAAACACGACTTATTCTAACAAACATCGACCATATTTTTAAATAATTACTCGACTATCTGTGCTAATTTACTAGCCAAAGCGGTCGGTGTGAACTCACCAAAACCTGCAAAACGGTTGGCGCTCCATGGTCGGCGTGAAACGGCCAAAGAAACTCAAATAAACAAAAAAATAATTACCCGACTATCTGTGCTAATTTACCATCCAAAGCAGTCGGTGTGAACTCACCAAAACCTACGACACGGTTGGCGGTCCACGGTCGGCTTGAAACGGCCAAAGAAACTCAAATAAACAAAAAAAACTACGAAACGGTGTGGCGGTCAGCGTGAATTGGCCGCGTAAGTGTCAAGTCTCAAAATTGCTGCCACACGGTTGAGGGACTGCATGAAAGGGGCAAAGTAATCCAAATAATTTTGACGACACGGTCAACAAAGACAGCTGAAGATAAAATATGAGTTATCCTGCAGAGAAAGCCGTAACAGTCAGAAATATCTGGGGCCAAAGTAGAAAACACGTAGCAAGATTCCATTCGCTCTATAAGCGAGGAATCTAACAGACGTAGATGATCATGCTTCTCGTTGGTGAAACGCCTTCGGCGTAATTACTTGGTAATAATAATAATAAATTTTGCTACGTTGAAAATTTAATAAAATATACTACACATTATATTGAATAATTTCTTATAGGAAATACAAAAGGCATCAAACCAATTGTCAAGTGAAAACTACCATACTTTTTTTTGGCAAACAATTTAAAAAACCCATTGTTTATTTTTCAATACATACTTTATGGCAAAGCTAGTTCGTAGCATGTATGTATTTTAACAATTGAAGAGATTATTTATTGTGTTGTTAATTTTTCTATTCAAATTGCAAGGTTATGAAACTACATTTTGATCCAAATTGTTCATTAATGATCTTAAATCCTATTGCATTTTACTATTTTGTAATTCAAACTACAATAATTATTTAAAACAATAATATATAAATGTTTAAAACATTTTTTATGAACTCATATATATAAATTTTTAAATTACATGAATAACATATAAATGTATGTTTGTTTTATATATATTCAATTAATAAAAATATATAAATATAAGTTCCCTTAATATACAATTTTTTTCTTTTGACTTAACATTAATATATACAAAATTTTGTAGTTACACAAACAATATATATGTATCTATATATCGTCTTCTTATTTTTATTATCATATATATTTTTAATTAATATAATATATAAAAATATTGCCACATAATTATATACTATTATTTATATTTACCTTTATTTTTTAAAATTAAAGTATAAAATATGTTTTTTAAATATTATGTACACTTTAAAATTTATAATAATAGGCATTTTTATTTTGATTGAAATTATTCATCAATAACCCTAAATGTCATTCCATCTTGCTATCTTGTAATTTAAAACTACAATGTATTATTGAAAGCAATAAAACAATTTTATGAATTCATAGTAAACTTTTTTCCCTTTTAACCTAACATTAATATATTTAAATTTTTATAGTACATAGACAATGTATAAACATATGTTTGTCTTAGCATATATATATATATATATCATACTTTTGTTATATAAATTTATAATTTTAACACCACTTTAAGTGTAAAGAAAGTGGCTAACTCTTAGCTTTTATTGAGTGGTATCTTTAATAATTAATAAAAAACAAAAATAATATCATATATACTAAAAAAATTGTAAACATATCATAACTATAAACATAATCTTAAGGCATGGACTAGCTGCTTTGCAGTTATTTCTCTTATTTCTCTTGTTGTGAAGATCCTATCACCTTGAATCATTCTCAACACAAAACCCATAAACAAAGCCCCATCAATAGATTCCTTCCCTCCCAAAAGGATTTGTTAACCTTTCTTCCCTCACAAAAGGATTTTTTAACCTTGGATATCAAGGAGAAGGGCCACTAACTTCTTCCTCAGTCATCATTCTATAAAGAAGTCATCATTCTATAAAGAACTTTATTAAGTTGAACCTTGGCTCATTTAAGCAAAGCCCCGTTAGTAGATTCCTTCCTCCAAGAGGGATTTGGTAACCTTGGATATAAAAGAGAAGGGTTCCCGACTTCTTCCCCAATCATCATTCTCTGAGTGACTTCAATAGGCAAAGCCCATCAATAAATTCCTTCCCAAAAAGATTTGGTAACTTTGGATATCAAAGAGAAAGGTCTCTAACTCTTCCCTGGTCATCATTCTATAAATAACTTCATTAAGCTTAACCTTAGCTCATTCATAATGAAGAACTATGATGTATGATGTATAATGATGAACTAAAATGGTCCTCTTCTCATTCAAATGTTGACCAAATTGTTGTTTATCTGTAATAGCTATAATATTGAAAGTTTGTAAAAACTTATCATAGATTAACATTCTTAGTATGATGTTTTCCTATACTAAAGTATTATCAATTTCATTCAAATGTTGCCCAAATTGTTGTTTATATGCAATAGCTATAATCTTAAAAGTTCTCAAAAAAAACTTATCATGGATTAACATTCTCAATATGATGTTTTCCTATTCTAAAGTATTATCAATTTCACTTTCTAAGGTTGACTTTTTAGTTACCTCCCTCATTATATACTCTTTATTTATTTCCTTAAGTTATAATTGCTTAGATCTAACTACTATTAAGTTCATATACTCTTTGTTACTATTAAGTTCGTATACTATTAATGAAATTTTGGGTTGTAATACAAGAATGCCATTCTTGTAGATATGTTGGATCCTCCTGATCATGATTGGAGAGAGTTTTTTTCAAGTGACGGGGATGAAGATTAACTATGGTAAATCTTCTTTATTGATCTCTGGTCTGGATGACCAGGAGGTTCTCATTATCAATGGTTTTCTTCCTTATCTGACCTTTCAGCTGGAATCGGGCTTTAAATACTTGGGCTTTAGGCTGAAGCCTTCATATTACACCATCAAGGACTGAGACTGGCTTATAATCAAATGTGAAACTCAAATTCTCAATTGGAGCCATAGATGGATTTCCAAAGGTGGGAAATTGACTTTGATCAGGTATGTTTTAGAGTCTATACCGGTCTATTGGATGACATTTTGGATCCCAGCGGGGGTTTTAGAAAGAATTAGAAAACTGTGTTATAAATTTCTTTGGTATGCAAATCCTGAATCTTAAGGTATGGTATGGATAAAATGGCAGTATTTAGCCCTCCCAAAGAAGCTTGGAGGATGGGGATTTAAAATACCAGGACTTTTCTCCAGTGCATTTGCAACAAAAAATGTTTGGAAGCTAATTACAAGCTCAGGTTTGTGGGTACAGGTGGTTATGAGAAAATATATATATCACATAAATTTGGTTGATTGGATTCGTAGGCCTATCAAGAATTCGAGGAAGGTCTCCCTATGCTGGAAAGCTGTGCTAAAAGCTTTTGAGATCATTGGTACCGGTTTATCATGGAAGGTGGGAGACGGAAGCTCAGTGAGGTTGGGATCCGATCCGTGGGTTGGATGCAGTCATTGGTTTTTTGTTCCAAAAAATGTTACGTCTACTCTTAAAACACTTGGGCTCTATTATATAAATGATATAGAACTTAATGCTCATAAGTCTAACCGATGGCAAGGCTGGATGAAAGCGGAGGACATCGGTTTGATTGGAATTGATAAAGTACTATGGGATGGGTATATATCAAATCTTATAAAATGTAATGTTAGGATAACCAATAGTAAAGATTCCCTGATATGGAGCTTCTCGGATAATGGTGTTTACAATCCAAAATCAGGATACAATTTTCTGATGCGGGATAAGGTTACTGAGTCTCATTGATGGTGGAGGTTAGTCTGGAGATACCATTGCCCCTTAAAATCCATAATATTCATGTGGTTTCTTTTCTCAAATATAGATCTAACCTGGGATGTCATACAATGGAAGAAAAGAGAAGGGTCGGGAAGATGCTATTTATGTAAAATGGAAGAGGAATCGAACTACCATATTGCAGTGACTTATTCCTTTACTCAGACTGTTTGGAAAGAGATTGGGGTTATGCTAAAAGTAACAAACATTTGGATGGGAGAGTCTATTGAAGTATGCTTAAGAAACTGGAATAAAATTGAAAAGGTTTCAGAGTATAAATCACTACCTCTAATTGTGGCTTGGGGAATTTGGCTAGCAAGGAACGCTAGTTGTTTTGAAGATATAACTATCCTGTCTTTTCAATGTGCAGTCCAGAGTATGGGAATTTTGAAGTATTTCCCATAGGAACAGATTCAGCTGAAAAATCGGATTATTGAAGATGAAGTTATTGTTGAAAACATCCCGTGGGGTTATTTCGATGGAGCTGCTATGGGGGATCCTTCGTTGTGCGGTGCAAGTGGCATACTTTATTTTTCACGAGAGCATTGGGTAAAATTTAAATCTGGACTTGGTCATGGCACAAACAACTTTGCAGAGCTTAGTGCAGTTAGACTTCTCCTGAGGTTGGCAGCTGAACATAATATAAGGGATCTCCAAATCTTTGGAGACTCTCAATTTGCAGTTAATTGGATAACAGGTACTTATAGATTGCAAACCGTTCAGCTGGAAGCTCTTCTGGATGAGATCATTAGATTAAAAATCAGTTGGGAGATGTAAGAATGAAGCATATTTTTCGTGAAAGGAATGGAACAGCAGATGATCTTGCAAAAGAGGGTGCTCAATTGGAGGAAGGCATCTGGCAAATCATTGAATTTGATCACTCAACCATCACAGAATATCCTCATGAGATTTGATACTCAGAGTGATCATATTCCTGAAGTCTTTCGAGATAATACTTCAGTTAAAATCTAAAATCTATATACTCTGTATTAATTTCTTTAAGTAATTTTTATAATTGCTTAGATGTTAATATCGAGTTAAAATTTTCATATTTGTTTATATGTTATTATCGACTTAAAAGTGTCATACTTGCTTAGATGTTACTAGCAAGTTAAAAGTTTTATACTTGCTTAGATGTTACTCTAAATAGTAATTATTTTTATTGTTCAATGTTATTTTTCATAATTGCATTAGTTTATAAACATTAATGGAATTGTTAATATTATGTGAGACAACCTTTGTGATTTTAGTTGTGTATTAGTATGACATTAAGCAAGCTTAAGTGAAAAGAACAACAAAGAACTAGAAGGAAGCAATGCATGTCAAGTAATAATGTTGAAATTTGTGATTTTAGTTGTGGATTAGTATGACATTCGGCAAGCTTAAGTGAAAAGAGCAACAAAGAACAAGAAGCAAGCAATGCATGTCAAGTGATAATGTTGAAATAGGGGAACAAGAAAGCTTAATTACTTCACAATAATGTTAAACTAAATTATAAAATGTGAATAAAAAGATAACAAGAAATGAGTCTAACTATCATATAAATGATACAGTAGTTGAACTATGAGATCATATATCGACAAGTTCTAATTGTTACGTAAGTGAAATAATAACTAGAACATGTAAGCAAAGTGATTTGCCTATAAAATTATGAGTAATAGTGAGAGTGTCATACTTGTACTTACTTGTAGATGAGGCATGCCAATGTAGGTGCATGTTGAAGTAGGCTAGATAGATGCATCACAAAGGTTAGTGGCTTGCCCCAAGCACGTTAGAGATAGAGACACCATCTACCAGGAAAGGAAAATATTGATAAATGAAAAAGGAAGGACATGAGACCTCGATGCTACTACAATTATAGCAAAAACATGAGAAGGAATAAGGCAATGCTAGCACGACATTGACATAAGAAACATACGCCAACTAGGAACCAATGCGAGCCCAAGAGGTGACATATAGTAATATTGCCTTATTACGAGCACAAAGGTGATGTATGGTAATTTAGAGTTAGCATAAGCAAACAAAGTGACATATGTTGATATGGGATTATTATAATCATGGAGGTGCCATGCACTAGTCAAGGACATAGTGCAAGTCATACAGTAATCTAGATAGAACAAGCAAAAGAGGTGGTATACACTAATCTAAAGTTATCATGAGAACAAAGAAAACATATGATAGCCCAAATTTAGCATGAGCACAAGAGGTGACGTATATCAATGGGGTGTTGATGCGATCATAGGAGGTGACATACATCAACGTGGAGTTGATGTGAGCACAAGAGGAAACATCATCAACCTAGGGTCAATGAGAGTGCAAAGAAGACCAATGCCAATTATATATTGATGAATAAAAAGGAATCAAGGTGTAACATACCCATTACCCTCAATAACCATTTGGGGTATGGGTAGAAATTTGTTATCCTTTGTCTACTAACAGGATGGAGTAATACACATGTGAGAGAATTGAAAAATTAGTCTCATCGATAATTAAAGTGCATTCACTAAGCTATAGCAAAATCATACATAGAATTTAAACTTCATAGAAAATATAGCCAAATACTTAGCGACACATTTGCACATCAAGAACTTACTTTCATAATTAAATATTATCTAATAGTTCACATACAATTTAAGTAAGATGTTAAACCATGCCCCTTGTCAACCAAGCTTCTCTACACAACAAGGCATAATTACATACAATAACAGTTAATTTGAACTATTCCAATATAAGGATTATAACAGCAACATCAAGGATGATTTCATTTTTATCAAATACGCACATCAAGCGTAATGATCTCCACAAATAGAACATAACTAATATCATATCAACTTATCATCTATTAGTTTATCATTTATATTCAAAATCATAAAGACTAAGGGCCACAATCCGAGTTTATTATGAAACCAACAATTTTTCACCCTAATCTCCAATATTCTAAAGTATAATCAATTATGTAAAAGTTCATTCAAATCAAATAACATCGATTTACTTTTACACATCAAAGGTGATGCCAAACTAAGGTCTTGGTCAACCATTCTTGATTGCTCAATGTATACATATGCACGAACATTTAATTTGTAAGTAACAATTACATTATTACTACCGTCGGTGCTGTTGTGGCTCATTTGAATATTCAGGTCTGTGGGTGTTACATCGTAATTTTCCACCCTGTGAGCATCAGCATTATTTAGCCTGTAGGATCCATTTCAGTGACTTAGATCCACTTATATCCTTCAGAGATACCAGTTTGCCCTATTTTTATTCCTACCCGCATGTTGCATCACTATAGCATGCGTACCCGCATGTTGCATCACTATAGCCCGCTGGTATCAAGTAAAATGGTAAAAACCACTATTAATTACTTTTTACTCCCAAAAAGTGGTCATTGGGTGACCTTTGGCTCTCCATCTACCCGAGTAATGTCTTGATGTGTCCTTTCACCTACCTTTGAGAGGACTATATATTGAGCACATATGGCTTATGGACTGGAGGAAGAAGAGAATAGTAAAGGAACTTTAGTGGATTTTTGCCCTATCTTGAGTCTGCACTTATTGATCCTTGTAGTTGTGGACCATTTATGTTCACCTTCCAAACTCCTTTCTAGTTTGAGTTTGCCATTCATGGAGGATTGAAGTGGTGAAGGCAAAAGTGGATTGATCTAGATCTTGGTTCAGATTGGTTGCCGGCAAGAGGTCGTATCACTTTCTACTTCTTCTTGTTCATTAATAGAAATGCTCATATTCTCATCCATTCATGGTGTGAATGTTGTTTATTATACATTGGGTTACATTTGCTTATGATACTATGGACCATTGTAATTGATAATGTTAATGTCAATTATATATTATTTGTACTTGTTGGATGTTGGCTATCAAGACTAATTTGCAGATTACAAGTGCACGGATTGAAAGCTCCAACGGGGATCTACATCAAATGTTTGGATCGAGGTTGGCTACATTTCTCCATTATCTTAACATTTCCATTTATAATAGCATTGCTTTGAGAATTGAGTAGATTTTTGGTAGTCATCTGTCTATTGTGGTATTCCCAAGCCATAGTGAGTTTTCTCCAATACAGCGGGGCTGCAATACCTTGTGGATACATTGTTGTGTTGGCGTCGGTGTCATGGAAAGCTGTCAGTTATTTTTTGCCTATGTATTTGGTTTGTGTGGAAAGAAAGGAATGGATCCATTTTCAATAATCGAAAACCTTCATCCCAGCGGGCTGTGGCCTATACGATTGCTTATTGCTCTGCTCTGCAGGGGCATCCTACTCAGCGACGGGTTCGATGCATGGATCAGGATTTGGAAATTTACCCTTTTCCTGATGGGTATTTTGATGGTGCAGCGCAAAACAATCTTTGTGGAGCAGGTGTTGTTTTCTGTATGAGTCCAATACATCATTTCCATCTATCTTGTGCTGCTGGTTTTGGCACTAATACGCGAGCAGAACTCATTGCGCTGTGGCTCCTTCTCTAGTATCCACACTCGCGAGCTGTTCAATATTTTTGGGCTTTTGGTGATTCCCAGTGTATCATTGACTCGATGGCTAAGGGGACACAACTGAAAGCCCTTCAGCTGAAACATTGGATGGCTCGCATTATATATTTGGCTAGTACCTTCAGCTCGATTCACTTTAAGCATATCTACCGGGTTTTTAATGATACTGCAGATAGCCTGTCTTGTCGGTCTTTGGGAGAAATGCTTGGGCACATCAGTTGTGAGGAATGGCATAAGGGGGAGCCCATTGGTACCACTCAGATCAACCTCTTTTTGTAGGTGTACTGGCCAGCGTTTCATCACTATGTTGTTATGTGAGATGACTACCTGTCACTATATCTCCTTTTGGACTGATGAATATCTTTATGCTTAAAACCGAATGATGGATTGCTGTAACAGCCTGCTGAAAAGTTAATATGGGTAATCTTAGATTGGGAGGAAACTTTTGTTTTATTATATGTATTTGGGGAAAGGCTTAATAGCTTGACAATGTAAGATCACTGCTTGTGGTCGGCTGTTGTGTTTAATATAAGAGCTGGTTTTTTCTGTGTGAAAAAAATTACATTATTGATTATAAACATACACATAATAAAATAGAGCCTTGGTGACATAATCCTTCATATTACCAACATGTTATTTCCTTTTAAATTCATCATCTACAATTATATTACAAATTCTAACTATTCGACTAAACCCTGATAAAGAATGAAAGGAGTATTTAATGCCTCTTTAGCATAGTTCTTCTAGGTATCTATTCATTTATTTAACAAAATGTTATATGCCATCTTAAAGTATATCATTAATAACATTGTAGTTTGTTTGTGTATGCATTCCTATGAACATGCACTATTCATTTTGCATTATAATCACATTATTTAATGACATACTCTTACATATTTAACTTTGGCAACACATTTACCACACATGACTACTGGTAAAAAATACTTGAATGGTATTAACATAACAATCGAAATCATTTATATATTTTCAATTAATTAAGCATGATCAAATAACAATAACATGTCATAATTAAATACTTAGCTTGAATATATCTTCCAACCATAGGTGCTCTCTCATGCATATACTATCTCTAATAGCATATAGATTTTCACAGTCCATCGTGTAGATTGTGTATTTAGTTTCTGGACATAATTGTGTGGATATTTGAGAATCCGACAATTCAATTGGACACTCCACCCATCTTTAGGGGACAAGAGAGATAAAAAATAGGTAGAGAGATTGAGGATCTTGTGATGAATAAATACAGAAGAAATATGACCGTTAGGAATCAAAGCTCAAAAGGGTTTGGTTGAAGAAGTAAAAGGTAGTTCAACTTATTATTAATAAAAGAATGGAAAAATATATAAGAAATAAAAATGAATGGGATATGGTTAAATTTATTAGATATGATAAAATAATTAATATATATTAAAAATTAAGAACTAATATATACTAGTCCATATACCATAGTAGACTCACTCATTACTAATGATGGGGACCTTTTCAACTCAATGTTAGAGTAACGCCATGGTAAGGTGTAATTCATCAGTTCAAGTTCGGTATAGGACTCATTTTTCCTACGAAGAAAGAAGGTTCAGGTATCCATTTCTCATCGTATCAAATCTTCTCAAGATGAAAACCCTTTTTCGAGAAAAAAGGGAGTCAAATACATTAAGGAATTAGTAAGAATATGTAAAAAGTAATATTTTAATTAATTATAAGGGATTACTATTAAAGTTGAAAAATAAAAATAAAAAATATGTAATTAAAATGTGATTAAAAGGGGGCTGAATATACTAAAGAATTAGTATAGTGAAATAAATAAGGAACAATCTTAGAAATGAAATAAGTTACTTAATTTATTCATCACAAGATCGTCAATCTCTCTACCTATTCTTGAGCTTTCTTGTTCCCTGAAGATGGATGGAGTGTCCACTTGAAACGTCAGATTATCAAATCTCCACACAGATATATCCAAAAACTAAATACACAATATACTATCTCTGCCGAGAGGCCACCCCTGAGCCATGAAACATATCCACTAGGTGAAGAAACATAGTAAACTTTCACAAAGATTTTTCATTATGACCTGAATGATAGGTCCATAGCCACTATGGGCTTATCCGACAAATAAAGGTCGGTCCTCCTCGGAGGCCACTCCTCCTCCATGCACATTAACAGTATATTTATGGGAGACTTCTCCCTTGCGCAACAAATGATATCAATAACATAGTCAACAATATACAATGTACCAAAGCAATAACATATAATATAAATGAAGTCTAGAGTCGACTCTCCAAGAGAGAGATCGCTCTCTCCTGGAAACTACAAACAGTATTAACAAGAACAATTCATTTGAAATATGGAGGGCTGTTCTCCAAAAGAGATCGAGTATGGAGTCGATTCTTCAAAAAGAGATTGATGTCTTCTACGATAGTAAGAACCAACAATAATCAAAATGCAAGGGGAGTCTATATGTAGCAAAGCAGCTCTACATTCTCTGCATTATTATATATAAATAAATAAATAAATATATATATATATATATATATATATATATATCCGCGTGAAGAAATCATAGGGGGGCCACCCGAAAAGGCGCCTCACGTGGGGATATCAAGTGAGGCCCTATGCATAGTCACCCAAGGATTTGACCCCGAGACCTTCTGCTTACAACTCATAGCTCTCAACCACTTTGTAATGCCCCTCAAACTCGCTATGACTATCGATATTGATGACACTTATTGGTAAGTGACCCCATCAAAGAAACCAAGATAAATGATTGCTTATAAGTTGATTTAGAATAAATTGTTGACTGATTAAGTAATATATGAATATGTTTCTAATGAATGATTGATTTAATGACGATTATGGATACTTGTGATTTTAATATGAAATATTGTTGGTTGATTAGCACATGTGAAACCTTATGATGAATGTCGTATTTATTTATGTTGAAATATGGAAATGGAATTATGCAGGTGATTATGATGTGAATCCAATGGACAAATATATATGTTTGCTTAACGATTAGCGAATGAATGAAGTGAATTATGATATGACGGTTTTGAGCAGTACTATTGATGTGTGTGCTCTGAGTATGTGTACAGTGATAGGTAAGGCGGTTTACCGACTAAATCACGACATAACAAAAGGGGGGCGCAGAGGATAGGAAACACACGCACAGGGGTATGGCGACGGTGTCGAATCCCGATAGCATCCACGCACGAGTTTGGAAAGCCCTTTCATCTTTAATCGAGGGAGCGTGAAGTTGTACGGGGGAGACCATAACGGATTGGTCACGTACGAGGTTGAGGGGTGCGCAGTAAGAACGAACTTACTCCTCAGTGCCATTAGTCTCACATAGAGTGTAGACGAATGATTTATGGTAACGGTTCCTAAATCACTACATGGAATCCCATCACAACAGTAAAATGATAAATTGTCGGAAGGGCCCGACGATGTGGTACCTAGATAGTAAAATGAGAAATTATTGTCGGAAGGACCCAACGATGTGGTACCTAGACAATTAAGGAAAGAAAGTGTTGTCAGAAGGACCCGGCGATGTGGTACCTAGACGAATAAAGGAAATTGATAAATGAACACATATGTATTTGGCATATAGTATTGCATTAGATTATTTTTGCATGAAAGGACTATTTATAGTTATGTACTTGGCATATAGTATTGCATTAGATTATTTGTGCATGAAAGGACTATTTATAGTTATGTACTTGGCATATAGTATTACATTAGATTATTTGTGCATGAAATGATTATTTGTAATTAAATAATGGGAAATAATTAAATATGGAGCAAAAGATAGACTAGGAGTCATTAACTAGTCAACCCCACTTGCACCCACTAAAATAGGGATTGGATTCCTAGTACCAGGGGACATTTAGGAGTAAAATGTGGGAAGTATGTGCACTCTCACGAGAGAGTGACACATGGTTGGGTGAATATTTGTATTATATAATTTTGCATAAAAGAGTATTTTTGCATGAGGCAACATGTGTCGCCGAATATTTTGCTATTTAAGCAAAAGGAAAGGAAGGAAAGGGGGATGGCTCCCTAATGCTGGATGACTGCCGGAATGGAAAATGAGTTTTGATTGTGTTTTCTATTGTGATTTTGGCTAAGGATTTTGGTGAGGGGGATCTCATGTCTGAATCCTTGCGAGTGTGTATCCTCTACGACCCTGAGGCTCAGGGGTGGCTATGCAACTGATTGCATAAGCTTATGGTTGGGTGGAAAAGCTAACGATTGCTTCGCCTATGGTTAAACGATCTTTTACTTATGGAATCCAATGGAAGGTGCATACAACAAAGGAAAAAATGGACTGGATGAGGACTCCTCCTCCTCCTTTGACAGCGGAATCGACCTACGGTTGACAGGTTTATGGTTTCATTTTGTAGTTGCTAGTGCAATGTTTAAAAAAAAAATCTATCAATGATATTATTGAATCTGTTTCATATTAAGTTGCTAAGTTTCAGATTCAGTTTGCGAAGGGCCCCAGAAATGGGGGTCCCTACACACTTGAGCTAACCCATTGGGATATATATATTATAAATACATTTGAATGGAATCACGATTTTTGTAGAAGGAGACCATCCTTCTCCAATTTGACAGAAGCATGTCTTAAACAAATATATATATCAAAGGAATATATATATATAACGGGGAGGAGTCAGTCTGCCGCTCCTCTTCCTTGCGGAAAACCATAATATAAAATATGATAGGAGAAGGATTCAACTCTCCAATTGAGGCCACACCTCTTCTCTATGTAACAAATGACATATTAAAGAATGAAACGATATTCAAAGAGGTGGGATCGACTCTCTCTGTAGAGACCATCCACCATTTTCTCAATGCAGAGATCAACAATGTTCATAAGCCGAGATAAAAATAATAATAAATAAGAGCATATACAAAAGATGGTGCCTGACGCTTCCATATAGAGGTCGCCCTTCACAATGAAAGTCCAAGAGTAAATAAATAGGGTCGACTCCCTTCTCCCCAAAGCTGTGCCTCCCTCCTTTCGAGAGGTGATTCCACTTCTACCCAAGAGAAACCCTAACCAAAATCCCCTTAACCATTTTTATTTTCAAAATAGCAATTTTAATAATAAATATGTTCTCCTCTATCCTTTCTATTATATGGCTTTTATATATATTATAACATCAATCTTTGTAAAGACCATTGAAGACAGGATAGTCTATTTTGACAGCTCTTTTTTGAATAGACCTTTGGGTCGAAAGACATTAAATGCATGGAATACATGCATTATGCATAATGTCATTTTGTTTACTTATAATAAAATTACGTTTTTTTCCAAGGAAAAAAATATTAGAGAATCTATTCATATAATATATATATATATATATATATATATATATATATATATATATATATATATATATATATATATATAAGAGATTCTCTTATATATACATATATATCCATGGGAAGAAATCACAAGTGGGACACCCAAAAAGGGGCCTCATGTGGGGACATCAAGTGAGGCCCTTATATATCAATGCATAACCACCCGAGGATTTGACCCTGAGACCTTCTGCTTACAACTTACAACTCTCAACCACTTGAGCTAACCCATCAAACTATATATATTATAAATACATTTGAATGGAAACACAACTTTTGTAGAAGGAGACCGTCCTTCTCCAATTTTACAGAAGCATGTCTTAAACAAATATATATATCAAAGGAATATATATATATATATAAAATGGAGATGAGTTGGTCCGCCGCTCCTCTTCCCTGTACACACAACAATATTAAATGGGAGAGAGTGAGATGATCCAACACTCCTTTTCCTTGTACACAACCAATTATAAAAATGAGAGAGATTGTGATGGTCCTCCTTCATGAGGCCGCTCCTCTTCCTTGCGGAAAACCATAATATAAAATATGAGAGGAGAAGGATTCAACTCTTAAGTGTACATGTAGGAGCCTTTACTTCTCTTGGAAGTTATGCTACTTTAACACCCATAGTGTTCATGACGTACATAACTCACCCAACATGAGGACGATACCTTTCATTGGCGTTTTACAACTCTCAAGCATATCTCCTGCATGTGCTATTCAGGGTGTTCTCGCATCAAGTAACACGCTAAGTGTTACTAACCAACACACCAAGTGCTAAAAACAGACACCACACCAAGTGCTAACAATACACTAGGTATTGCATCAAGCTAAGGCACTTCCTTTCATGGACACATAACACAAGAGGGTATTCTCTTCACAGAGTTCCCCACTCTTGTGCAAGTACTCATGGTGATCATGCGTACAGAAAGAAGTCTAACCAGAGGTCTTACAACCATGGCGTCACCATGGTTTTCTCAGTGGGACTTACCTTGCTGAGGGAATATCACACGTCTTTACTTCACATGTCTCTTTTATTGAGTTAGTTGTATTGATTTGTAGGGAGCTTCCTTGCCCCTCCTGTTTATGCTAGTAGGGTCAAGTTTTATCATTTTACTTTGCTTATGGTTTTATTTATTTATTTCCTCCTCCACTTCACTTTGTAGATTTGTTTCTTATAGAAACCAGGTTTCACAAATACGAGGTTCTCCTCATAACGTTTGGCTTCTTGTAGCCATAGGACCTTGGTCCTCACTATGGCCTTATTGATACTGCCATAACCAAGTCCTTTGTATCAAGAATTGCTTCAAGGACAGGCAATAACAATATCATATCATCAATTCATATAATCGATGATCCTTCAAGGTAAATTCAAATATAATGATTTTCAATCACCGCATTACTTATACATCGTGTAATAGAATATTAGGTTTTACGCATGTGCATTCTTATCACAACTGGCATTCTTACAATGCAATAAATATGTACGCAAGTCATTTCAATACAAGTTTGAAATTACAAGTCCATTCCTAATCATTCCTTTTTGGAACATATATTCAACATAGATATGCCACCTACATAACTTTTCTCTAGACGTAATATATTCTTCCATTTTACTGTATTCAACATTATTCCATTTTGTTTTCTTTTCTTCAACAAAACTATTGAAAATTTAAACTTTATGCTAAACTAATTAATTATATGTACATAATAGAAAAATTCAATGATTTCATACATTTGAAGCACGTTGTTGTTGAGATGGCTCCTCTTGTGATGCAATTATGTCCATTTCTTTGACCATCTCCTTGTACACTTTTTTGGACATCCCTACTAGAATATTTCAAATATCACCTCGTTCATCCTTTGAGATTTTCATAATCTTCTTGAAAAATTAAAATGATGTTAAACTATTTTTATATTGATATGAAAAGTGACTATAGAAAAATTAATATTAATAAAGGAATGCTTTGTAGTATTATATACATATTCTATGAAAACATGTTTAGGAATATTACTTTTTGAATGATTCTTTTTTATTGTTGTATGTTTTTGTTATTGCAAGTCTGACAGGTCTCATTGCCCATTGTTATGTAAATGCCTCCTGCAGTTTAAATATAACATAATTCATGGAATCATTCGATTGATTTATGTACTATAAGTGGAAAGTACGTCTATATGTTCTTTCCACTATATCCAGCATAGTTTTATACAAACTTCCCGCCCTTTCATTAACTCTTGGTGCCACTCCAAATGAGATAAGGACCAATTCATTATCATTTACATTTTCCATAATTTGTTTTTTCTTATGATGACATTCCCTTCCATTGTTGTCAGTCCTTGCAGAACATTCAACATATGTGAAATAGATTGTTTGAAACATGTCAGTGAATATTCTTAAGTATAGTATTATAGAAAATTCAAGAAAAAATTCATATTTATTACTTTTTGATTCACCTGATTCATCCCTTTGCAACTTTTTCATCAATGTTATACGCTCTTCTGCACTTAGATTGCAAAGAACCTTATCGAGGTTCCTCATTTTTTTACTTTGCATGACACACATTAACCAATACATATTAGTTAAACTTACATATAATTCAAACATATTAATTTAATACAAAAATTACAAACAACTTGCATTCTTTGCATTTTTTGATCTACACCCATCATGCGATTAAAATTAATGCTCCTTGAACTCTTAACACACAATTTTCTATCTATCCATGAGATGTAGAATAGTTGGTGGTGGGGCATGGTTAAGACGCCCCCTAATCGGAAAGGTTGCCGGTTCTAATCCCGCGGATACCAAAAAATCCAACCATGTTAAGGGTTGGTGCGGTCCAGGCCGGGTGCGATCCCCGGGTGATTTTGATAGCTTAGATGCCCCTGGTTCATGGTAACTTAGCCAAAGGCAAACTTTCTAGTCAAGGAGGTTCCACCACTTTTACAAAAAAAAAAAACATAAATAAATTATCTTTGCCCGCACGGGTGTGGCTCATTGGCGGTTCAGTTGTTATGAAGTCACAATTATAAATGGAGGTCACGAGTTCAAATCACACCTGGCTTTACCCGTGTCCCATTCTTGCGGGGTGTGTGGGGCACCTAAGGGTATAGTGGTAGCGGGATTGGATCCCTGGACCCCATGTCATGTGAGTACCAGCCCAATCTCCAGTTGTCGATTCCCCTAGTTACAAACAAACACACACACACACACACACACACAATTTTCTATCATTAAACATTTTTCTACAAATTAATTACATGTTCCAACTAAAAAATTAGTCTTCCGTCTTGGTGTGCTTCAAGAATACAAATGGTCCCGAGTGTCTACATCGTGAAAGCACCGGTGCATCATAGTTGAATGCACCGTTAACACAAAATAAATTATCAATTTAACACACACCCATTTCGATGCAATATACTTAATCTAAAGCATTGGTGTTGAATGGTGCGCTTTTATTGCAAGTGCACTGGTGCGTTATATGAAACGGCCTCACATAAAACCGTGAAAGAATTTTTTAGAAAAAAAACCTTACAGGGGCGATAAGGTTTTGGATTCGATGTAATAAGTGACCATTACACCCAACGCCTTATAAATCTAAAATGCCTAATTGTTAAATAAAAGAGGGAATTAAACCCTAATGTGAAATTTTGTAGCCACATAAAAAGAAAGGAAGCAACAGGAAAGCAAGGGTTCTAGCGTTGAAGGTAACTATGAAATCATTTTATTTTTTTTTGAATTTATTTTAAATCTTAATAGGAAAATAAATAAATCATGCATTGAGATCAATGGTAAGAATTTAGATACTTGAAATTTCTACAATGCAAGTTTTTGTGTGTGTTAACAATCAAGTTAACACCCTTAACTAGGTGAGGGTGGAAGCATACTTTTACCATCCGCCCGCAACATGCAGACAAAAACAAGTACTAGAGAGAACAATCCTCTTTGATCTGATCATTACTTCTATAACTGGAAAGATTGAGTAATGAATGAAGGAGCTTAATAGAGACAAAGTTTAATGATTGAACTGCTCACCAAAAGCTCAAATCAAAGCTCTAACAGTCAGATAGTGAGAAGAAATGCACAAAAATGCATTAAAAGGTACTTAAATATGCTAAGTTGTGAAAAAAGCATAATAAACTATGGAAAGTGGGTTTTTTAAGAGAAAATAATAAAAAATGATTATCCCACATTGAAAAGAGTAACTTGAAATCCCATTTCCCAATGTTATAAAAGAAAGGCATGTGGAGCATGGTAAAATGAGGCAAAAGAGGAGCAAAGGCATGATGGAGAGATTCTGAAGAAAGGAGAGCTCATATTCATCAAAGGCAAGGGTGGAGAAAGGATAGTTCATGGAAATGGAGGAAGGATGCACACCAAGATCCATGGTAAATATGTATCTTCTTCCTTGTTTTAATATGAAATGATTCAAGTTTTTTCCATTCAAGGGTTTGAGTTTTGCTTATTATGATTGAGTTGAATCCTCAAATGGCTTTAGATCTTAATGAATGTTTGATGGATGAATGTAGATCTTAATAAATTTGTGTTAATCATTTCATTTATGACATAGAAACTCACCACTTCTTAGTAAGATAGCATATTTAGAGCAGACACGTCCCTACACTATTTTCTATTATCAGACTGGTGACTCCGCTTGTTGAAATCTCTTGAAATTTCTTGATTTTTCTTCATTTTTTTGGTGTTCTTTCTTCAGATCTGCTCCTATATGTTCTTTCTTTATGATCAGGCTTAAGAACCTATGAACTTAAAGTATTAGACCTCCTTTAGAACCTCCTTTACTCAAAGTTTTTGTGGTTATTTATTCAAAAATTTTGTTTCCAATTTGCATTCCATTAAAACCAGTTTTTAGATCTCTGTTTTTGGCACCTTTTGGATACTTGTTTTGTGCATTTGCAGATCATAAATTGCTCCCTTAAGGCTATGCGCAAATCCATTCCTTTGGAAATTCCTAAATTTACAAAACAATTTGTATTTTCTTGTGTGGATCAAAATCGTCTCGTGATAGCATCTTACCCTGATTACTGAATATGCGTTTTACTTCCAGCAACTCTATGCATTGCTTTATAATGATCTCTGTATTTTATTCGAAAATCAATGGCGATCTGGAAATTTGTTAATTGTAACTTTAATCTTTAAAGATCTCCGTCAAGATATATCATAGATTATTTTTAAATTTTCCCATGCATGAAGTTTGCAAACTGATTCTGAATCCATGTCAAGACTTGTAATGCACCCATCTCTAGGCTCTATAGCTCTGTCTCTCATGCGAATCCAGTTCACATCAAATCGTTTGGTATTGGTCCATCAATTTACAATAATCCTGTTCCCTCATTTCTTATCTTTGAGGCAATCGTCGTGATGGCTCAATCTTCTTAGCAGATCGCTATGCCCTCAACGTTGTCGAATGCCTTAATTAGATTTCGTTTTTTTTTTTAGATTAGCTGGCATGCTAGGAGAGTGGAACCTTAAACTCAGTCAAATGTTTGCTTGAACTGCAAAGGAAATTTAGGGTAACACTCGGTTGTAGTCACTATACACGTCATATAAATTTATGTATGTATGTTGGATACGTAGGAAAGTTACCTCCGAACTTGAATTTGATTGACGCGTGATCTTAGCAAGTGTTGGGATTTTTTTTGACTCCACAAGAATTAGATTTTAGACCTACACATAATGATTTATGCTAGAAATTAGGGGTCGACATGTTATTTAACTCACAGTTTTCCCCACAGTCGCCAAGGGGTTTGTTGAATGCTGGTTTAACATTTGCATGAAATAATGGTGACATACAAAATTTCCAGTTCTTATTTAACTCACAGATTGCACCACAGTCGCCGAGGGGTTCGTTGAAGATCCTCGTGTTTGTGATGGTGCAATTGAGCCTTCTAGAAACATAAGAGGTTAGGATCCAGGGGCTGAAATAAGTCCAGTGGAAGGTAATGAAACCCATCCTAATGTTTTGAGTCAACTCATTGTTCGCTCTTGCACATTAAATTTATTTGGTGGCTCATATGTTTCTGATCAAATTCTTCCCGAACAAAATGTGAGAACTGATATTGGCAGTAGTATTACTTCGGAAATTGGATATACAAGTCAAAGTGCTTACTGTGTGCTACCTGTTCAAACTTATAAGACACATTTGAATAAACTCACACTAGGGTCAGAACAAAACAAAAGACGAGATGGATATCCTGCCATGGACCTCCTGTCTCCAACCTCAAGTTGTTGGCTTCAAGTGGATATAGACCTCAGTGAATGTTTTCTCACAGTCTCTTCTCTTGAAGTCCTTATTTCAGAGGCAAAAGAGGAGCAAAGGCATGCTGGAGAGATTTTGAAGAAAGGAGAGCTCATCTTCATCAAAGGCAAGGGTAGATAAAGGATAGTTCATGGCAATGGAGGAAGGATGCACATCAAAATCCATGGTAAATATGTATCTTCTTCCTTGTTTTAATATGAAATGATTCTAGTTTTTTCCATTCAAGGGTTTGAGTTTTTCTTATTATGCTTGATTTGAATCCTCAAATGGCTTTAGATCTTAATGAATGTTTGATGGATGAATGTAGATCTTAAGAAATTTGTATTAATCATTTCATTTCTGACATAGAAACTCACCACTTCTTAGTAAGATAACATATTTAGAGTAGACACGTCCCTACACTATTTGCTATTATCAGTGTGATTCACCATAGCTTACAAATTCTGGTCTTCATAATAATATGGTTGCTCCAAACTCCTCCCTAGTAAGCCTCTCTTACAAAACTCTCCACTTGAAATTTCGGCAAAACAATGAAATAGTGATTAGTTTTTTTTTAAAACACTTTATGAAATTAGTTTATTGAAAAATAAATTCCCACTCCTTTTTGAATTCATGGGAAAAAAATTAACGCGTTCTTTGATAAAAGTTTTAGACATTGGTGAGCTCATATATATAGGAGCATTGGTGCGATGTAATAAACAACACATTGTTCACATATACCTTCATTTAACATTTTCCGGAAAATCAGTGCACCGGTAATATATGCATGAATCGGTACACTATATTTTTTATAATGCACCTATTACACCTAAATCTCGTCATCATGAGACCCATGTCAACTCAATGCCTTGATCCCTGAAGTCTCCCTGATCAAGTATTCATTTAGAGCAAGTTATTTCCCTTTGTCCACAATTTCTAGTTGGGCCGGTGTAGGTTGTCTTCTAGTAAGGAGCGCCCAACTAGGTCAGGCGTAGACTGTATTCTAACAGACTGCACCGGTGGCTCAGGTTGCCTTTATGCAGCCCGCACTCCCCCTCTCAGGCGCTGGTTACCCTCATGCAGCTTGCGTCGGGATTGGTTAAATTGGATAAAGGTGGATTTCGAGTGAATTCTAGAAAGTGGATGAGGTGGATCTCTATCCCTAACTCCTAGGTGAGCTGTCCTACGGTTTCCTAACCTTAAGGGAGGATCCCTTAGTCCTCTCCCCATGATCCTCAACCTACTCTTTCCACTTGGTCTTATAAATACAAAGCTCCTCTCCATTCCAAAGGGAGGAAGTCTATAGCACTTACATGCTGGTGGAATTAACCCAAAAGATCCCTATCCATCTCTTGGGAGGCATACATTTCCTTTGGAGGCATTTGCTTGGCTTGTTGGAGGAAGATTGCAGCATTAAGGCTTGGGTTGTAATCATCACTCTAATATGTATTTCTCACTCTTTTTATAGTAATATAATCTCTTTCCATAAACGTCGTTGTGTTGATGATGTTTATAGTTCACTTCCTTAACTGTTTACTTGGATCAATTAGTGTTTAGATGTACTGTTACTGCTTGTTTTGTCTCTATGTGATTTGATAGGTCTTGCAGCTACGGATTTGATGACCACGAAGCTTGGAGCGATAAAGTGGAGAAAGATCTACGAATCTAAAGGTAAGACATCTAATTACCCTGATCTCTAATTTGATCTAGGAAAGTAGTTTTATGTTATGTTCTTATTTCTTCTAGATCCACTTAGACTAGGGAGATCACACTCGCGTCCGCTCGAGTAGATTGTCCAATAACAAATCTGGTGACCATACTGGGGGAATAATTTGTTTTGACTTCAAGTTGAATGTGTTATTCTTTGATTTCTTGATAAGCCATTGCTTTTCATCTTGAGCCTCTTTCTACCATCATATTTTCTTCTTGAAGAGTTTGCTGACCTTCTTTGAGTATGTTTGAATCATTATTGATCCATTTGCTTATTCATTATTTGGAGTTGTTTCATTTTTGCATTGGGTTATTCACCCAATGCACCTGGGTAATGAATCCAGTGCGCCTATCCATCCCGAGCACAATCTGCCTTTGAGCATCCTACGCCATCGGTGCTTTTTTCGATCTAACAGTTTGCGATGCCGATGCTTTACACTTGTATACAGTCTGCGCCGGGTGCTTTGCACCTAACCATTATTGCGCCCGTCTTTCAAGATTGGTGCTTGGTCTATCCACTCTCCAAACTTTGATTTTGGTTTGATCCATGGACTCCTCTGTGCTGTACCTTCCAGTCAGAGACCTCTTTTTTTAGCATTGTTTGTGTTTGGTTTGTTTGTGTTGGTTTTTGGATCCTTTTGGTCAAGTAAGAGTTCAATAGAAGTGGTGGAAAATTTCAATCCTCCACAGTCATCTGCTCTATCTTGTATTCCATGACCACCTCATCGGATCTATCCAACATGCTAGATCTGCTTCCAAACCATTTTTAAGCTTACCCATTAAGTGTTTGCTTGCATTTGATTGTTTTTGAGTGATTTTTGTGTCCTTAGGTCATTGGAGTGCTTGTCATATTCCTTTGGGAATTTTTGAGTGATTAGAGTGCTGCAAGTAGTCTCTTCTTTTCTGCCATTTACATCTTGAAAGCATCATTATTATCAAGTTTTGTCTTGATACACACATTAAAATATCAAAAGTGCTTCGATTTTTACCATTTTCAAGTTCATTTGAGAGTTGTTGTAGAAATTGTTTCATGCATTGGAATTCGTCATTCAATTAATCTTTGGAAAGTTTGAAAAAATTAGTTGTTTGTGTTTTTCTTGAATTATGAACCACTCATCTTCTTGAAAAATCCAAGTGAAATCAAATTTTTGCAAAGTAATTCCAAGCTTGAAGAGTCATATGCATTTTTTATTTTCATGTGCTTTTAGGCTACCATTGTGAAAATTGAAGAGTTAGTGTGCTCTAAGTAGATATTCTCCTTTTTCATTACTTAGTTCTATTCTAGTTGGAAAAGACAAAAATAAAAAGATTTCGATTTGGTGTGTTGTTGATTTTGTGTTTTGTTCGAAAAACGAAAAGATTGTTTTAATCATCTTTGGTAGATTTGGAATTTGTTGAAATTTACTATTTTGTGAGACCATTGGAAAAATATTTCTCCTTCCCTTACATAGATTTCATCAAAAGAAAAAGTGCATTTTCACGTAGTTAGGGGTGCATTATGTTTACATTTTTGTCCTCACCTCATGCATTCACCTAACCGTCCAGATAAAATTTACCGGTAGAAGTAGGTTAAAATTTACTAGTAACTTGTGTGCTAAGTTAGTGACGTGTTCTAGCGTCGTAAAACATGGCAGCTGTCATTATTTGCCTGCACTGCATCCCGGGGGCACTATAGTTCTTCCATGTACCAACCGATATATAGAAGGCTCTTTCACATACCTTAGGGTATATCGAAAGGCAGTTCATGTAGTCGGTAGTATATCGGAAGGCTCTTGTCGTACGGTTGTGCATTAGACAACACCACTATGGATTTGAGCTCCCACATACCTTGAGTATATCGGGAGACACTCCTCGGATTCCTGAAACCAACCGAGCTAACCATTTGGCCATCTTGGCAAAGCAATACACCGAGAACAACACTCAGGGAGCTACTACGCACGTGCTTCTAGGTAGTCGGGTTATACGGTCAGGGGTACGGTCCTAATCCTCCCTGGTTTGTGCTCTGAAAAATTGGGCCGAGTATAACTATTGGACCTTGGTGTATATCGCGAGTTGCGAAGCCTTGACAATCCTGTGAGGTTCCAGACTTTTGAATCCACACCTATCACATAAGTTTGCTTGCGGCCTTAGTTTGTGTAAATTTTTCTGGATTGCTTTCTTTTTTGTAGAATACACTTAGGAGAATTTTTGGTTCAGTCATTCTAGCTGAACAACCTTTGAGAAGGTCCCATAGAATTTTAAATTTTCCACCCGAATATCCCCTTAATCAGGAGGTAATTTTGAGGGAAACTATGGATCCACAAGTTACTGTCGTGTCACCTGAAGCAAAAAACTCCACCATGGAGTCAGGAGAGAATTTATTTCCTCTGAGTTCACCAACCTCTAACCCTCTAAGGGCTGAGGATGTGGAACCATCTACTTCACGAGACACATCCTTCCACCGTTCGTTGGAAGGAGAACCTGGGGCTATAGATTGGCTAAATCCATCCCAGGATGACCCTGTATCCACAACATTTGGTCCATGTGCATCCTTTTGGGACACCTCTCTTGGGAAACAATGGTCCCACCTGGCATTATATCCAGACGTTGAATCTTCCCCTCTTCGTTGGGCTCCTCATGCTCAGTGCTTGGATCCAGTCTATGAACTGATGGACCACTTACGCCAACATGGTGAAGATCTTCGGTGCTAGAGTCTCTCACGGAGAAGAGACACATCAAAAACGTCCATATTTCAACATACCCCAATTCATTCACTATCGTTTGCTTCACCGAAAACACCCGTACATAACGTGACCACTTACGAACCTGGTCAACCTTCATTTCCTGCGAGTACACCTCTAAATCAAGAGACTAGTTCCATACCCCAAGTGACTCAATATGTTGAGGGACAACAATCCAACACCCCTAATACTACTACTGGAACATTACCCACCCCTCCCCCACCCCAAAAATCGCGGGGAGGATACTCTTTACCCCCTAATTTTATCGCTAGTAGTGTTCCTCCGATAGTAAATAATCAACAACCCATGATGAGTCAACCATCCATAAGTGGTCAAAACATTGTTATTGGGGGGAAACCCTTGTTCTCTAGCCATAGTACGAGTGGAGGACACCCAATCGGTCATTCCGTTGGTAGCTCCTTACCCGTTGTGGGATCCACCATGGTGGAGGTCCATCCTACTCAACTCAACCACCATGGATTCAAGCGTATCCAGGACATTTTAACCCTGTGTCGAGACAATTTAATCCCGGAAACGTACTCCACGGGATACCTTATCCTGGAAACCCATACACTCCATGGGGACATTATAACGTTGCACCAATTGGACCCCCACAAAATTTTCCTCGCGTCCCACCCCCCCCCCCCCCCCCCGTTTGGTCCACCTCCTTGCGGAGGGGGCGGACCTCCACCTTCTGGCGGAGGTGGAGGCCCACCTCATTCTGGCGGTGGAGGGCCACCCCATTCTGGCAATGGAGGCCCACCTTAATCTGGTGGTAGAGGCAGAGGACCACCACCTTCTGGTAACGGCAGACCCCCACCTTATGGGGGAGGACCACCACCTTCTGGTAGCGACCGACCCCCTCCTTATGGAGGAGGCCCACCTTATTCTGGAGGCAGTGGCCCACCTTATTCCGGCGGTGGCCCACCCTATTCCGGTGGTGGAGGCAATGGCCCACCCTATTTCGGCGGTGGAGGTGGTGGCCCACCCTTTTCCGACGGTGGAGGTGGTGGACCCCTTCTGGTGGAGGTCCACCTTATTTTGGCGGTGGAGGACCCCCACCTTTCGGCGGCGAACCACCCTATTATGGCGATGGACCTACATACGTTCCATCTCCCAATCCAGGCGGCCCACCCCCTTATGGCCAATTCCGGATGGGAACACCTTACAATCAGTTAATTCAAGGTCCTACTGGTCCATATATGCCATATCAATACTATCAATATCCGCAACCGAACCAACAGTTGCCATTTTTGTCTACTTTTGACCTACCCAACCTGTCTCGTTTGACCAACGATCCCATCCTACACGGTTATAATTGGACACCCATTCCAGTCAAGCTACCCTCTGATATTCCCAAATTTGATGGCAAACCCGATGAGGACCCGAAAAACCATGTGATGACATACCATCTATGGTGCTCAACCAATTCCTTGATGGACGACTCGATCCGTCTAAGGTTGTTTCAAAGGACCCTCACCGACCTAGTTGTCAAGTGGTATATTGAATTACCACCGCACTCGTTCCCTGATTTTCGCTCTTTAGCTATGTCATTCCTGACTCATTTCCAGTTACCCATATGCTACGAAACTGGTACGGACCAACCGACTTTGCTTTGCCAAACCACCGCGACTCATATATCTAACCATATCCATGAGTGGCGGAGGAGATGACATCTCATTAAGGCTCCCATTCCAGATCAACTCTTAGCTGACTGGTTCACGAAGTCTCTTTTTCCCACTGTAGCTAGAGATGTAGCTATTAGAGGGGCCATCACCGAGGAAAAGGCTATCGCTCGTGGCCACTACTTAGACCTTGTTTATGCTCAATCCGACACATTATATGACATTGTTCCTGATGCACCCCACCCTACATACGATCATGCAAAACCACCCAAGGGACCTCAGGCCAACGACATAATCGGTTCCCTTAACTCCCAGCCTTCTATTCAAACCGGTGGATCATCGAACCACCATGGTTCTTCCCCACCCTCACCACAGGCTGGCAGCAGCACCACCAAGTCACCCACTCCTGCTCCCATCGAGGAGGTGAATTCTGTTCAATCAGCTTCGCCTTAGAAATCCGGTGGTAAGAAGAAGACCAAAGGTAAACCCAAGAAACCTTCCAACCAGCAGGAGCACAAGAACCCCCCTGAAGACATGAAACAAAAACGAAAGCTCAAGTATCCTTGTTTACTGTGTGGTGGTGACCATTTCTCCAAAGAGTGTCCCCACCAAGATGAAGTGCAGAAGTTTCTTAAGGGAAAATCCACACTCGCAGTTCTCAACGATCCCTTCCCCACCCAAAATCAACAAATGATTGCTCAACCCTCTCCTTCTCAAGGAGAAACATCATCCACCGCGCATGTTCTCATGATGCGTAGTGAGACGGTTAACCTGAACACACAATCGCGTTCATACGACTCAGTCCCTCCAAAGGAACCCGTCGAAAGTAATACTAAAAAAGATTCCACCTCGGTTCTCGATATTACCGTACCACAAAATTCTCTCACCATTGAGAAGCCTTCATTATAATCAGTGTTGCGTCCACCTAAGAGCACGATTTGAATGGTAGTTTTCAATCCTATTGTTCGGGCAGCTCAGAACTATAACATCGTATAGGACTTGGCACAAGCCCCTTGTGCCATGTCGACGCTAGAGGTCTTGCAGAATTGTCCCAATCAACGCAAGACTCTTCTCGCTGCCATTTGCGCGGTGGATTTGGATTCCTCAAACATTATCATGTTTAGACTTGAGTATTTTAAACCGAGGCTTTCCCATCAGTTGGCATTCCAAGTTGCTACAAAGGTTGTTGGGAAAACAATCCATCATACTATACTAGACGAAGGTGCTTCTACCTCGGTCATGTCGCTATCTTGTTGGAGAGCCATTGGTTCTCCCGAGTAAAATCGTTCTCCTACTACCCTAAAATCATTCGATGGTCGTGGCTTTCAAACGCATGGGCTATTACAATCCTTAGTAGTAGAGTTGGGAGGTAAGACTGCAGCCATTGACGTGGAGGTAGTCACAGCCCCTTTGGATTCTAATCTCTTACTTGGTCGTAATTGGTTTAGGGCCATGATTGCGGTCGCGTCATCTGTCTTCTGCATTGTGCAATTCCCCCATCAAGGCCGAATTGTCACTGTCGAGCAATTGGACTTCTGTACACCGGACACCAGTACTCATCCTGGCGATAATGTCCCCTTGCTAGAAAAATCTTCATAACTATATGAGAGCGTGGGGGTCGGCCTCATAAAATATTCATCTCTTATTGGTGTCTTTCCAACCCCGGATCCCCCTAACCATGTTGCCACGGTGTACATGATATCCTCCATGATTCCATCTTCTTCCAACTCTCCATATCCATGGCTCGTACCCGATGAAGCCACCATGCATTTGATTGGAGACACAATGCCTCTCTCACCCTCTCAAGCTACTTATGAGGCTATCCAGTCAGCACCTGAGGACCACTTGGCCGTGGCCTCTACATCTTGTTCTCTACAACAGACGTCCTCCTTACTAGATCCACTGCTCTGGAATTTTCATTCCGACGAGTCCATTATGGAGATTATGAGTGTAGACAACCCCCCGTGGGAATACGTCCACCACCGATAGTCTTTCATACCCCCATTGGATTCTGTGGAGAACAACATCACCACCATTTTCACACTGGATCTCTATCCTTGCCCCCAGTCACCGATCCTCACTCGCCATACAGTCATTGCGGGAAACTTGGCAAACATCGATCCCACCATTCCAATTGACATCTCGGTTACCCCTAGTGTCGTGGAACATATTCGTTTAGGCTATAACTATTCTCCCGAAGATATCACCACATACACGTCCTTATTCAAACAATTCCATGATGTATTTGCTTGGACCTACGAGGAAATGCCCGGGATAGATGCTGCCATTGTTTCGCATGAGATTAAAACCTATCCCGACGCTGAACCAGTCCACCAAAAGTTATGACCAGTGCACCCTCGAAAAATTGCGGCAATTAAGGCTGAGATTGAAAAGCTCTTGAAGGCCAACTTTATCTACCCTATTCCTTTAACAGAATGGGTCTCCAATGTCGTCCCTGTGTCCAAAAAGCATGGCACCATCCAAGTCTGTGTTGATTATAGGGATCTGAACAAGGATTGTCCTAAGGACAACTACCCTACTCCCTTCATCAATCAGATCATTGGCAATTGCACCGGAAGTGTCATCTTCTCATTCATGGATGGCTTTTTCGGTTACAACCAGATTGAGATCCACCCAACCGACCAACATAAGACTGCTTTCATCTGCCCTTGGGGTATGTTTGCTTATCGTAAACTCCCTTTTGGTATTAAAAATGCTGGTGCTACATTCCAACGGGCCATGTCGTATGCTTTTCATGATGTGAAGGACTTTGTGGAGCCCTATCTTGACAATCTACCTACTCATTCGCAGCATCGCGAGTTCCACATCGACCATCTAATGGCAGTATTCCTCAGATGCAGGCAGTTTAACATCCGTCTGAATCCTCACAAGTGCATTTTTTGCGTCGAGACTGGATGCAACCTAGGTTTTAACATTTAAAAAGATGGGATCCGTATTGATCCCTTGAAGGTGGAAGCCATTGTCGCTCTCCCACCTCCTATCGACATTACGGAACTACAAAGTTTAGAAGGGAAGGAAACTTACCTACGACGTTTTCTCTATAATTTCGCTCAGAAAACACAGGGCTATATGCGACTACTGAAGAATACGTCCCTTTCATATGGGATGACCAAGCACAACAATCCTTTGACAGTTTGAAACATGCCATTACCCATGCCCCTGTGCTCCAATCGCCCAATTACTACAAGGATTACATCCTTTATCTTGACGCTTATGCCACCACGATCGCCATGGTCTTGGTCCAGGAGGACAATAACGCCCAGGAACATGTGATCTATTACCTCAGTAAGGGTATTATTAACTCCGAAACTTGTTACTCACATGTTGAGAAGCTCTCTCTCGCAACAGTCATTACCGTCCAAAAGTTTCGTCACTATATCTTACTCCGCACCACTACTATTATTACTGACCCGAACCCCATGTACCATGTTCTGACACGTCAGGTGCTCGGGGGAAAGTATTCATGCTAGATCGTGATACTTCAGGAATTCGATCTCCTCTTCGAGAAAGTCAAGTCAAAGAAATCTTTGGTGTTTGTGGAGCTCATTTGTGATCTTCCCCATGTTGATCCAAGACCTATTCCCAACGATTCGCTTTCGGACAAGTCATTGTTTCTCATCAGCACATCTGACCCATGGTATGGAGATATCACCTTATATCTTCAAACCCAATGGTTCAACCCCCAATTGTCTTGTGGTGATCGTCGTCGTATACGCCACCACGCCAAGTATTACTTGATCATCAGCGATACCTTGTATCGTTGTGGTTTTGATTCCATTCTTCGACATTGTCTGAGACACGAGGAGGCTGAACACGTACTGAATGACTGTCACATTGGGGCTTGTGGCGGTCATCTTTCTGGGATGGCTACAACCCAGAAAATACTACGCACAGGATACTATTGGCCTTCGGTCTTCAAGGACTGTATTGAGGCCATTAAGAAGTGTCCTCCATGCCAGCACTTTCACTCGAAAAAGCGCTCCCATCCAGCCCCTTTACACCCGGTTATTGCCACCCGGTTATTGCCATCGGTCCCTTTGCTAAATGGGGCATAGATTTCATGCACTGTAAGCCTACCTCGGTTGGGGGGCATGGTTACGTCATAGTAGTCGTGGATTATTTTACTAAATGGGCCGAGGATATGCCTACATACAATGAAGACGACAAAACCGCTGCACTCTTCATGTTCAACCATGTCATTGCATGATTCGGAGTCCCACAAGCCATAGTCACCGATCATGGATCTCACTTTCAAAACCAAATGGTAGATGAATTGAGCGCCATACTGGGTTTTCGCCACGAAAACAGAATCCCTTACTACCCACAGTACAATGGAAAAGTAGAGGCCATCAATAAGGTATTGAAAACCATGATTCAATGCATGGTGGGTACACATAAATCAAACTGGCATAACATGCTCTTTTCTGCACTATGGGCATACTGGACCTCCGTCAAGACTGCCACCGGATTCACACCATTCCAATTAGTTTATGGATTGGAGGCAGTCCTACCAATAGAGTGTGAGATTCTATCTCTCAAACTCGCAGTTGAGCTTATCTCGAACACCACTGCCGAGGAAGAACGCTTCCTTTACCTAGCAAAACTCGACGAGACCCGCTACGATGCTGCTCTTGCCAACGAGGCACATAAGAAACACATCAAAGCTCAGTATGATAAGTCAGTTAAACCTCGTGTCTTCAACGAGGGTGATTTGGTCCTCACATATGACCAAAAGCATGATAATCTGGGGGCATGTAAGTTTGAGTCCATGTAGGATGGACCATACATTGTGAAACGTGTTCTGGAGAAGGGAGCATATGAGCTAGATGATTACGATGGAATATATTTAGGAGAGCCTCGCAATGGGCTCTACCTGAAGAGGTACTATGACTGAGTTCTTTCACACATAAGTATCTTGTATATACTGTACATGGCGTGTGTTTTGTGTGGTGTGACACTTTGTTTTAGTGTGCCAGGATTTTGTTTCTCTACTTATACCATGTTCTATCTGCATGTGCAGATGGAAACCTGCTATGGATTCGTAGACGGCGCCAACCGGCATACCCGTAACCTTGCTTCAGAAGCTTGGGTACTTTATTCCCCCACTAGCGAGCTTATCAGCTCAGGAGGAAATTGTCTAGGATACGCAACCAATAACGCCGCAGAATATCATCCGGTGATTGGAGCCCTAACCGATGCTCTTTCGTTGGGGATGGATCACATTGTAATTCATCTCGATTCACAACTAGTGGTTTCTCATCTTAACCAGATCTACACTATCCGCGACCCCACTCTGCTCCGTCTTTTCAGACGAGTTCGTCTCCTGGAGAGGTCCTTTGAATCTATTAAATACCTGCACATTCCACGAGACATGAACACGATTGCTGACTCGATGGTCAATTTCATTCTAGATTGGTACATTGCACACACATAAGATATCCATAAAATACAAAAAAAACAGACATGACATGTAAATCATCCATTGTATAATCAAGACATGTAAACAAGATCCCATTAATCACCAATAGAACACAATATGTATAAAAGCCACCAATAGTGTATATATATATAAAATCGGTACAAGGTACAAAAATGGTAGTGCTGATACAAAATCTGAAGCATGCGAGATTTCAGTAAGAGTCCTCTCTACAAAATATGAAGCTCATAAGATTTCAATATATACATATAAAACATGATCCTAATCCCTAGGACACTCATGATAGCAGACCACGAACCTCGCCACTTTCCGGAGCAATGTGCCAAAACGCAAAGATACCCCAACCGTCAATCGCTGGTAGCGATGGGGTAGGTCATGGACACCTGGCTCCAGGATATCCAAAGTCATTCTGCGGAGGTTATCCTCGACCTCCTCCATCTCCTCGATGGCATCTCGGGACACAGGGCCCAACTCTAGTGCCGCCCCTCTTTGCGCAAGAGGAGAAACTCCAACCGGTCGTACCAGACCCACATCTGCATGAAATATGTGAAAACCATCGCCACTACTCGAAAAAAATCATAAATGCATAATGAAAAACACAAACAGTAGTTGTTCTTACCGCTATCGCCCCACTGCACTCCCTTGGTAAGCACCAGGTCAGGGTCCCCTTTGAAATTCGTCCCATCATACGGGTAGTCCTCCACCATGAGGAGCTGTCCCCTCAGCCATGTGAAGAAACATGTGCTGAAGCTAATAATAGGACCCCCGCCACCATGGCGGGCCATCACTTTGGACCGCCTGGTCATGTGAGGATCTCGAGCATCTCGATCCTCAAGGTCTACCTGCGGGCGTAAGTGCGGCACCCGCTCTAGCATGAATGATATCACCATTGAACTGTAACCAAATTGCTTCAGCGCCCCACGCCGACATTTGGTCAGCTGATCCCGTAGACTGGTGAGGAGCCCCTCACACCAATTGAATACAGTGGGAGCCATACACTCCTCAGCGTACATCATCTGCGATTTGCTCGCCATATGAGCAGATTGACTACCGGCTACCCTCACGATGGTAAAGAGTACAATACGAAGAGCTCGGTCTCAGAATTCCTTGATGGGAATCTTCCCACCAACTATCTGAGTGCCTGGAGTGCACCACTGATCAATCATGTCCTCTACAGTTCGATCACCCCCTCGTGATCCAGATAGGGACACAGGGTTTCCCCGTCGGGACAACCCTATCAGAAAATAGATGTCCTCAACATCTATACTCAAAGTGTGCTCACCAATCTGAAAGTGTTGTTGTACCGGGTCCCAGCATTGGACCAGATATGACAACAACGACACTTGGGCCCTCATGCCCGACACTCAGAAGTACTTGAGAAAACCACAATTCCTCAATGCAGCTATACATTGGGGATCATTTTCTGCTTGAGCGTCGTCGAGCTCGTGCTCGTGTTCTCGCCACTCGAGGACCATTTTGGTCGCTATAATCCTGTCCAAAAGGCCAATCAAACATCATTAGAACCTTCCTCACCCATCAATTTTTTTTTCTTTGGTTGGATTTTGAGTTCATTTTATGGATTTGCACAGGTGCAAACCGTCCTTTCGGACAGGGCACCGCTGGCGCAAAACATCCTTTCGGGATTTGCGTTGGCGCAGTTCTCGAAAGGGGGGATTGCGCCAGCCCGTGAGCGCAAATCCCCCCACATAACAAGTCCAAAACTCAACAAAATGAAAGAAAACAAAAATGTAATCCACTGGAAATTTAAATGGCTGAGTTTAGGGTTACCTATCGTTGACGACACTCGAAACGATCGATCACAGCTCCCAGAATCGGCAAAGGAAAAATGACTCCAAATGGTATTTTTTCACCTCTCCAACTTGGTAAAAAACAATAGTAATGGATTTTCACTATTTACCCCATTTTATATAAAAAAGAGCATATTCCTTTTTTAATCTATTCCATAGTGGGTTATTTTACTATAGTTGGAATTATTTATACTCGGTTAATCATTTTTGACATAGTTTCGAAGCTTGCAGGTGAAGTTAAGTACTTCATTAATGTTGTTTTTTCACAATTGTGGTCATTTCACACGTATTATCAGGTATGAACAATTCGTTGAGTGTTTTTATGTCATTATTTCGCTTGTTAAATTCAATTATTAATGACACTGAGCTAACTCTTTGTTCTTTCTCGTGCTCGTAAAACGATGAGAATAAGTCACCGAGTTATAGTTTATCACTTTTTCGGGCTCGTTAAACTTCCACAAAAAAGGAACCCCTCAGAGTCTCTCTTTAAGCTCTTTTCAGGCTCTCGAAATACGAAAAGATCGCCAAGCGAACTTGATGCATTCACACTTGTAAAAGTATTTGAATGATCATCTTTTTGGTGATAGTTTACCCCTTTTTCGGACCAGGAGGCACTACTTATGAAAAAGGAATACTCTAGCCAATCATGACTGGAAGAGTCCTCTCTCGCGTTGTTTTACCCTTTTCCGGGCGAAGAGGCCAACTTTACAAAAATGACCTTTGGAGTCTTCTTTAGTTCTTTTCAGACTCTCTAAACATAAAATGACGACGACTTTACCTTCTATGGACTCGTTAAAATTTAACATTGAAGGGCCCGTCATGGGATGAACCGCTCCTTTCCTAGGTTCGTAAAACATTTGGGATTGGACTCATCCATGGGATGAGCTATACCGAGCATCTGTTTACCCTCTTCAAGCTCGTTAAAAAAAATGAGGCGCTCATCAGTCATGATGGGTAAAAAGGAAAGATTTTGCGTTACACTATAATTCATGGAAGTACATAGTCGCTCTTGAACATGGCACTCACTTGCATTTGCATTCCATACTTGAGTAATCCGTTTGTCTTCGAGTCATACTGATTTCATGAATCTGGTCACTCCTTTGGGTCATACAAAGAATGCTTCTATTATCAGTTGCATTGGGGGTTGGTGTCATTCTCGCCATGTCAATACTGCCAAGTCATGCCATGCCCATGTTCAAGATATGTTCATTACTCATCATCTACAGTCAGTACACTTTCCATCATGTTGATCTACCCTGATTCAGTCTTGCATGTTACTCTACCATCTGATTCACTCCAAACATATGCTATTGAGTTTCGTGCCATTGATGGGGGATTCATCATGGCACTCCTTTGAAGGATTCGTCCTTGTTGACTTCAACACATCATCCAGGGATTGAATCTAGAAACCAATTGAGTACCTTGGGCCTGCATGCCTTAATGGCAGGTTACCTCGCTTTCAACATGAGTTTACATCATTGGCTCTTGATTGAAAGATTTCATTGAGCATTCGACCTCAACTCATTTATTCACGCTCGATGATGTGTACTATGATACCTTGGGGATCATTGACATCAATGATGATTTCCCTCGCGCTTGTTAACGATATACATCAATGACCGGTAATGAAGTTGTTTCTACCATGTTTGACTCTAAGACATGTAATCACATGGATAGATTCGTATCATTACGGGTTTGGCTTGAAGACCCTGGGAAAATCATATCTTACCCAGGTTGCGATGGAGATTGTTTGAGTCATATTACATAGATCCACCTTGTATTGGTCATGGCTATGTTATCATCTCATCATGGATCTACGATTGTGTCTAGTAGCCATGATTGTGTTCAGTCGGTCCTTACTACCATGGATCGGCATTGTATTGGTCGGCAGCCATGTTATGCGTCATATGAGACTTTTATCTCAGAGTCAGTTGTACTGTAGCAACATCTTCCAGCCAGCAAGTCCTTGCCATCCATATTTCAAAGCACTTCACCTGTCTCATTTTTCCAGCTTCATGCTTTGGGGGGAAATCTGTTACACCTAACTCTTATCATCATGAGACCCATGTCAACTCAATGCCTTGATCCCTTAAGTATCCCTGATCAAGTATTCATTTAGAGCAAGTTGTTTCCCTTTGTCCATAATTTCTAGTTGGGTTGGTGCAGGTTGTCTTCTAGTAAGGAGCGCCCAACTAGGTCAGGTGCAGGCTGTATTCTAACAGACTGCGCCGGTGGCTTAGGTTTCCTTTGTGCAGCCTGCACTTCCCCTCTCAGGCGTTGGTTACCCTCATGCAGCTTGCGTCGGGATTGGTTAAATTGGATAAAAGTGGATTTCAAGCGAATTCTAGAAAGTGGATGAGGTGGATCTCTATCCCTAACTCCTAAGTGAGCTGTCCTACGGTTCCCTAACCTCAAGGGAGGATCACTTAGTCCTCTCCCCATGATCCTCAACCTACTCTATCCACTTGGTCTTATAAATACAAAGCTCCTCTCCATTCCAAAGGGAGGAAGTCTATAGCACTTACATGCTGGTGGAATTAACCCAGAAGATCCCTATCCATCTCTTGGGAGGCATACATTTCCTTTGGAGGCATTGGCTTAGCTTGTTGGAGGAATATTGCAGGGTTAAGGATTGGGTTGTAATCATCACTCTACTATGGATTTCTCACTCTTTTTACAGTAATATAATCTCTTTCCATAAACATCGTTGTGTTGATGATGTTTATAGTTCACTTCCTTAACTGTTTACTTGGATCAATTAGTGTTTAGATGTACTGTTACTGCTTGTTTTGTCTCTATGTGCTTTGACAGGTCTTGCAGCTACGAATCTAACGACCACGAAGCTTGGAGCGATAAAGAGGAGAAAGATCTACGAATCTGAAGGTAAGACATCTATTACCTTGATCTCTAGTTTGATCTAGGAAAGTAGTTTTATGTTATGTTCTTATTTGTTCTAGATCCACTTGGACTAGGGAGATCATGCTCGCATCCGCTCCAATAGATTGTCCAATAACAACACCATATTGGAATACTATAGAAAAATAAAAAATAAGAATTTTCATTCACTAGTGTGTATGAAAAAATATGATTGCATTGGTGCACTTATAGGTAATAAGTGCACCGATGCAAATAATGTTGAAAAATGCATAGTTAAATATACGTTATCAAATATAGAGGATATTTTATTTTGTGTACATTTTTGCAGATGTTTCAAGACGGTGCGGAAGTGTTTTAGACACACTGGTACGATATAATTACTCAAGATGCACCGATCTGTTTGTATTATTAAGGTGCACCATAGTAATTAAAAATCTCTATGAATTTATGTTTGAACTTAAAATGATATATTCATTTCAAATATTCTTTTAGGATTCAACGACATCAATTACAATACTTCATAGTAGACATATGCTGCTTAAACTCACCTTATTCTTAAAAAATGGTTTTGAAACTACATTGGAAGTTAGATTGTGATATGGTTCTCAAAAATTATTTTGGGACTATAGACACGTATTGATTGTTGATTTAGCTCAATTGCAGAGAGAAAAGGTTGTAATATCAAATGGCCAATTCTTCAAATTTTAGCTCATTCCATATTGTTCAAAGTTCATCGAGTTCTCCCTTTCGATCTCTAGTAAGTCCAAATTTTATTTATATTTTGGTTATCTAATTGAATTTATGTTATTTATCCATGTGAATTTGAATAACAATGTATTCAATTTTGCAGGATTCTGATTCAGGATCGAGTTCATATGCACAAAACATTCCACTAGTTCAAAAACGTCGCAAGCTCTTATCAGGAGCAAGATACCACAAGTAGTTGGTAGATGAAAATGGACAGACGCTTTACCCTTCCAATTGTAGTCTTCCATCTTCCAGCCACAATCCTGGGTCACAGATGGTAATTCGTCATGAGTTGGATCTCTTTTATGACACCCCGATAGTATGTGGCTGTTCAAAATGTTAAGGATTGAAGGAGAACCCTTGACGTGTCACACTCCCCCATTATACCAATGATCGACTACCCAATGTTGATGGTCTAATACCTCCTACTGTAGTAAAAAATCCAATAGGTGATATAGAAAAGACACATAGGAACACTTCCCTGTGCTCATTTTAATTTGAAAATTTGGAAGCCAAAAAAACTACGTTTTGTCCTAAATTGACCAACCTCTATGCTTCTATTCATCCAACTAAAAGTTATAGTGATCCAAAGTGTGATGTCAATACCACCCAAAACATCTCTACTAGGGGACCCAAGATGTTGTGAGTTGAGAGAAAAAATGTCGAAGTACACACCAAGGTCAGTCCAATTGTTGGAGGGTAGTGATGACTTCTCTTTTCCTGTGGGTTTGCAAAGTAAATACCAAACTTGTTACAACCACACTTTGTATGGCGCTTGGTCATCTTACCTTGTCTCTTAAAATGACGCACCTGCTCTTTGTAGATGATATTTTGATCTTATGCAATGGACATGGTGGGGATGCACATAAGCTGGCATAAATTCTGGAATTATTTGGCCATGCCACATGTATGATCATAAATGCCTGAAATTCCACTCTCTCGATTCATGGCTTGGAGGAGGTGGAAGCTCAGACTTATAAGAGTTTGTTCCCATTTGAAACAAAACCTTTTCATGAAGGTCTCAAGTATCTGGGATTCCAGTTAAAACCAAACAACTACAGGAAAGTGGACTGGATGTGGCTCATTAGAGAAGATACTTAAAAGCTGGTGCTTCAAGTGGCTGTCAAGGGCAGGCAGGCTGATTTTGGTAAAATATGTATTGGAAGCCACTCCAGTATATTAGATGTCATTATACTGGATTCAAAAGGGTATTCTAGAAAGGGATAGGAAGATCTTCTTTATCTTTTTGTGGGCTAGAAGACATGAAAAATTCGTCAGGCCATGGGAAAATTGGAAAACCTTGGCGCCCTCCAAAGCGTTTGGAGGATGGGAATTGAAAAATATATTTTTATTTTCAAAGGAATTGGCTGCCAAAGTATGGTGGTGGTTGATCTCCACTGATAGCCTCTAGATGCTGGTTATTCATCATAAGTATATCCTTCTAGACTCCATTGAAGATTAGATTAGAAATCCAAATAAAAAGAGTAAAAAATATATCAATCATATGGAAGGCTATGCTAAATTATTTCTCATTCATTGAGGAAGGATTGGCTTGGTGCATCGATGATGGATTGAAAGTTCGGATTGGTACTGATCCTTGGTTGGGTAGTGGGGGAAATCACCTACTCCCTCGTTCTCTTCTGGATGTCATTCATGATAGGGGTATTTGTTTTCAGAATCAAATCATGGACCCAACATCCTCCACTCTATGGGAGCAAGCTTGGATGGATAGTCACCTTTTGGAATTGGGGGAGGAACATGTTGGGTCTTGGAATGATTATATCAGGGCTTTACAGACTGGACAAATACAGATCTCTGATATACTAGATGAACTAGTATGGAGTCATGCTCTGCATGGAAACTATACCCCAAATATTGGATATTGTTACCTTAGTAGTGATATGCAGGGAGAGGAATCGTAGTGGTGGTGGAAAGGGGTCTGAAAAATAAATTCCCACTAAAATCCCACATTTTTCTTTGGTGTTTAATAAAAAATAAAGTCTCGACCTGGGATAGAATGAAGAAAATACTAGTGGAAGGACCGTGTTGGTGCTTCTTGTGCAAAAATGTTGATGAAGATGTGCTCCATCTTTTTATAAAATGTTCATTTATCAAACAAGTATGGTTGGTATGCGCAAGGAAATTACAACAAAATTGTACTTGGGATGTAGAAAAAAATGAAAAAGCGTGGTAGATCTAGTCACATACTTCCTCTAACAGGTCTATAAAGGAACTGCCTCTTTTGGTTTGTTGGGGTGTATGGATTGCGTGCAACAACATTGTCTTCAATGATATGTCGACCCTCCCTGATATCATGGGGGCTCAGAGCCTAAGTATACTTTCACACTTCTCTCAAGCAAAAGATACAAGGCCCCCTCGGGTCATAACAAAAGTGCAGGTGGACCATTCGGTTTCATGGTATTTTTTCGATGGTGCTTCCCAGAATAATGGTCAATCTTGTGGTGGGGGGGCGATCTTACATCTCTCTAATATACGTTCTTTTAAAACCAAAATGGGATTGGGGGATGGCACAAACAAGTTCACGAAACTAATGTCACTCAAACCACTACTCTTATTTGCAAAAGAAAAAAATATAAACCAACTTCAAATTTATGGGGACTCGCAAATCATTATTGTTGGGTCCGGAAAATATGAAATGTCATAACATCTTGTTAATTCTTATTCTTGAAGATGTTTTCAAAATATCAGCCTCCTTTGAGAACATTTCCTTTCAATATGTGTACAGGGAACGGAACATGGATGCAGATGGGATTTCTAAAGAAGGCATTCGACTGGCTTTAGGATAGTGGTTAGTATCTGAACAAAAAAATGATTATTTATGTGTATACTTTCATAGAAATTTTGATGATCCTCCAATAACTATAGGCTCAGGACAGAACTAAATATTTTTGGGACTATTTTATAGCTTTAAGGTTTTTTGAATGGCTTCCTACAAAAACGTATATGCTTAGTATCTCTATTTTTTTTGGTTGCAATGTATAGATGTGTATCTTTAGCCCTATGTATAAAAGATGCTACAAGATATACTTTATATTAGCACTAGTATCACAAAACTATTTCCGGATGTAGCCATTGTTTTTGGACATTGTTAAATATATGGAAACATGTATTTCTGCGCAATGTAATTTTCTTTTCTCCCCGGATGAAATAAAAATTACGCTTTTTTCTAAGGAAAAAAAATACACTTTAAAATTTATAATAATACGCATTTAGTGTGTGTGTGTATCATTTAGTTTTCTATATATAAAATGATTATATCATAAAATTATAGTCATTTTTATCGTGTTTTAATCGAAATTGTTCATCAATAACCCTACATGTCATTCAATTTTACTATCTTGTAATTTAAAGTACAATGTATTATTGAAAGCAATAAAACATTTTTATGAATTAATAGTAAACTTTTTTTCCTTTTAACCTAACATTAATATATTTAAATTTTTATAATACATAGACAATGTATAAACATATTTTTTGTCTTTTTATTAGTGTATATATTTTTAATTAATAATAATATATATAAATATAAATTTCCTTAATATACAAATTTTTTATTTTATTTTTTTTAACAAGAACGGGCAAGTTTTATTGATCATGAGATGAAAAAATGGGGGAGCTGTGGCCGAAGCCAAATCAACAGATTACAATAATCACATCTATGTCTAAATTCAATTAAATGATGAAAGAATCCTCGCATCAATATAAGTGTGCCTGCATAGAGAATCCCACACAAGTAAGCAAATAAATATGCCCGCATCGGGGATCCCACACAAAAAGAGATGCCCGCACTAATATTTATATGTCCGCACCAAAATAAAGGTAAATATGCCTACAAAGAGAGGCTCTGCTTCGGAGTAAGCCCACAAAAAGAGAGATGCCTGCATAAAAAGAGATGCTCGCACAAAGAGAGAAGCCCGCACAAATGGATGTCCTCCCAATAGATGCCTGCACGGGTATGCCCGCATAGGTAAGTATGCCCGCAACAATGGTTGGATGCCCGCAACAATGTATGGAATGCCCGCATAGGTGAGTATGCCCAAACAAAATACACGGTGGCCCGCACCAAATCTCTATGAGTCCGCAGGTGATGCCCAGCCCGCAACAAATCTTTGTAGTGCCCTCTCCATGTTACTGGAATGCCCACACCAGTTCTCTCAAGTGCCCACACAGAGTTCGGAATTCATTAAAATTGAGAGTGTACATACATGGTAGAATGTGATGTTGGAGCTGCGGTGGAATATGCCCAATTTGAGCTGCGCTGAGTGGCTATGTGTAAGTCAAGATTCATAGAATGTTTTTTCCCAATACAAGCTGCGAATAATGAGCACCCACGAGTAGAGGCTGAAGAGATTGAATTATGAGTGTGTGAGTTCTCAAAGAGTTCCAGAATGGTGATAGCTGGTAAGGTGTAATGTTCGAACTTTCGGTCTGCTCACTATTGTCTTTTGCAGCACTTAGGGGATATTTTGATGAGCAGTCTCCCCATTTGAGAGTTTGAGCTTCTCGTATTCAAGTCTTGTGCTTGCTTTGGCCTCTTTGTCTGCTTTGCTATTTAATTCTCTCAATATGTGAAACGATTTGAAGTGGGCGAAGGAGGTTGCAATTTTCCGGATACGATGGATGATTCGAGTTATTGCAAGATCATCGAAATCAATATGCATGTTGAGAGCTTGAATAATTAAGCTGGAGTCTCCATATACATGTATTTTGTCAACTTTGTGATTTTTGGCAATCTGACACCCTTTCAAGAATGCCAAAGCTTCTATGAGGTTGTTGGAGTAGGTTCCTAGACCCCACTTGTATTTGATTTCCACAGTTCCTTTTGCAGAGAGGACTCCTCCTGCTCCAGCCGGTCCGGGGTTATTTTTGGAGGCGCCATCGAAAAGTAAGCTATCAATATTCTGTTTAATTCTCCATTCTTGAAATTCAGAGTTGGAGAATCTTAGTTGCCAAAGTGGCAGAGGCCGTGGTTGTGTTCTCACATTCTTTTTGGGGTTAGGAGGGAGGGGGCCAAGTCAGCGAAGCTCGTTTGTAGAGAGGTTCGTCTCTATCTTGAGAGAGGAGGAGTGTACACATTCGATAAGGAGGCCTTTGGCTTGTTCGACAACTTGCAGGGGGGAGGTATAGGAGTCTTGGAATAAGGCTTTGTTTATAGCTAACCAAATTTTCCAGAATACAAATTTGGGGATCGTGAGCCAAATGAGGGACCAAATTTTTCATTTTGAGAGAGGGAAAGGATAGATGGAGTTCCATTTTTTGAACAGGCAATTGATGGAATTAAAAATCGGCATGGTCAAATTAAGGTGTTTATCGGACAATCCACTCGAGCGGACGCGAGCCGGATCTCCCTAGCTCAATGTGAGTCTAGAACAAATAAGATAGGCTACAAATGCATTTCCTAGATCTACTTAAGGATCGAGTACTAGATGTCTTACCTTTTACTTCGCTATCCTTTCCCCTGTATGCTGCTCCAAGTCTCACGGTCGTCAGATCCAAGCTGCAGGACCTGTCAAGACAAGAAACAAGAGAAACAAGTAAAGGGAATCTATACAATAAGAGATCTAAGTGAACAGTTAAGCAGGTAAACTACTCAATATCATTACACACATGAACAATATTGGTGGAAAGCATTTGTATTACTGTAAAAATAGGGAAGTACATAGCAGAGATATAGAACTACAACCAAGGCTTAATGCTGCAGCCCTTCTCCAACAAAGCCATTTGTCATTTCCTCCTAAGGAAGCTTGAGTCTCTCAAGGATGAGTAGAGATCTCTCAAGAGTGATTTCACCAGCATGTAGAAACCATAGACTTCCTCCCTTTGGAGAGGGGTAGAGCTTCACTTATATAGGACTAAGTGGATAGGGTATGGATAGGATAGGTTGAGATATGGTAGGAGAGAGATAGGGGATCCTCCCAAGGTATTAGGAATCGAGTACCAACTCCCCTAGAGGTCAGGGATAGGGCCCCAAGTCAGCAAGTTTCGAGAAGAACCTTGAAGAAGCTATTTTTTCCCATCAACTGACTTCGTCGCACCCTGCAATGAAGCAAGTTGCGACGTCGCATGTTGCATGAGTGCAACCTGCGACGATCTCTCAAAACCTGAAATCCTCCCAGGTTAATTACTCAGTCAAGATATCTTCAGGGGTGTATACACTGAATCTCATGATGGGTATATTTTAGGTGTAACAGAATGCCCTCCAAAGCATGAAGCTGTTGAAGATAGACAGGTGAAGTGCTTTGATAGAAGAAATGGCAATAGAGTTGTCGGACGGACACTGCTATAGTACAACTGACTCTGAACTGACAATCTCATATGAAGTACAACATGGCTTCCGACCAATACAATGCAGATCCATGGTAGCAATGACCGACTGAACACAATCATGGCTACTAGACACAAACGTAGATCCATGATGAGATGATAACACAGCCACGACCAATACAAATGTGGATCCGTGTAACACAACTCAATACAAACTCCATCGCAGCCTGGGTAAAACATGACTTACCAGGGTCTTCAAGCTGAACCCGCAATGATACGAATCTATCCATGTGATTACAAATGTCTTGATGTCGAACATGGTAGAAACCACTTGATTACCATCCATTGATGTAAACTGTTAACAAGCGCGAGGGAGATCACCATTGATGTCAATGATTCCCAAGGTATCATAGTACATATCATCAAGCGTGGATAAATGAGTTGAAGTCGAACGCAAGATGAAATCTTTCAATCAAGAGTCAATGATGTAAACTCATGTTGAAAGCGAGGTAACCTGCCATTGAGGCATGCAGGGCCAAGGTACTTAGTTTGGTTTCTAGATTCAATCCTCGGATAATGAGTTGAAGTCGACAAGGATGAATCCGTCGAAGGAGGGCCATGATGAATCCCTCATCAATCGACACTAAACACCACAAAAGATGTGTAGAGTAGATTGGATGGTACAACAACATATAAGACTGACTCAGAGTAGACTGACATGATGGTGGGCGTACTGACTGCATATGATAAATGACAGACATATTCTTGAACATGGGCATGGCATGACTCGAAAGTATTGACATGACGAGTATGACACCAATCCCTAATGCGACTGATGATGGAAGCTTTCTTTGAATGACTCAAAGGAGTAACAAGACTCAGGAAGTAAGTGAAACTCGAGGACAAACAGATGATCCAAGTGCTGTATGCAAATGCAGATGAATGCCATGTTCAAGAACGACTACATACTGCCACTAACAAGGTACGTAACATAAAAACTTTCCTTTTTCCCCATCATGAACGATGAGTGCCTCGTTTTTTTTACGAGCTTGATGAGGGTAACCAGATGCTCGGTATAGCTCATCTCATAGATGAGTCCAATCCGAAATTTTTTTCAAACCTGGGATAGGAGGGGTTCGTCCCATGGCGGGCCCTTCAATGTAAGAGTTTAACGAGTCCATAGAAGGTAAAATCGGTTGTCATTTCATGTTTAGAGAGTCTGAAAAGATCTAAAGGAGACTCCAGCGGTCCTTTTTCGTAAATTTAGCCTCATCGCCCGAAAAAGGGTAAAACAACGCGGGAGAGGACTCTTCCAGTCATGATTGGCTGGAGTATACCTTTTTCATAACTAGTGCCCCCTGGTCCGAAAAAGGGGTAAACTATCACCAGGAAGATGACCATTCAAATTCTTTTACAAGCGTGAACGCGACAAGTTCGCTTGGCAATATATTTGTATTTTGAGAGCCTGAAAAGAGATTAAAGGTAGACTCTGGGGGGTTCCTTTTCCGTAGGAGTTTAACAAGCCCGGAAAAGTGATAAATCGTAACTCGGTAACGTATTCTCATAGTTTCAAGAGCACGAGGAAGAACAAAGCGTAAGCTCATTAACTGCAATCTATGAAAAATGGGTAAATGACAAAAACTTACAAGGGATGTTCATACCTGAGATGACCATTCCAATATGAAAATGGCATAGAAAGGCACTTCACAACTTCTGCACACTCGGAAAGTAGGTCAAATAGTTAACCGAATGTTCAAATACAATAAAACTGACCCAAACTATAGCAAATGGCATAACGGCATCAAATATTTGGAAAGGAATATTCCATTTTGTTTATAAATAGAAACAAAAACCAAACATAGTTACTATTGTTCTATTTTGCCAAATTTGGGAGGAATAGTGCCATTTGCTGCCAGATCTTCACTTGTCGATTTCAGGATCTACGATCAGCCATTTCACCTGCCACCAGGAACAGGTAACCCTAAACTTCAGCCAGCAAAATCGTAGTGGTTTACAATTTTGATTTTCAGTCATTTTTTTGGGTTTTGGGTTGATTTGGGAAGGGCCATTGTGCCCTCAGTTCGTCGCAATTGGCCTTTTCGGGAACTGCTACGAGACCGAGTCGTCGCAAATGGAATGTACATGGACTGCGACAACGTCACCCTGTTTGCAAAAATGGGGTGCAACGACGGCGACGTCCATCCCCAAACTCAAACAAAGCTCAAAAGAAGGACTTCTAGTGGGTGAAGCGAGTCCTAACATTGTTAAGAACTTCCTGTTGACAGGTTCCAAGCATCTAGAATGGTTTTGGAATGGAGGGAAAGGGAACATGAATTAGATCATGAATAAGCTGCAAATGATCCACATTGTGTGGAAGCTTTGAGAAACTGTGGCCTTCTCAAGTTCTTCCGCATTCAGGGGATGGGATCCCAACTTCCACTACTGAACCATATGCTCCAATGTTGGGATGCATCCCAATAGTACTTCATGGTTTGTGAGCATGAGCTTCACATAGATGTCGAGGACATCTATTTCCTGACTGGTTTGTCCCGAAGGGGGGACAATGTGACACTCACTAGATCACGTGGGAGTGATCGAACCGTGGAAGATTTGATCTGACAGCTTTGTGGTCCCAACGCCCGTGCATCTAGCGGGAAGATTTTCATTAAAGATGTACGAGAGTGCCCATTGCGGGCCATTTTATTCACCATTGCGAGGATGGCGGGGAGTCAAGCTCCTCACCTAGCCAACAGAGCATAGATGCTTTATGCGGAGGACTGTTTGTCTCCAAAGATCTTCAACTAGTGCGAGGGGGTCCTCGCAAACGTACGAGCTCAGCTAAAAAAATGTTGGCGGGGAGAGCTCAAACAGTTTGGCTATGGATCTATCGTGATCTCGTTCTTGCTGGAACGGGTTCCCCTTTTGCGTCCTCAGGTACCACTAGAGGATAGGGACCTCATAGATCGACACATGGCTAGGTGGACCAATGTGATGGCTCGGCATGGTGGGGGTCCCATCATTGGATTCCTTCCTGAGTTCTTCACTTGGCTAGCGGGCCAGCTACTGATGGTGGAGTATTTTCCATATAGTGGCACCAACTTCACAGATGACCCAGACGTGCCGCTTCTAGAGGGAGTAGCATGGGGAGACCTTGGTAAGAACAAATGACCCTTGAACATTTTAAGTTTTGTGCATTTATGATTTTTTTTTTGTTTTGATATAGTGCTGACAGGTGAACTACATGTGTGTGTAGATGTGGGGCCTGTACGACTAGTGGGGACCTCTCTTCTGGCTAGGAGAGAGAGAGGAGACGGAGAGATGGTGGATCTAGCTGTGCATGCTGCCATCGTGGAGATGGACAGAGTCTATGCTAACCTGAGTGGGTTGACACTGGCTGTTCCTGAGCCGAAGGTAGATGAGGTGCTGTGACCTATGCAGGTGCACATGGTTGGAGCGACTGCGCGCTTCAACGCACTACTTCGCAAGGTTGCGAGAGTGGTGGACTGCTTCCAAACTCAGTCGGCTAGGGTTGTTAGACCACCTAGGGTTGTACGGGCCAGGCGATAGGCCTCATATTGTCATTGTGTGTGTACTGAGAGCTTAGAGGCCTCAGATTTTGTAATATCGAGCTTCAGATTTTGTAGCGAATTACTAAAAGCTATCGTGCTTCAGACTTTTGTATCAGCACTACCTTTTTGAGATATATATATATACAGACATTACGATGGTTTATATATTATGTGTTTTTACAAATGATGATGATGTGATCTTGTTTGTATGCTTTGCTTCTATATAATGCATTATTTACATGTTGAGAATGCTTTTACATATTATGAGTGTTATGTGTGTGCGATGTACCAATCCAAAATGAAGCTGGCCATCGAGTCGACAACTGTGTTTAACCCTCATGGAATGTTCAGGTATTGAACGGATTCAGATGACCTTTCCAGGAGACAAACTCATCTAAAGAGACGGGGTAAGATAGGATCACGGATAGCGTAAACCCGGTTAAGATGGGATTTACCAGTTGAGAATCCATGTGGATGACAATGTGGTCCATACCCAAGGAAATCGCATCGGTTAAGGTTCCAACAACCGCCAGATATTCTGCGACGTTGTTGGTTGCGAATTCAAGGCAACTTCCTCCTGAGCTGATGAGCTCGCCTGTTGGGGAATACAGTACCCAGGCTGTCGAAGCAAGGTTACGGGTATGCTGGCTGGCGCTGTTCGCGAATCCATAACACGTTTCCATCTTCACACGCAGACAGAACATGGTATAAGAAGCGGAAATAGGATCTAAAGACACTAAAAAAATAACGCGTCACACCACACAAAAACACAAGAACACGTCATGTACAGTATATACATGAAAATCTATGCATGAAAAGTTCAGGCATAGTACCTCTTTAGGTAAAGCCCATTGCGGGGTTCACCCAAAGAGATTCCATCATAGTCCTCAAGCTCGTAAGCTCCCTTTTCCAAAACACGTTTGACAATATAAGGTCCGTGCCACATGGATTCGAACTTTCCTGCTCCTAGTTTATCATGCTTTTGGTCATATGTGAGGACCGGGTCACCCTCGTTGATGATATGAGGTTCCACTAACTTGTTGTATTGAGCTTTGATGCATTTCTTATGTGCTTCATTAGCAAGAGTAGCATCTCGGCGAGACTCGTCCAATTTGGCTAAGTACAGGAAACGTTCTTCCTCGGCAGTAGTGTTAGGAAGAAGTTCGACAACGAGTTGTAGAGATGGGATTTCACACTCTATCGGTAGGACAGCCTCCAATCCATATACCAATTGGAAAGGTGTGAAACCTGTGGCGGTTTTAACAGAATTTCTGTAGGCCCATAGTGCTGAAAAGAGCATGTTGTGCCAGTTGGATTTCTGGGTTCCTGCCATCCTTTGGACCATAGTTTTCAAGACCTTGTTAATGGCCTCGACCTGTCCATTGGACTGCGGGCAGTATGGTGTTGAGTTTTCATGACAAAAACCCAACCTATCGCTCAGTTCATCGACCATGTGGTTTTGAAAATGAGAACCATGATCAGTCACTATCACCTACGGAACTCCAAACCACGCTATTACATGATTGAACATGAAGAGTGCGACGGTTTTTCCATTGTTTTGGTATGTAGGCATTGCCTCAACCCATTTTGTAAAGTAATCCACGGCTACTATGATGTAACTATGCCCCCCGACCGAGGTAGGCTTACAATGCATAAAATCGATTCCCCATTTTGCAAAAGGGCCTACGGCAATAACTGGGTGTAATGGGGCGGGATGGGTGCGCTTCTTCGTATGGAAGTGTTGGCATGGGGGACATCTTTTGACAGCCTCAATACAATCTTTGAAGATAGTAGGCCAAAAATATCTTGTGAGCAAAATCTTCTGGGCTGTAGCCATTCCAGAGAGGTGACCGCCACACGCCCTAGCGTGAAAGTCATTCAAGACGCGTTCAGCCTCATCGTGGGTTAGACAACGTCGAAGAATTGAATCGATGCTGGCGGTACAAAGTATCACTGATGATCAAATAATACTTCGCATGGTGACGTATTCTACGATGGTCATCGCGAGACAGTTGAGGATTGAAGCATTGGGTTTGGAGGTATAAAGAAATATCTCCATACCACGGGTCAATTGTACTGATGAGAAACAACGTTTCATCTGGAAAAGAGTCGTTGTGCTCAATTTCTGCATCAGGACGGGGAAGGTCACAGATAAGCTCGGCAAACACCAAAGATTTTTTAGACTTGGATTTCTCGAAAAGAAGATCAAATTCTTGTAGTATCACGATCCAGCGTGAATACTTGCCCCCAAGCACTTGACGTGTCAGTACGTGGTACATGGGGTTCGAGTCTGCAATGATGGTGGTGGTGTGGAGCAAGATGTAGTGCCATAAATTTTGGACAGTGATGACCGCCGCGAAAGCGAGTTTTTCGACATGTGAATATCTAGTTTCAGTGTCAGTGAGACCCTTACTTGCATAGTATATTACATGTTCCTGGGAATTTTGATCTTCCTGTACCAAAACCATGGTGATAGTGGTAGAAAAAGCGGCGAGATATAAGATGTAATCTCAGAAATAATTTGGCGGTTGGATTACGGGGGCATGTGTGATGGCATGTTTGATGCTATCAAAGGATTTCTGCGCTTGATCGTCCCAAATGAACAGGACGTTCTTCTTAAGCAATCTCATATACCCCTTGGTCTTCTTCGCGAAGTTGCAAACAAAACGCCATAAATAAGTTGCCTTCCCTTGGAGACTTTGAAGTTCCGTCACGTCGGTTGGAGGTGGTAGGTTGATAATGGCCTCCACCTTTAAGGTATTGATGCAGATCCCATCCTTCGATACAATAAATCCTAAGAGGCGTCCGGACTCAACACAAAAGATACACTTATGAGGATTTAGCTGGATATTGTACTGCCTGCATCTGAGGAAAATGGCCTTTAGATGATCGATGTGGAACTCAAACTGCTTTGAATGAGCAGGAAGATCGTCCAGGTAAGGTTCCACAAAGTCCTTAATGTCATGGAAAGCATACGACATGGCCCGCTGGAATGTGGTGCCAGTGTTTTTAAGGCCAAATGGGAGTTTGCGATATGCAAATGTCCCCCAAGGACAGATGAAAGCTGTCTTATGTTGGTCGGCTGGGTTGATCTCAATCTGGTTGTAACCGAAAAAGCCGTCCATGAATGAAAAGATGATGCTTTCGGCACAATTATCGATAATCTGGTCAATGAATGGGGTCAGGTAATTGTCCTTCGGACAAGCCTTATTCAGGTCCCGATAATCGAAACAGACACGAATTGTACCCTTTTTTTGTTCATAGGGACAACGTTCGAGACCCAATCTGTCAATGGGACAAGATATATGAAGCCAACCTTTAAGAGCTTTTCAATTTCTGCCTTGATCACCATAGTTTTCCGGGGGTGTACCGATCACAACTTTTGACGCACAAGTTTGATGTCGGGATAGGTTTTTATTTCATGAGAAATAATCACGGGGTTTATCCTGGGAATCTCCTCATAGGACCAAGCAAATACATCTCGAGATTGCTCGAATAAGGCCGTAGCAATAGTAATCTCTTTAGGGGAACACTTCTGGCCTATGCGAATGTGTTCCACTATACCAGGTTTTACCGAAATTTCTACTGGGGTGGTAGGTTCAATATTGGCCAGGTTACCCTCAGTATCTGACAGACATGTGAATATGGGGGAATGAGGGTATGGGTAGATATCCGGTGAAAAGATGGTATTGATGTTGTTCTCTATGTATTCCAAAGGAGGAAGAAAAGATGACCTATGATGGAGGTCATCCCACGGGCCATCATCTACACTCATAACTTCCATGATGGACTCGTCTGAATGAAAAGTCTGAAGTAAGAGATCAAGTAGAGATAATGCTCGTCGTAGAGAACAGGATGGGGAAGCCACAGTTAAGTGGTCTTCCGGTGCTGACTGGATAGCCTTGTAAATACGTTCAGCGGGTGAAAGAGGCATTGCGTTTCCAATCAAGTGTGTTGTGGCTTCGTCCGGTCCAAGCCAAGCATCAGTGGGGTGAGATAAAATCTCTGTGGAGATCATGTTCACCGAGGCAACATGATTAGGGGGGTCTAAAAGTGGAAAAACGCCCATGAGAGATGAATCTTTCAATAGGCCAACCCCTATACTCTCATACTGGTTTGATGCTTGTCCAATGGAAGGAATGTGGTCGCCAGGATGAGTAGTAGTGTCCAGTGCAAAAATCTAATTGGTCAACAGTCACAATTCTACCTTGGTGGGGGAATTGTACTACGTGAAAGACTGAAGAGGCTACTGCCTGCATGGCGTAAAACCAATTGCGACCAAGCAAGAGATTATAATCTATTGGGGCCGAGACCACTTCCACGTTAACGGTTATGGTCTTTCCGCCCAACTCAACTGCAAGAGCTTGTAAGAGCCCATGAGGTTGAAAGCCACTCCCGTCGAATGCTTTCAACGTGGTAGGAGAACGATTCAATTCAGGGGAGCCAATGGCTCTCCAACAGGCGATCGACATGACAAAAGTAGAGGCACCCTCTTCTAGAAGGGTACGATGGACAATCTTCCCAGCAATATTCATAGCAACTTGGAATGCGAGCTGGTGGGAGAGCCTCGGCTTGAAGTAGTCAAGTCAGAACATGATGGTATTCGAAGAATCGGGGTCAACTGCACCGATTGCTGCAAGGAGCATTTTGCGTTGATTAGGACAATTCTGCAAAACTTCCAAGGTGGACATGGCACAAGGAGCTTGGGCCAAGTATTCGACGATATTGTAATTCTGTGCCGCCCGAGCATTAAGATTGAAAAACAGCTTTTCGAATCGTGCTCTTGGGCGGTCACAATATTTCATCTAAGGATGGCTTCTCAATGGTGAGAGAAGCTGTTGGTATAGTGACATCAGGCAAGGAGTTGGAAGCTTTTTTTGTATTACTTCCAGAAGGTTCCTTCGAAGGGACTGAGTCGTATGATCGTGAGCGAGTATTTAAATTGATCGTTTCGTTACGCACCATGAGAACATGCGTAGTATTGGATGGTTCCCCTTGGGCTGGGGGAGGTTGAGCAATCATTTGCTGATTCTGAGTGGGAAACGGGTCGTTGAGGACTGCGCGAGTTGGTTTACCCCGAAGAAACTTTTGAACTTCGTCTCTATGGGGGCATTATTTGGAGAAGTGATCATCTCCACATAGTAAACAAGGATATTTTAGCTTCCATTTCTGTTTGGTGTCATCAGGAGTGCTCCTTTGTTCCCACTGGGCAGAAGACTTCTTGGGTTTCCCCTTGTTCTTCTTCTTGCCGCCGGACTTCTGAGATGAAGCTGATTGAATAGAATTCACCTCTTCAGTTGCAGCAGGAGCGGTCAACTTGGTGGTGTTGTGGCCAGCCTGGGTTGGAGATGGGGAGGAACCATGAAGTTTCGACGATCCAACGCTATTAGAAGCAGGCTGGGTGCTAAGGGAGCCAATGATGCCATCAGTTTGGGGTCCCTTAGGAGGTTTCATGGGGTCATAAGTGTCGCAGGGTGCGTCGGGAAGAATTTCAAACAAGGTGCCCAATTGAGCATAGACTAAGTCTAGGTAATGGGCACGAGCGATAGCTTGCTCTTCAGTGACAGCACTTCCCATGGAAACATCTCGAGCTATGTGGGGAATGAGAGACTTTGTAAACCAATATGCTAGGAGTTGGTCTGGAACGGGAGCCTTAATCAAACGTCTTCTGCATCGCCACTCATGTATATGAGTAGAGATATGAGTAGCGGTATTCTGACAGAGAGAGGTGAGAAGGTCCGTACCAGTCTCATACCATATAAGCAGTTGGAAGTGGGTCAAAAATTTCATAGCAAGAGACCCGAAATCGTGAAAAGAATGAGGTGGTAATTCAATGTATCACTTTGCAGCCGAACCAGTGAGTGTCCGTTGAAATAACCTCAGACGGATCGAGTCGTCCATCAGAGAGTTGGATGAACACCACAAATGGTATGTCATCACATGATGTTTAGGATCCTCGTCCGACTTGCTGTTAAAATTGGGGATATCCGATGGAAGTTTCATCGGAATTGGGGGCCAGTTAGTTCCATGGTAGATGGGGTTGTTCGTCAGTCGAGATAGGTCGGGTAGGTCCAAAGTAGCCAAAAAGGGAAGCTGTTGATTAGGCTGTGGGTACTGGTAGTATTGGTAAGGCATGTAAGGACTAGTAGGACCTCGTATAGACTGATTAAAAGGTGACCACAGGGTAAACTGACCATAAGGGGGTGTGCTGCCCGGACTGTAAGGGGGTCCGCCACCATAAGGTGGTCCGTTCCAATAAGGTGGGGTTCCACCTCCACCACCAGGAGGAGGTGGAGGTCCGCCGCCCCCGCCGAGGGGAGGTGGAGGTCCATAACCGTGATAAGGTGGCCCACCACCACCTCCGCCTGGAGGGGGTGGAGGACCACCTCCACCTTGAGGGATAGTTGGTTGGGGTCCATGTTGTAAAACGGGCTGTTTAGCCCATATAGTGTATGGGTTTCCGGGATAAGGTATCCCGTATGGCGTGTTTCCGGGGTGAGTATGACCCGACGCAGGGTTAACGGAACCTGGATATGATTGACTCCATGAGGGTTGAGTTACATTGGATGCCCCCCCAACATGAGATAATCCCACGGTGGATGGTCTAGCGGGTTGAGAAGTTCCAACGGGAGGTCCATTGGGGATTCCACTGCCTACGTTCTGGTTAGGAAACGGGGGTTTCCCCCCAGCCACAACAGGCTGGCCACTATTCAAAGGTTGAACCAATGTAGGTTGTTGATTAGCTACTGTAGTAATAACGTTACCAATGAGATAATTCGTGGGAATGGAATATCCTCCCCTTGAATTTTGAGGTGGGGGAGGAGCTAGTAAAGTAACTGTGGTAGTAACAAGTGTGTTGGACTGTTTTCCTTCCACTGGTTGGTTCACTGGAAGTGCAGGACTGGACTCTTGTGAGGGATGACCAGCCTCATTGACAATCGCGTGGTGGGAAGATGGTTCAGGTGAACCATAAGATATCGGATGAATTGAGGTATCTCTATACCTAGGTCATTGCTCGAGACTTTGTCTTCTAAGTTCATTACCCTTAATACGTAACTGATTCAAGCGTTCATGAATGGGTGTAAATATTTCAGCGGGGTTGGGCATGTAGAAGGGTCTAGAGAGCTCTGGAGTAGTCCAGTCGGGTGGTGATGCGATGGAAAAATGAGCCACTGGGTGACTAGTAGAAGATGTCCAGTAAGCTACTGAATGACCAACAGCTGCTATAGGGTCATCCTGGTGTCGATTGATCCATTCCAACGATCTCTCTTGACATGACGGGAGAAAGATCTTGCGAAGTGGGGATTTGTGCTTCTTCATCCTATGGGGGATGAGAGGCAGGTGAATCCAGAGGAGTTTGTGGAAACAAATGTCCTCCAATATTCAGAGTGGGGTTTTCCACTTCAGTAACTACGACCGTGTTATGCTGATCCATTCTTACCCTCGAAATAACTTCCAGATTAAGGGGTTATTCGGGTGATAAGTTTAAGATCCTATGAGACCTTCTCCAGGGAAAATCCTCCAGAATGTCAGGAAAGTCAGCCAGAGTGGCTGAAACAACGTTTCTCCTAAGGGTATGGTACGAAAGAAAAGCAGTCCATAAAAACCTACTCAAACTAAGGCAACAAGCAGACTTATGTGACAGAGTGGATTCAAAATTCTGGAACCTCACGGGATTATCAAGGCATCACAAACCGCGATATACTGTAGGGTCCAACAATATGACGCAACAAGGAGGATTGGGACCGTACCCTTGCTTGCATACTCGATTACCTAGATAGTACGTGCGTGCTAATCTCCCGGAGTGCTATTCTTGGTGTATTGCTTTGCCAATACGTCCAAATGGTTAACTCAGTTGGTTTCAGGAATCCTAGTGGTGTCTCTCGATATACGCAAGGTACGTGGGAGCTCAAATCTGTAGTGGTGCTGTCTAATGCACAACCGTTCGGCAAGAGACCTTCCGATATACTACCGAGTACGTGATACACCCTTCGATATACGCCAAGTACGGATTATGGTACTTGATGGGTACGTGAAGGAGCTCAATATACCGATAAGTACGTGGAAGACTACAATACCCTCGGGATACAGTGCTGGAAAATAACGACAGCTGCCACGCTTAACGATGCCGAAATACGTCTCTAACTTACACACAAGTTGCTATAAAATTTTATCTAGTTCTACCATTAATTTTATCTTGGATGGTTAGGTGAACGCATGAGGTGAGTACATAATCGGAAGCATAATGCAAGACCTATCTACAAGCACGAAATATTCTTTTCTTTCAATGAATCCTAGCTATGGGAAGGAGAAAACTTTTTCTTTCCGACGAGATTGCCAAAACAACACAATGCAACAGTTCCCAATTCAAACAAATTTGACTATGGAATTATTCTTTTCATTTTTGCGAAACATGAAATCACAACATTACTAATCCAAATCACAACATTTTTCTTTTTCTTTTCAAAACGAAAATGATACTAGGTAATGAAAAGAGAGAATCCTAAGATGGAGTATACAAGCTTTTCAATTTCACTTTCAAAGATCTAAAAGCAATGAAAAATAAAAAATGCACCTATCTTTCCCTAGCATGGAAATGCTTTTGCAAAATTGGAAGTGTAGCTTGAGCCTTTCAAGAAGATGAGCGATTCATAATTCAAGAAACACACAAATGATCATACATTCATTCAACTTTCCAAAAGATTGATAAACGGAACATTCCAATGCAAGAATGATTTTATTCAAAAACACTCAAGAAATGATGGGAAAGAAGCACTTTTTAACTTTTCGATGGATGCATCAAAGAATAAACTTGACAACAATTGAGCTTTCATATTTAAATGAACGAAAAGAAAACACAACTTGCAACTGGTGCACTTAGAAAACTCAAGAAAAGACAAGCACTCAATCAAGCTGAAAGACACACTTAACTCAAATTCAAAAAGTAGCAAGCAAACCAAGCAAGCAAAGCTCAAAAAATAATGCAAATGAGGTCTGGAAGCTGATCTAATGTAATGATCAGATCAGGGATGGATGGAAGGGAATGCAAGGGTGAGTGGATGAAGGTGGAGGAGATAAGAGTGCCTACCACTACTAGTCCTCAGACTTGTCCAAAACGGAACCCAAAATCAATCCAAACAAAACCAAACACCCAATACACGAATCAAGGAATGGGATCTCTAGCTGGATCTTGTAGGACAGAGGGAGTTCATACAGCAAACCAAAGTTCAGAATTGTCAAATGGAGAGGGGATGCCTGCATGTCAAATTTTGACAAATCGACGCACTCTGTGCTTGTACACTGTGCGACGTCGCACTTTACCAATGCGGGAGGTGCGACGACATTGTAGTAGACCAGTGAAAAGGCTGCGACGAGTGACTAACAGGTAAAGAACAGAGGCCATAAATGACATAGTGTCACTCTGTACCCACTAACCAGGCGCGACAGGCGAGATCTAAGTCCGAAAATGAATCAGATCTCCAAGAAATGAACTATAGAATGGTTTGGAAATGAGTGGTATAAATTCAGAGGAAGCAGATCAAAGTATTCAAAACAAAGATCTGATAGCGAAATAAACTCACGAAACAAATGACAAATTGAAGGCTCATGTCAAGCAATCAACTGAAAATGACTCTCAGCCAATTACAAAATTAGACACATTGTAGTCCCCAGTATGGTCACTAGATTTGTTTATCGGATAATCCACTCGAGCGGACGCGAGCCGGATCTCCCTAGCTCAATGTGAGTCTAGAACAAATAAGACATGCTACAAATGCATTTCCTAGATCTACTTAAGGATCGAGTACTAGATGTCTTACCTTTTACTTTGCTATCCTTTCTCTTGTATGCTGCTCCACGTCTCACGGTCGTCAGATCCAAGCTGCAAGACCTGTCAAGACAAGAAACAAGAGAAACAAGTAAAGGGCATCTATACAATAAGAGATCTAAGTGAACAGTTAAGCAGGTAAACTACTCAATATCATTACACACAGGAACAATATTGGTGGAAAGCATTTGTATTATTATAAAAATAGGGAAGTACATAGAAGAGATATAGAACTACAACCAAGGCTTAACGATGCAGCCCTTCTCCAACAAAGCCATTTTCCATTTCCTCCTAAGGAAGCTTGAGTCTCTCAAGGATGAGTAGAGATCTCTCAAGAGTGATTTCACCAGCATGTAGACACCATAGACTTCCTCCCTTTGGAGAGGGGTAGAGCTTCACTTATATAGGACTAAGTGGATAGGGTATGGATAGGATAGGTTGAGATATGGTAGGAGAGAGATAGGGGATCCTCCCAAGGTATTAGGAATCGAGTACCAACTCCCTTAGAGGTCAGGGATAGGGCCCCAAGTTAGCAAGTTTCGAGAAGAACCTCGAAGAATCTATTTTTGCCCATTAACTGACTTCGTCGCACCCTGCAATGAAGCAAGCTGCGACGTCGCATGTTGCATGAGTGCAACCTGCGACGATCTCTCAAAACCTGGTACAACTGGGTACGTATCCTCCCAGGTTAATTACTCAGTCAAGATATCTTCAGGGGTGTATACACTGAATCTCATGATGGGTAGATTTTAGGTGTAACATAAGGCTATGGAACATGTGGCTCCAGGCATTAAGGCTATGGAGCATGGTCACAATTTTTTATTTTAAACTTAGTGCTAATATATAGAATTTTTTGTGGTTACACAAACAAGAGCCACGTGGTGGTAATGTACCTGACATTGCCACCTACTATGGGGAGGAACTATTTGCATGTATTTTTTGACAATTGATGGAGTTTAAGATGAATGGTTAAATTTTATTTTGGTAAAAGAGTAGAGATATGAATACATAGGTAAGGTAGACTTTTTTTCCATTTAATGTCATTTCAAACAAGAATGGATTGCATCTAATATAGTATGGTTGTTTTGTAAAAGATATATTAATTTTTTTTACTATAAAATTGACTTTTCAACATGTGATTATTAAATAGGAAGAGAAACACAAAAGATTATGGCTTTGTCAAAAACTCCATTCTCCTGGTAAGAAAGTCTCTATCTACAATTATCTTATGGTAACAATAAAAGGCTGATCATCCTATGTTAAAGAAGAAAAGGCTAATCATCCTATTTACCACACTAAACACCGCATTTAAGAAACCAAAAAATGGACATCGAAATATATAATATTCGAATTCACAGATATCACGACGCGTGCCAATGGGAATAAAAAAATTACAGATCCATAAAACCAAAATTAAAGGAGATTGCTTGGTAAATACAATTTAATCTTAAATAGGACTGATATCACATTCCCTCACATTTTAGGGCAACATAAAAACCAAAAGTGAACAAGCAAAATATTTTCAATCATAGGAAAAAGGAAAAAAAGTGAATCCCAATCTTTGTTTTGCTTTGTATAGACTTATGATTAAATTCTAGAGATGTAATAAATAAATAAAACTTGTATTCCAATGATAATTAAAAAAACCAATAATACAAAGCTGCAATTTTTACAGACTTTCGCAGATCATCCTTTAGGATGATGGAAAAAACATGAACAGGGGGAGCTCTGTAAATTACAATAACTAAGCTACTAGTTTGGCATAATTTTTACAGTCATATCCATATTCTCAGATCGAGATCATCCTTTGGATGAAAGTATCAAAAGCTTATTCTTCTTGGTTGTAGGAGTTTTTCAAGTGGAGGATCACGTTGGAATATCATATATTGGCCGTCGTAATAAGAAACGAACCGCTACCAAAGCTATCAAAGAGCCAATAAAACTTGTCGTGAAGCTACAGACTTGAATGGTCACTCTAACAAAGAAACAAACCTCTTCCAAAGCCATCAAAGAGCCAATAAATCTGGTCGTGAAGCTACAGACTTGAATGGGGAAAAACGAGAAATATCTGACCAGAAGTTGACAGATTTGGACAAAGTAAGCCATTAATAGCAAAGAAGAAACGATGAGCATAGAGCCCTGGAGTAGAGTCTAATGGTTCTGCGTAGATATTTGCATGCTTAGACATAAATGCTAAAATATTTGCACAAACTTTTTATCCGCACTACCTTTGACACCAACAACAAGTTCTGTTGTTTCAGCCTCTCGTTTTCATCCAAAATTCCAATAGCTTCAGCCAGAGAGGACAGAGGGAGCAACGCGGAAAAATAGCATTGCTGATCCTCGCTAGTAAGGAATGGATATGAAATCCTATTAGATGTAGAGCCATTGGTTTGTGGATTTTTCGAAATCCCTGTCTTGAAAATTCTATAAGGTAATCTCAATAGAAAAGGAAGATGAAATGAGTACCATAAAATAGAAGGAACATACCATAATTGATTACTTTTCCCTGGATCTCAGCACGTCGCCAAGTCCCGGGGCATAGAAACCGAGTCATGCATCATCCTGTTCGGCTCCAATGAAATCATGCCAAAATACATCGATTTATTAAAAAAATTAATAAAAAAAAACTTCACCAAGGTTTCGACCATAACCTTGCCAAATATTCCATCCCCGCGAAACATATATGTCAGGGACACAACAATATATATAATATGTATTTTGTTTTTGTTTTTATTGACATATCTATTTTTAATTAATACAATATATATGTTTTATTTTTTATCAACATGTGAGATATAATTGCACAATATTATATACACCGTCAAATTTATAATAATACATATTTAGTTTATTGGTTTTGCAATATATATATATTTTTGACATTATATATATATATATATATATCATACTTTAGTTATATATATTTAGAATTTTAACACCACTTTAAGTGGAAAGAAGGTGGCTAACTCCTTTAAAAATAAATATTTAAATTAGCTTTTATTAAATGGTATTTTTAATAATTAATAAATAACAAAAATAATATCATATATACTAAAAAAAATTGTGAACATATAATAACTATAAACATGATATTAAGATAGGAACTAGATACTTTACAACTATTTCTCTTGTTGTAAAGATGTTATCACCTTGAATCATTTTCAGCACAAAACTCATAAACAAAACCCCATCAGTAGATTCCTTCCCTCCAAAAAAGGATTTGTTAACCTTTCTTCCCTCCCTCCCGTAAGGACTTGTTAACATTGGATATCAAGGAGAAGGGCCCCTGACTTCTTCCTCATTCATCATTCTATAAATGACTTTATTATATTGAACCTTCATTTTGTAAATGACTTTATTAGATTGAACCTTGGCTCATTTAATAAGAGCCGATCAATAAATTCCTTCTTCCAAAAGGGATTTGGTAACCTTTGATATCAAAGAGAATGGTTCCTAACTTCTTCCCCGATCATCATTCTATGAATGATTTCATTAGGCAAAGCCCATCAATAGAATCCTTCCAAAAAGGATTGGGTAACTCTGAATATCAAAGGGAAAGGTCTCTAACTTTTCCCTAATCATCATTCTATAAATAACTTCATGAAGCTTAACATTAGCTCATTTATAATGAAGAACTCTGATGTATAATGCTGGACTAAAATGGTCCCCTTCTCATTTAAATGTTGCCCAAATTGTTGTTTATGTGCAATAGAAAAAATTGTCATAGATTAACATTCTCAGTATGATGTTTTCCTATCCTAAAGTATTATGAATTTCACTTTCTAAGGTTGACTTTCTTTAATTAGATTCCTTGCCATTTACTCTTTATTTATTTCCTTAAGTTATAATTGCTTAGATGTTACTATTAAGTTCATATACTCTCTATTTAGTTCCTTAAGTTAAATTTTATAATTGCTTAGATATTACTATTAAGCTAAGAGTCTTAGATGTTACTATTAAAAACTATATACTCTTTATTTATTTCTTTAAGATAATTTTTATAATTGCTTAGATGTTATTATTGAGTTAAATGTTTTATATTTGCTTAGATGTTACTATTGAGTTAAAAGTTTCATACTTGCTTATATGTTACTAGTGAGTTAAATGTTTTATATTTGCTTAGATGTTATTATTGAGTTAAAAGTTTCATACTTGCTTATATGTTACTAGTGAGTTAAAAGTTTTATACTTGCTTAGATGTTACTATAAATAGTAATTGTTTTTATTGTCGAATGTTATTTTTTATAATTGCATTAATATGTTTATAATTATTAATGGAATTGTGTGAGACAACCTTTGTAATTTTAGTTGTGGATTCGTAGGACATTAATCAATCTTAAGCGAAAAGAGCAACAAAGAACAAGAAGCAAGTGATGCATGTCAAGTAATAATGTTGAAATAGGGGAACGATCAAGCTTAATTACTTCACAACAATGTTAAACTAAATTATAAAATGTAAATAAAAATATAATAAGAAATAAGTCTAACTATCATATAAATGATATAGTAGTTGAACTATGAGATCATATATCAACAAGTTCTAATGATTACGTAAGTGAAATAATAACTAGAACATGTAAGGAAAGTGATTTTCTTATAAAATCATAAGTAATAGTGAGAGTGTCATACTAGTACTTACTTGTAGATGAGGCATGACAATGTAGGTGCATGTCGAAGTAGGCTAGATAGATGCATCACGAAGGTTAATGGCTTGCCCCAAGCACGCTAGACATAGCGACACCAACTGCCAGGAAATGAAAATATTGATAAATGAAAAAGGAAGGACATGAAACCTCGATGCTACTACGATTCTAGCAAAAACATGAGAAGGAAGAAGGCAATGCTAGCATGACATTGACATAAGAAACATACACCAACTAAGAACCAATTGGATCCCAAGAGGTGACATACAATAATCTTGCCTTATCATGAGCACGAAGGTGGTGTATGGTAATTTAGAGTTAGCACAAGAAAATAAAGTGGCATACGTTGATATGGGATTATTGTAATCACGGAGGTGCCCTGCACTAGTCAAGCACATGGTGCAAGCCATGCAATAATATAGAGAGCACAAGCACGAGAGGTGGTATACGCTAATCTAAAGTTATCATGAAAAAAAGGCAACGTATGATAACCCAAATTTAGCATGAGCAAAAGAGGTGACATATATCAATGGGGTGTTGATGCGATGATAGGAACTGGCATACATCAATGAGGAGTTGATGTGAGCACAAGAGGAAACATCATCAACCTAGGGTCAATGAGAGTGTAGAGAAGACCAATGCCATTCATATATTGATGAATAAAAAGGAAGCAAGGTGTAACATGTTAAATATACAGCATCAAGAAACATTCTCCAAACCAATCTTGTGTAGCCAAGATTAATCCTCCTGTATAGAGGTGAGCACTTTGATTGCCTTTTGTGTAAAGGTTATTCCTCCTGTATAGAGGTAATTGATCAAAGTAATGCAGTTGTAAATTCTTGTTGGACAAGGCTCTAGACTTTTGTGTCAAGTCATGATTCTCACGTGAACCTTCCGTATAAAGGTATCCATGAGATGGACCTCCCGTATAGAGGTGAACCTTCCGTATAAAGATATCCATGAGATGGACCTCCCGTATAGAGGTGGACCTTCTGTATAAAGGTCATGCTTTACTTGTCAAAAGCATTTAATGTTGTGTTATGTATTATTAACCATGATCATCAGTTTCTATTAAGTCTCTTTTACAGATTGATCACCTCTAAAGTGAATTACTTTAGCATATAATCATTTGGTCCAGAATAATTAAATATGATCACAACATCCGATAATTCTTCTTAGTATAATGGAATGTGATGGATAATTAAAGTTAGCACATATTTTCCATGCAGTAAGAGATAAAGAAATAAAATATAAAGCATAGAGATCAAGAGAATTCAAAATTTCCCATGCAGACACTTCAACTAATTAAAGAGAACTCGAATTGTTAAAGATTTAGTTATAATGCTTAAGTTAAGTATCAATGTATGCCTCAATCAATGCTTCAGTTAAAGCATCAGTTAAAGATATGCCTTAGTTAGCTAAAGAACTCACAGTGGTCACTTCAAGTAAATCAATCAACATGATTTCAGTTAACTAAGTGTTAAATAAGAAGGACTAGTTAACTAAAGTCTTTTCACTTTAGTTAAACTAAACGACGGCACTTCATAAAGAATCAGTTAAAGAGAGTTAACTAAGTGACAACAAAGAAGATCTAGTTAGCTAAGTGTTATTGCATGATGACATTTATGTTAAACTAAAAGATGACACGTGAGTTGAGACACTTGCATGTCGACACCTAAGTTAGCCACCTAACTAAGTGGGAAAGCTTTCAATTAAGATGCAATTTCATCCCAAGTGACGACTCAGTGAGATAAAGCACTACATGAGAAGTGGGGTACACTTCTTCATGCAAGATTGATACATCCAGTTTGAGAGTGAGTTCATCCTAAAGTTAGAAGATAAAAATAGAAGAGAAGAATGTATAAATATGATATACAGGATTGATGAATTCAATGTGAAGTGAATTCTCTTCTCCGTTGAAGACAAGGCGCTTCTCTGATTGATCTGTCTTCTCTATTGCTTCTGTATCTTCACCAAGAGTGTTTTGGTGATCTCTTATCTTCCGAAATCAATCTGCTATGTTGTAAAAGAAAGTAGTCTCTGCTATCCATTATATTATATTGAGAAGAATTTTTGGGGGTTTTGTTCTCATAGTTTTGAGGATTTTCCCCAGGGTATATCTTGTGTTATGGTCGTATGAATTTCATGTGATTGAATTGTCTCATTGCTTCAAGTTTCTGCATCTAAAAGAATTAAAGATCAAAGATCAACCAAATATTAACACAGTATCAGAGATCAGGGCGTGAAGGAGCTCAATTTTGCATGCCAGCTAGATCCTATGTAGATCTTGAGAAGTCGAGCACAAGATTTGAAGACTATGGCATCAATCTCTGTACGACCGGAAGACCGTCTTGAGGGAACCTCAAACTTTAACACTTGGAAGGATAGGATTCTCAACATCCTAGAGGAACATGACTTGGATGGGTACATATCCAATGTGGTGGAGGAACCTAAATCTAATGCAGGGTGCATCAACTTCAAGAAGAATCAAGCTAAGGCCAAATGGATCATCTATGATTCGGTAAAAGATAACTTGATGCCCGTGATCACATCGCTAAAGATCGCGAAAGAATGTTATGATACATTGACTAATCTATATGAGAAGAAGGCCCCGAGTCAAAAGAGGGCATTGAAGAATAAGATTCAAAACTTAAAGATGGATATGGATGAGATAGTGGCCTCCTTCTTCACCAAGATATCTTAGGTAAGAGATCAACTTGCTAGTATTGGAGTAGTGGTGGACGAAGATGATCTTCTCCAAACCACTATTGATGGTCTCCCATCCTCATGGGAGACACTCTTGGCTACGGTAAATGGATGAGAGGTACAACCTAACTTCGAAAGGTTGTGGCATGACTTCCTCCAAGAGGAGGGGAAAATCTAGAGCAAGTTAGTGTGCATCAAAGAAGAAAACCTTGCCCTCACGACAAGAATGAAGAAAGGAAATAAACACTTCTTCCAAAAGAAGTTCTCTCATCCAAAGAAGAAGGAGTTCAACAAAGGCTTTGACAAGTCAAAATCTAGATGCTTCAATTGCAACAAGAAAGGCCATTTGTCAAGAGAGTGCAAAGCAAAGCGGGAAGGAAAGTTTCATGCTTCTATCGCCATAGAAGATGAAACTACTCAAAAGAATGCATACGAAGAAAAGGAGACAAGAAGGGAGTTTTACCTTGTCTCATCCCTTTCGGGATCCATCACCACACATGCAGACACATGGTTGATTGACAGTGGTGCATCCAAACATATGTCTGGTTACAAGAGTGCCATCACTGATCTAAAGGAGAAAGAGTTCACATGCATGGTAGAGTTGGGGGACAACTCAATATATTAGATCCAAGGAGTTGAATCCACCTCATTCCAGCTAAGCACCAGTGATATTCTACATGTGGAGGAAATTATATATGTTCCAGGATTGAAGAAGAACCTCCTTTCGTTTTGGTTCTTGAAGACAAAGGCTTCTGAGTTATCTTCATGGATAACAAAGCACTTTTATGGCTGAAGAACAAAAGCCTAAAATCTGCTGTTGTCATTGAAGTTCGAGAGGGAGGACTCTACAAGGTAACCAAGAAGTAAATTCAAGTTATGATTCACCACACTATCAGTCCATGCAAGTTATGGAACTGAAGGCTTGGACATCTACACTACAAAGAGCTACCAGGACTTCAAAAGATGGTAAAAGGTATGCCCGGATTTGATTTTGAGCATGATAGTGTATATCGGGGTTGTGCACTTGGGAGGAATGTTAAGAAATTTTTTTCCAACAGTACTACTAGATCTAAAGGGATTTTAGATTTAATACATTCTGATGTATGTGGTCCCATGTCATCCCCCTCCCTGAGTGACTTCTTATATTATGTACTGTTCATAGATGATTTTTCTAAGAAGTCATGGATTTATTTCATGAAGGCTAAAAGTGAAACTATTAGAAAATTTAAAGAGTTTAAAGCCCTAGTTGAAAATTAGAAAGAAAATCACATCCGTGTATTAAGGTCTGATAATGGAGGTGAATTTGATTCACATGCATTTAATGAGTTATGTAGTGATGCAGGAATATGTAGATAGTTAACAGTACCATACAACCCTCAGCAAAATGGGGTTGCTGAAAGGAAGAATAGAACCATATGTGAGGCTGCAAAAGCAATGATGCATGATCAAGATATGTCTACCTCATTATGGGAAGAAGCCACTTGTAAAACTATGTACATCCATAATAGAATCCCGCATGCCATTCTAGATGAGAAGACACCAGAAGAAGTGTTTATTGGTGAGAAGCCAGACATCTCACACTTGAGGATCTTCAGGATCCCAGTATACATTCATGTACCGAAAGAAAAGAGAACAAAGATGGAGCCTTCTGGAAAGAAAGGAACCTTTGTGGGTTATAACAAAGCATCCAAAGCATACCGAATATATGTACATGGTGAGAGACACATTGAAGTTAGTCGAGATATTACCTTCCATGAGGAAGCTGCTTTCAAAAGATCAAAATAGATTCAATGTCATTCAGAGATGGAGGATCCTGAGTCTGAGTCTCCCCATTCAGAGTTCCAGAGGGAGAAACCAGAAGATGCCTCAGATTTTCTAGCTCCTGAAGAAACAATAGAACTAATTGAGAGGTCACCTGATGAACCCCCCCCTAAAAGAAGATCTACTTGGTGTCGAGATATCTTACAAAATGTAGAGAAACATGGAGCACCAACAGACTCATCTAGACAGCGCAAGCAACTTGACAAATATTTAGGGCATGTTGCATCGATGAGTCACATCAGTCATTCATAACCATCCTCATATGAAGAATTTGCAAAACAACAAGTTTGGAAATATGCAATGACAAAAGATTAAAACTCTATAATGAAGAATGATGTTTGGGAGGTTGTTCCCAAACCTGATGGGAAGTCCATTGTGACTTCCAAATGGATTTACAAGATAAAGCATGCTGCGGATGGTAGCATTGAGAAGTATAAAGCCAAATTCGTTGCCAGAGGTTTTTCTCAAAAAGAAGGCATTGATTATGATGAGACCTTTGCCCCTGTGGCAAGGTACACCACAATCCGAGCAATGATTGCACTTGCATCTATTCTAGGATGGAAACTTCACCACATGGATATGAAGACGAACTTCCTCAATGGTGAGGTTGAGGAAGAGGTTTATATTCGGAAACCCGAAGGATTTTTGGTGCATGGGAAAGAGTCCCATGTTTTCAAGCTAAAGAAATATCTATATGGGCTTAAGCAAGCCCCCAGGGCTTGGTACTCCAGAATTGATAGCTAACTTCAGAAACTAGGTTTCTGTAAGAGTGAAGTTGATCTGAATTCGTACTTCAAAATAGTGAATAACCAACCATTGATATTGGATCTGTATGTTAATGATTTGTTTCTCACTGGAGAGGAACATCTGATTGCTTGGTGCAAGAGGGAGCTCACCTCAGAGTTCAAGATGAAAGACTTAGGTCTAATGCACTACTTTCTTGGCCTTGAGACCTGGAAAAGAAAAGATTTAATTTTTCTATCTGAAGGGAAGTACACTGTGGATATATTACGTAGGTTTGGCATGATAGATTGCAAATCTATGACTACACCGATGGTTTCCAATTTGAGGGAACTTCACGAGTCAGGATCTGGATCAAATCTAGTCAAGATCCCACTTTATATAGACAACTTATAGGCTCACTAATGTACTTGATACATTCAAGGCCTAATATATGTTATGTCATGAGCATTTTGAGCCAATTTATTTCTGATCCAAGACACGAACACTGGACAGCTGCTAAGCATGTACTTAAGTACCTTCGAGGTATAATTTCATATGGAATTAGATATGCCTCTAGTGGAGGAGTCATGTTACTTGGTTATACAGAATCATACTAGGGAGGAAACATCGTGGACCATAAGAGTACATCCAACTACAGTTATATCCTAGGATCAACTATGATATCTTGGTCCAACAGGAAGCAATGCTCCGTAGCCCAGAGCACTACCGAGGCAGAATACATAACTGCTAGTGTTTCCTGCTGAGAAGCAGTGTGGATTAGAAATCTACTTGCAGGGTTGTTCAGTGGAAAGCTTGATCCTACAGTTATTAGGCGTGACAATTAGAGTTGCATCAAGCTTTCCGAAAGCCATTGTTTCATGACAAGACGAAGCACATTGAAATGAAGTATGAATTCATCCCAGACATGGTCCAGAAAGGTATAGTGAAACTTCAGTACATTGCCACTGATGAGCAAATTGCAGATGTGTCAACAAAGCCTCTATCAGTGACAAAGTTCAGGTACTTCTGAGATAAGCTTGGTATGGCAGAGAATGCTTCCCTCGATGAGAGGGAGTGTTAAATATACAACATCATGAGACATTCTCCAAACCAATCATGTGTAGCCAATATTGATCCTCCCGTATAGACGTAAGCACTTTGATTGCCTTCCGTGTAAAGGTTATTCCTCCCGTATAGAGGTAATTGATCAAAGTAATGATGTTTTAAAGTCTTGTTGGACAAGGCTCCGGACTTGTGTGTCAAGTCATGATTCTCATGTGAACCTTCCGTATAAAGGTATCCATGAGATGGATCTCCCATATAGAGGTGGACCTCCCGTATAGAGGTGGACCTTCCATATAAAGGTGATGATTTATCGTTAAAAGAATTTAATGTTGTGTGGTGTATTATTAACCATGATCACTAGTTGCTATGAAGTCTCCTTTAGAGATTGATCATCTCTAAAGTGAATTACTTTAGCATATGATCATTTGGTCCGGAATAATATAATATGATGACGACATCCAATAATTCTTCTTAGTATAATGTAATGTGATGGATAATTAAAGTTAGCACATATTGACCATGTAGTAAGAGATAAATAAATAAAAGATAAAGCATAGAGATCAAGCTAGTTTCCCATGCAGACACTTCAGCTAATTAAAGAGAACTCGAATTGTTAAAGCTTCAGTTAAGTATCAATGTATGCCTCAATCAATGCTTCAGTTAAAGCATCAATTAAATATATGCCTCAATTAACTAAAGAAGTCACAGTGGTCACTTAAAGTAAATCAATCAACATGATTTCAGTTAACTAAGTGTTAAATAAGAAGGACTAGTTAACTAAAGTGTTTTCACTTTAGTTAAACTAAACGACGACACTTCAGAAAGAATCAGTTAAAGAGAGTTAACTAAGTGACAACAAAGAATATCTAGTTAACTAAGTGTTATTGAATGATGAAACTTATGTTAAACTAAAATATGACATGTGAGTTGCGACACTTGCATGTCGACACTTAAGTTAGGCACCTAGTGGGAAAGATTTCAGCTAAGAGGCGAGTTCATCCTAAGTGACAACTCAATGAGATAAAGCACTGCATGAGAAGTGGGGTGCACTACTTCATGCAAGATTCATACATCTAGTTTGAGGGCGAGTTCATCCTGAAGTCAGGAGATAAAAATAGCAGAGAAGAATGTATAAATATGATATACAGGATTGATGAATTCAATGTGAAGTGAATTCTCTTCTCCTTTGAAGGCAAGGCGCTTCTCTTTGTGTGCGTGATATTTTTATTGAAGGCAAGGCACTTCTTTGATTGATCTCTCTTCTCTATTGCTTTTGTATATTCACCAAGAGTGTTTTGGTGGTCTCTTATCTTCTGAAAGCAATCTTCTATGTTGTAAAAGAAAGCATTATCTGCTATCCATTATATTATACTGAGAAGATTTGTTGGGGTTTTTGTTCTCATAGTTTTGAGGATTTTCCCCAGGGTATATCTTGTGTTATGGTTGTATGAATTTCATGTGATTGAATTGTCTCACTTCTTCAAGTTTCCACATTTAAAATAATTAAAAATCAAAGCTCAACCAAATATTAACATAACATACCCATTACCCTTAGTAATCATTTAGGGTATAGGGTAGAATTTTTTTATCCTTTGTCTAGTAACAGGATGAAGCAATACACATGTGAGAGAACTAAAACATTAGTCTTATCAATAATTAAAGTGCATTCACCAAGCTGTAACAAAATCTTACATAGAATTTAAAATTCATAGAAAATATAGCCAGATACTTAGCGACACATCTGCACATCAAGAACTTAATTTCATAATTAAATATTATCTAATAGTTCACATGCAATTTAAGTAAGGTGTTAAACCATGTCCCTTGTTGACCATGTTTCTCTACATAGCAAGGCATAATTATATACAATAACAATTAATTTGAACTATTGCAATATAAGGATTATAGCAGCAACATCAAGGACAGTTTCATTTTTATCGAGTACCCACATCAAGCATAGTGATATCCACAAATAGAAAATAATTATTATCATATTAGCATATCATCTATTACTTTATCATTTATATTCAAAGTCATAAAAACTAAGGGCCACAATCTGAGTTTATTATGAAACCAACAATTTTTTATCCTAATCTCCAATATTCTAAAGTATAATCAATTATGTAAAAGTTCATTCAAATCAAATAACATTGATTTACTTTTACACATCAAAATTGATGCCAAGAGAAGGTCTTGTTCAACCATTCTTGATTACTCAATGTATACATATGCGCCAACATTTAGTTTGTAAGTAATAAATAGTATTTTCCCCTAGAGGGGCAAAAGGAACGCCGAATGGAAAATTCCAACTCTTTCATAGAACTATTGGGTATAAAACAATATAATATTGACTTTAATTTTTTTATTATCAAAAGTCATCATCTACAGTCGATAAAGTTTTATGAAGGTATAAACATTTTGAGATAAGGACGGCAAAGGTGACGTCCCTCCTGAATAGGCACAAAATCAGCTTGATGGTGGTCCGATCTAACACTTATGACAGATATTGATGGAGTTTGATTCAAGGGGTTTTATTTACGGATATTTCGTCCAAGCTTGGAGTTTGATTTGAGGGATTTTTCTCTTAATATTCGACTTGAGACTTGATTAGAGGTAGCATTTTGGAGTAGTTTATTACATTTTCCCTGTAACGAAGCTGAGTGGGAGCTGATTTTCCATTTGTTGGAGAAGAGTGGTGCTCAAAACTTCATCTCTGCAAAGAAGACAGAGAGGGCATGGAAATACCCAGCCCCACAAGGAGATTCGGGGGAATAAAGCCTTGGGGAGGATTTCCCCAATCATTTTTGTCTCCAAGTTGTAAAATGTTCAACAAACACATGAAGAATTTATTTAATTTTTAGCTTTTGGTAGTCGCAGGTTTTTGATCTTTTCCTCCGACCCGTTTCGCAGCTTTCTGTTTTTTTTCACCGAAACTGGTCGCAAGATTATGTTTATCTTTCGTCGAACAATTTCGCGATCTTCGGCGTATTTTCGCTGGATTTTGTTCTTTCTTGCTGAGCAGGGTCGCATGTTTTAATTCACCCGATGCCGACCATTTTGCGTTTTTTATGATAATATCGCCGACCCGGTTCGCAGCTTTCCGTTTAGTTTTCGCCGAAACTGGTCGCAATATTATTTTTATCTTTCGTCGATCAATTTCACGATCTTCGGTGTATTTTCGCTGGATTTTGTTTTTTCTTGCCGAGCAGGGTCGTAGGTTTTTATTCACCCGTCGCCAACCGTTTCGCGTTTTTTATGATAATATCGCCGACCTTTCTCGCTAAGCATTCCACCATCTGGTCACCCCCCTTTTGAACATAGTCGCCCATCCCTTTCAACGCATTGAAGTCTTGTTGTACCAATTGGTCGTCGCGGCTCGTGCTTTTGGGCCGATCGTGTCGCAGTGGTTAGGGTAAAGTCAGCGAAGTGAAAAAATGATGCGGCTGACAACTGATGTAGTGGCACATGTGTCATGTCGGTGTGCTTCCCAAAACAAAATCCTAAATCATTGAATGCTCTAAATACCTTTGCATATGAAGTCCCATGTAGCTGATAACCAACTGATTTTTTATTCATCTGCGTTCTACTTGGCTAAGATTTTTGTTAATCATTGAGACAGACCCTGGTGAATATTGTGTTGTTTCTTTAGGCACTGAAAGTTTTTGTGTGAGAGAGAAAATCAAACGAGAAGATGAAGACACATTGGAGATTATCCTCTCAGTATTGACCGCTTAATTATAAGGTTTTATTGTAGCCAACATATTTTAGATCATTAAGAAATGCATAGTCCTTGGAGTTACTGTGCGTAGCCACCCAATTTTGTTCATAGTCAAAAGCTATGGTTTGTCTATTAACTAACTCTATCTAATAGCTGGATTTTTTTTTTTTTAAAGCAAGCGAGCCATTAGATTCAGACAGGTCAACCAAATTTCAGTGGAAAACCATTGGGTTAGGGACTTTGGGAAAATGGTCAAAAGCATGATGAAGGGAAACCTTGAAAATCTAAAACTGAAAATGAAAATGTGGTAAGGCCATAGATGGTCCATTCTAAATGCACGGGAAAGAAGTATGGAAACATTGGGATCTTTGAAGGCGTTGAGCACAAACGGATGTGTGAAGTTGAAGAGAATACGAGGGTTGATGCAGCTTACAAAGATTCAACATATACAAGTTAAAAGCTTCAACATCTATCAATCTATCACTATAAATATGATTGTAGTGTCATCCAAACCATTTGATTAAGTCTCCTCTGGTGTTGAGTCTGTTGGAGGATGCATGCACCACCTGTTACGATACGTGGTGCCTCCATGTGGACTGATCTGTCTTATACACTGAAGCGTGCTACTCACCTCCTTACTTATAATCTCCACATCAAATTATCTTCTGTGTAGAAACCTAGTTTTTATTTAATTGTTCCATAAATTGAACTGTATTGTGTTATTTTCTAGCGGTGTGAGCAGACATGGCAAGTCTAATGGACAAAGCTAAATAGCTCATAGTAGACAAAATCACCCAAACTCGCCCATAGAGAAAAATTCAGTGCAAACGAAAAATATTACCATGGAATCAGTCACTCTAGATAGCATTGTTGACATAACCAATCGTTAGAACAGTCATTGCCTACTGGGAATGGAATCCAAAGCGCAAACAAGAAAACAGGTGCTTTCTCAGTCAATTTCTTGGTTACTTTATTGATTTTTTCAGTCTACATGCTTAATGAATCACCAGTTCCAATATTGGATTAATGAAGTCTTCTGATATATTCCATTGATAATGAGTGTAATCTATCATAAGACTTGAATTTTAATACAAAATTAGAAAGCTCCATTCGTAATTTTCTAGCTTGGTGTGCTTTTTTTGACTATGGAAGTAATCATCTGACAAATATTTGCATGGATTGTTTTACATATTGTGTCCTCCCTTTTCTTTATATTTCGGTATACCAAGAGAAGCTGTTAAGTTTCGTCTAAATTCCAGTTTGTAGTTGCAGACATCTGGTGTTTACGCTTCTCCAATTTTCAGTTCTTTTTGTTTGTTGGGCTGCCAGTTCTCCCTCCAAAATGCTATTTTAATTTCTCATTTCTCCTTTCTCCCTCCAAAATGCTATTTTCATTTATGTTTGTGCTTTCTCATTGGGCCGCTAGTTCTCCCTCCAAAATGTTTTTTGTTTGTTCGTTTTGCTCTCCATCCGAACTGTAATTGTATTTTTGGTTAGTTTGCTGTGCTTGAATCTGAAAGGTTACCAGTCTCTTTAAGCTTTTGTCATCTTCGGTTTACACAAACACAATTTGTATGAGGAGGTGGACTCGGTGGTGACGACAAATGTTGATGGTATTTCCGAGTTAGAAGAGCTGGAAAGTATGGAGTCATTGACATCTTTGGAGGAGTTGTGTCCAGACGGGTGTGTGATCATTAATCATGATAATAGGATTTCAATTTCCATTTTAGTCCACATTGATCCATGTTAATGTTGACATTAGATGTATAAATGTTGCTCAAACTTATGTTCTATGCTAGCATGTTAGCGAGGAGTACAAGCTTGTTCTTGACACATTATACTTGACATTAGCATACATTGATTGTTATCTATCTAAAAATCATGTTAACAGGTAGAAATTGCAACTTTTGGGAATCTCTTGCATGTTAATTGCCTTGTGAGTTTTGACAATCATAGATAGTATGACTTGTTAATTTGGTTTTGTGCAGAGAGAACAAGATCAAAAGTTCACTTTAATGGCATCTAAGTCAAGTAAATGAGTTGTTAATAAAAAAAATCAATTTGGAAACTTCCTTACTCTAGCAATGTTTTATGTAGAAGATAACAATAAGGCAAGAATGATTTGCATGATTTGATTTTAATACCATGCCAAGAAGCTACCATATATGATACATAAAAACATTTTGAAAATATAAGCTTATTGGAAGAATAGAATATTGATGGCACAATGAAAATTCAAGGTTGGAATGCTCGCAGGGGTATAGCTCAATCGACAATTCGCTTGATATGAAGGAAATGCTGTAAATGGAGGTCACGAGTTCAAATCACCCCGACTTACCCATGCCCCATGCTTGCGGGCTATGTGGGTGCACCTAGGGGTATAGTGGTAGTGGACGGGATTGGATCCTTGGACCTCTTGTCACGTGAGTACCAACCCCTTCCCCGTTGTCGATTCCCCTAGTTAAAAAAAAACAAAGCTTGGAATATATTACTTTTACTTGTACATGAGGGATATATTGTTGTAGGTTGTAAGAGGAATTATGGGCAATATAGACTGCAACACCAAATGTAGATACAACTCGAGTTCCATAGCTAGTCCAATGAGAGTTAATGGTTCCATGGAGCTAGTAGTTGAAGTAGCACAGCTTGTTCTTCCTTGTTATTTCCTATATTCTCAAATTTTCATAAAATAAATTACTTATATTTTTCCTTATTCACACACACATACATATTCTTCTATAATAAATGTTCTATCCTCTTATAATAATGTCACATCACTTATACATGTCTTTTTTTACTTACTTATATTAATTATTATATGTTTTTATTACTTCTTTATCATTCCACATTAACTTTGTTTATTTCTTGGTAAATTCCTCATTACACATTTCTCGCATTATTTACTTTAATATTTAATAGTATTGTTTTGTTATTATTGTATTATATGCACATGGATTTACCCATTAACTATGTGATACTCATGCACACTCTTTTTTCAGGGGAATACTCATGCACACTTATATCTTTCACTTATACAAAACACACAATTATTTTATTGAAAATTAGGCATAAGCCACAACCGTCTAAATTTAGTTTTCAACATTTTAGTGAATTAGTTCATTATAGTTTTCCTTTAAATAATGAAAACTAGTTGTCAAATCAGGTTTATGTTTTTTTGTTTTTGTTTTCATGATCGACCGGTAATTTGAATCATTCCAGTATAGTGCCTGACAATCAAGGTCCTTGGAATTTGCTAAAAATTTTTACGAGTAAGTAGACATTGGCCTACTTCTCTTTTTTTTTATAATATCCTTTTCTAAGAAACTCAATTGTTTAATTCAATTTGAATTCGAGCTATGGTGTTCAGGGGCAATTACCCCTGACTTCAAAGACTGCTTCGATAGCTCTGCAAGCGTCATATTGCAGACTTAAACACCTATATTTCTTTTAAAATATTAAAAATCAAATTGCGTGTACGATATGGCATTGTGGACTTAGCAACCTATATCTATCATAGATTCATACCCAATTTATTATCACGTTCACAACTTTCATAATTTTGTTTAGTGAGTGGCACATTGATAGTGGTTTTAGTGGTTCCACATAATATTTTCTCAAGTATTACTGCTTACGTTTCTCCTCTTTTTTTTCTAAAAAAAAAAATTGTCGTTACACAATTCAAAGAAATAACATTAAATTTTTATATAAAAGGCAACTTAACTTCAAAAATATTTCTTTTTTTTTCTCCAATCCATTTCGGTCATTTTATCTTTCCTTCCTCAGCACAAAATTTCAGAATTAAACCAAAATTATATTTCCAATTAAATTATAATTAACAATCCATAAAACTTAAAACTATTAATTGCAGAATACAATACAAAGATTAAGATATCGGTGTGGAGTATTTTTTTTTCTATAAAGAGTTGGTTTCTTCATTTTAAAATTGTTGTCAAGAATTTGTTAATTGTTTTTCTGCCATTCCAAAACATAACTTATTAGGAGAATTCACAATTTAATAATTCTAACCTAATATACATAAAATGTAATGGAATTTTGTAGTTTAAGTTTAATCCTCATATATTACTGGGCGCATTTTAATTATATATAATAATTAGGTGCATTAGCCTTTGTGAACTAATTTTAAATTTTAAATTTATATATATATATATATATATATATTACTTGGTGATCGCTTAAGAACAATTGTTAAACATCAATAGCTCCAAAATACACATCTGCTACTGCGTTGCATGGTTCGTTACAATCTATGTGGCTTTTAAAGACTGACAAATACATAGTATCTTACCACGTATTCAACATGACACTTGCCCCATTCACTGAACCGAGGCCATTTTGTTTTATTACTTCTCAAAGTCATTTTTTTTCAAAAATATGAGTGGGACGCGGCCTTTGCATGAGGGTCACATTCCCTCACCTAACCTAATCTAGTTAAAATAACAAGAACAATATTAAATTAAATTAAGGGAGAAAAAAACTCCATGACTAATAATTTATCATTTATTCTTGCACCTTTTTTTATTTTTTTTTATTTTTTTTTATTTTATTTTATTTTTTATTTTATTTTATTTTATTTTATTTTAATTTTTTTTTTTTTTTTTTTTTTTTTTTTTTTTTTTTTTTTTTTTTTTTTTTTTTTTTTTTTTTTTTTTTTTTTTTTTTTTTTTTTTTTTTTTTTTTTTTTTTTTTTCTGCTGGCTATCCCGAACTTCAGCAGAGGAGGGACATCCTGGAAAAACTTCGGTAGAGATTGTGAACTACCAAATTTATTCACTGCGTGCCAGAACTTCAGAAACATGGCTTGGCTGGATGGTACGGCTGGAAGAACTGAGACGAATGGGAGGGATGGAAGAACCTGAAATGCTGCGCATTCACTTCATTCCTAAAAATATGATAGTTATCAACCCCAATGGGAAGAGAATATGCTTCGGACCCTAGAGACATGAGGATTCGCTTTAGATAAACATGCATCGTCTTTATTCTTTCTTGATCGCACAACGAAGGGTCAACAATATATCGGGTGGGGAACCGGTATATTGAAATCTAGCATTGCATACTGCAGTTCGTATTCAACTGTACCCTGGGAACCTCAACAACTTTACCGTCACAACGTCCATTACCATGACACAAGATTTACAACTGGGTTTCATTTCTGCTTCTATTTTCATTATAGCTGCCATGCAAATTTTTTATTTTATTTAGTTTTTCTCTGTTTGTGCATCTTTATTGATTGATGCTCCTTTTTCTTTTTATTACAGAATGTGCTGGGATTTACAGTGGCCAACAACAGTTGTAGCAAGAAATTGACAACACAATTCATTGTGTAGTGTATAAACAACAATTCATAATGTTTGGTTTTTCTTTCTAGTCCATTAGGTGTTTGATTGTGCTTAGCAATCTATTGAGATTTAGCAGTCTTTGTAGTCCGTGAATATGTCGGGATTATCTCTAGCTGTGGCTCCTTGCTTTCACAGCTGGATGGGAGAAGGCGAGAGGGATGTGAAAGGGCAAGGCTTAATGGGCAGTGTGATGGGTTCTCTGAGAGTAATCAAACTTCAGCTAGTTGCATTCATTTTGGTATTCTCGGCCAACGGTTTGGTGCCTCTAGTAGACCTGGTATCTCCGGTATTCGTCTCATTATATTTGCTTGCATTGTCTCGGTGGGCGTTCCCAAGCTACAGGAAGCTTGACAACGCAGTGAAGGTTTTCCATTGAAGCAGAATGTTTCAGCTTTATGTTATATTAGGCACAACGATGGGCCTGTTCCTGCCTCTGTCCTACGTTCTTGGAGGGTTTTCCATAGGAGACCAAGAGGCTGTGCGGTTTGCAACGCCTCATCTGTTCCTGCTTTCTTTTCAAATTCTGAGCGAGAATATCATCATGAGTGTTTCGAGTCAAGAAACAACATGAAACGGTAAGTAGTGTTTCGCCCACTGGTTGTAGACAGATATTGGGAAGCTTTTATTTGCGACGCGTTGAAGGCGATGGCAAATCACCACAAGAAAACCTGGAAGCCAGACTTTGGACAAAGTTTTGTGTATTCAAATTTTAGAGGAATTGTCGTGCGCTGACTCCGTGTTTTATGCTGAAATTCCAATGGTTCCAATGGCCTGTCGGAGCTTTCATTTAGTATAACTGATCTGGCAGGCCGAGAATTTATAGAATCACGTCGTGGTAATGAATCATTTTTAGACTATTTGCAGGTAACGTTGGTTCAGGAAATTTATGTTTCCGTTAATAAATTCTCTTGTCAATGGCTCCATCCTTGGCGGCCCGAGGAGGTAGCAGGCGGCAGCGGTAGGTGGGAGCTCGTGGCGGCATTTATTTAACAAATTGTTGGGTTTTGACAGGCAGCGTGGAATGGCAGTGGTGGAGTTGGTGGAGAAGGAAGCACTGGTAGGGAGAGGACGAGCAGGTGGAAGAAGATGAGGGCTGGCGACGGTGGACTGCTGGCCTGGAATGGAGGGCCGAGGAGGGGGGGAACAGGCGTGGATGGGAGGAATGGAATGGAGTGCGGAGGAGGGGGGGAACAGGAGGGCACAATGGAATAATGTGGAGGGGAGGCTACGATTGGGAGAAAGGCGTGAGGAGGGAGCAGAGGGAGAAGGGGGGATGAACGTGGGGGTGTGGGAGAGAAGTGCGGGGGGTGTTGTAGGAGGACGACGGGGAAAAGAAATGTTGTGGAGGTGGGGTGGAGTAAAGCTGCGGCTAGGGGGTGCGTGGAGTGAAGGGGTGTGGGTGTGGTAGTGCTAGCACGGTGCAGAGGGGAGGGATAGATGGAAGAATGGAGAGAAGCAATTCACGGGAGAGAACAGGGCAGGATCTTGTGCAGAGAGGAGGCAGAGGAGGTCAGCGACAGGAGGAGGAAGCAGGTGGCGGCAGGCGGCAGGAGGGAGGGAGCTCCCGGAGATGCATAAGCATCCACGTGGCAAGATTCCATTCGCTCTATGAGCGAGGAATCTAGCCGACGTGGAGCTCATGCTTCTCCGTGGTGAAACGCCTACGGCGTAACTAGCCGACGTGGAGCTCATACTTCTTCGTGGTGAAACGCCTACGACATAATTACATTATTGATTATAAACATACACATAATAAAATAGAGCCTCGATGACATAATCCTTCACATTCCCAACATGTTATTTCCTCTTAAATTCATCATCTGCAATTATATTATAGATGCTAACTATTTGTAAAAACCCTCATAAAGAATGAAAGGAGTATTTAATGCCTCCTTAGCATAGTTATTCTAGGTATCTATTCATTTATTTAATAAAATGTTATATGCCATCTTAAAGTATATCATTGTAGTAACATTATAGTTTGTTTGCATATGCATTCTTATGAACATGCACTACTCATTCTGCATTATAATCACATTATTTAATGACATACTCTTACATTCTTAACTTTGGAAACACATTTACCACATGAATAATAGTAAAAAATACTTGAATGGTATTAATACAACAATCAAAACCATTTATACATTTCCAATTAATTACGCATGATCAAATAATAGCAACATGGCATAATTAAATACTTAGCTTGAATATATCTTTCTGGTGATTGAATGCACAAGCGCACCGTTCCTACCCAACCATAGGTGTTTCCCAACAGTCGATCGTGTAGATTGTGTATTTAGTTTCTAGATATAATTGTGTGGAGATTTGAGAATCTGACAATTCGAGTGGACACTCCACCCATCTTCAAGGAATAAGAGAGCTCAAGAATAGGTAGAGAGATTGAGGATATTACATGACTTCCAACTAAAAAAGTACTCTTCCATATTCGTGTGCTTCAAGAATACAAATGGCCCTGAGTGTCAACATTGTGAAAGCATTGGTGCATCGCAGTTGAATGCATTGTTAAAACAAAATATAAATTACCAATTTAACAAACGCCTTTTTCTATGCAATATACTTAATCTAAAGCACTAGTGTTGAATGATGCGCTTTTATTCCAAGTGCACTGGTGCGTTATATGAAACAACCTCATATAAAACTATGAAAGCATTTTTTAGAAAAAAAAAACTTACAGGGGCAATAGAGTTTTGGATTCTATGCAATAAGTGGTCCCATTGCACCCAACGCCTTATATATAAAACCAAAAACCCACTAAATCTAAAATGCCTAAAAAGAAAATTCCTAAGCGTGAAATAAAAGAGGGAATTAAACCCTAATTTGAAATTTTGTAGCCACATAAAACGAAAGGAAGCAACAAGAAAGCAAGGGTTCCATCGTTGAAGGTAACTATGAAATCTTTTATTTTTTTAAAATTATTTTAAATCTTAATAGGAAAATAAATAAATCATGCATTGAGATTAATAGTAAGAATTTACATACTTGAAATTTCTACTATGCAAGTTTTTGTGTGATTCACCATAGCTTACAATTTCTGATCTTCAGAATAATTTGGTTGCTCCAAACCCCTCCCCAGTAAGCCTCTTTTGCAAAACTCTCCCCTTGAAATTCCAGCAAAACAATGAAATCATGATTTTTTTTTTAAAACAATTTATGAAATTAGTTTTTTGAAAAAGAATTTCCCACTCCTTTTTCAGTTCATGGGAAAAAAAATTCGCTATTTTTTTTATAATTTTTTTCGGACATCAATGCGCTCATATATATAGGCGCATCAATGCGATGTAACAAACAACACACTATTCACATATACCCTTGTTTAATTTTTTTTGGAAAATCCATGCACCGGTAAGATATGCATGCACTAGTGCGTTTATTTTTTATAACGCACCGTATTGGCATACTATGGAAAAATAGAAGATAAGAATTTTCATTCACCAGTGTGTATGAAAAAATATGATTGCACTGGTGCACTTATAGTTACTAAGTGAACCGATGTCAATAATATTGAAAAATTCATAGTTAAATATACGCTATCAAATATAGAGGATATTTTATTTTGCGCAAATTTTTGCAGATGTTTCAAGACGGTGCGAAAGTGTTTTAGACACACCGGTACGATATAGTTACTCAGGATACACCAATCCATTTGTATTATTAAGGTGCGTCGGAGTAATTAAAAGGCTCTATGAATGTAGGTTTGAACTTAAAATGATATATTCATCTCAAATGTTATTTTAGGATTCAACGGCATCAATTGCAATACTTCATAGTAGACATATACTGCTTAAACTCACCTTATTCTTAGAAAATGGTTTCGAAACTATATCGGAAGTTAGATTGTGATATGGTTCTCAAAAAATTATTTTAGTATTGTAGACACGTATTGATTGTTGATTTGGCTCAAACGCAAGGAGAAAATGTTAGAATATCAAATGTCCAATTCTTCAAATTCCAGCTCATTCCATATTGTTCAAAGTTCATCGAGTTCTCCCTTTCCATCTCCTGTAAGTTCATATTTTATTTATGCTTTGATTATCTAATTAAATTTATGTTATTTATCCATGTGAATATGAATTGCATTGTATTCAATTTTGCAGGATTCTGATTCAGGGTCGAGTTCAGATGCACAAAATATTCCACCAGTGCAAAAACGTCTCAAGCTCTTATCAAGAGCAAGATACCGCAAACACTCGGTCGATGAAAATGTACAGTCGCTTTACTCTACCAATTGTAGTATTCCATCTTCCGGCCACAATCTTGGGTCATCAATGGTAATTCGTCATGATATGGATCTCTTTTATGACACCCCAATAGTATGTGGTTGTTCAAAATGTCAAGGGTTGAAGGAGAACCATTGAAGTATCATAAAAGAGAACCATTGAACCATTGAATACCCAATGTTGATTGTCTAATACCTCCTACTATAGTAAAAAATCCAATAGGTGATATAGAAAAGACACGTAGGAACAGTTCCCAATGCTCATTTTAATTTGAAAATATGGAAGGCAAAACAACTATGTTTCATTCTAAATTGACCAACCCCTATGCTTCTATTCATTGAACTAAAAGTTCTAGTGATCCAAAGTATGATATCAATACCACCCAAAACATCTCTACTAGGAGACCCAAAATGTTGTATGAGTTGAGAGCAAAAATGTCCAGGTATACACCAAGTTCAATCCAATTGTTGGAGGGTAGTGATGACTTCTCTTTTCCAGTGCATTTGCAAAGTAAATACCAAACTTGTTACAACCACACTTTGTATGGTGCTTGGTCATCTTCTCTTCTTGTTCATGATGTTGGAATTGAATTCTCTTTTTGTGGTAATAATTTTATGATTTCCAAGTATAAAATAGATGTTACAAATCTTCGGTTGTTTATCCTTTCACATGTACTTGTTCCTCCCAAACAGTCAATAACACTTATGCCATTTTACAGTCCTATTTATTGTCAGTCCGATTACTTGAATATTGTAATCCAAAAATAGCATTTCCATGTATAGTATATGCATGAATGGTTGTGATTTTGGAAACTTTAGTAGGAAGAACCTGTTGTATATCGATGGTCATCCACGCACTCATGGGAACATTGCAGGGTTCATAAATAGTTCTATGTGCTCTTTATTTTATGCAAATTGTTCACTTAAGGAACACTCCAATGACCATGATTTCTTTATGAAAATGAAAGTGTCGAGATTTGTTGTTGTGCATGCAATACGTATTTTTTCTCCTATTGACGAGTTATTAATAGACTATAAATTTTGTATACCACCAACTGCTCAACAAAGACACCTTGCATTAGGACTACCTTTAGACGTCCCCTTGGGGCATAAGAAAAAAATCATTGATTAACTGTATTTTATTATTTTCAATGGGATTAATGTAAATGTATTGCTCAATTTGAATTTTTGATATAAATTGCTTGTGGTTGGACATTTACTATTGCAAAAACTTCCCATGCTTCTACAATAATTGTTTGGTATAATGTTTAAACAAACTAATTTCATAGTGCTTACTAATATCATCGATGTAATGTTCAATATTTTTGAAATCAAGATTATGATGATGAGTGACTTGTATACCATCTTTTGTTGCATCCCACTACCATGTTTGAAAAAGAGCACAACTCAGAGAGGAAGCATAATAAGCATGTTTGAATCAACCACCTATACAATTCCCATTACGACCAAATTCACCAATTATGAATGCTTACAATAAAAATAGTTCTTCACATGTTGGAAATGGAAACAATGAAATAGAGGTTGTTATGGATGACTTCTTATGAGATACAGGTGCCATGGATGCAATGTTGTTAGATGCATTCTAGGACGATGAGCTAGGGGATGATGCTCATATCGCTGATATCTTCTTCGAAAGCCTTAAAGATGGCCGATCAATGTCTACCATCCCTCTCTTTAAACATGGCCAGTCAATGTCTACCCAGCTGGGGACTACAATATTACTATACAACTTGAAAGCAAAGTATGGCATGTCAAATGTGTGTTTCTTCACACTTTTGAGGTAATTGACCATCACGTCCCTTATATTTTGAGGAATATTGTCACACAATCAAAATTGAAAATGGTCGATTTTATGAATGTTAAATGACATTGTACATTTGTATTGCCCACTAACTACATGTTATTCAAAGATAATGTACTTTTGAGTTATAATGTCTTGTCCGACAACTGGGAAGAGGCAAAGTAAATGTTGAAAATGTTGGGTGATGAGTACATATCATATCATGCGTGTCCGAATGATTGTATTCTATATAGGGGCGAATTTGTAGACAAAGAGATATGTACAAAATATGGGCATGACAGGTACCATAAATCAAGAAACAAGGGTATAACACATGGTCCTCCTCATAAGATATTGAGGCACATCTAAATACCAAGGGTTCAAAGGCTCTTTCGTTGCAAAGAATTAGCTATGTTGCATGTATGGCATGCCTCACACCGAAGTGAGTTTGGAGTTATGCAAATACTAACATTTTCAATAGCCATGAAGCATATAGAGGATAGATGGCCCGATAAATTCAAGGATAAAGTACGAAGCCTTTGATTAAGCATAGCCATGGATGACGTACACCCATATTCTATCCAAATCACTAACTATTTTGTTTGGTCTATATTAGTGATCAATAACAATAGCTCCCCATGGTTGTCCGTGAAGAATGAACATCTTATGCTGGCTCTTATGGTCCCTAGTAGAAGATAAATGAAGAATACAAATGTTTACCTACAACCATTGATCGATGAATTGAAGGAATTATGGGAAGGGATACAAGTATCTAATGTATCAAGACCCATCCCAATAGAGAGGATTTTTACATTGTATGGAATATGTGCGTACACCACACATGATTATCCATGATTAGGGGTTTTCTCTGGTAAACATGTTGATTGATTTGTTTATATTCGTAACACTACTTTTTGGAGTAGTTAATTAGGTGTGACTGTATTGATCTTCAACACTAATGCGATTTGTATACAATAATACCGCATGTCTTGTAACAAAAGGGTATCGTGGATGTACATGTTGTGGACCTTCTATGAAGGCTAGGTGTTCCATCCACCTACGAAAGACGGTGTACAACTGCTCTAGGGTATTCTCCACCCTCATAGAAGAGCAACATATGCTTTCAATGGTAAACCAAAGAGAACCCAAAGGCATAAAATAATGACACCAACTCACTGGCTTAAGGCGTATGATAGAGAGAAGGAAATTTCATAAATGTTCGATTCAAATGGGGAACCTATGTTCAATGATCCTAGATTCTTCGACACCTATGTTGAGAAAACGCCAATTGGGATGAAAAGGAAATTGGTATTTTATGAGATCCCATATTGGGAGCATCTTAAGATTGTCCACTAACTAGATCTCATGCATATAGTTAAAAATGTTTCATCTTCTTTGTGGAGGCACATACCATCAAACAAAGTGACACATTGGTTGTTAGGAGAGATCTTATTTCCTTAAATACCAAAAACAAGTATTAGCCAAGACAAGAAAATAGAGGAGAGGTTGGGCTCTCTTGGTCTTTTAAAGAAGGTGACGTCTCATGGGTTTTGAAGAAATATGATCTTTCTTTGGAAAATGATGCTATATTGGGTGTGAAAGTGGCTTCTTTATATGGGTGTACTCTACGATGTTTCTTCATTGTACATGAACATTTGTCGGAGTTGAAATCACATGACCGTCTAAACCTTCTATGGGTATGTATGTAAAAAAAAATTGTTTTTATCTTTTACCCCACAAGTTAAAACACAATTAAATTTTTATGTGTTTACTTTGTAGTGTCATTATCCTTTGCTCATGCGTGGGTGTGTGAACCATGAATTCCTTAAGAACCTATGGCATGCCATAGCTAAATTATTTGCATTTGTATGGTGGATCACATCAAAGGAGATTCATATGACTAGCATTCTGTGGTGACGTCAAGATATAGTTGAGATTGTTTGTCTGTTCAAGAAGGAACCGTCGATGAGTTTCATGGACTTGCAGGTTCATTTTCTAATTCACCTAGTTTATTAGGTTGAATTAGTCGGGGTGGTCTCATGTTGTTCGATGTTCTTCTTGGAGAGGTACATGAAAAAATTGAAGGGATTTGTTCGACAAAGGGAAAAACCCGAGGGGTTTATGGCATAAAGGTACATAGTATATGAGTCATTCTAATTATGCTAGTGAGTACATCAAGCAAATAGACCACACACTAGGTGCAGTGATTTGGGATGAACAAAGGGATGAGGACAATAGGGAAGGGGAGCTACTCTAAATTAATGGAAAAATGTGCATGATAAAGAGTAAGTCACTTATATTTTTTCACATTTTTATAGAGTAACTATTCACACTGAACTTCATAATCTATATTTGATCTCATAGGTACTACATGTCGATTTGATTTCATGAATACAACAACAGATTCAAAAATTGATGCCATCAATAAATTCAATATTTACAACATGGAGGCAATACAACCATGGGTCCTATTGTATGAAGAGAATAGGAGGAAATGTGACATTGACAATAAATAATATAGATAGTTGAACGGTATAAGCATGCCTTATCCTGATCATTTAAAAGAAAATATGCCAATAATATGTCCCAACATTTGGGTTGTTGACCAAGTCAACAATAAATACAGTGCATCTGGTCATTACCCGCCTACTGAAGAGGATGCACTAAACATAGGGATCAGGTGCAACAACTCGGTAATAATATCTTTGTGTACATTTTTAACTTTATAATGCACCTTTGAATTATAACATCCATATTTTATATAATAATGGTCGAGTTATTAGACATATGACACTCTGATTTGTTCACTTTTTTACATGTGCATTTGTTCCCATCTATGTGGGTATATGGACATCAGTTTTGCAACGAGGATGCTGATGATGGACGTGCCACACAAGACTATGGAGTGGAATTCGAGTTCAACCAATCTAGTCGATCTATACATCATGATCAAAACCTAATAGGGGGAAGTTAGTTTACGTTGGAAAGATATGAGAGATCATTTGAGTGGACTTCTCATCTTTCCAATGTGTTATTTTTAGGTGCAAGTGGTGGGACACCTTCGACCGAAATAATGTAAAGGAATATTTGATAGTGGGTTGATATGTATCAACTCTAGAAATATGTGGAATGAAACTAAGGAGCCTTATGTTTTATCAAAGCACTAACCAAGTGTTTTTTCACCCAGATGTGTTGGATAGGTATTAGTGGTTTGTATTGAGACACGACCCTAGATCAAAACATATTTTTGAGAACAACAGTGCTATCATGCCAAGCGAGGAAGATAATTAGGTGATGGCAATGAAAAGTGATACGCACATGTTTTATTTCATCATTTACAATGTTGATGTATCATTTTATTATTGTTACCTTTAGTTCTCTCATTATATTGTTTTTTTTCATCTTATGAAGGTGGAAATGGAAAGTTAATTACCGAATGTTTTTGAACAATTTTAGTTGGTTAACAATCAATTTGATGCGTAATGTGTTTGTCTATCAAATAATTTGTGATTGTATGGAAGGATTGATTGAAAAATAATTTTATTTTAGTTGAGTGTATTTATACCTCGTTGCATATTTAGTATACAATTTTAGAATTATTGTGGCATCATATGTGTGTCGATATTGAAAAAATATAGGTCAGTGTGTATCCTATGTGTGTCGTGTCATGTTCCCAAATTTTGCTATGGTCCAAGACATAATTTTGGCCTAAGTCACCTAGGATTAAAATTATTAAATTGGTGGCTAGGGGTGGAAATTTACCTAAGTAAGATGCCCAAGCGAGTAATTGAAGAATAATTGGACTAAGGTGGGTCACATGAAGTATTAAATTCCCAGTTTGAGTTTCCTAAGATAATTATTAATAATTTGGGAATATTTGGACAATAATTGTTACACAAGTTAATTTTATTAATATTAACCTAAAATATAAAAATAATATTTATTTATGATTAATTAGGTCATGAGGGCGCACAAGAGGATAAGGTGGACCTCACTTAATTGAGAAAAAGATAGAAACAAGAAGAAAGCAACCTAAAAGCAAGGTGACAACAAAAAAGAAGGAAACTGGCAAAAGCAGTGAAAAGCAGGCAAGTGCATAAAGTAGGAAAGTGCACAAAGCAGGAAAGTGCATAAAAGAAGCCAGTCTTGAAAAGCAGGAAACATCCAGAAAGCAAGGAGGCGTAGTTTCTAAAAGCAAGAGAAATTCATAAAGCAAGGAAAGTTGAAAAATCAAGAAAGTTATCAAAAGTGAAAAAGAAAGAAGATTCTTGATTTGTGCAACTCATGAAGGAATAGAAACATCCATAAAAGCTACAAGGTCCAAGTTTAGCAATTGAGGATGCATCCATGAGGTTAAGTGGGTCCAAACCCAATCCAACTAATCAAGGAAACATCCATGCCTCCTCCAATTCAAATTTATAAGAGGATAAGCTCAATCACGAGGAGAAAAGTCTATAAAAGAAGGATGATAACTCCATTTCACATCTTTTGGCTAGTTTGTATTTTGTCTAGAGAGCTTTGCTTCTTAGGCTGAGTGTTGTTCCTTACCCAAGCTTGGGTGATGTGCCCCAAGGTTAAAATTGATCCAGTATTATGTTCTATTGCAGCAATGGAAGTCCGATGTGCAGGTCCTGAAGTCCATTCAAGCTGATTCGAGAGTCGGAAGAAGAAATATCAAGCATCTAGTTTGAATTCTCTGGTATTCCCATTCTCTTCTCCCCCCCTTATATCCTATGAAGATGCTCAGAATTTGATGTATTCAAGAAGCATATTGGATCCCATTCGAGGTTTATGTAATAATGTGAATATGTTTGATCAATTCTGAGATAAAAAAAAATCCAGAAGTCTGAAATTACTTCAAGTTTTCTGTACCTACTCTAGAATTGCATAAATTTTAACTAGTTTTCAGTAATTCATCTAAGAACCCACTTCCAATAAATAAAATTTGATTCTATCAGTTCCTGAATATTTTTAAGACACTAATTAACATATTCCATGCCTAATTTTCAGATTCGTGCCCCTCTCATAGTGTTTGGAACTCCCAGAACTCAAGCTAGTTGAGCAACCCGATTACTAGTTTTGCTTGTTTGATCTCCAAAATCTGCCAAACCTTCCCAAAACTCTGATATATTTTAAACAAAAGTAGGTTATGAGGTTAATGACTGATATCCACTCTCTAGTTACTGACAAGTGTAAGAATATGGTCTAGTATGCATATGCCGGTGTGCCCAGAAAGCCTTGGAGTAGACCTCAGCAGCAGCGGTTGTCGAAACATAAATGGCACCGGTACATTGTGCATAGGACTATGAAGATAGCCTTGATTTTGTTGTCATTTATTTTTCACACTCACTTTCATATTTTTCAGATCCGACAAAGTCCAACCAACAAGCTCTTCCGGGGTTTATCTGTGTCCAAGACTAGTTTCTTCTTGTCTAGTTTTGTGAACTAGTTTCTTTTTGTGTAGTTTTGTGAAATAGTTTCTGTCATACAATTTTATGATTTTAAAGTTGAATTTGAGTTGATATCCTTTGAGATCAGATGAGGGATATTACAGTGGTATCAGAGCACTTTCCTCTAATCCTATGGAAAGTAAGCTCTCAAGTTGAAGAATTTGCAGCCATGAGACTAGCACGATCCAGTGATAATTTTGAATGGGATGATGAGGAAGTCTTCTATGTAGATGAAGGCTCAACAAGAAATGAGGATGATGATTCATTGTGTGACATTGTGTGCACATAGAACATAAGCCCTAATCCGTCAGATTTTAGTGTTGTATATGGTAGAGTGTGTTATGGGGGGGAAATTCTAGGAGTTAATCCCTCGGAGTACATAATAGAATACCAAACATCGAGGAAGGAGATCCATGAGGTCTTGCATTTTTTATACTTCTGTAGTTTCAAAGTTGAAAGGTTGTTTTCAAATGAGGATCCTTGTGGAAGTACATATCAAAGAAGAGTAAGTCATATTGTCAACAGTGTGTGAAAATAAGTGGAGCATATGTTACAATAGAGTGAAGCATCACCATGCTCTACACCCAATGAGCTAGTGACTAAGGGAGCAGCTAGAGATTCTCTTGAATCAGAAAGAGGGAGGCCCTATGTCAAAAGGAAGGCATCAAATGTTCATGATGGACCTAGCATTGTGGAATATTCCAAAGAGAAAGAAGAAGGATGTGTAGCACAAGACCAAGCAAAAAGTGCTGAAGTTGTTAACAATGTGGAAAGAGATTCCACTTTGAAATCTTCAAGCTTCTTTGTTGGTTATTTCAATATCACCGCAGAGGAGATTAGTTCTATTGATGGTGGTGAGACATATTTTGGATCAGATCCAAAAGAAGGACATAAATCAGACTCACAGACACCACTTGAGCTTCATAATGAAGCAGAAGATAAGCACACATCAGTTGGATGTGAACCAGAAGATTTGGTGGCAAGACAAGCCACCATAGCTCCACCATATGAAGAGAGAGATATGATGTAAATTTATGGTCACCATTCATATTTTTCTATTCCGTTGTGTCATAATGAATTTGTAAACACATCAGAGGAGAGGCTTGGCATGGTTGAGTATTTGGGTGTTGAGGCTCAGATCTCTGGTGTTAAGGGTGAATACAGTGACAATGTTGAATCATTGGAAGGGAGTTTGCATGGTGCACACATGATGGAGGAGATCACATATGGCAGCACACACTATGTTTTCAATGAGCATTGAGTGACTTGGAGATCTTATTCCTAGTCACCAAAGAGAGGAATCATGAGCCACCTAGTTCTCTAAGTGGTGAACCAAAAGAAGACATAGCTGAAATCCTTACTAATGAGGGTTGTTCAACAAAAGAGCGGGGTGTTCATCCCCTGGATCCTACCTCGAGTACTGTAGAGGAGCAATGTAGAAAGACAAGTGACACTCTAGACATGGTTGAAAGAGCATCTACATATGCATGCTTAAGTCTCTACATGGGTGACATAGAGATAAGTTTTTAAGAAATAGTTGAAAGCACAAATTCCCTCGAGCATGAAGATGAAGAGCTTGTAGCAACAAAAGTTCTTCTAGGATCAACTTTTCAGTCACCACTTGAACTACATGGCAAAGTTGATCTCATTGAAAAAGAGGAGGTTCATCCTCAAGACCCACACTTCCTTGAAAGGTCATTGAAGATGAGAGAAAATGAGATTAGGAAGGTCCTGAGCACTTTGCATGGCACTAATGTATTGGTGTCGCATTGTTGTTGGAGAATGGAGGAGAAGTATTCCATTGAAGAATTGGAAAATATTCGAGAAGCAATGACAAATATAAGAGGTGCATTTTTGCAACTACTTTCCGATAGAGATCATCTTCTTGAGCATGTGAAGATGCATCATAGTGCCTCATTAGAATATGAAGAGGAGATTGACAAGCTCACTTATGAGTTGGAGTCTACATATGATTCTTTGAGGAGCACTCAAGGGGACCTTCAACAATAAGGAATGCAAAATGATCAACTTCGAAAGGTGTTGAGCTCATCACACCCTCCATCCTGCACGAAAGATAGTCATTTTCACACGGCAGGTGACACGGTGGATTTGATGGAGGAGCCTCATGTGAGAGTTGAACATGAGGTAAATTCAGTTTTTCAAGTGCTTAAGGAGAACAGAGATGTAGAATATTTTTGCCAAGCGGTTGTTGGTATGAAGAAGGTCATGGAAGAGGAATCAACTATGGGAGTTATAGCCGACGACATGTCACTTGGATCAGTTAGCATGTGTGCTTGTTTATCCAAGGATTGTATAGATAAATACACAGTTATAGAGATGAAGATCCAAGGGTACAGTAATCTTGCACACCTTGGTAGGATATTATTTTACACTTCATTCACGGGGATATTTTGTGAGCAAGAAGAGCAATAAAAAATGCATGTCCTTGAGAAGAGAACGGTCATAGGGGAAGTTGTTTGAGAGATAGATGTGCATCAAGAGGACCATAGACTGCCCCTATGGGAGGTATATCCTACTCTAGAGGAGATGGCTAATCATAGTCCATATGGATCAACAAACAATATTCCTTATTCATCCATTGATTGGGTGGATAGAGCAATCATTGAACTGAAGACTCTGGGAGGTAAAGGTTTCTTTTGTTTCTGCATTGAATTTTTTTATTTATATAACTGAAATTTCTCTGACATGTGAGTAGTAGCAAAGACATGTTTTTCAGCCATTAGATACCTTCAATACACATGCACATAGCTCTCATGTGTGCAAGTACATAGTGAGAGTTTTCAGAATCATTGGAAGTGAAGTGATTTCAACTTAGTTATGGGATCCTAGCATCCTTCAGAATGTCACACTGTTTCATATGATCGATATGATTGGAAGAATGCTACATAATCCATGGGATCCTGGCATTCCTTGGATTGATAGTTTATTCCTGATGGCATTTGAGTTTAGGAGAAAGCACCATAGTCAGTGGGATCCATGAGGGCGAGCCACCCTACATTTCTTGAAGTCCATCTTTGTTGAGTAGTGGTCTAGTTCCCTGCATGGGAAACTGTATGATAGATGTAACTCTTTGGAAAGACATGAGCAGCTTATGATCAGATTTGAGCAACAACATCATGATGTACCTTCTCAGAGTTAATTGAGGAGTTTAGAGATACAATGAATTGCAGGAGCATTCTTTGAGCAGAGTGTTGGAATATTCACACCATCATTTTTATATTTTGCATCCATGCATGCAAATCTGCATGCTTTGCATGCCACTGCATGCATCCAGTCATCATCATGGTGGTATCCCAGCACCTAGAGCTTGCTTTTAGCTCTCCAGAGCCTGTCGACAGCCCCCAATTGGCCTCCTACCTACCTAATGCACCCTCCTTGACTTCTATGCATGGAAAGTGCGCCTTTCCCACCTACCACAACCAGTTTGGGCGCCTTTGCTCACCTACCACTAGTTATCACTCAGTTAGGGCGCCTTATCTCACCTATCGGGAGTTATCATTCAGTTAGTGCATTGATTGAGTAGTTCTTCCACTGATTGCTCATGCTGACTGCTTATAGCTTCTAGTTAGCTATTTCTAGAGTTCCACTTGACTATTTGAAAACCTCATGCGTCCCCCTTGGAGTCTCCATTCCCTGATTTATGCCTAGATGGTTTTGTTAGACTCAGTTAGACACACTTGACTGACTATTACCATTTATGACTGATACTATTGACTGGATGATGTCTCCATTGTTATCCAAGCTAGACTTTGAGTTAGACAGCATGCACCCACCTTGGAGTCTCCATTCCCTGATTTATGGCAAGATGGTTCTGTTAGACTCAGTTGGTCACACTTGAATGAATCTTAGCAGTTGTGACTGATACTACCGACTGGATGATGTCTCCATAGTTATTCATGCTATACTTTGAGCTCATATTCGAATGCCTTACTTGGATAATTCCAATCCTATATGATGCCTCATCATTGATTATTGTACTACACACTTTACATTCATTATTCATTGTATGATATTGACATTGTCCATTATTCTGTGTTTATGAGTGATTATTGAATGCATGCTTCTCTTCTTCTTTTGCAAATAATCTTGAGAGTTGATTGTGAGATTGTTACAGTTGCTATATCCCTATAGATTATCACATGGTATCAAAGAAGTCAATAGCTATTCGAATTGCAACCATTGCAGCAACAACAATTGCAACATTTCTTTGAGCAACTATCTTTCACTTGTGCACCAGAAGCCTCTGAGTTTCCACAGTAAATCCTGGTGCTATTACTTGAATTCATTGGAGAAATCCAGTGAGATCTATCCAGGTGTGAAGGGCTTAGTCTATGTGCCAAGTTTCCTTAAGGTAGTGTTCAGTCGAAGTGTAGCATTCTCCATCAGCAAAAATTCTCTTGTTTTGTAGGTTTATTCACCTGTTCGGAATATTCTTCAACTATTCGACTTTCTCTGTTCAGATGGATCTAAAGCTCACATCTTCCAACTATGTTGAGTGGAAAGCCAAGATGGCTCTCTTCATGAGATCTAAGAGCTTCACCCGAATACTCAACGGAACGATGGTAGAACCTCTCAGTGCAGTTGAAAAGTCCAAGTACTTGGATAGGCTTGATGAAGAAGTTGGTCTCCTCCTTCTCTCAATTTTTGAATATCTTCACTTCCATGTCATCGATCTTACATCTCCTAAAGAGGTTTGGGACAAGCTCGAATCCCTTTTTGGACAGAAAGATGATATGAAAGGACACAAATTGGAGAATGAGCTCATATGTTTGAGTCCTGACAGTTTCGAATCTATCAATGCCTTCCTCACCAAGTTCAAAAGCTTGATATCATAGTTGAAAAGATATGAGATAGTGAAAGAAGACAAGCAACTTATACTTGCCATTCTCTCAAAGTTGGGGCTAAACTTCTCAAGTTTTGTCTCTACTTTCTAGTAAGCTAAGTTGTCCATTCCAAAATGGAAATTTCCCTCACTTGATGACTTCATCCAATCTCTTACTCAAGAGGAAGAGAAGTTGATCTCTATGGGAATGATCAAACCCAAATTGGATTCAGCTCTTACAGCTGTTGAGAGAGCGAATGGTAAAGGCAAGCAACAGATTTCTGACAAGAGATCGAATAATACAAGGTCCATAGATAGTCCATACCAGTCAGATGGGGCTTCGAACTCAAGGAAGACCAAGCATTCTTAGAAGAAAAGACCCAAGCGCACCTATTGTATTAAAGGTTTCCATCCTGAGAGTGCTTGTATGAGGAAAGCTATAGATTTGATGGCTCAGTTACTTGAGAAGAACAATCTTCCTATGCCTGCATGTACAAAGAAGAAAGATCCTGATACTGAACCTTCTAGATCTGAAGGAAAAGAAATATGGCATGCCCTCATGGCTAATGCATCAACAGATTCTTCTTTCATCATAGATTGAGGATCATCGAGACACATGTCTTCCTCCAAAGATCTCTTCTCAAATTTTGAAAGCTCGGTTGGCCCTTCCATCAGATTGGGCAATGATTCAGAAGTCTCCTCTCTAGGGATTGGAGGAATCAATCTTGAATCTGGTTACTTTTCTGATGTACTTTATGTTCCTTCTTTTGCAACAAATTTACTTTCAGTGTACCAAATGACCCATATTGGAGAGCCCAAAAGAGTGATCTTTTCTCCAAATGAAGTCGAAGTACAAATCATGGTTTCAGGGGAAATCATTTCAAAAGGTGTTGCAAATCATGAGACAAAACTCTATGAGTTTTCCCACTTCTTACCTCTCTCAAAAGAGTCTTCTCTTCGCTCTCATACTCATGAAGAGAGTAGACTATCTCATCTCAACTACAAGCTAGCTCAAGATATGGTTGAAAGTCTTCCAAATAGCAAGATTGCTCATGGCACCTGCAAAGATTGTTTGAAAGACAAGGATCGATATAAGAAGACTGAGAAAAAGAGGAATCTTGAAGAAGTGTGAATGCTAGATCCAGATCCATAAGAAACTGAAGGTCTAGCACCTATTGGTTCAACTCCTATGGTCAAAAGGGCCATCACTACTACATCCACTAGTGATCTTGTTGAAGATCCATCATCAGATTCTAGTTATTTTGATAAAAATCTTACCTATGATGGCTCAAGGGAGATATCAGAGATCTACATGTAGCTTCAAAAGCAATTTCATGATGTGCCCACTTCATCACATTCATAGTTTAGAAGTGATGATGAGCCAGGTTCACTTGCTTCATCACATGAGCTTTCAGATTCAGAGTTTGAGAGTGATGATGAGTTTCAAGAGAGTGAATCACCATCACATGATAGTTCAGATTTGGAGTATGAGACATCAACTTCACATATTTCTTCACATGAGATTTCAGATTCAGAGTTTGTATGTGATGATGAGCCATTTCTACTTGCTTCTCCTCATGAGATTTCAAATTTAGAGTTTGGATGTGATGATGAGCTAGTTGTAGATACATATTCACATGATTCAGAATATGAAGATGGAGATGATGATGGAATGCTAGATCCAGATCCACAAGAACCTGAAGGCCTAGAAACTAATGATGAAGATGAGCGAATGGGAGATCCAGATCCACAAGAACCTGGAGATCTCTCACCTGATATTCTGCCACTTTCTCGATGGGCAGCCACTACACTCCAATCTATCAGTGGTTTGGTTGATGATATACATGATCATAGAAGAACCAGATCAGATTTTTAGAATGGAAGGTTTCATCCTTCTCACATTATTGATCCATTTTAGATCGATCAACCCTTCTTTTGAAAAGAAGGATACTTACCTCCTTCAGGGGTGAGAGATGATATGCTATTTTAGCATCCTTCAGTCTATTTTGAGGGAGGGATTTATTCCCACTGGGTTTTCCCTCTTTCCTCACTTAGTTTATTTAGATTGATTGTACGGGGTTACATTTGGTCTTAGTCACCAGGGCCCTATTTTTCTTTTTTCAGTTATTTTCTCATAGTATAGCTTGCGGGGGGGTGTTGGAATATTCACACCATCATTTTTATATTTTGCATGCCTGCATGCAAATCTGCATGCTTTGTGTGCCACTGCATGCATCCAATCAACATCATGGTGGACTCCCAACACCTAGAGTTTGGTTCTAGCTTTCCAGAGCCTGTCTACAGCTCCCAATTGGCCTCCTACCTACCTAATGCGCCCTCCTTGACTTCTCTGCATGGAAAGTGCGCCTTTCCCACCTACCACAACCTGTTTGGGTGCCTTTGCTCACCTACCACCAGTTATCACTCAGTTAGGGTGCCTTATCTCACCTACCGGGAGTTATCATTCAGTTAGTACATTGATTGAGTAGTTCTTCCACTGATTGCTCATGTTGACTGCTTGTAGCTTCTAGTTAGCTAGTTATGGAGTTCCACTTGACTATTTGACAGCCTCATGCACCCCCCTTGGAGTCTCCATTCCCTGATTTATGCCTAGATGGTTTTGTTAGACTCAGTTAGACACACTTGACTGACTATTACCATTTATGACTGATACTATTGACTGGATGATGTATCCATTGTTATCCAAGCTAGACTTTGAGTTAGACAGCATCATGCACCCACCTTGGAGTCTCCATTCCTTGATTTAAGGCTAGATGGTTATGTTAGACTCAATTGGTCACACTTGAATGACTCTTAGCAGTTGTGACTGATACTACCAACTGGATGATGTCTCCATAGTTATTCATGCTAGACTTTGAGCTCAGATTCGAATGCCCTACTTGGCTAATTCAAATCCCATATGATGCCTCATCATTGATTATTGTACTACACACTTTACATTCATTATTCACTGTATGATATTGACATTGTCCATTATTCCGTGTTTATGAGTGATTATTGAATGCATGCTTCTCTTCTTCTTTTGCAAATAATCTTGAGAGTTGATTGTGAGATTGTTATAGTTGCTAGATCCCTGCAGATTATGACACAGAGCATATGTTTCATTTCCATTAAATTTATTAGACCCATGATTTTGATGATTTTAGTTGTGGTGCACAGAGTTGGTGGCTTCTATGGTCATCAATACGATGAGAGGCATAAAATTCATAAGCATGCTTGCGATGGAGATGCATTGTTAGTCCTTGAACTAAATTGCTTGAGGACAAGCAATCTTAGCAGGGGAGGATTTTTCATGTTCCCAAATTTTGCTATGGTCCAAGACATAATTTTGGCCTAAGTCACCTACGATTAAAATTATTAAATTGGTGGCTAAGGGTGGAAATTTACCTAATTAAGATACCCAAGAGAGTAATTGAAGAATAATTGGACTAATGTGGGCCACATGAAGTATAAAATTCCCAATTTGAGTTTCCTAAGATAATTATTAATAATTTGGGAATAATTGGCCAATAATTTTTACACAAGTTAATTTTATTAATATTGGCCTAAAATATAAAAATAATATTTATTTATGATTAATTAGGCTCATGAGGGCGCACAAGAGGACAAGGTGGACTTCACTTACTTGAGAAAAAGATAGAAACAATAAGAAAGAAACCTAAAATCAAGGTGACAGCAAAAAAAAAAGAAACTGGCAAAAGTAGTGAAAAGCATGCAAGTGAATAAAGCAGGAAAGTGCACAAAGCAAGAAAGTGCATAAAAACATCTAGTCTTGAAAAGCAGGAAACATCCAAAAAGCAAAGAGGCGTAGTTTATAAAATCAAGAGAAAGTCATAAAGCAAGGAAATTTGGAAAATCAGGAAAGTTATCAAAAGCAAAAAAGAAAGAAGATTCTTGATTTGTGCAACTCATGAAGGAATAGAAACATCCAGAAAAGCTACAGGGTCTAAGTTTAGCAATTGAGGACGCATCCATGAGGCTAAGTGGGTCCAAACCCAATCCAACTAATCAAGGAAACATCCATGCCTCCTCCAATTCAAATTTCTAAGAGGATAAGCTCAAGCATGAGGAGAGAAGTCTATCAAAGAAGGAGGATAAATCCATTTCACATCTTTTGGCTGGTTTGTATTTTGTCTAGATATATTTTCTTCTCAGGTTGAGTGTTGTGCCTCAGCCAAGCTTGGGTGATGTGCCCCAAGGTTAACATTGATCCAATATTATGTTCTATTGCAGCCATGGAAGTTTGATGTGCAGGTCTTGAAGTCCATTTAATCTGATTCGAGAGTCAGAAGAATAAATATCACTGCATCCAGTTCGAATTCTCTACTATTCCCATTCTCTTCTACCCCCCTTCTATCCTATGAAGATGCTCAGAATTTGATGTATTCGAGAATCCTCTTGGCTCCCATTCGAGGTTTATGTAATGATGTGAATATTTTTTTTCACATGTGGTTCACAAACCCTAGTGGGGCTGCTACATCCACGGTAAGAAATCACAGGGGGACCATTGGAAGGGGCCGCACCCTATTTGCTCTGTTTACGGAGCTAATCCGATGGGGACATCAAGTGAGGCCCTTATATAGCAATGCATAGCCATCTAGGGATTTGACCCCGAGACCTTCTGCTCACAACTTACAACACTCAACCACTTGAGCTAGCCCACCGAGCTATGTAATGATGTCAATATTTTTTTATAAATAATGAGATTAAAAATTGCATAATTCTGAAATTACTTCAAGTTTTATGTACCTACTTTAGAATTGCATAAATTTTAACTAGTTTTCAGTAATTCATCTGAGAACCCACTTCCACTAAATAAAATTCAATTCTATTAGTTCCTGAAGATTTTCAAGACACTAATTAACATATTCCATTCCTAAGTTTTCATATTTGTGCCCCTCTCATAGTGTTTGGAACTCCCAAAAATCAAGCTAGTTGAGCCACCTCGATTACTAGTTTTGCTTGTTTGATCTCCAAACTCTGCCAAAAATTCCCAAAACTCTGATATATTTTACACAGAAGTAGGTTAGGAGGTTAATGAATTATATCCACTCTATGGTTACTGTCAAGTGTAAGCGGATGGTCTAGTATGCATATGGTGGTGTTCCCAGGAAGCCTTGGAGTAGACCTCAACGGTAGTTGTTGTCAAAACATAAATGGCCCTAGTAAATTGTGCATAGGACTATGAATATATCCTTGATTCTGTTGTCCTTTCTGCTGCACACTCATTTTCATATTTTCCAGATCCTACAAAGTCTAACCATCAAGCACTTCCTAGGTTTATATGTGTCCAAGACTAGTTTCTTCTTGTCTAGTTTTGTGAACTAGTTTATGTCATACAATTTTCTGATTTTAAGGTAGAATTTGAGTTTATATCCTTTGAGATTAGATTAGGGATATTACATTGGTATCATATCACTTTGTTATACTCCCGTGGAAATTAATCTCTCAAGTTGTAGCTATGAGACTAGCACAAGCCAGTGATAATTTTGAATGGGATGATGAGGAAGTCTTCTATGTAGATGGAGGCTTAACAAGAAATGAGGATGATGATTATTTGTGTGAAATTGTGTGGAAAGAGAATAGAAGGTCTAATCAATCAGAGTTTAGTGTTGTAGATTGTAGAGTGTGCTATGAGGGAAAACTTCTAGGAGTTAATCCCTTAGAGTACATCATAGAATACCAAACATTGAGGAAGGAAACCCAGGAGGTATTGCATTTTCGATACTTTTGTACTTTCAAAGTTGAAAGGTTGTTTTCAAATGAGGATCCTTGTGGAAACACATATCAAATAAGATTAAGTCATATTGTCAACAGTGTGTGCAAAGAAGTGGAGCATATGTTGCATTAGAGTGAAGCGTCACCATGCTCTACACCCAATGAGCCAGTGACTAAGGGAGCATCCAAAGATTCTATTGATTCAGAAAGGGGGAGGCCCTCTGTCAAAATGCAACCATCAAATGATCATGATGGACCTAGCATTATGGAAGCTTCCAAAGAGAAAGAAGAAGCATGTGCAGCACAAGACCAAGCAAAAAGTGTTAAAGTTGTTAACAATGTGGAAAGAGATTCCAGTTGGGGATCTTCAAGCTTCTTTGTTGGTGATTTCAAGATCACCGCAGAGGATATTAGTTCTATTGATGGTGGTGAGACATCTTTTGGATTAGATCCAAAAGAAGACATAAATCAGATTCACAGTCACCACTTGAGATTCATAATGAAGCAGAAGATAAGCACACATCAGTTGGATGTGAACCGAGAGATTTGGTGGTAGGACAACCCACCATAGCTCCACCATATGAAGAGAGAGATATGATTCTAAGGTATGGTCACCATTAATATTTTGTATTCTCTTGTGTCATAATGAATTTGCAACCACATCAGAGGAGAGGCTTGGCATGGTTGAGTCTTTGGGTGTTGAGGCTCAGATCTCTGGTGTTAAGGGTGAATATAGTGACAAGGATGAATCATTGGAAGGGAGTTTGCATAATGCACACATGATGGAGGAGCTCACATATGGCAGGACACACTGTGTTGTTAATGCGACATTGAGTGACTTTGAGAGATTATTCCTAGTCACCAAAGAGAGGAATCATGAGCCACCTAGTTCTCTAAGTGTTGAATGAAAAGAAGACATAGCTGAAATCCTTAGTAATGAGGGTTGTTCAACAAAAGAGTAGGGTGTTCATATAATGGATCCTACCTTCAGTACTACAGAGGAACAATCCAGATAGATAAGTGACACTTTGGACATGGTTGAAAGAGCACCTATAGATGGATGCTCAAGTGTCTATATGGGTGACATAGAGATAAGTTTTGAAGAAACTGTTCCAAGCAGAAATTCCCTTGAGCATGAAGATGAAGAACTTATAGCAGCATAAGTTTTTCTAGGATCAACTTTTCAGTCACCACTTGAACTACATGGTAAAGTTGATCTCATTGAAAAAGAGGAGGTTCATCCTCAAGAACCACACTTCCTTGCAAGGTAATTGAAGATGCGAGAAAATGAGATGAGGAAGGTCCTGAGAAATTTTCATGGCACTAATTCATTGGTGTCACATTGTTGTTGGAGAATGGAGGAGAAGTCTTCCATTGAAGAATTGGAAAATATTCGAGAAGTAGTGATAGACATAAGAGGTGCATTTTTGTAGCTACTTTTCTATAGAGATAATCTTCTTGAGCTTGTGAAGATGGACCATAGTGGCTCATTAGAATATGAAGAGGAGATTGACAAGCTCACTTATGATTTGGAATCTACATATGATTCTTTGAGGAGCACTCAAGGGGCCATTCAAGAATCAAGAATGCATAATGATCAACTTTGAAAGGAGTTGAGCTCATCACGCCCTCCATCCTGCATGGAAGATAGTCATTTGCACATGGAAGGTGACACAATGGATTTGATGGAGGAGATCATGTGAGAGTTGAACATGAGGTAAATTCTGATTTGCAAGTGATTAAGGAGAACAAAGATGTAGAATATTTTGGCCAAGCGCTTGTTGGTATGAAGAAGGGCATGGAAGAGGAATCTGCTATGGGAGTTATAGATGAGGACATGTCACTTGGATCGGTTAGCATATGTGCTTGTTTATCCAAGGATTGTATAGATAAATACATAACAGAGATGAAGATCCAAGGGTACACTAATATTGATCACCTTGGTAGGAGATTCTTTTACACTTCATTCACGGGGATATTTTGTGAGCAAGAAGAGCAATAAAAAATGCATGTCCTTGAGAAGAGAACAGTCATAGGGGAAGTTGTCTGAGAGATAGAGGTTGCATCAAGATGACCATGGACTGCCCCTATGGGAGGTATATCCTACTCTAGAGGAGATGGATGATCATAGTCCATATGGATCAGCAAACAATATTTCTTATTCATCCATTGATTGGGTGGATAGAGTAATCATTGAAATGAAGACTCCGGGAGGTAAAGGTTTCTTTTGTTTCTGCACTGAAGTTTTTTTTTATATAACTGAAATTTACCTAACATGTGAGCAGCAGCAAATACATGTTTTTCAGCCATTAGATACCTTCAGTACACATGAACACAGGGATCAGGTGTGCAAGTACATAGTGAGAGTTTTTAGAAGCATTGGAAGTAAAGAGATTTCAACTTGGTTATGGGATCCTGGCATCCTTCATAATGTCACATGTTTTCAAATGATCAATATGTTTGGAAGAATGTTGCATAATCCATGGGATCCTGGCATTCCTTGGATTGATAGTTTGTTCCTGATGAAATTTGATTTTAGGAGAATGCAACATAGTCAATGGGATCGAGGAGGGTGAGCTAGCCTACATTTCTTGAAGTCCATCTTTGTTGAGTAGTGGTCTAGTTCCTTGCATGGGAAATTGTATGATGGATGTAACTCTTTGAAAATACATGAGCAAATTATGATAAGAGTTGAGAAGCAACAGCATGATGGACCCTCTCAGAGTTAATTGGGGAGTTTAGAGATACAATTAATTACAGGAGCATGCCTTGAGCAGAGCATATGTTTCATTTCCATTAAATTTATTAGACCCATGATTTTAGTTGTGGTGCATAGAGTTGGTTACTTCTATGGTCATCAATATTTTGAGAGGAAAAAAATTCATAAGCATGCTTGTAATGGAGATGCATTGTTAGTCCTTGAACTAAATTGCTTGAGGACAAGCAATCTTAGCAGGGGAGGATTTTTCATGTTCCCAAATTTTGCTATGGTCCAAGACATAATTTTGGCCTAAGTCACCTAGGATTAAAATGATTAAATTGGTGGCTAAGGGTGGAAATTTACCTAAGTAAGATGCCCAAGAGAGTAATTCAAGAATAATTGGACTAAGGTGGGCCACATGAAGTATAAAATTCCCAATTTGAGTTTCCTAAGATAATTATTAATAATTTGGGAATAATTGGCCAATAATTTTTACACAAGTTAATTTTATTAATATTGGCCTAAAATATAAAAATAATATTTATTTATGATTAATTAGGCTCATGAGGGCGCACAAGAGGATAAGGTGGACCTCACTTGAGAAAAATATAGAAACAAGAAGAAATCAGCTTAAAAGCAAGGTGACAACAAAAAAGAAGGAAACTGGCAAAACCAGTGAAAAGCATGCAAGTGCATAAAGCAGGAAAGTGCACAAAGTAGGCAAGTGCATAAAAGCAGCCAGTCTTGAAAAGCAGGAAAAATACAGAAAGCAAAGAGGCGCACTTTCTAAAAGAAAGAGAAATTCATAAAGCAAGGAAAGTTATCAAAAGCGAAAAAGAAAGAAGATTCTTGATTTGTGCAACTCATGAAGGAATAAAAACATCCAAAAAAGTTACAGGGTCCAAGTTTAGCAATTGAGGACACATCCATGAGGATAAGTGGGGCCAAACCCAATACAACTAATCAAGGAAACATCCATGCCTCCTCCAATTCAAATTTCTAAGAGGATAAGCTCAAGCATGAGGAGAAAATTCTATAAAAGGAGGATAACTCCATTTCATATCTTTTGGCTAGTTTATATTTTGTCTAGAGAGCTTTGCTTCTCAGGTTGAGTGTTGTGCCTCAACCAAGCTTGGGTGATGTGCCCCAAGATTAACATTGATCCAATATTATGTTCTATTGTAGCCATGGAAGTTTGATGTGCAGGTCCTGAAGTCCATTCAAGCTGATTCGAGAGTCAGAAGAAGAAATATCAAGCATCCAGTTCAAATTCTATAGTATGCCCATTCTCTTCTACCCCCCTTCTATCCTATGAAGATGCTCAGAATTTGATGTATTCAAGAAGCCTCTTGGATCCCATTCGATGTTTATGTAATGCTATGAATATATTTTATTAGTTATGAGATTAAAATTTGCAGAAATCTGAAATTACTTCAGGTTTTTTGTACCTACTCTAGAATTGCATAAATTGTAACTAGTTTTCAGTAATTCATCTGAGAATCCACTTCCACTAAATCAAATTTCATTCTATCAGTTCCTGAAGATTTTTAAGACACTAATTAACATATTTCATGCCTAATTTTTCAGATTCATGCCCCTCTCATAGTGTTTGGAACTCCCAGAACTCGAGCTAGTTGAGCAATCCTGATTACTACTTTTGCTTGTTTGATCTCCAAACTCTTCCAAACCTTCCCAAAAATCTGATATATTTTACGCAGAAGTAGGTTAGGAGTTTAATGAGTTATATCCACTCTCTGGTTACTGTCAAGTGTAAGCAGATGGTCTAGTATGCATATGCTGGTGTTATCTCCCCAAATAAATTTGTCGAGTTGATCAATTTTAGATGATAGGGTGTCATTGAAAAATTCATTTCTAAATTTCTTAAGGTTCATTGTTGATAGCTTTATGCATGTAATAGAGTTTGAAAAACATTTGATTGGGTTCTCGTTTCAAAAATTTCAAAAGATAGGTTTCGGTAGCTAAGCGCTTATTTAAAACGGTTCCTAAGCTACCGAAAGCTCTGCTTTCGGTAGCTTAAACGAAATTTTCAGGACTCTCCTAGCTACCGAAAGTGAAAAGAAATTTTAAAATGAAAGCAGATCAGATAAGAAGATACCCGTGCCTTTTGCATTTTTTTTAAAAACAAAGCTTAAGTTTTTGATTGCCTTGGGGAGGATCCGCAAGTGAAAGCTATCATACAATTGTCGAGTCAAGTTTTCCTAGCTGTGTGCAAGAGTAAATACAGTGGCACCGTGTGACTGTAAATACAATAGCATAAAATGACTACCCTGTACATGAAGAATTGCAGCAGTTTCAATCAGGAAAATGAAGAATGTTCTAGAGATGGTAAATTTGCAGAAGCTACCACTATAACAAAGAAAAGAGGACCTTCCTTTCATTTATATCTTGCATTCCAAAAACACACATTATTAGGAGGAAAGGAATTTTATGCCACATGTTGAGATGATTTAGAAAGGAGTTTTTTTTTCTCTATTTACAACTTGGTTTTCGGAAAATGCCATGGGTATTTCAAGCAAATAGACTGCTGCAAGAGAAGTATTAAAACAACAAACAAACCAAATGACTCTTAGAAAACTACAAAAAGGTAGATTTGTTTCAGTAGCTTAGGCGGACCAGGTGATGGTTCATTAGCTACCGAAAACCCAGCTTTCGGCAGCTTACAGAATGGAAGATAAAAATCTTCAGCTACCGAAAGGAAAGGCACATGTAAGGTATCGTGGAACAGTTTCAGTGGCTTAGGCGGACAAGGCGACGGTTCATTAGCTATCGAAAACAGAGCTTTCGGTAGATTACAGATTCAGACTTTGGCTTTCCTAGCTACCGAAAGCTAAAAAACTGGACAGAATGTTACCATTTTTGCACAGATCTGATTTTTACTGATCCAAACACCTCAAGGGAAGTTTATAATGTTATATAATAATTAAAGGAATCGTGATCAAGGTTCTGTTCCAAATTTAAAGGTGCCAGCAAGATGGAGGTAAGGATATTTACTGAAATTTAATGGCGTTTTTATTGTGAAAGGTCATCATTTTCAAATGATGATTCTGAGCGACTAGAGAATCATTTTTCAAAATGCTCGGAGGTTTTTTCTCCTAACATGTCAGAGAAAGATAACCTCTCTCATTTTTCCTACAGGTGTCATATATTGGGAGAATCGAATCCGTCACTGAGCCCCAATGTTTGGATCCCAGAATTTGCCTGTTTGACACATGTTTTTGAAATGCAGATCTCGGGAAAATGAAAACGAATTTCAAATATCTGAGAGAGGTTTTTGCTCACAACAAATCAATGTACAATAAAATATTTCAGTTTATACACAGGTGTCACATACCTGGAGAACTGAACCCATCTCTGAGCCTCTTTTTCAGCAGTTTCAGCAAAAATGGCGTTTTTACTGTGCAGAGTAATCATTTTAAAATGATGATTCTGAGCGAATGGAGAATCATTCTGCAAAATGGGCAGAGGTTTTTGTTCCTAACACATCATAGAACAATAAAATCTCTTAGTTTTCCTACAGGTTTCATGGATTGGGAGAATCGAATCCATCTCTGAGCCCCATTTTTCAGCAGTTTGGCCAAATAAAAGAGGATTTTTTTTCCTGGTTTATTCAAAATGGTTTTGATTTTCTGTTTTTATTGATTTCGACCCAGCTTCTTAGGATTTGGGGAAGATGTTGTCAAGGCTATAAATCCTAGAACTTGAGAGCAAGAAAGGGTTGGATTTTGAAGGCTCTAATACACTTTTTTTTGTAGAAAAGACCCTTTTTTTAATATATTTAGTAATACAAGCTTCTTTCATTGTTGTTTTCAAGCCATTATCTCCTTCTTTCTGTACTTATGAGCAGAGGTTCTCTTGTCTATCATTACTTTAAAGTTGGTGATTGTCATCTCACTTTCATATCAGTAAACTAGGATCATAAGTAACTATTGCTAGTTCTATTGACCCATCATATGTATTGTTATATATGTACTGGTTAATATAGTTAGTTTTTCTCCACCCATCTAATTCAACGAAAACTATCTGATTAATGGCTTTTGAAGGCCTTGTATCATTTGAATGTATTTAAGACTGTCTTGAGGATGAAATTAGTGAGTGAGTTATTCATCTTGATCCAAGTATACACCCATTATTGATAAAAAGGTTAAGTTACCAAGCTCCTTTGACTTACATCCTCGAAGGACTCCTGGAGAGCTAACAAATTGGCGTTGTTTCCAGGGAGAGGAGATTGAAGCTCAGCTTCCCTAGGAGACGACATAGTTCCAGCTTTGATGATAGACAAAGCCTGGACATTATTTCGGTTGTAATCATCTATCTGGCGACTCCATGAAGGACGAATCCAGTGGCGACTCCATTGTTCAGAAATCTGTTGGCGACTCCATTGGTATGACATGAACAAAATATTAGCAAAGAGGTATGCGTTCTGTGATTTTTCAAAAATTGTTGGTTTCCCTAATCCAGTGCCTAGTAGAGATGAATGGGAAAATAGCCTTCCCAGATTTCGAGAAGAAGAGTGGGAAGTGCCAGCCAAACATTTGCTGGACTTTCATGATTACATTCATCGGTTGCAAGTTGTGCATGAAGATGTTCAGATCCGGATCTTCTGTTTTTCATTAGAGGGGATTTCTCGTGATTGGTACCGGTCTCTTCCTATTTCCAGTATCATCTCTTTGGCAGATTTTCATGCTACCTTTCATTTGTTCTGCAAAGGAATATTTTTGGCCGACCTTCTATTTCCTGAATGTTGTCATGAATTCAATTTAGTAACTAAAGATTAAGAAAATCATGAAGAGTATGTTGTTATAGGGGATATCTCTCGTTGTGACTGAGACATTGATGATCTTCACAATGTTAACTATAGTATAGATGCTTTTGACATTGTACCAAATGAATCTATTGTCTTAAGCTGTCAGGAAGATCAGATTATCCCCTTTGAAGACTTGAAAGATGATGAGCAGATTGACAGAACAGCAGGTGAAAGTATTGAATCTACAGTAGACGCTGAGGGTAGCTCACATTTTTCTGATTTACAGACAAAGAAAGATTGTAGCATATACGAAGAGGGAGAGGGTGTGCTGAAAATTTCTGATCAGTAGTCCATTTTTTATGACTCTCTAACAGAAGTTGAGCAGTCCATATTCAGCATTGAAGGCATCCAGCATCACTTCAATTTTCAGTCGAATCAGTAGTTCAAAGAGGTATTCTTTTATGGTTTTAATGACCCTATCGCAAACTTTTTGGAACTCATGAACATCATATGTGTTAAAGTATTTTGGTCAAATGAAAATTGGCTTTGTCATCAGTTCAAACTACTTTTCTGTTGGCTATGCATTCCATTATGTTTCGGGTCAAAATCAAGAAATAGTTCAGTAAACAAATTTCTGATATGGCTTCATTGGAAGCATGAGTTTACTTGATTAAGCATCGGTGCAATGGTTAGAGTAGGGTAGCGTAGATGAATAAGATCATAGCTGAGCATTTCAAGTTTGCATAATGCGTGATGCTTGCATTTAGTATTGTGGACAGATTGCAGAGATTTGGTGGCAGTTTAAAAGACTCCATGCCCAATGGATGTAAGGCGTTGCTAGCAGGTTTACAGTTGAACATTTGTGGACAGATTGTAGAGATTTGGGGGCAGTTTAAATGACTCCATGCCCAATGGAACACTAGACTAGGTTATGTATTTGGTTTATACAGGAAAGGCATCAGATCTGTGGTTCTTGAAACCTCACAGGGACGTTTTCATCCCCGAGTTGGAGCCAAATGTTATCTCCCCAAAATAAATTTGTCAAGTTGATCAATTTTAGATGATAGGGTGTCATTGAAAAATTCATTTCTAAATTTCTTAAGGCTCATTGTTGATAGCTTTATGCATGTAATAAAGTTTGAAAAACATTTGATTGGGTTCTCGTTTCAAAAATTTCAAAAGACAGGTTTCAGTAGCTTAGTGCTTATTTAAAACGGTTCCTAAGCTATTGAAAGCTCTGCTTTCGGCAGCTTAAACGAAATTTCCAGGACTCTCCTAGCTACCGAAAGTGAAAAGAAATTTTAAAATGAAAGCAGATCAGATAAGAAGATACCCGTGCCATTTGCATTTTTTTTAAAAACAAAGCTTAAGATTTTGATTGCCTTGGAGAGGATCCGCAAGTGAAAGCTATCATACAATTGTCGAGTCAATTTTTCCTAGCTGTGCGCAAGAGTAAATACAGTGGCACCGTGTGACTGTAAATACAATAGCAGAAAATGACTACTCTGTACATGAAGAATTGCAGCAGTTTCAATCAGGAAAATGAAGAATGTTCTAGAGATGGTAAATATGCAGAAGCTACCACTATAACAAAGAAAAGAGGACCTTCCCTCCGTTTATGTCTTGCATTCCAGAAACACACCTTATTAGGAGCAAAGGAATTTTATGCCACATGCTGAGATGATTTAGAAAGGAGTTTTTTTTTTCTCTATTTACAACTTGGTTTTCGGAAAATTCCATGGGTATTTCAAGCAAATAGACTGCTGCAAGAGAAGTATTAAAACATCAAACAAACCAAATGACTCTTAGAAAACTACAAAAAGGTATATTTGTTTCAATAGCTTAGGCGGGCCAGGTGATGGTTCATTAGCTACCGAAAACCCAGCTTTCGGCAGCTTACAGAATGGAAGACAAAACTCTTTAGCTACCGAAAGGAAAGGCACGTGTCAGGTATCGTGGAACAGTTTTAGTGGCTTAGGCGGACAAGGCGATGGTTCATTAGCTACTGAAAACAGAGCTTTCGGTAGCTTACAGATTCAGACTTTGGCTTTCCTAGCTACCGAAAGCTAAAAAACTGGACAGAATGTTACCATTTTTGCACAGATCTGATTTTTACTGATCCAAACACCTCAAGGGAAGTTTATACTGTTATATAAAAATTAGAGGCATCGTGATCAAGGTTCTGTTCCATATTTAAAGGTTCTAGCAAGATGGAGGCAAGGATATTTACTGAAATTTAATGGCGTTTTTACTGTGAAAGGTCATCATTTTCAAATGATAATTCTGAGCGACTGGAGAATGATTTTTCAAAATGCTCAAAGGTTTTTTATCCTTACATGTTAGAGAAAAATAACCTCTTTCAGTTTTCCTACAGGTGTCACATATTGGGAGAATCGAATCCGTCGCTGAGCCCCAATTTTCGGATCCCAGAATCTGCATGTTTGACACATGTTTTTGAAATGCATATCTCGGGAAAATGAAAACTAATTTCAAATATCTGAGAGAGGTTTTTGCTCAAAAAAAATCAATGTACAATAACCTATTTCATTTTATACACAGGTGTCACATATCTAGAGAAATGAACCCATCTATGAGCCTCTTTTTTAGTAGTTTCAGCAAAAATGGCGTTTTTACTGTGGAGAGTCATCATTTTAAAATGATGATTCTGAGCGAGTGGAGAATCATTTGGCAAAACGGGAGAAGGTTTTTGTGCCTAACATGTCAGAGAAAAATAACCTCTCTCAGGTTTCCTATAGGTATCATGGATTGGGAGAATCAAATCCATATCTGAGCCCCATTTTTCAGCAGTTTGGCCAAATTAAAGAGTATTTTTTTTCCTGGTTTATTCAAAACGGTTTTGATTTTCTGTTTTTAGTGATTTCGACCTAACTTATTAGGATTTGGGGAAGATGTTGTAAAGGATATAAAGCCTAGAAATTTAGAGCAAGAAAGGGTTGGATTTTGAAGGCTCTAATACACTCTTTTTGTAGAAAATACATTTTTTTTAATATATTCTTTAATACAAGCTTCTTTCATTGTTGTTTTCAGACCATTATCTCCTTCTTTCTGTACTTATGAGCAGAGGTTCTCTTGTCTATGTTTACTTTAAAGCTGGTGATTGTCATCTCACTTTCATTTCAGTAAACTAGGATCATAAGTAACTATTGCTAGTTCTATTGACCCATCATATGTACTGTTATATATGTATGTTCTGGTGAATATAGTTAGTTTTTCTCCACCCATCTAATTCAGCGAAAACTATCTAATTAATGGATTTCGAAGGCCTTTTATCGTTTTAATGTATTTAAGACTGTCTTGAGTATGAAATCAGTGAGTGAGTTATTCATCTTGATCCAATTATACACCCATTATTGATAAAAATGTTAAGTTACCAGGCTCCTTTGACTTACAACCTAGAAGGACTCCTGGAGAGCTAACAAATTGGCGCCATTTCCAGGGAGAGGAGATTGAATCTCAGCTTCCCTGGGAGACGACATAGTTCTAGCTTTGATGATAGACAAAGCCTCAACATTATTTCGCTTGTAATCATCTATCTGGCGACTCCATGAAAAACTATTGGGCCCAGGTTGAGACAAAAGTTTTGGAAGCACCTTTTTGAGATAAGCATGGAAAGCTGAGCAGAGCGCAGCTCAGAAATACAATTTTTCCTAAGTATTGAGGATGCTGCAAAGTTGTGCGCAGCATCCAACTTTTGACTAGACTGCGGAGTTGCGTGCAGCATCGATGTTTTGGCCGTGATGCGAAGACCAGTATTGTGCAGAAGCAGTGCTGCGGAGTTAGGAGGCCACGTGGAGCCAACAAAGTGGAGTGCTGTACAAGTATCAGGTGCAGGTACTGATTGGACCGGTAGTAGCCATTTTTGGAAAGATATTCCAGGATTACCGAGCAACGGATATAAGCAAATCAGGAAGGCGGGCACGCGTGGGCTGTTAAGGAAAGCGACGTTTGGCACACTTAGAAGGTAAAACCGTTAGAGAGAAACGGTTCGGCAAAAGCAGCTTGTAGGCATGCGTGCGACAGGAAGGCCGATAGTGACAGGATGAGGACATGGAGATCCACCATGATCAATCAGACGCTACCAGGAGCCAGCAAGACGGTTTGGAAAACCGACGCAGTTTTGGAAACCCTTAGGGTTTTGGGTTTTAGGTCTTCGACATTGTACAGACATGACCTTCGGGCATGATCTATTTAAGAAGACAATTTTGTATGGGATGGGGTTGTTGTTGGTTGGTTGATTGTTGTTGCTCTATTTTAGGGGCTAGATGCTAGTTGCTAGAGTAATCATAATATAACCTTTTGTATTGAGAAATCTCTCCGAGCTGAGAATATTGTAAGGGCTCTGTAGCTGTGTGCATAGAGACCTAGCCAAGAGAAAGGAGAGTCTGCAGCTGAGTGTGCAGACTAAGAACGGTTGCCCCATCCCTTTTGAAAGAAATATATTACCAACCGTTCTTTTGGATGTAGCTTTCCATCCGAGGAAGTGAACCACGTTAAATCCCTTTTTATGCGATTATGTTTTATGAATGAATGACTGCCTGTATTGTCTGTAGAATGAATGTTTGAATGTTTCCTTGCATGCTGTAATAGGAGAACTTTGATATGCATTTACCAATAGGAGAAGTTTGGGAATGATATGCTAGGTTCCACGAGAACAGATGAATGGTAAACATTTCAATTATATGTTAAGATCGTGAATCATTCATTTAAGCTTAATACTTTCTTAAACACAGTGAAGGAACACAACACGGTTAGTTGCATCTATCAATTCAATTGACGTTGTAATAATCTAAATCCTTGAACGAATGCTAGAAAGATAACTAGTAAGTGCCTGAATGGATGGATGGGTGATATTCATCTCAGTGCCTTAACCTTTTCAAGATCTTCCAAGTAGAGGATAAGTGTGTTTGATTCGCAGTCCCAGTAGAAGATTCGTAACAGTAAGAATTCTTTAAGTGAGGTCCGTAGTGTTTCCGTCACCGCGAAGTACTGCTCGCAGCGTAGATCCTACTGCGTACCGCATCGCTTCGTCTCGCAGCGCAATCCTTCTGTCCTACGCTGCGCATCTTGTTCATATAAACAACTCATCATTTACTGTGGAAACCTTATTCCACAGTACCCCATAAGATACACCTCGGGTGATACCTCAGCCTGCTCGCAGGTTGTTGCCGAAAGGGCCGGTGCGAAGGGGTTTTGTTGGTAAAAAGGGAAAACCGCAAAGAACTTGGGTCTAATTGGAAACCTCTGGGTCAGTTTAAGACAAAAAATGGTTCTGTTGCCATGCTAGAATCCATGATGAGTTGCAATCATGATGTGTGAAGAAGAATATCAGTTCCCCGAAGGAGATGAATATTGGCATCTTGAAAAGACAGAAATCCAGGATTGGTGGGATAAGACCATAAGAGATTTTAGCAGACAAGAGAACAGACATCCGCATCTAAGCGACACACAGTGGACGGATAGATATCTGTTGGACGACAATCATGAGATTTTTTGGGCATCATTTCCAAATGAGCTGCATGCGTGGATCTCGCGGCTCGCAGAGAAGAAAACTTGTTTCCAGGGAGGAGTACCCACGGAATGGAATCCTGAGCTCACAGCACAGCTCAAAGCGTTAGACAACCCGTTGTCATGTGTAGTTGACTATTGGGTCGATCATATGCTAGAAGGCTTTGTAACAGAATTTGCTGTAGACACACTCAAATCCTACAGCCAAGCAGAAGCAAACTTTTTCGGAGGATTTCAAGGTAAGTTTCTGAACAATCTCAGTCTATACATTAAGATGCTGTTAGCTGAGAAAGGTGTTTTAAGAATGCAGTAATATTCTTGAAGTTTGTCATGATAAACAGTACATATATTGATTCTGACGAAGAGACACATACTCTTAGAAGTGGTAAGAGATATAAAATTAATAAGAATCTGGGAGGCCCTGGACTCCATATTAATACTGAGATCCCTTGTGACCTTGATAACGAAGTTGCACAACCATTTAACCCTGAGAATCCGCCGGCTGCACAAACCACGCCACCCTTATCGCAGAACCCACCCACTACGCAGCCCACCTCGCATAAGACTCAGCCTAGTCCATCTCTCCCGATAGTCCCATTTGTATTTACTACGCAGATCCCTATAAAGTAGCCGCACATTAACTAGAGTGCCCCGCAAACTAACCTGACAATGGCAAACACGGTTATGAAACTGCCAATATTCAAAGGAACTGGCCTAGAAGACCCTGATCAGCATTGGTTCCTTTGTGAAGCCGTATGGAGTGTAAGACAAATCCAAGATGATGCTGTGAAGCAAGCACAGCTCATCACCACCTTTAGAGACAAAGCTTTACACTTGTTTATGAAATACTCTCACGTACAGCCCAGAACCCTCACAGAAATTAAAGCCGCGCTGGTGGCTGAGTTCAAGAAACCAAAGTCTGAATCTCAGTGTATAACTGAGTTAAAGGAAATAAAGCAGAGACCAACTGAAACGGTCTAGGAATTTGATCAAAATTTTAAGACCTTTCTAGACCAAGTAATTTTTGTTATACTGCTAGAACAGCATAAAGAATGGTTAATTGCTGCGCTGTTACCCCATATCAGATTACCATTGATGCAACAGAAGGTTCTATCACAGGCAGAGGCCTTGAAAATCGCAATGAAGCTGGAAGCTTCACTGATTGGTGATACTAGTGCTGGGATGTCTCAGATCTAGAACCAGTTGACCACCCTGACACTTGAACTGCAAAGTATGAAAAATGGTAAAGAAAAAAGATATGAATCTAGACAGGAGGTCTGGTGTACAAGTTGTAAAGGAGAAGGTCATGACCGCGAGCATTTCCCTCTATTCCGTGACTATCTTAACAGTGGTGCGCCTAACCCATTAAATCAGAATCAGGCCCCATGGTGTGAAATTTGCAGGACCACAGGACATAGACCTGACGATTGTTACCTCATCCAGAAATATGTGAAAACTCCTAAGAATTTATACTGCAATTTCTATAAATCAGTTGGACATGATGAATCCAATTGCCATGCATATGAATTACTGAATGAAAGAAAACGAGATATGGACGCAATGAGAGGCACTGGCATATACCGCGTATAGGAAGAAAATCAGCATAAGCAAGATAACACACAATATGACCAAGGAGGATACAGAGGTCGTGGTGGTGGATACCGCGGCAGAGGAAGAAATGCTGGTCCGACGCAGGGAAGAGGCCGCGACCAAGTCATTTGTTATAATTGTGGCCAACCCAGTCACGTATCTAGAGATTGTGTTAACCCATGCACTACGTGCAATTATTGTAAATCATTTGAGCATGTCATTGAAGACTGCCCAGTATTAGAGGTGGAAATGCAGAAGAGAAGACGAACAGAGGCTCCGAATCCAAATGTTCAGTGGATCGCAGTAGAAAATAGACCAGTGGATCCGAGCACCAATGTGGTCACGCGCAGTGGTGCTGAAACAGGCCGCGACAGAGGAGCGGAAGATTCAACATCAGGGGAGGCACATATGAAGAAGGATCCCCTTGAAACAATATGGATAAGGAAAGCTCCAGGAAAAGCACCCCCTCTTAACTTATAGAAGAACAAGGAGATCTTCATTGATGCACGGGATACCTTTAGAGAACCAGCAAATAAGTCATCAAGGATCCCGCTGTGCAGTGAAACACCACATGTTGAAGACATGCTGGCTCCTTATGATAAAACAAGCACTGCGACAGATGTCCATACTTCTGTTGCGCAGTTCTTGCGAAGCTACATGAAGTTACTAAAAAGTGAGAAATCCATAGTAGAGCTCCAGAAGCTCATCAGCCAGTATGAACCTTAGCTTGCAACAGAGACTCCAGATAGTGCTGTACATCATATAAGGAAACATAAAAGAACAGGCTGAGAGATGAGGCTTACTGCGTAGATAGGATATTTTGAAATGGATGAAGTCATCCTTGATCTGGGATCAGAAGTGAATGTCTTGACTAAGCAGACATGGTAGCAGATGGGTCAACCAAAGTTGCTCTGGTCACCTATCCAGCTATGAATGGCTAATCAAGAGAAGGTCGTACCTTTTGGTCGCTTAGCTAATGTAGTAGTTGACATCGACGGAGTACAGAGTCATGTAGACTTTGAAGTTATTGAAATTGTGGATGATAGTCAACCTTTTCCAACAATATTGGGAATTGATTGGGCTATGGATAACTTGGCTATCACAAACTTGAAGACAAAGAAGATGATCTTTGAAGGAAAGCATCTTAGGGTCATCGCACCATTGGATCCTAAAGATGGTGACAGATACAGTGCGCCGATTCAGGAGGAATCCCAAGCTCAAGATTTAGACCGACTATACCAGTTGACTGCGAACAAGGAAGACTACATTAATCCTACTGTGGACGGTACAATCAGCTGGCGATGTGACACTTCTTGTATCTTTGACTCAGATACAAGACTGGAGAATTGGCAAAGCCGCATGCATGAAGTATCAGCAAGAAGATGTGCGCAGGTTACGAAATCACTGTGCTGGATCGGAAAAGAGGTGAGTCCTATTCCCACATATGATGGTTCTGCTAATGTTTACAGTTTCATAAGGGAATATACTGCAGATATACCAGATGAGCATAGACTACCAGCTTTAGATATAACATTGCGCGATACACCTGCCAGATGGTGGAATGCACATAAGAAGACATTGACCACTTGGGATCAATGCAGAACTAAGATGCAGATCCGGTTCGCCGAAAGGGTTACTTTACCATTCGAAAAGTATAATGGACAGACAGACCCTAGTCAGCATATTGAAGTCTGTTCAAAGGAATGGGTGGGAAGACCACTTACAGAATGGGTACATTTATTTGTACATACATTGGATGCGGGTATCCCAGAGAAATTGTACCTCGAGCTGGAGCTGCGCAGTGAACTCACTAATTGGGAGCTGCTCACTGTGAACTTCCAGAAGGACTTCAGTTTTGAATATGAGAATCGATTAATCCATGAAGCATTACAGTTAATCAAAAAGCGCATATTCTAGGATGACTGTCCTCATCAAAACATAACATTGCAGGAATGTTTTGGGACAGATTGCGTTCCTGCGCACTTACAATAAGAATGGAAGGAACATGAAGAGCACTTCATCGAGTGTTACAACTTAGCTGAAGATACCAATGATACAAATGAAGACGATGAGGAGGACCCACACAACATAGATATACCAGAGTCAGAAGGCGCGCGCGAGGTAGAAGGACCTCCGTTGGAAATCCCAGATATGACTAGACCAGTAAAAACACAAAAAAGTGAACATTGGCACAAACAAAGAGCCGAAGTTCGCATCAATAGGAGATTATTGGGACAATCACACTGTTGCAAAGATCGCAGATACCTTACATGAGTATCAGGAACTGTTTCCAACCAAATTTACAGAGATGAAAGGAATCTTGGGAGACCTCGGGGTCATGAAAATACCTTTAAAGCCAGGTGCTAAGCCTGTCAAGCAGAGGCCATACAGATTGAATCCACGCTACAAGGAAAAAGTCTGTGCAGAGCTAGATAAGATGCTAGAGGCAGGAATCATTGAACCAGTCGAAGAATCCGAATGGATTAGCCCCATGGTTGTTCAAGACAAGAAAGCAAAAGGCGAGATTAGGATTTGTGTGGATCTCATAAAACTGAATGATGCTTCCATGCACGACCCATTTCCTACTCCATTCATAGATGAAGTGCTTGATAACGTTGGAGGAAATGAGGCATATTCTTTCACTGATGGTTTCTATGGTTACCATCAGATCAGGATTGATCTTGCGGATAGGCATAAGACGACATTTGCTATCGAATGGGGGTCATTCCAGTACACCGTCATGCCTTTTGGTCTGAAGAATGCACTTGCCATATTCTCTAGAGTCGTCGTCGCAACATTTAAAGATTTTACGCACAAGTTTTTAGAAGCGTATTTTGATGATTGGACTGTTTTTGGTCTATTGAAAAATCATTGTGCGAACCTCCGCATGATGCTCGAAAAGTGTCGACAGCATCAAATATCCTTGAAGAAGTGTATTTTCTATGTGCCCTATGGAATTTTACTTGACCACATTGTCTGTAAGCAAGGATTGATGGTAGACCCTGCGAAGATTGCAGTCATCGCAAACTTACCAACACCAAATTCAGTCAAGATGTTGCGCTCTACCTTAGGCCATACGGGATACTACAGGAAATTTATAAAGGGTTATGCGCAGATAACCGTAGCAATGGAGAAGTTGCTGAAGAAAGACGCACCGTTCATTTGGAACGCAGAATGCGAACAGGGTTTTGATACATTGAAAGAAAAGATGGTGACTACGTCGATTCTAGTCTTTCCAAGCTGGACAAAGCCATTCCATGTCCATGTTGACGCATCATGTATTGCCCTGGGGATCGTGTTAGCTCAGCCAGGAGAGGGAGGTATTGACCACCCTATTGCATTTTCTAGCAGAAAGCTTTCAACAGCAGAGAAGAACTATACTACTACTAAGAGGGAAGGCCATGCGATGGTATATGCTCTATAGAAATTTAGACACTACTTGCTGGGATCACACTTCCTTATGTTTACTGACCATTCTGCGTTGAAATACTTGGTCAACAAGCCAGTGTTAGGGGGACGCATATGCAGATGGCTATTGTTGTTCCAGGAATATGACTTTGAGATTATTGTCAAGCCAGGTAGACTGAACTTGGGACCTGATCATTTGTCAAGGATTGAGTCAGGAGAGGAGCCGACGAACATTGAAGATAGTCTACCTGATGCGTAGCTATTTTCTATATAGGTTGCTGATGATTATTACAAGGATATCATTGATTTGCTAACCACAGGGCTGGCACCCCAGGAATTCTCTATCCAGCAGAAAAAATAGTTAGTGGTGCGTGACGCGGACTTCACTATAATTGCAGGTCAGTTATACAAACTTGGACCAGATGAAGTCCTGCGCAGGTGCGTACTCTATCATGAGAAGCCATTTATTTTAGCGGAAACACATTCAGGAATTGCGGGAGGTCACTATGCAGGAAGGGATACCGCGCAGAAGATATTGCGCGCAGGGCTATGGTGGCCTACGCTCCATAAAGATGCCAAAAAACATTGCAAGAACTGTGATGTCTATCAGAGGACAGGAAAACCATCACGCCGAGATGAGATGCCATTGAATCCACAGTTGACACTGCAGCCATTTGAGAAATGGGCAATAGACTTTGTGGGTCCTATAAACCCACCAGAAAAAAGAACGTGTGCAAGGTATATTATTACCGCTACTGATTACCTCACTAGATGGGCGGAAGCAAAACCAGTCAAGGACTGCAGCGCCAGTACTGCTGTGTAGTTTATTTTTGAAGAAATACTCACTAGATTTGACTGTCCGAAGATTTTGATGAGTGACCAAGGTACTCACTTCTTGAACAAGATTATTGAGGCACTTACAGAGGAATTCCACATTCGTCATTAGCGCAATACTCCATATCATCCACAGGTGAATGGTACTGTAGAGGCTTTCAATAAAATATTGGAGAATGCACTCACTAAGGTATGCAATGTAAATAGAGACGATTGGGTCCTGCGCGTCTCATCGGTGTTATGGGCATACAGGACCACATGTAAGAAATTGACAGGATAGACACCCTTTTGGTTGGTTTATGGGAAGGAGGCTATAATGCCTATGGAATATATTGTCCCTAGCTTAAGAATCGCTGCATTCACTGGGATCGCAGATTGCGAAGCTTTAGAAGAAAGATTGCTACACTTACTGGGCTTGGAGGAAGACCACTTCATCGCAGGCTTCCACCAGCAAGCTCATAAGGACCGCGAGAAAGCATGGCATGATCGCCATATAAAGAACAAGTGTTTTTAGGTAGGTGATCTAGTCCTCCTGTATGATAGTAAATTCATGAAATTCCCTGGTAAATTTAAGATGCATTGGCTTGGCCCATATACTGTGATACATGTTACTAACACTGGTGCAGTCCAGTTAGCCAATTTCGCTGATGATACCTTGCCAACCTTGATAAATGGAAGCAGGCTAAAGCTATACCATGATAGCACGGCTTCGCAGAACCCTGAATAACGAGCAAAGGAAGGAAGTTCTAAGTGTCAAGTACAGTTGAAATTGGACACTAGAAATATAAAGGAGTCTATACATGTATGATAAGAAGAATGATCTATGCACTGCGCAACACTGTTAAAGCTGCGCGAAAAAAAAAAGTTGGAAGCCGCGCAGTTGGAAATTTTTGGCATTGCGAAGTAGCTGCGCAGTTCGGCGCAACATTCAGAGAAAAATAGCCGTTGTATGGCTTTTTAGAAAAATAGCCGTTAGATGACTATTGCAGCAACTGCTTCAGCATTTAAAGAGAAGATAGTCATTATGAGCACACTGACGACGAAAAAGACCGAAGGATCCGCTCAAATTCGCCAACGGACACCACATTAAATGCCTATCTAGCCGTTGAAGGGCGTGGGAGGGGTTCTGCTGCGCCTATAAATAACACTATTGGGAGACTCACGGGTGTTACCGAGCACTTAGAATTTTCTTGTGATTAACCTCTCCGAGCTAGTAGCCATCTGTATTCTGTCTGCTTTAGCAGCTACCTCATTAGTGAATGTCCGAACCTTCCTATAGAGAAGAAGAACTGACCCTTGAAGAAGCACTGAGGATCTTTCAGCACAGAGGGATTCATCAGTTAATGAAAACTCCAGTTAAGAAGGTCACTGTAGAACAAGGTGAAGGATCCCGCAGATCACCAAGAATTAATCCGACAATGCAGGAAAAAGCGAAAGATAAAGGAAAAGACATAACTGCACCTCGATCCAAGGTCATAAAGATGGGATCCTTGGCACAAAAATCGCCAGTCTTTCAGAAAGAACCCTTGAAGATGACACCCGAATATATCTCCCCACGGGCACTGAATGCCCCTGTGTTTAAATTGTCCAAGAATGTGAGATATGACATCCCGCTGTCACCTATCTCAAAACATGTAAACACTTCTAAGAATTTGCTAGGAAAGATAGCAGAATGTAAATGGGAGGATTATGACCTCTTGGGAATGAAGAAGAATGAGCGAGATGTTCCCAAGTACCCAGATTTTCAACCAGACCAGTATACGTGCTGGAAAAAGGATGCCAAGGGAACTCTTAACCTGGTTGTCGAGAGCTGGCTAACACTTGTCATTCAGTCGGGGCTACTAAACTTGCTCAGATTGCCACATTTTGACCGTTCCCCAGAACTTAATATCGTTGTTTGCACACTCATGGCGCGAATCCACCAAGGTTATTTGTGGCTGGACAAGAACATTGATATTAACATCGATTTGATCCACCGCATCATTGGGCTAAGCAAGCGCGGTAAGGATCCTAAGCAATTCTTCCAGGGAAAGAGCAAAGATAAAGAGGCTGTTGAGAAGATGAAGAAAACCCACCCGATGGCGAAGGGAAAAAGAGGTTTCCCAACGGAATATATAGAGGACAGAGAAACAAAATTTGTAACGTAGTTGCTCGCAGGAAAGATACTTAAAATAGCTAGGCCTTCGGAGGTGCCTGCGGGCGAAATACTCTTGGGTGCTGTAGCGGCTGAAGGCACCAACTTTAATTGGTGTTAGTTTTTGTGGAATGAATTCCTTGAAGAACTCAACGACACACAGGTGAATGGCGGCCAGTTCCATTTCACCTGGCTCATCGTCCTGATTGCTTTTTGTGGATGGAAGGAGCCGCGAGATTATGTGGGCATCATTATGGACACCAATGATCCTAGAGGGTTTAAGTTCATCAACCTCTGGGCAAACACAAATGCAGAGTGCCAGGATGCGACAGCAGAAGTCTTTTACCAGTACTATATTCAGTTGTGCGATGCAATCACGAAGACAGCTCGCATTACAAAGCAGGTCACGGTGAAGTATATCCGCGTCATCGACTTTGAGGCGGATATGAAATGTATCTTCATATCTCCGAAAGCACAAACGAAGAAACTGGAGTGGTTCCCAGGGAACTACATCATGTATGAGTAGGAAATTGAAGACCTCATGAAAGATTGGCCACCAGAGTTCCGCGTAGAAGTTATGGAAATGGAGACAGATTCAGTAGAAGATGAGCCAATCCCGCTCTCATGCCCAATCACTGAAGAAATAGGGAAGAGAAAAGAACCTGAGACTTTGCAGAAGCCAAAGTCGAGGAAGAAGGTGAAGGCCACAAAGATTCAATCGGAGGCAATCCTCAATGATGATGACTACGAGATGATAGCCGAAACAGTCTCAGAGCAGATGAAGGAGCTCATGGCAGAAAATGATAAAAAGGATAAGGTCATCCAAGATGACCTGCGGCTCGCAATGCAAGGCCTGATGAAGAAAATGGACGATGTCCAAAAAAGCCTGATCTTGCCGCGTGACACAGGAACAGAAGGGAGGTCGGCAGGAACCTCGCAGCAAACGCCACCACAGTTAGCAATAACGTTGCCATCGAAGACTAGAATTGTCCATGTGGACCCATTGGCTGTTGCATTGCCAATGGTAGAACAAGTTGTGTTGGACACAAAGGGAGTCGAGAGGGTAGAGCTTGACTTAGCCAAAATCCCCTTACCAGGATTGCACTTCATCCACACGCAGATCGTTGAGGAGATGCATGACTGGATGGTGGAGTCGATGAAGTCACAAGCAGAGCTCACCGCAGTAAACAGGTAAATTCAGCTGCACGCAGAAATGCAGCTAAGAAACGAACTCGACTGCATGACTCAGTTCCAAGATCTGTTGGAACAAGTTTCCAAGGCATTCACCACCCTTGAAGAGGATTAGGGGCTGCTGCAGGTAAAGACCGCGGTAAAAGAAAAATAGACCGCGTTAGAAAAGTTGGACGTAGAGCTCAAGGATTTGCCACCCAGGGAGAGGCTGTCCAGGTACAAGGAAGTATCAAGCTTAAAGAAGCAAGTCGAGGCATTAAGAGAGAAGGAGACTGAGATGGACAATCAGTCACAGCAACTCCTGGAGGATGCTACAGCAGTATCGCAGCAGATAGAAGATAAGCTAAAGGAACTGCACGAAAATCAGGAGCAGGTACAGGACCAGATTGGAGAAGAGATAACTCCAGCGCTGCTTGAAACAGTTCAGCAAGTTGAGCGGGATACCAGACAAGCAGTGGAGCAATTGCTCAGTGTATATAATGAATTTGCGGCCAAACTAGTCCCACCGGTCGCGGAGCAGAGTGAGACAATTGAAGCAGCAAGTGGCTCGGGGACGAGCCACATGTAAGTGTTAGGGGCATGTTGGGCCCAGGTTGAGACAAAAGTTTTGGAAGCACCTTTTTGAGATAAGCATGGAAAGCTGAGCAGAGCGCAGCTCAGAAATACAATTTTTCCTAAGTATTGAGGATGCTGCGAAGTTGTGCGCAGCATCCAACTTTTAACCAGACTGCGGAGTTGCGCGCAGCATCGAAGTTTTGGCCGTGATGCGAAGACCAGTACTGTACAGAAGCAGTGCTGCGGAGTTAGGAGGCCACGTGGAGCCAACAAAGTGGAGTGCTGTACAAGTATCAGGTGCAGGTATCGATTGGACCGGTAGCAGAAATTTTTGGAAAGATATTCCAGGATTGTCGAGCGACGGATATAAGCAAATCAGGAAGGCAGCCACGCGTGGGTTGTTAAGGAAAGTGACGTTTGGCACACTTAGAAGGTAAAACCGTTAGAGAGAAACGGTTTGGTAGAAGCAGCCTGTACACATGCGTGCGACAGGAAGGCCGATAGCGATAGGATGAGGACGTGGAGATCCACCATGATCAAGCAGACACTACCAGGAGCCAGCAAGCCAGTTTGGAAAATCGGCACAGTTTTGGAAACCCTTAGGGTTTTGGGTTTTAGGTCTTCAACATTGTACAGACATGACCTTCGGGCATGATCTATTTAAGAAGACAATTTTGTATGGGATGGGGTTGTTGTTGGTTGGTTGATTGTTGTTGCTCTATTTTAGGGGCTAGATGCTAGTTGCTAGAGTAATCATAATATAACCTTTTGTATTGATAAATCTCTCCGAGCTAAGAATATTGTAAGGGATCTGCAGCTGTGTGCACAGAGACCTAGCCAAGAGAAAGGAGAGTCTGCAGCTGAGTGCGCAGACTAAGAACGGTTGCCCCATCCCTTTTGAAAGACATATATTACCAACCGTTCTTGTGGACGTAGCTTTCCATCCGGGGAAGTGAACCACGTTAAATCCCATGTTATGCGATTATTTTTTATGAATGAATGACTGCCTGTATTGTCTGTAGAATGAATGTTTGAATGTTTCCTTGCATGCTGTAATAGGAGAACTTTGATATGCATTTACCAATAGGAGAAGTTTGGGAATGATATGTTAGGTTCCACGAGAACAGATGAATGGTGAACATTTCAATTATATGTTAAGATCGTGAATCAGTCATTTAAGCTTAATACTTTCTTAAACACAGTGAAGGAACACAGCACGGTTACTCGCATCTATCAATTCAGTTGACGTTGTAATAATCTAAATCCTTGAACGAATGCTAGAAAGATAACCAGTAAGTGCCTGAATGGATGGATGGGTGATATTCATCTCAGTGCCTTAACCTTTTCAAGATCTTCCAAGTAGAGGATAAGTGTGGTTGATTCGCAGTCCCAGTAGAAGATTCGCAACAGTAAGAAGTCTTTAAGTGAGGCCCGTAGTGTTGTCACCACGAAGTACTACTCGCAGCGTAGATCCTGCTACGTACCGCATCACTTCGTCTCGCAGCGCACTCCTTCTGTCCTACGCTGTGCAGCTTGTTCATATAAACAACTCATCATTTACTGTGGAAACCTGATTCTGCAGTACCCCATAAGATACACCTCGGGTGAGACCTCAGCCTACTCGCAGGTTGTTGTCGAAAGGGTCGGTGCGAAGGGGTTTTGTTGGTCAAAAGGGAGAACCGCAAAGAACCTGAGTCTAATTGGAAACCTCTGGGTCAGTTTAAGCCAACAAAAATGAATCCAGTGGCGAATCCATTGTTCAGAAATCTGTTGGTGACTCCATTGGTATGACATGAACAAAATCTTAGCAAAGAGGTATGCGTTCTGTGAATTTTTGAAAATTGTTGGTTTCCCTAATCCAGTGCCTAGTAGAGATGAATGGGAAAATAGCCTTCCCAGATTTCAAGGAGAAGAGTGGGAAGTGCCAGCCGAACATTTGCTGGACTTTCATGATTACATTCATCTGTTGCAAGTTGTGCATGAAGATGTTAAGATCCGGCTCTTCTGTTTTTCATTAGAGGGGATTTCTCGTGATTGGTACCGGTCTCTTCCTATTTCCAGTATCAGCTCTTTGGCAGATTTTCATGCTGCCTTTCATTTGTTCTGCAAAGGAATATTTTCGGCTGACCTTCTATTTCCCGAATGTTGTCATGAATTCAATTTAGTAACTAAAGATTCAGAAAATCATGAAGAGTATGCTGTTATAGGGGATATCTCTCGTTGTGACTGAGACATTGATGATCTTCACAATGTTAACTATAGTATAGATGCTTTTGACATTGTACCAAATGAATCTATTGTCTTAAGCTGTCAGGAAGATCAGATTATCCCCTTTGAAGACTTGAAAGATGATGAGCAGATTGACAGAACAACAGGTGAAAGTATTGAATCTACAGTAGACGTTGAGGGTAGCTCACATTTTTCTGATTTACAGACAAAGAAAGATTGCAACATATACGAAGAGGGAGAGGGTGTGCTGAAAATTTCCGATCAGCAGTCCATTTTTTATGACTCTCTAATAGAATTTGAGCAGTCCATATTCAGCATTGAAGGCATCCAACATCACTTCAATTTTTAGTCGAATCAATAGTTCAAAGAGGTATTCTTTTATGGTTTTAATGACCCTATCACAAACTTTTTGGAACTCATGAACAACATATGTGTTAAAGTATTTTGGTCAGATGAAAATTGGCTTTGTCATCAGTTCAAACTGCTTTTCTGTTGGCTATGCATTCCATTATTTTTTGGGTCAAAATCAAGAAATAGTTCAGTAAACAAATTTCTTATATGGCTTCATTGGAAGCATGAGTTTACTTGATTAAGCATCGGTACAATGGTTAGAGTAGGGTAGCGTAGATGAATAAGCTCATAGCTGAGCATTTCAAGTTTGCATAATGCGTGATGCTTGCATTTAGTATTGTGGACAGATTGCAGAGATTTGGTGGCAGTTTAAAAGACTCCATGCCCAATGGATGTAAGGCGTTGCTAGCAGGTTTACAGTTGAACATTTGTGGACAGATTGTAGAGATTTGGGGGCAGTTTAAATGACTCCATGCCCAATGGAACACTAGACTAGGTTCTGTATTTGGTTTATACAGGAAAGGCATCAGATCTGTGGTTCTTGAAACCTCATAGGGAGGTTTTCATCCCCGAGTAGGAGCTAGATGTTATCTCCCCAAATAAATTTGTCGAGTTGATCAATTTTAGATGATAGGGTGTCATTGAAAAATTCATTTCTAAATTTCTTAAGGCTCATTGTTGATAGCTTTATGAATGTAATAAAGTTTGAAAAACATTTGATTGGGTTCTCGTTTCAAAAATTTCAAAAGATAGGTTTCGGTAGCTAAGCGCTTATTTAAAACGGTTCCAGCTTTGCTTTCAGCAGCTTAAACGAAATTTTCAGGACTCTCCTAGCTACCGAAAGTGAAAAGAAATTTTAAAACAAAAGCAAATCAGATAAGAAGATACCCGTGCCATTTGCATTTTTTTTAAAAACAAAGCTTAAGATTTTGATTGCCTTGGGGAGGATCCACAAGTGAAAGCTATCATACAATTATCGATTCAAGTTTTCCTAGTTGTGCGCAAGAGTAAATACAGTGGCACCGTGTGACTGTAAATACAATAGCAGAAAATGACTACTATGTACATGAAGAATTGCAGCAGTTTCAATCAGGAAAATGAAGAATGTTCTAGAGATGGTAAATTTGCAGAAGCTACCACTATAACAAAGAAAAGAGGACCTTCCCTCCGTTTATATCTTGCATTCCAAAACACACATTATTAGGATCAAAGGAATTTTATGCAACATGCTGAGATGATTTAGAAAGGAGTTTTTTTTTCTCTATTTACAACTTGGTTTTCGAAAAATGCCATGGGTATTTCAAGCAAATAGACTGCTACAAGAGAAGTATTAAAACAACAAACAGACCAAATGACTCTTATAAAACTACAAAAAAGTAGATTTGATTCGGTAGCTTAGGCGGAGCAGGCGATGGTTCATTAGCTACTGAAAACCCAGCTTTTAGCAGCTTACAGAATGGAAGACAAAACTCTTCAGCTACCGAAATGAAAGGCACGTGTCAGGTATCGTGGAACAGTTTCAGTGGCTTAGGCGGACAAGGCGATGGTTCATTAGCTACGGAAAACAGATATTTCAGTAGCTTACGGATTCAGACTTTGGCTTTCCTAGCTACCGAAAGCTAAAAAACTGGACATAATGTTACCATTTTTGCACAGATCTGATTTTTACTGATCCAAACACCTCAAGGGAAGTTTATAATGTTATATAATAATTAAAGGCATCGTGATCAAGGTTCTGTTCCATATTTAAAGGCGCCAACATGATGGAGGCAAGGATATTTATTGAAATTTAATGGCGTTTTTACTGTGAAAGGTCATCATTTTCAAATGATGATTCTGAGTGACTGGATAATCATTTTTCAAAATGCTCGGAGGTTTTTTCTCCTAACATGTCAGAGAAAAATAAAATCTCTCAAGTTTCCTACAGGTGTCACAGATTGGGAGAATCGAATCCATCACTGAGCCCCAATTTTTGGATCCCAGAATCTGCCTGTTTGACACATGTTTTTGAAATGCAGATCTTGTGAAAATGAAAACGAATTTCAAATATCTGAGAGAGGTTTTTTCTAAAAACAAATCAATGTACAATAAAATATTTCAGTTTATACACAGGTGTCACATATATGGAGAACTGAACCCATCTCTGAGCCTCTTTTTCAGTAATTTCATCAAAAATGGCGTTTTTACTGTGCAGAGTCATCATTTTAAAATGATGATTCTGAGCAACTGGAGAATCATTCCGCAAAACGGGCGGAGGTTTTTGTGCCTATCACGTCAGAGAAAAATAACCTCTCTCAATTTACTACAGGTGTCACGGATTGGGAGAATCGAATTTATCTCTAAGCCCCATTTTTCAGCAGTTTGGCCAAATTAAAGAAGATTTTTTTTCCCGGTTTATTCAGAACGGTTTTGATTTTTTGTTTTTAGTGATTTTGACCCAGCTTCTTAGGATCTGGGGAAGATGTTGTAAAGGCTATAAAGCATAGAACTTGAGAGAAAGAGAGGGTTGGATTTTGAAGGCTCTAATACGCTCTTTTTGTAGAACATACCTTTTTTTAATATATTCAGTAATACAAGCTTCTTTCATTGTTGTTTTCAGACCATTATCTACTTCGTTTTGTACTTATGAGCATAGGTTCTTTTGTCTATGTTTACTTTAAATCTGGTGATTTTCATCTCACTTTCATATCAGTAAACTAGGATCGTAAGTAACTATTGCTAGTTCTATTGACCCATCATATGTACTATTATATATGTATGTTCTGGTTAATATAGTTAGTTTTTCTCCACCCATCTAATTCAGCGAAAACTATCTGATTAATGGCTTTTGAAGGCCTTGTATCGTTTGAATGTATTTAAGACTGTCTTGAGTATGAAATCAGTGAGTGAGTTATTCATCTTGATCCAATTATACACCCATTATTGATAAAAAGGTTAAGTTACCAGGCTCCTTTGACTGACAGCCTAGAAGGACTCCTGGAGAGCTAAAAGCTGGTGTGCCCAGAAAGCCTTGGAGTAGACCTCAGCGACAGTTGTTGTCGAAACATAAATGGACCCAGTACATTTTGCATAGGACTATGAAGTTGGCCTTGATTCTATTTTCCTTTTTGCTACACACTCATTTTCATATTTTGCAGATCCGACAAAGTCCAACCATCAAGCTCTTCCAGGGTTTATCTGTGTCCAAGACTAGTTTCTTCTTGTCTAGTTTTGTGAACTAGTTTATGTCATACCATTTTTGATTTTAAAGTTGAATTTGAGTTGATATCCTCTTACATCATATCAGGGATATTACATGTCGATATTTAATATGAATTTCTAACAATATGGAAATAATCATTTTATGCTAATTATATAGATTGACTAGTTTTACAAGTTGAATGATCTATGCATATATAATGAGCATAATAAATTCTATGTGCATAAATATGTAAATAATCCTAAAATATATGATAACAAAATATATAAGTAACAAATCAATTTTAATTTCAACTAGTATGTAATAAATGAATTTTAATATTAATTAGAATTGTTTAGTTCATTTACAAATTAATTACACTTAAAAATGACATTTTTTTTATTGATGAATTATGATTAATATAAGTCTCCAAATCAAACGAATTTCAATATTAAATAGAAAAAAAGATTCATTTTAAGATTAAATGTAAATAATTTTATGATTAATGAATTTTAATTGATATAAATTTTCAAATCAATTGACATTAGCGAATATAAAAGTATAACTATAAAATTTATATTATATATAAAAAATATACAAATAATACTTGGTTCTTAATATTGGTGGAAAAAACATAATTTATTTTGAGATTATATGCACTCAAATTACAACTTTACCATTATTGAACTATAACCAGTGTAGATCCATCTCAAACCCGGATCTATCAAGCACCGAGAGGGATCCAATTTCTTGAGGTGTACTTTTTTTTGTTTTATCTTAAATTTTTTACACATCAAGAAAAAAATTACCCCTCAAGAAATTGGATCCCTCTCTTTTAATTTTTTTTTTATAAAATTTTTGATAAGTTATGAGCGAACATGAAATTTTTAATTACTTTTGATTTTTTATAAGTTCTGAGCCGACATGGAAACGTAACGTGACAAACGTGACAAATGTGACAAACTCCCCTATACTAGGTTGTAACGTAACGTGACAAACGTGACAAATGTGACAAACGTTACAACATCTCCCCCATACTGGGTTGTAACGTAACGTGACAAACGTGACAAATGTGACATGTGACATCCGTTACAGGATCTCCCCCATACTACAAATGTGACATGTGACATCCGTTACAGGATCTCCCCCATACTATTACTTTTTACATTTTATTACTTTTGAAAACGTTACATGTGACATGTGACATCCGTTACAGGATCTCCCCCATACTGGGTTGTAAGCACCTCGTTTACACTCGGTGCAATGATACATAAGTTTTCAATATCAATACCACATAAGTGATAAATGATTTTTAATATTAAAAAACTATACTTAATTTGAGATTATGTGCACTCAAAATGATAGCTTTGAACTTTATGAATTGTGGTTTGTAGGGATTAGGGGTATTAACATTAAGGATTGTATGGGTTAAGGGTTTTAAGGGGTTCCGGTTATAATTAATAATAGTTAGTGGTTAGAGTTATAAAGATAGGATTTTATTTGTATTATAAGAATTATGGGTTGTATTATGGGTTAAATGATGAGGGATTAAGAGTTATAAATTGTTCTGGGTTATAGATTTTATAGGTAAGGGTTATATGGTTTATGAGGATTATATTGTAAAAATATGAGTCAATGTGTATCATGTTTATCATTGTTGTGGTTGACCTTATATAATTTATTTTCATTTTGCATTGTAATAGCATTTTGTTGTGTTGTTTTATTGTAAGAGAAGTGACGTTATTATTAATAATGATTTAATTAAAACATGTTTCAAGGTTGTAATAATAACAATACATTTTCATTATTACTATGAATTGTCAGTTAATTACATGTAAAATCTAGATGCAAATGTAAATTACAAGTTCACGATAAATTAATATAAACAAACATTTGTTATAGGGGAATGAAATGCATTACATTATTAAAATATTTTTTAAAATTAATTTAAATATAATTAAGATATATTTTTTAACAAAAACAATTACTTTTGTATTAATATGAAAAAGAAAGGATGTGACCTAACCAGACATCCTAAGCACAATAAGTCTGATATAGATCTTTACATACAACTTTACAAGTTAAAAACTGGAAATGACTATTCAAATTGCAACTAGAATACTTCCTCTAAATTGTCGATATGTCCTTCCGAAATATACTTGACAGAATTTTCCACAAAGGAAAATACTTTATGCTGCATAAAAACAAGGCAAAATTTTTTACTCCTAACATCTAAAGATCTTCATTCCTTTCTTCCCTTGCAATGCTGGAGTTGTCTAGCTCAGGAGTTTCTTCATGAATTTCCTACTTGTTATCATCCATAGAGGCACCTTTTAATTCCTCACTATTAGAAATGAAAATAGTGTTAGCTGCTGAAAGATTGAGATGCTTCTTTAACTCTCTGATTTCTTTTTCCTGAGCATGGGATTTAGACCTTAAAAGTTCAAGATCAACCTCAACCATGGATAACTTGGAAACGACATTGGAATTCTACTTGCTTTGATTCCTGGAATGCATATTAGAAATGGAGGTATTCCTATTGATAATAGATTTGATAGCTATGTTCTCTTTCTCAAACTTCTTAACCTTCTGCAATAATTGACATACCAATATTTTGCATTGGCATCATCAACAATTCTAACAACTTCCACAACAATGTCTTTGTTGTCCATATTGTACTTGTTCCTAAACTTCCACACAAAATTGTTATGCCTTTTCCTCCTCCCCGTTTGCAATAAGGATCTGTACCTACCTCCTTTCATAGCAGACAACAAAGTAGCAACAAAACAACCATCACAAAAAAAATAGTCACCAGTAGTCTCCCGTAGATCCAAAGAGTTACAGTAATTGCAATTCTTTCTCTTAGAATGCAGGCTCCAAATTAAAAACTCAACAACTCCAACCTCTAAGAAAAGGGTTTCAAGTTTAGGTAAGACAAAATAATTCCCCTGATAAGGATAGAGAGAACAACCTCACCATCAGGGACAAAATTTCCCCAAGAGAACTGCCTGCCTCTACCAACCTCATGAGAGAACAAGCACAAGTCTAATAACAAGAACAACAACTCAAATATATTCTTCCTACCTTTTCCCCAATTCTACACTTTCTTTCAATTATCAACACAGAGAAAAGCTTCATAAAAAACTAACTTCTTCACCTAATCTTCAACCCTATAAACATTCAAATGACTAAATCCCTTATCATTCACAAAATTCTAGGAGAAAACTAGATAATCGTTTTTAAACTTCCAGCTCCTCCAACTAAGAGCATCAACATTCCCAACTAACTCAAAATAACTAGAATCATAATCCAACAAGATGGAAATAATTAGAGTGGATTTTTTAGGGAGCGAGGGCTTCCTTCTTTTCTCAAAATTAGATAAACCCAATCCATACTGATCTGTCTTCCAACTACCAGGACCCAAGGAGTGCACAAAATATATCCTAAAATCATACCAGAAGATTGGTTGAGGCCAGAAAGATGGGGGCTCTCTTCTTTTGCAACCCAAATTAAACAGGTCTCTACTACCAAAGTTATTCATGTCTTCATCGTAATGCACCATACTAATACCAAAGGTTTCAAGATAATACACATAATTGGAATTATCACATCCAACGTCAATTCCCAATATCACATTAGCATGACAAATTTCATAACTACTGTAACAACCATCACTCACAATACTACCTTTCTCCCTAACTTCGACCAAATAAAGCAAACTTATCCCAACAACTTCGAAATAATGCACACAACCAACAAACCAAAGGATATAGTGACCAATTACCTCAAGCTTGAAACTTGAACTTGCAAATCTGTTTCCAAGAATTTCCCAATCCCAACAACATGTATGAGAGGATTCATTCCATTGCTCAACAATCTACAGGATGATCCAAATCATGTCACAATTACCATCTTTTATAATGAAATCCTCCATGACTGAACCAAAGAACTGAGCATAAATTTCTCACACCTCGTCGTGTTTGAATTTAAATGCTTCAAATGAATGATATGTGAAATTTAGTTCACACCAAGATATGATCAAGAAATTACACTCACTCACAAAGATCTCACACAACTAGTCAAAGAACTCAGAAAATCACTCACAATAATACAAACTGTATTAACTCTCATGAATAAAATACATCAGCCAACCTTTGGAAAATAATAGGCTGCTGTTATATATCATTACAACAGATATTCGAATGGCTAAAGATTCCATTTGGATCCTCATATCATCAGACTTACTAAAACTGTGCAAATCCCCCTAGGTGGCAAGTGTGTTCTCCAAGTCACTCCAAAGGCTCACGAATTTCTGAATTAGTGACCTGTAGCTTATGTGTGATGAAAAAAAATTCCAAATCCCAAAAATGGAAAGAAGAAACATCATAGAGGATGTGTGGTCCCAAAAACAAGTTTCCCTAGTTGACTAGCTTTCCCCCCATGGGTAAAAAACAGTAAAACTCAGCAAGGTGCCTTTTCCACCAGAATATTATCCAGAATATTTTAGAAATGCACCCAAGTGGTCTAGGAAGCTTGTGGTCCACACTTGGAAGTCTTGTGGTCCTCCCAATGTTGCCTTGTGGTCCACACAATGGCTCAAATGGAAATTATCTAGTCTAATACATAGGAATTAATCATAAATGATTAATTAATGTTACCAATGTATTTAAATGACATAGATAGGAAGATTTAATATTCCAACACCCCCCCATAAATCCAAATTTATGTTCTAAATATCAGAAAATAGAAATATGAAGGGCCTAGTAACAAGACTTGTTCACCCTGTACAATACCGTCGGTCAACAAAACAAGGATAGAAGGAAACCTCATGGGAAAAACCTTCCCTAAAAAAATGGACATATCAAAATTGAAAGATTGCTGATCAATCCTTCACTCCACCACATGTTCAGTCATCCCAAGCAGTGATCTAAGATAGCTAAATGTCTTCTTAGTAAAAGCTTTGGTGAAGATGTCTGCAGTTTGCTCACCTGTTGGGCAATACTGCAAATCAATGATCTGGTCATGCACTAGTCCTCTGATGTAGTGCATATGTATATCAATATGCTTGGTCCTCTGTCTCTATACTGGATCACTTGAGACTCTTATAACACTCTGGTTGTCACAAAAGATGACAGCAGGAGTACTAAAAGCAATCTCAAACTCTAAAAGAATCCCCTGCAACCATACACACTGAGTAGTAGCATTCACTGCTCCTCTGTACTCGGCCTCTGCTGAAGATAGTGAAATGGTACTCTGTTTCTTGCTAGACCAGAAAACTGGACCACCTCCAAGCATGAATACAAATCCAGATGTGGATTTCTTGTCATGGCTATCACCAGCCCAATCTGAATCAGTGAAGCCAAGAAGATCTAGGCTAGAATCTGCAACATAGTAAATCCCATCAGTCTTAGTGCCCTGAACATAGTACAAAATTATTTTTGCAGCCCTCCAATGGATCTCATGTGGCTTCTCCATGTATCTTGATGCCACACTCATAACATAAGCAAGATCAGGTCGAGTGTGGGTCAAGTATAGCAAGCTGCCAACAAGCTGCCTATACAAGGTGCTGTCAACCAAGGGTGTAGATTCTGCTTCTTCCATTCTAACTCCTGAAAGGAATGGAGTCTTAGAAGGCTTATAATCAACCATCTTGAACTTCTTTAACATATCAGATGCATATTTGGACTGAGATACCTTTGTTCCATTCTCTATTTGATAAATCTCAAGCCCCAAAAACTGCTTAAGAATTCCCAAGTCACTCATGGAAAAAGCTTGATGCAAAGCAGTCTTCAATGAAGCTATTTGATTAGTAGAGCTACCCGTGATTAGAAAATCATCAACATAAAACACTATAATCATTATTGAACCATTAATTAGCTTCATATAAACATTAGGATCAGATTTGCATCAAACATATGATTGTGACAAGAGAAAGTTGTCCATTTTGGCATACCAAGCCCTGGGGGCTTGCTTAAGCCCATATAAGGACTTCTTCAACCTGCAAACATAGTTAGGATATGATGTATACCCTTCTGGATGCTTCATATAAATATCCTCCTCAAGATCCCCATGGAGGAATGCACTCTTGACATCCATATGGTGCACTTCCTAGCGCTTGGATGCAGAAATTGCCAGAACTAGTCTTATCGAATCCTTCTGTGCAACTGGTGCAAAAGTTTCATTGTAGTCAAGGACTTGGACTTGGGAGAAGACCTTTGATACCAACCTAGCCTTATATTTCACTTCTATACCATCAACTGCATATTTTGTTTTGTAGATCCACTTACACCTTACCAATTTTCTGCCTGCGGGGAGCTTGACTAGCTCCCATGTTTCATTCTTTTGCAATGACTGAAACTCCTCATCCATGGAAGCCTACGATATTGGTCATGTGAGGCTTCCTCATATGTATGAGGATTAGAATCCACCATCATATAACACTTCTCAGAAAGGTAGGGGTCATTCACATTGAGAGCAGTCTCAAATTGTGATCTAGTCCTCCTTGTGTCCCGAGGATTGCCCACTAGTTCACCTGCTGCTTGCAAAGTCTTAGCAGCCCATTTAGGATTTGTTGGTGAATTAGCATTTGTAGAAACCATGTCTCTTGAAGCTCCAGAATAAATAATGAATGAGGTAGGCTTGGATGTGCTTGCCATCAGTGCATGTACTCTCTCCTTGTCATCAGAATTTTGTCCTCCATCCTTCCTCCTTGCACTCTCTGGAAGAGGAGTGTTGGATTTCTCCAAGAGTTGAGCCATTTGATCAATAGTTTTATTCATGCAAGAGCTTTCAGGATGAAATCCCTTGCTGCAATAATTTCACTTTGTCCTCTCATTCTTCTTATTTGGATTCCTCTTGAAATTCGAGGAGTCTTCATTAACTTTCTGCTTGTCTTTCCTCTCACCTGTGGGCTTCTTGAAATTGCCCTTCTTCTTCCCTTTCGAACCCTTTGAATCTCCAACATTCAGATAGTGGTATTTGGATGGATTTTTAATGGCTCCCATCAAGACCAATTTGTCTTGTTCTTGTGTCAAAGACTCCATGAATTCTGAAAGTGTCAGCCTCTTCCAATTTTTAATTGCCTTCCAGGTGGAATGGAAGGTTGAAACAAAGACTGAGTAGTGCGAGCCAAGTTCAGAGAGAATGGCCAAGAATAATTGCTCATATTTATTTTCAATAACACATTGCTTCATCTGCAACACAATTGATTTGAATTTGGAAACGAAATCTTGAAGGTTATCGAAATTTTGTGGACTCAATGAGACTAGCTCATTATCTAGTTGGTGGCCTCTTAATTCATCGGTCTTTTCGAACAATTCTTGAAGTTTCAGCCAAACTTCATTGGGAGAGGTAAGACCATCGAGATGGAATAGAATATCCATGGTTGTAGTGAGACACAACAACCCATAGGCTTCATCTCTTCGATTGTGCCATTTAGATTTCTCAACTGCTGAAGTTGGCTCAACTTTAGTTTCCATTGTCACCCTGTAGAGTCCTTTGCTCCTCAGTAAGATCTCCATCTGTGCCTTCCAGTAAAAATAATTGAATGGAGTGAGGATGATTTGCTGTGACTGAGCCATTGCATTTCTGAAATTAATTTTGGAATGATTTGGGTGTGCCCAAAGCTTGTTTGCTGCGCCTTCTTGATGAAAGAATGCACCCTCCTTGAGACTGGTTGGATCCTGCAAGAAAATAGAAGGAGAAAGGAATAACTTGATAGCTCTGATACCATGTGAAATTTAGTTCACACCAAGATCTGATCAAGAAATTACACTCACTCACAAAATCTCACACAACTAGTCAAAGAACACAAAAAATTACTCACAATAATACAAACTGTATTAAATCTCATGAATAAAATACATCACGCAACCTTTGGAAAATAATAGGATTCTATTATATATCATTACAATAGAGATTCGAATGGCTAAAGATTCCATTTGGATCCTCATATCATTAGACTTATTAAAACTGTGCAAATCCCCCCCAGGTGGCAAGTGTGTTCTCCAAGTCACTCCAAAGGCTCACGAATTTATGAATTAGTGACCTGTAGCTGATGTGTGATGAAAAAAAATACCAAATCCCAAAAATGGAAAGAAGAAACATCATAGAGGATGTGTGGTCCCAAAAACAAGTTTCCCTAGTTGACTAGCTTTTCCCCCATGGGTAAAAAGCAGTAAAACTCAGAAAGACGCTTTTTCCCCCAGAATCTTATCCATAATATCTTAGAAATGCACCCAAGTGGTCTAGGAAGCTTGTGGTCCACACTTGGAAGTCTTGTGGTCCCCCCAATGTTGCCTTGTGGTCCACACAATGGCTCAAATGGCAATTATCTAGTCTAATACATAGGAATTAATCATAAATGATTAATTAATGCTACCAATGTATTTAAATGACATAGATAGGAAGATTTAATATTCCAACATGATATAACTGAATTTCTCAATCAAATTAAATATTGCATGATGATCAATCAAATATTTGTGCCACCTGTCATTTCCAAAACCTATCACAAGAGCATAGCTTAGTAGAATGAAATACATTGAGTTAAGGTATAGGGTCAGTACATTCCCTTTGATTGATTTTTATTGTTCTTTGGAGAAATGATACAACTATATTAGCTTGTGCATCCGCAACAACATTGGATTTCCTTAGCACATGAAAAAATTTGTACTCTTCAAAATTTGCTATCATTTGTTTAACTCTTCCCATGATTTGATTGAGAGGTATTTCCGAGGGAAACTTGTTTAAATACACACTATGAGTAATGATCATTGAGTCCCCCACTAATTTCATCTTCTGTGTATGATTGTTTTTGGCAATTTGCAATCCATTCCAAAGCGTTAAGGCATCTGCTTGATTATTAGACAAATTAACCAAGCTCCATGCATACTTAAACTCTTGTTTTCCATTGGTATCATATATCACCCCTCCTGCTCCTACCAACCCTGGATTGTTTTTAGAAGCACCATAAAAAAACAGGATATATTGATTTTGATTGGTTATCCGATTTGTCATTTCCAAGGGATCGACTCACAAAAGCCACAAAGACTCTCTTTTGATTTCTTTTTTTCTTTGGCATATTTGTGTCATACCCCCATTTTGACCCTTATAATATTTTGGGCTATAATGTAAATATTGTATGCATATTATGTATGATTCCTAGCATGGAGCTCAAGGCCAATGCCCCACTAGTGAACGCTCGACCTTGAAAAGGCAAGTATTGGATATTATGCTATCCATGTGCTAGTGAACCATTGGAATTATAAATATGCATTTTAATATAAATGCCCACAACTAGCTATGCAATGCAACAAGAGATGGGGGCATGATGTTTACAAGGAATTGGGAGGGAAAGATTCAAACCCTTGAGCCAATCAAGTCAAGCCAAGTGTCAATGAGAGAACCCATGAACCCTCAACTACCCATGTTGACTTTTGTGCCCAATCATTCATTTCTCCCAAGAGTTGGTTGGGGTAGTTAATGCCTTGGGGAATGGAGAGGTATGGTTGTCCAAATTCGAGTATGGGAAAGCCACCCTTCCTAGAAATTCGTGTTTTGCTTCTTGAGAAAGAAAAGAGCCACGAAATTTCTCCCCAAGCCATTCTTCACCCATCAGTTTTTCTCTCTCACGAGTTGGGAGCTTCATGGGTGTTTCCTCCATGGTTTTGCTGTGTTTTCTTGCACTTTTCTAGCTGGGAAGGGCGTTTTTGTTTTGGTTAATAGTTGGGAAGAGAATAAATCGATTTGGGGGTTTTATAGAGGCCGTTTTGTCCCACTGAATGCTCATACATTTGTGGGAGAAATTAGTTTTCTTCCATGGGGTTAATTCTCTCTTCCCACAATCCGTTTTTGGGTGTGCCACGATTTGGGGAAAACCCATGGACCCTAATTTGTAAATCCATTGTTGAAAATGTGTACCCATGCCCAGTTTTTGAGTTTGCTGTGTGTAAGAGAATGTTGGGGCTGAGATGGGTATCCATTACTTTGGCTGTGCTGATTTTGAGAGTCCCCTTTTCCTTGTAGATATCATGCCCAACTCGGGGGTGGTCTCTGAGTGCTGAAAGAATATAGGCCAGGCAGAGACCTATGGTTGGGTGGAACGTTGTAGCGACATAGCTAGTTTATCGGGACAACATTACATGAAGATGAGTATTCTCTTTCTGTGTTTACTTCTGCAAATGTTTTAAATTGGTCATGTTTATCCATATGCTGGAAATTGCATAATATATGCATGTGTAGAATATTACTTTTGCTATGTTAAATTGAATGGCATCTGCACACATTTGGTTTTAATTCTGTGGATTTGATGATCTGGGTTGAGTTTATGTAAAATTCCAGATCTTAGTGCCATGATCCCTTCCTTGCGTTGGGTCGACGGGAGGGGACATGACAGATTGGTATCAAAGCAAATGTTGCAACATTTGGGCCTTCATGGGATACCTATCACGGTTGCAAAGGTAAGTATGCTTCCTGTTCAACACTGATCATTAAGAAAAAGTTGAAAATTTGAAAAATTTTCTAAGTGTTTTTGAAAGTTTGTTTAAGACTGTGTTGGCAAAAATTAAGCTATTTTGCCGCAACACAGTCGACGAAAATTAGTTATTTTGCTGCGACATGCTAGACGAAAATTAGCCATTTTTGCTGCGACACGGTCGACGGAAATTAAGCTATTTTGCTGCGACACGGTCGACAGAAATTAGCCATTTTGCTGCGACACGGTCGGCGGAAATTAAGCTATTTTGCTGCAACACAGTCGGCGAAAATTAGCCATTTTGCTGCGACACAGTCGACGAAAATTAGTTATTTTGTTGCGACATGGTCGACGAAAATTAGCCATTCTTGCTGTGACATGGTCGGCGGAAATTAAGATATTTTGCTGCGACACTGTTGACAGAAATTAGCCATTTTGCTGTGACACGGTCGGTGGAAATTAAGCTATTTTGCTACGACACGGTCGGCGGAAATTAGCCATTTTGCTGCGACATGGTTGGCGGTAATTAAGCTATTTTGCTGTGACACGGTCGACGATGAAGAGCTTAAAATCGCCGAAACGGTTGGAGGAAAAATGACAAGTCCTCAGAAACAAAGAATTTCAACAATTTTTCAATGAGATTTGGAGGTGACAAAAGTTGAAAAACGCCATGGAACTTATGCGCCAGATTGCGCGAAATTGAAAGATTTACAAAAAAAAATGAGGGTGCTGCCCCCTTGACCCCCGTCGTCCCCCCTAAGATGTCGTCGATGGTGAGAAAATTCTATGTGATGATAATTATAGGGAAACTAAGATAGGTCAAGTTGAAATTGGCCATATCCTTTTGAAATCAAATGGAACAGTAAGGCAATGTGGATAAAAAGGGGAAATTTATCACCTTAAATTATTCATGTTGTAGCACGAGAATTGTATGCATGGAAAGTAGCAAGAATGAATGTTATACATATATACATATATATTGAATTGCTACCCGGTGAGAAGTTCCTAGCTAACGATAGTTTGTATGCTTGGTAGGGAGGCCAGGAATTTGAATCAATTATGAAGTGGAAGAGGAAATTCCATGCTATGATTGGGAAGGGAGAATTCCTTAACCCCTCTCTTGATATTGTATTCATATTTTATGAGTTTTATATACTGAAAATTATGGCATAGGGATGTTGGAAATGCGAGAGAGCAGTAGATTAAATGCATATGAATTAGTGGGCATGATTAAAGAGTCATCGCATAGTGCACGAGGATTGATTATGCATGAGGATGATGTTACCTAGGGGTAACAGTAGTGAAGTTACACATGCAGTGGCCCATTAATGGTATTGTCTATGGTTGATGACAATTAATGTTTTTGATAATGGTTGTATGAATCAGACCATAGAAGCATGATTGAAAATGCAAGAGATTAGATAGATGATATGACTATGCACTAGATGGCATATTAAGAAACGTTGCATAGTGCATGTGAAAATGTTTGTGTATATATATGATATTGCATAATGGTAAAATGGTGAGGTTTTACATATGCAATGAGCCACTTAAGATAATTATGGTGGTTGCTAATAATTAGTTGTGTTCGCATTGGTTGTAGGACCAAATACAACCAAAGCATGGCTAAAGACGTTGATGACGTTGTTGCATGTGACCAACAACCTTATGAAGAAAGGTTGGGGCAACAAATCTATGTTCAAGAAGTTGGAAAAAGGACTGTGTAGCCTTGGTAAGATGCCAATTGATCAGGTAACATCAAGTGATGTTAATGACAACCATGCAGGTAATGGTTATTTGTGCTTCATTGCATGAATGTTGAAAGAGGATTTGGTAAGATACCTTCAACTATGTTTAAACTATGTTGATTTGGTTTGCATGTGGTGTTGAGTGCCTGAATGTTAATGTCATCCTACCGAATATGGTGAGGTGTGGGTAAGTGAAGGCAGGGAGCCTTACACCCTATAGTTGCTTAGAAACCTCAATGCATTCATATGAAATTATAGCATGCCGTTTGTGTATATTGGTTGTGAGTTTAACAACCAAAGCAAGTAAGGAACTGTAGTCATGTTGTGGTAGTGCATGCAATATGAGACAGTCATGGTAAAATGAATGAAATGACATGGTGGTATTCATGAATCCATGCAAGAAAGCATTGAGTGAGTGCACATCAAAATATTATGTAAATGTTGTGAATGTGCATGCATATGTGTGGGTGCACATGTTGAGATGCATTGTGTGAATGCATGGTTGTGATATATATATATGTTTCGATGCAATTAGATAATAGATGAAATGGTGAACTATTGTTAATCCTGAGACCATTTCATGAGCGGCTGTGAATATAGGAGAATGATTGCATGAAGAAGGTAGACATGTTGATGGGATACCAAGAGTGCTCTGTTGAAAGGATAGAGTTGCATAAAATGATATGGCTGTGAAGTAATGAATATCTAAAGCTTCATTTAAATTGCATAAATGATGTGACTGTACCTTGCAATTCTAGTATGATAATGATTCACATGAAATAAATGAGTTTTGGTGATATTGAGATGTTAACAACTGGAAGTGTTTGAATTATGGAGTGTTGTAATTCTGAAAATGTTTCAGTGACTGTTGCAGCAATGAAATATTATATGCATAGAGACTTACAAAGTGTTTGGCTGAGTGAAGTTTCAGATTTCAGGTAGATTGTTTTGGGCATGGCAATGTGGGTAAGTCCATGATGAAGATTGGAATCTACCATGTGCAAGAGCCAAACCTCATGAGGAGGATATCATGGTTGTAAAAATAGTTTATGTGCAAAATAGATTGTCAATTTTGGACTTGTAGATTTCAGATTTGAGAATTTGCTTATAATTGTTAATCACCATTGGCTTGCATAGAACTGTGTCAGGAGGACGTGTTTTAAGTGGATGTTCATGTTATGGGAACAAGAGAAAAACCCTAAAGGTAAGAGGGGTGCTACTTACAAGAGATAAGCAATATGAGGATAACCTCATGACTAAGCAAGTCAATTTTTGTAGTAGACAGGATTGCAAATTCATGATTGAATTTAATTCTTAATGCCATTGATTGGCTATGAGACAATCAAATTTGAATTTAATTGTTAAATGTTGTTGACTGTTTGGCTATTTGATAAGTGTTCCAGGAAGACACATTGCAGGAAGACCATGTGTGATGGCCCGCAGAAGCCAAACTCCATGGGAAGGACCCCATGCTTTGGAAATGGGTTTTGGGTGAAACGCCATAGTAAATTTTGATAATGTCTCAGCTGAACTGCATATTGGAAAACCATGTGAGTGAGATGGTAAAACTATGCCAAGGAGGCATGTGTGGGTTAGGGAACGTGAAAATATTGGGGTGGAAAACCAAAGGACTGTTGACTCAGAGAAGGGAGCCCCATTCTTTGCAAATGAAGAAATGATCCATCTACAAAACGAATGAGTATTCTGTGACCCTAACTATGAATATACATGTCTGTTTATTAGATTTAATATGCAGAGCATGTTTTATTATTTCATTATTATTCCAGACTGCTTGAATGTGGCTAGGGCCTACATGACTCACATCAGAAAGGGATGCATACCTTTCGGGTGCTAGGTTATGTTAGGGTTGTCAATATTGACTACACCTTAAGGGAATGGACGCATTCCTGGTGTTTCAATACTTGATAGTGAATGTTATGAAATATGGTTACAATTTTAGAGAAACAATATTGATAAGCTTGGTTAGCCTTCTTGTGCTGTCAGCTTACACAGATGCAATTTGGTGTTGCACGTTAAGAGGCAAAGTGAAGAAAGGGTACTCAAGAGGATTGTATGGGTAGTGGTAACCTTTCTACGCTCACCCTAAAGGACACTAGAAGGGATGGATAGGCCTGAGGAGCCGTGTAGTAGAAAAGGGGTATCATCCTTGTGGGTATTGTGGGGCCATGCTAGCCTGTAGTCAAGAAATTCACCTAAAGAGTTCCTAAAGGGAACCGTTGGTTTACACAGGAGAAGGAGTGCCATCCTTGTGTGGATGAAGAATTGTTGCATGCCTGATAAAACCAGTCACTGTACTGGCTTGGCATTGGTTATTTGGATGTTGTGGAGGTATTGCTGAAGGGTTGTTGCATGCCTGATAAACCCAGTTGTTGTACTGGCTTGGCATTGGTTATTTGGATGTTGTGGAGGTATTGGTGAACGGTTGTTGCATGCCTGATAAACCCAGTCATTTTACTGGCTTGGCATTGGTTATTTGGATGTTTTGGAGGTATTGGTGAAGGGTTGTTGCATGCCTGATAAACCCAGTCGTTGTACTGGCTTGGCATTAGTTATTTGGATGTTGTGGAGGTATTGGTGAAGGGTTGTTGCATGCTTGATAAACCCAGTCGCTGTACTGGCTTGGAATTGGTTATTTGGATGTTGTGGAGGTATTGGTGAAGGGTTGTTGCATGCCTGATAAACCCAATCATTGTACTGGCTTGGCATTGGTTATTTGGATGTTATGGAGGTATTTGTGAAGGGTTGTTGCATGCTTGATAAACCCAGTCACTATACTGGCTTGGCATTGACTACTTGATGTTGTGGAGCAGCATGTGTGCTGGCCAAGCATCCACCCCATAGGTGATCCAAGGATCGTAAAGCAGAGAAGGAAACCCGTGGAGTAGCGAGGAATTTCCCAATACAGATAAGTATTTAATTTCATTCATTTTCAGATAATGAAAATTTCATGAACAAGTCTTATGACAACCAAGCTGATACACTGTTGTTTCTTTGTTGGAAATTTTGGTCATTGCAAAAAATCAATAAGCTTTGAAGGCATCCTAAGGATGCATTTGGACATGTGATTGTCCTAGAAAGCTCAGTACAAACAACAATGATGAGAATGGTGCTAGTGGAAATGTGAGAGTCCTAACAGCCAAAGGTTATGTAGAAAAACCATGGGGAGGGGATTCCCTGATGGAGAAAGCCTTAGACAGACCTTAGACACTAAGTGTCATAGCCAAGAAAGGGCAAGTTAAGCATTCACATTAAAGTGAAAGAGGCTAAGGAGCACAGAACCACGATGATGGTGTGGCTCCGTATTGGAACACGACTAAGAGAGGGAAACTCTTACTCTTCTCTTTCATTTTGACTGATACATCTTAAAAACAAAATATTATCGAGTGCAAAATAGATTGTGTTTGATTGCTTGAAATGAATTGTGAATGCTGAAATAGTTAATTCCCTGTGAAAGGATGAACATGAATGAGTTCATACGTATGTTGGGAAAGCATGAAAAGTGTGGAAGTCTCATGAATGAAGCATGGACATTCCATGTCAATTGAGAAAATAATTGACTGATTTTAATGTTTATGTTATGCTTGGCCTAACAAAGAATTTCCATGATGAAGTTCACAGGTAAGAAATTGAAGCGACTGATTGCAATTGATACAAGCAAGTGTTTCTAGTAAGAAAAGTGTGGTCAGTTGTGCTCATTGACCATGATAGAAGACCAAGGGCTATTGGGTCTGGCTGAAGGTCTTCTTCAAACAATTTCCCAGACCCAAGAAAATATTGGAGAGATGCTCAAGCTACAAAAGCAACAGAATAAGATGAACCACAGGGCTTTGCGAGACTCTATTTGTCTGCAAAGGAAGGTAAAAAGCATTCTGGCGGCAATCCGTAAGGGAAAGGGCAGTGGATCCATGAAGAGGAATTCATCCAATCATCCCATTAAGAAATGCTCAAGGATGGAAGACTCCACGGAAGTTTAGCAGGCAAAGAAAAAGGAACCACTAGAATGTTGGGAATGTGGAGGGAATCATTTCCTCCATAACTGCCCAACAAGGGACAACAAGAGATATAGTATCCATAAATTTTCCAGACTTGTGGATCAACTGGAAGGTAAAGAAAAGGAAGGGATTGTTTTGGAACAATGCCCTCATACAAAGCTAGAAGGTCCCAGCTAGCAAAAGCAGTTTATGAAGGCTAAAGGACTTGGTCTTGAAAACCCAAGTAAAAGGTGAAATACAGGACATACCTGCCACATTTTGTGAATTTTGGACATGTATAAAGCGTGTATGTATTCCTAAATATTGGAACACCGAGGACGGTGTTATTCTAAGGGGGAGGGGATTGTCATACCCCCATTTTGACCCTTATAAAATTTTGGGCTATAATGTAAATATTGTATGCATATTATGTATGATTCCTAGCATGGAGCTCAAGGCTAAGGCCCCGCTAGTGAATGCTCGACCTTGAAAAGGAAAGTATTGGATATTATGCTACCCATGTGCTAGTGAACCATGGGAATTCTAAATATGCATTTTAATATAAATGCCCACAACTAGCTATGCAATGCAATAAGAGATGGGGGCATGATGTTTACAAGGAATTGGGAGGGAAAGATTCAAACCCTTGAGCCAATCAAGTCAAGCCAAGTGTCAATGAGAGAACTCATGAACCCTCAACTACCCATGTTGACTTTTGTGCCCAATCATTCATTTCTCCCAAGAGTTGGTTGGGTAAGTTAATGCCTTAGGGAATGGAGAGGTATGATTGTCCAAATTCGAGTATGGGAAACCCACCCTTCCTAGAAATTCGTGTTTTTCTTCTTGTGCAAGAAAAGAGCCACGAAATTTCTCCCCAAGCCATTCTTCACCCATCAGTTTTTCTCTCTCACGAGTTGGGAGCTTCTTGGGTGTTTTCCTCCATGGTTTTGCTGTGTTTTCTTGCACTTTTCTAGCTGGGAAGGGAGTTTTTGTTTTGGTTAACAATGGGGAAGAGAACAAATCGATTTGGGGGTTTTATAGAGGCCGTTTTGGCCCACTCAATGCTCATACATCTGTGGGAGAAATCGATTTTCTTCCCCGGGGTTGATTCCCTCTTCCCATAATTTGTTTTTGGGTGTGCCACGATTTGGGGAAAACCCATGGAACCTAATTTGTAAATCCATTGTTGAAAATGTGTATCCATGCCCAGTTTTTGAGTTTGCTGTGTGTAAGAGAATGTTGGGGCTGAGATGGGTATCCATTGCTTTGGCTGTGCTGAGTTTGAGAGTCCCCTTTTCCTTGTAGATATCATGCCCAACTCGGGGGTGGTATCTGAGTGCTGAAAGAATATAGGCTGGGCAGAGACCTATGGTTGGGTGGAACATTGCAGCAACATAGCTAGTTGCTCGGGACAACATTACATGAAGATGAGTATTCTCTTTCTGTGTTTACTTCTGCAAATGTTTTAAATTGGTCATGTTTATCCATATGCTGGAAATTGCATAATATATGTGTGTGTAGAATATTACTTTTGCTGTGTTAAATTGAATGGCATCTACACACATTTGGTTTTAATCCTGTGGATTTGATGATCTGGGCTGAGTTTTTGTAAAATTCCAGATCTTAGTTCCATGATCCCTTCCTTGCGTTGGGTCGACAGGAGGGGACGTGACAATTTGAATAAGGATGATTGATCAATCTTCTGATCCAAATTCTTTCTTCATAAGTGAGACCAAACACATTTTGCTTGACACAACCTTTAGGTAGAATAATCTCAATAATTATAGCCCAATATCGAGCTACCACCTCTCCGGATATAACCTTTAGATGATTAAAACAAATTGAGTTTCTAGCAAGCCAAATTTTCCAGAAAAATACATATGGAAGAAGACTCCAAACCTGGTTTATAAGAGGCTTGATTTTAAATTTATTTTGGTAATATTTATGCCAAGAGACAAAAGAATCCCTCTAGCTAGCTGAAATAACAGTGCCTATATTCAAACTTTCCAAAATTATACTCTAAACCTTCACAGAAAAATCACACTTCAAAAATAAATGATTTGTTGTCTCCTCAATTTGATTACACAGATAACAATGAGAAGGGCCTTGAATACCTCTCCATTGAATATTATCAAAAGTAAGGATTCTACCATGACTTAAAATCGAGTGGAATTTTTTATTTTTATTTTTGGGAGAGGCTTACTTTTCCAAATAGAATTCCATATTGAATCCATTGGATAGACACATCTATTGTTTATTTGAGTGCAATGCCCCTCTTTTACTGTGTATCTACCAAAATGTTTACCCTAGACCCTCCTATCAGCACCACTATTTTCTGCAGGAGCTAGACCATTCAAAAGCATCAACAGATCCTTCCATTGACCTTTCAGATGATCTGGTAAATTAATGTCCAACCAACCCTCCCACTCCCCTTTTGCATTCCAAACTAATATATCCAAAAGCAAAGTGAGGTTTTCAACTCTCATCCAATTTTGAAGCAAAGCTAAATGTTGATAAGAATTGAATTCCTCTCTTCCCGATATCCTATCATTCCAAATTTTAATACTTTTTCCATTCCCTGACTTCCAAGATATATTGTCCTTGAGAATACAATTTGAATTCTTACACAAATTCCATATGTTAGTGCAGGGAAGCTTATCAAATTGTTGATCCATGATCCTAGTTCTTGTAGATCCATTATATTTCTTATTTATTACTTATTTCCACCAAGTGCTCTCTCCTGTCGCTACATTCCACATGATTTTAGCCCCCAAATCCTTATTTAAAATGGTTGTATCTTTTATTGCCAAACCTCCCTTGTTAATAGGAGTTATCACTTGTTTACAGCTAATCAAATGATATTTTTTTCCTAATTATTCCCTACCTTGCCGCATGAATTTACGCTGAAGTTGACTAATATGATTAAAGATACCTAATGGAGCCAACAAAATAGATTTTTGGTAGACAACTAAAGAAGATAACACATATTTAATCAACACTAACCTCCCTGCTATATTCAACCACTGTGTTGACCCTATTGTTCCATCTTTTTTTTAAAATTTTTATCAATCACATTTCTCCAATATTTCGAAACAAGCTTCCATAAAAAATTGGAATCCCCATATAAGTGAAAGAATTCCATTCTTGTTTTGCAGTGAAACCTAAAACATCAACAATTTTGTGGATTATTTTTGAATTCCATCCATAAGCACAACATTTATGCTTATTGATCTCACCTCCTAAAGCTAAAAGATATTTATCCAATGTTGACTTAAATCTGGAAGTTATAACCAGTGTAGCTCCCCACAATAGCAGGGTATCATCAACAAACTAAAAGTGATTGATTTCTTTGCCCCACCTAACAATGTTAATTCCAGGTAAGATCCCATTCCTTCTTTCCACTTCTAACCTTCTACTTAGAGTGTCGACCATCAGAATGTAAAGAAGAGGGGATAATGGGAACCCTTGTCTCAACCCTCTTTCCCCTTGAAAGAACTCAATCGACCTACCATTGACTAAAGGAGTGATTCAAGGTTTTGAAATGCAAGATTGAATCCAACTAACAAAAGAGCCAAAAAACCCAAATTTGCTTCAAACTTCAAATAGTAAAGAATGTCTTACCCGATCAAAGGAATTAGCCATATCCATCTTGATCATCATACTTCTTTCTTTCCTTGATTTACTTGTATGAATTGCCTCCTAAACCAGAATGAAATTATCTAGAATATATCTCTTAGGGATGAAGCCACCTTGATTTTATGATATAAACCTCCCTAATAGTGATTTGACTCTTGTAGCTATTATCTTAGTGATAATTTTAGAGGACGAGTTACATAAGGATATTGGTCTGAATCTAGAAAAGGATTCCAAGAATTTATCCTCTGGAATGAGAGAAAGAAAAGAGGAGTTTGTGCTGTACCCCACCTTCCCTTTTGTAAGAAACCAACTAAACATTTTACAAAGATCCCTTTTAATAAGATCCCAAAATTTTCGATAAAAAGCAATGGAAAAGCCATCTAGGCCTACAAGCACTTAAAACTTCACTTTCTTCAACAGCTTTCATCAAGTTTGAGTTTTCCTCAATGGAAATGAAGTTTGGAATATTTTCAAACATTTCCTTAGTTGTAGTGGTATTTGGTTCCTTTTGACTTGAAATTAGATGTTTGAAGTTCCTAAAAGCTTCTAGCGTTACCTCTTCATATTATGTTATCAGAACCCCTTCAAAATTTTGAATTTCCTTAACATTATTCCTACATTGTCTAGTTTTGGCTTGTTTGTGGAAAAAGGAAGTGTTGCGATCTCTTGCTTCCTGCCATAAACTTCTCGATTTGAGCCTCCAATGTTCCTCCTCCAATCTATTTATGGAATTCAACTGTCTATTAGTTTCTATTTCTTCCATTTTCAATTATTGAGTTGGCTCTCCCCTTTCCATTTGAGTTTGAATTTTATCCAAATGTGACTGAATTTGCTTTTTTTTCAATATTGGGCTCCTTATACTTAGTTTTTGACCATCTTTTCAATTATTGTTTGACATTTTTCAGCTTGTACTCTCATATATATCTTGGAGAACCATCCCATTTATTTTTCCAATTTTTGATAATGATCTCTATCACTTTTGAATGTTTTAACCAAAATGATTAAATATAAATGGTAGAGGGCCATAATTATTATTTTTTCTATCAAGAAACTGATGGGCTTATGATCCATGGTAGCTGAAGGAATAATTTTTGACTGGATTATCAGATCTTTTTCATGTATGTTACTGCTTACTAAAAATATATCTAGCCTTGCTGCAAGGAAATCTGCCCCTATTCTTCTATTCGACCAAGTATATCTGCCATCTTTTGGTTTAATATCCATTAAATCCCAATATGAAATCATATCATCCAATTGTTCTCTAGAGTGATCTCTAACTCTTGATCCTCCTCTCTTCTCTTCTTGAGACGTAATTGTATTAAAGTCACCAGCAAAAATACAATTGTCTTTCCCAACTTCTTCCTTTATATTAGCTAAAGACTACTATAATTCATGTTTTTCTTTGTAATGAATGGGAGCATATATATTACAAATTTTGAAACCAACACCAGATTATTTGCTTACCAGATGAGTACATATCCAGTGTTGACTTTTCTTGTAGTCAAGAAGACCAAATTCAGCTTTGTCCCATCTTGTAGTAATTCCCATTGAAGCACCTCTTGAATTCACTAAAATACCTTCACCATTTTTCCACTGAATTTTCTCTAGAACTTACATTTCCTTTTGTTGCAATTTAGTCTTTTGGAGAAGTAGGATGACAAGTTTTTCCATCTTGATTAGATATCTTACAACTTCTTCTTTTGTCCTGCTTCCCATACCTTTGTTGTTCCAAGAGACTAGTTGCATTATTTAATTGGTTTTAATTTCCCTCCCTTGAGTTTGCTCAAAGTTCCTAGAGTTGTAGTTCCATTATTTATCAATATTTTAGGGTTGGGCACAATATTCCTTGTCCAGAGTGGTTTGTAGTCCCATCATATTCTCTTTGTTTGCAATATCTTCTCTTATTTCCTTTCCAGGTGTTATTGGTCAAATTAGCACTTCTCCGTCCGTGACCACATTGCCTTGTCGGTCACACAAAAGGAAACTATGGATGGAAGAGCTTACCTTGACCCTAGATGATATAGAGATGAACCTTGCAATCCTTTCTTCAAAAGCATCTTTCTCTACCTATTTTTACACATAACCGCGGCACTTATGCTTGTCAACCAATGGGTCAGCCGTGAGTATCTATATTGACAACCCGCGGGTGTCAATTAAAATGTTGCACTCGCTAGAGGCAAGTTAGGAAACTCGCGAGTCACTCGCTAGTTGTCCTATATCATACTCGCGGGTATCTTAAGAAAACTTGAAAAAACAATTAAAAACATGAATTGGGATTAGTTGAGGTAGATACCCAAACTACCCCAACTTCCCAACTCAACCACCTTTCGAACCTGCCCTCCTTGCTTTTCCATAAATACAAGGGGAGGGACTTGAGAGAGGGACATTATGATCATTGGAGAAAGTTATGTTGGAGAAATACATAGCTAAGAGAGAGGAGCATGAGCTCAAGGTCTAGTTACGACGGTGCCGGTGCAGGACAAGTATAGCCTTATGTATCTTCTGCATTTGACAATAAAGATTTGAACATTCTTCCATTTCCAATAGATTTGTTTATGTCTATTGCAATTTTATTACAAGTTGATGTTACATTGTTTAAATGAATGCCAATATCTTATTTGTTGATGTATTTGTAACTTCGGAAGATATTCTTCTATGTATTACACTTGTACTTTATTATATTCATGATGGAGATGTATTATTCCTCCAATCAGAAGTGTCGTCATTTGTATTTGTAAGTGTCGCAAGTATTATTTGATGGGTTATAAGACCACCTTGGTGGGGTCAACCCTGCATGTGTCATGTGGATGGGTTATTAGGCTTCCTTAGGAAGTCGGCCTAGTTAGAATTAAAGGCATGTTAAGTTGTGTATAAATAGAGAGTGAGTGTCTCTCATTCTATTCATTCACTCACTCATCCAACTCGCATAGTTGAGAGAGAGGAGTGCGCACAAGTGGAGGAGGAGTAGCTGCTGGAGTCATCTATCTTTTGGGGATTGATCTTTGTGATCTTTGTATTGGGGCTTATTCGATCTCTGAGGAAGTTGTGGGGTTTTTCACCTTCTTGGTTTTCCTCGAGGAAACTCTGTGTCTCTTGTGTTTATGATTGTTATGCTATGCATGTTATTCTCTTAGTAGGATCCTAGATAATGTTTGAATGCAATTATTGAAAAATTTAACATGGTATCAGAGCCGTGCTAAGAAGAAGACACTATGCAGCTGCAGAAGCTAGGGCTTCTTAATATTTGGGTTTCTCTCCTCAGATCATCAAAGGAAGGAGGCTAGGATGACTCTCCTAGCAAGGGCGCATCTTTCTGTTGAGATAGAATTCAATTCTGAACACTTTCAGTTTTTGGCCCGTCATTGCTGCAGGAAATTAGGGTTTTAGAGAAAGTTGGAATTTTTGGAATCCGAGATCACGGCTGGATGCTCCTCAAGAAAATCGAAGTTTAGAGACCAAGATCGAATTTTTTGGTTGGGAAGAACCCCGGGCATCATCAAACCCTAGTTCGAGATTTTGATCGGAAAGGTGGAAAATTAGGGTTTCTGCAAAAGTTGATATTTTTGGAATTTGTGACCACAGCTGGATGCTCCTCAGAAAAATCGAAGTTTAGAGCACGAGATCAAACTTTTTGGCTGGGCAGAACCCGGGCATTATCAAACCCTAGTTTGGGATTTTGACTAGAAGATCCAAAAGTTTCAAAGGCAATTTTGAGGGGTCAAATTTTGCAGATTTCAAAATTGAAGTATACCAGCTTGATCAGCTCAGCAAGGCGTATCTTTCCATCCATTCAGAAGTTTGGAATTCAAAGTTTGAATTTTTGGGGTTTCTCTGACAAACCCTAATCCAACTCCAGATCTAGTTTTCAGCAAATCAAGTGGTAAGACCTAAATCTTTTATTTCCATTTGAGTTTCTCGTTAAGATGTCTCACCACACCAAGCTTGAGGATAATCTTGAAGGAGCTAACAACTTTCGAGCATGGAAGTATAGGATTGGGTTAATCCTAGAAAAGAATGATTTGGACACCTACATAAAAGAAGAGGTTCCAGTTCCAGAGGGAGATGAGGCTAAGGCCTTACACAAGAAGAACTTGGTCAAGGCCAAGAGAATCATTGCTGATTCTATAAAATACCATCTCATACCCCATGTGTCTTCTCTAAAGACACCTAAGGAGATGTTTGACTCCTTGACCAAGTTGTTTGAAGAAAATAATATAAATCGGAAGATGACTCTGCAAAATCAATTGAAAGGGGTTAAGTTCCAGAATGGAGAGACCATCCAATCCTACTTTACTAAGGTCTCCCAAATAAAAGAACAACTTGAAGCTGTGGATGAAGTAGTGGAGAATGGAGAAATTGTCACGACCACATTAAATGGCCTACCTAGGTCATGGGACTCCTTCATCCAAGGTATTTGTGTCAGAAATAAATTGATCTCCTTCAGTAGACTATGGGAGGAATTCTCACAAGAAGAAGCTAGGATTGTGGCCCGAGAAGAGAAGATGGGAAGTGAAGACCAAGATCTCACAACACACACCAAGAAAGGTAAGTTCAAGAGGGAGAAATCTCATCAAAATAAATCTCCTCACTTCTATCAAAAGAAGAAATATCTCTCTCGCATTAGATGCTTCTCTTGTAATGAAAAGGGACACTTTGCCTGAGACTGTACCAAGAATAATCAAGACCTCAATAATAAGAAGAACAACAACAAGAAGAGGTATCATGCTCATGCTGCTGAGGATGATGAACCTCCCAGAAAGAAATCTAGGGTAGAAAGTGAAGACTCTTCAAGTGACGATGAATATGTCCTAATCTCTGCTCTCACAGGTACTATTACACATGGGTGTAATGATTGGCTTATTGATAGTGGGGCTTCTAAACATATGACGGGATTCAAAGAATCTCTTATGGACCTATTTGAACATGAGTCACCTCATAAGGTGAAACTTGGGGATGACTATCAATACCCTATAAAGGGAAGTGGTGAAGCCTCCTACAAGTTAGACTCTGGGATGTCTTTAAAGATGCAAGATGTTCTATATGTACCTAGACTCAAGAAGAATCTTCTCTCCATATCATCTTTGGATGCAAAAGGAATGAGAGTTGCATTTGTGGATGGTCAACTACTTATGTGGCCAAAAGGTAAGACCATAGATGATGCAGTAGTGATTGGAGAGCAAGAGGGAGGATTGTACAAATTGAAGGGACAACCTGAACATGCCATGGTACATGAATCCATGGAACCAAGTGAACTTTGGCATAGAAGGCTTACTCATGTGTAGTATAGGGCACTACCAATTGCAAGCAAAGCAGTAGAAGGTCTTCCTGAAATCCAGTCAAAGCATGAAGGTGTTTGCAAAGGATGTGAAAAAGGAAAGAACACAAAGAAAGCATTTCCAAGCAGTGAAAGCAAAGCAAAAGGAAGTTTGGAAATTATCCACTCCAATGTATGTGGTCCAATGTCATCCAGTTCTTTGAGTGGGTATGTATATTATGTTTCTTTCATTGATGATTTCTCTAGGAAGACTTGGATTTGTTTCTTGAAGAACGAAGATGAAGTATTCAACAAATTCATGGAATTCAAAGCCTTGATAGAAAACCATACTTAAAAGAAGATCAAGACCTTTAGATCCGACAATGGCAGAGAATTCACTTCAAGGGACTTCAAGAAGTTATGCAGTGATTCATGGATTAAGAGGGAGTTGACCTGACAATCCACAACAGAATGGAGTTGCAGAAAGGAAGCAAAGATTGAGAGGGAGTCCGCTCAACAAACAAACAAAGATAAGTATTTGAATTTTCATTTCTTGTATATCTGGTTGTTTAAATAATATTGTTCAATAATGTATATACTTATGTTCCTAGACTTAGGTTGTGTATTATGCATATTAGAATAATTGCATTAATGAATAGTATACTACTAATATGCATGTGATGGGTAAGTGACCTATGGCACTGTACAACATTCCATTGCTACTTATCTAGAATGAAACCTCTTTGCTGACATGTTGGGAGTAGTGCAATCTCTTAACAATGTTCTAGTAGAGATGGAAGGCATCTAGAAAGTTACCTTATGAATACGAGATATGGATGAATGTTGCATTGAAGCATTGGATAAAATAATTGCATGGATGTATGACACATGCCTTTATGTGTAAGACTTTGTTCAGTAAACTATGAGAAGTTTCTAATCATGCAATTGAATTTGACTTGTAGGAAAGATCGTGTACAATCACCTACAAAATAAAGACTACAACATTTGTTCCAGCAACGAAGTTCAAAGAAAACTATCTATTGAATATATTGAAGAATCTCAAGTTCCCAGGATCCGGGATGCAGTAATGGAAAATGCCATGATCGAGGAGTACCAGTCGATCATGAAGAATGATGTTTGGGATGTTGTCCCAAGACTAGAAGGGAAGTCTGTTGTGACTTCCAAGTGGATCTACAAGATCAAGCATGCTGCGGATGGCAGCATAGAGAAATACAAGGCAAGGTTTGTGGCTCATGGCTTCTCTTAGAAAGAGGGGATAGATTATGAAGAAACTTTTGCACATGTATCCAGATACACTTCCATTAGAACAATACTTGCTCTGGCTGCAGTGATGAAGTGGAAGATACACCAGATGGATGTAGCAACCACTCGATTTTGAGACACATGACAGGGAGTCATATGTGTGTATATTGAAGAAATCCTTGTATGGATTAAAACAAGCACCTAGGACATGGTACGGCAGGATAGACAGCTTCCTGTTTGGGCTTTACCAAGAGTAAAGTAGATTCCAACCTTTACTACAAGGTTGAGAATGGCAATCCAGTGATACTTGTATTATATGTGGATGACCTGTTTGTGAAAAGTGAGGATAGATTGATTACCAACACGAAGAGGAAACTTGCTGCCGAGTTCGAGATGAAGGATTTGGGCATGATGCATTACTTTCTAGGTATGGAGGTGTGGCAAAGTGCAGATGGAATCTTCCTTGGACAAGGGAAGTATGCAGTAGAGATCTTGAAGCGGTTCGGGATGATGGACTGCAAGGCCATGGCCACACCTATGGCATCGAACCTGAAGCTATTGAGTGATGCTTTATCAGATTCGGTTGATGTCACGGTGTATCATCGGATGATTGGGTCCTTGATGTACCTGACGAACACGAGACCAGATATTTGCTTTGTGGTGAAAACCTTGAGCCAGTTTCTGAGAGATCCTAGACATGTTCACCTAATTGCTGTAAAGCATATTCTGAGATACCTGAAGGGTACAATTGATTATGGGCTCAAGTATGATGTGAATCAAAAGTTTAACCTGGAGGGTTATGTTGATTAAGATTGGGAAGGTAGTGCTGCAGATAAGAAGAGCACTTTGGGGTGCTGCTTCAGTATGGGATCAGGTGTGATCTCTTGGTTTAGCAGGAAGCAATCCTGTGTAGCACTGAGTACAGCTGAAGCAGAGTGAGTCGCAGCTTGTTCGGCCAGTTGTGAGGCAGTATGGATAAGGAAGCTACTGTCTGATTTATTTGATCTCCAGTTGGATGCTACCTGTATCTATTGTGACAACTAGAGTTGTGTGAAGTTGTTAGAGAACCTGGTGTTCCATGATAGGTCGAAGCACATCGAGATCAAATATCACTATATCAGGGATATGGTGCAGAGAGGAGCAGTGAAGCTCCAGTATGTTGCAACAGATGAGCAGATTGCAGATGTGTTGACCAAACCACTAGCCAGAGTGAAGTTTGATTACTTCAGAGAGAGGCTTGGTGTTCTTCAGATAGAAGATACTTCGAGGAAGAAGTGGTGGGACACATTTGCAGGAGCCATTCCAAGCATGGTGGTAGGAGGATCCTTCCCATGGCTGTGGATGTAAGCGCTGTGCGATGAGCATCGGGACGATGCTCCGGTTATTGCTATGTATGATGATCAGGATGATCATGTGTGATGAGCATCAGGATGATGCTCCAGATGATAGGCATCAAGACGATTCTATGATGATGATCAGGATGATCATGTGTGATGAGCATCAAGACGATGCTCCAGATGATATGCATTAGGATGATGTTGTGTACATGATCAGGGTAATCATGTGATGATGATGTGCATCAGGATGATGTACTATATGGTGATGATCAGTATGATCATGAGTATCAAGATGATACTTCATGGCCGTGGACAGATTTTGCAGGTAGCATAGAAAATATTTTGGGAGATCCGATAGTTTGAGCTCAGATACTCTTTCGAGGTTTTGCTACAGGTAACATAGAAAATATCCTGGGAGATCCGATAGTTTGAGCTCGGATGCTCTTTCGAGGTTTTGCTACAGGAGGCATGTAATCAGTCCTGGAGATCCGATAGGTTGAGCTGTGTGCTCGTAAAAGTCCCAGGATGCTCTTTAGAGATCTTCGAGGTTGAAAGACACTCTTTTAAGGTTTTGCCTGACCACATAGAAAAGATCCTGGGATATCCGATAGTCTGAGCTCGAATTCTCTTTCAAGGTTTTGTGGCGGTCACATGTAAAAGATCCTGGGAGATCCGATAGTTTGAGCTCGGATGCTCTTTCGAGGTTTTTTGGTGGTCACATGTAAAAGATCATGGGAGATCCGATGGGTTGAGCCGTGAGCTCGTAAAAGTCCTGGGATGCTCTTTCGAGGTTTTGTTGACGCACATTCCACAGGATGGCCAGATATGTTGAAGACCTACAGGAGTCTAGGCCTACAACCAGCAAGAAAAAGGGATGGCTCTGTAGAACTTCCTATGACGAGAAGAATTGAGAGATATCCCAGTGATCAAGATGACGAGTACAGCAACAGTGACGATGATGCTTCGTGATCCAGTGACGATGACCCAACTCAAAAATTGAAGACTTGTGGCGATATGTATTGATGACCTGTGTCTAGAGAATACCTTCCTAGTCAAGAGGGAGTGTTGATGTATTTGTAACTTCGGAAGATATTCTTCTATGTATTACACTTGTACTTTATTATATTCATGATGGAGATGTATTATTCCTCCAATTAGAAGTGTCGTCATTTGTATTTGTAAGTGTCACAAGTGTCGCAAGTATTATTTGATGGGTTATAAGACCACCTTGGTGGGGTCGGCCCTGCATTTGTCATGTGGATGGGTTATTAGGATTCCTTAGGAAGTCGACCTAGTTAGAATTAAAGGTAGGTTAAGTTGTGTATAAATAGAGAGTGAGTGTCTCTCATTCTATTCATTCACTCACTCATCCAACTCGCATAGTTGAGAGAGAGGAGTGCACACAAGTGGAGGAGGAGTAGTTGCTGGAGTCATCTATCTTTTGGGGATTGATCTTTGTGATATTTTTATTGGGGCTTATTCTATCTCTGAGGAAGTTGCGGGGTTTTTCACCTTCTTGGTTTTCCCCGAGGAAACTCTGTGTGTCTTGTGTTTATGATTGTTATGCTGTGCATGTTATTCTCTTAGTAGGATCCTAGATAATGTTTGAATGCAATTATCGAAAAATTTAACATTATTTGTGTTATACCTAAATATTACACATTATGTATTAGTGTCGCATCCTTGCACTAGCGACCTAAACGACAGTTTCCCTTAAAGATCATCTGAACATTCAGAGTGAAAAACACTGACTGAACACTGAAAGAAAAACCTTTTTCTGCCATCTGCCAACCCAACTTAGACTTGTTTGTGAGCACTACCGCTCTCTGCACATCTACAGGGGCGCGGTAGTCAGCACTACCATGCGTTGATCCTTCTCTGGGGCGCGGTACTACCGCGTTATGCTCAGTTATAGGGGCGCGGAAGTCCGAAATTAGCCTTTTTGCCTTGGACTTTGGGATTCAACCTTCGAGGAGATTTTGTTGGGATTACCACCTTTGGTTCGATCCTAACTCCTTCTTTGTTTAGCTGGCTTGATCCACTAAACCCTCCATAGATCCACACTTCTCTCTTGTTGGTTAACCTTCCCATATGCTATAAGAGAGAATCCTTCCATGATCCAAAGGGAGGACTTTTGGGGCATCAAACCTATGATCTTCATACTTTTACAGAGATAGTTAGAGGAAGCACTTGGAGCTGGAGGATTGGCTTGGATATCAAGCAACCTTTGTAAGCACTCTTCAAGTTTGTAATAAAAGATAACTTGTCTTGTTTTTCCCATTTCATGTGTATTGTATGGATCTTTGATATGAAATGTACCTAGTTTAGATTTGAACTTAATCTTTGCTTCAAGGTATTTGGAAGCTTGCATGCTTGTCCTTTGTTTGATTTCAACAGGTTCTACATTGGAGCTTTGGGATCAAGAGCTAGAAGCAGGACAAATGTCGAATTGGAAGGTGAGTTACGTCTTTCATCTCTTCTGAATGCATTTAATCTTGTTGTGAAGATTAGTTCAGGAACTCAAGGTAGCATTTGTTTCATTTTTGTCTTAGCATAGAGTTAGTGCATCCTGCTTTATCCTAAGAGAGTTTCTACCTATCCGTAGGGAGAAATATCTACAACAAAAAATGGCGACTCCGCTGGGGAATTGAATACATTTTCTTTGCTTGTGAAGTTTGCTTTCAATTTCACTCATTGATTGTAATAATTAGGTTCTTTTACCCTCATTCACTTCCCTGTTCTTTGCATTAGACTTTTGTTATAGATCAATAAGTCCTCTGGGTTGGCAAACCCTCGAAAAGTCAAAATATTTTCTTAAATTTCTGCCTTTTTCCCCCTGTTCAGACACTACCGCGCCCCCGTGACTACCTACAGAGCGGTATTACCGCGCCTTAACCATTGTCTAGAGCGCGGTAGTCTATCAGTACCGCTCCCAGGTTGCCTGCAGGCCCGCGGTAGTTCCTAGAAAGTGTTTTTATATGGTTTGTTTGGTTATTTTTGGGTCTTTTTGAGATTTGGATCCATGTTAGCCCTTTGAGTAAACACTAGTGTTTTGCTTTCATTTTTAAGTGAAATGGGTTCTATTTTTGAAAAAAAAATTCCCCCTCATGGCCAGGGAGGGCCATGAATCGTGCATCCTACAGTCGTTTTGACCCATATTAGGGTGTTGAGATCATTTTTTGGTTTGGTGTGTTTGGATTGCTTGCCATCTTATTTCCTTTACATCCTATCTAATGATTGTTGGGAAAGATTGATTCCTTGTCTCCGCTTTAGTCCAAAGAGAAGCTTGGTTTTGTCACTCTTTTGCTATATTCATGAAATTGGAAAAAATATATGTTTTTCTTTCTTTAATTTGGTCATTTGCAATTCTTGGTCTCAAATTCATAAGAAGAAGAAAGGCTTGTTTCAGATTCGTGTACATTCAAGTTAAAGATAGAATTGTTGAGTGCTTTTCTTTGTCCTCCATCTAATTGGAAACGTTTGTAGAATCTTTCTTTCCGTAGCTTGGATGTGTCTTTTTCAAGTGTGAAAAGATAAGAAATGGATTAGAATCGTTACGTTCGGTGTTCATATGAAGAACTTTTTCATTGCTTTGGGTACATATTTTACTTCTTTCTATCATTTTGAAAAGAAATAAAATTGCATGTGCATTGAGTTGTGCATATTGGGAACGGAAAGAATTTTTCCTTACTTTAGCTAGTGTTCATCGAAGAGAAAGGCTTATTTCAATTCATCTTCATTTACATGGTTTGAGTCGTCACAACACCATCAAGTTGCACTTCCATAACCCGATTGTGTAAGACAACCTCTAAAATTAATCTCCCTAACTAAGCCAACATTAACCTCACTTGAGGAAATCAGAAGAATTTGGTAGTTAGGTAGGACACCGGGGATAGGCATCAAAATAATTTCCCCTTGTCATTTTTCATCTGAGACATAGTCGTTGTCTTTAGGGAACTAAAATCCTCTAGTATTTATTGACACGGTCATCGACTAGTTTGTGGAGGGGCCTCCTGTTGTTTCAGGGGTTAAACTGCCGTGAGATCGAGAACCGGACGGACTCTGTGGAATGCCACACTCCACTTAGCCCTAAGGAAACATCGATAATTGTCTTCCTTGTATTCTCTGGCCACCATACTGGTGATACAAGGGTGATAAGGCAGAAGCGCTGAAAACCTTTTTCGACGTGTCATGAACAAGGTAGCTTAGCGACTTTTCTTCTAGGGCTCTTTACCCGGGGTCCCTTTCGGTAGAGGGATATCCCTCCACTATTGGTCTCTCATTTTGTATTTTTCAACTTGGATTTCATCACCTTGCGAAGGATACATTTTGTTGAGGTCTCCAGCTCTTAGTTAGGAGGTTTTGCTTGCTATCTTGTAGAGGGTCTTTTTCTTTGTAAGGATACTTGTTGGCATTCTAGCCGTTTTGTTGTACAACTCGCTTACTGTGGTAGCAGCCTCAATATAGTTTTTTGAGCTTGCTCTTTTGGCCTGTGAGCCTTGTCTTTTCCTAGCTCCCCATTCGCACGCTCGGTTGCCTGACGGTTTTGAGTTCTTTTTAGCAAGACCCCGTCCACATCACTTAGTATTGTTCCATGGCGAATCCATCTCCATGCACTCAATCTCCTTCTGGGACTACCAATCAAGAGGCCCCTTCTCAAGGGGTACCTTTTGTCTTTCCTCCAGTTGGAGATATTGGTCCTCCCTTCATTGCCACGTTAAATCTTCCTAGATTAACCATAGGATTACCGGTATGGTTATTCAATCTGGTGATTCCGATTGTACCCAATGTTTCAAATGTTAACTCTCCACCGCGAGAGAGTCAATCCCAAACTAATCCTTCCCCTTCTTCATTGGATGAATCTTATTCCGTTCCTTCTTCCTCGTCTGATCAAAGCAATAGTGCTAGTAATCAGGTGGATAAGAAGAAGAAGAGAAGGAAAGTTAAGAAGAAGAAGGATAAGGAAGAGACCAAGCGTAAACCAGTTGCCTCTAATGGCACTCATTCTACAAAAACACCCCGTAAGCCCAAGTTCCCTTGCAAACTTTGTAAGGGTGATCACCTTCTCAAGGATTACCCCGATCTTTCCCGTGTGTCAGAAGTGTGGTCTAAAAACCCCAAACCAATTGTATTGTCAACCTCTGACCATCATGTTGATAACACTCCCTCAACCAGTGACCCCTTGGTGAAGGGTCGGAAGGGTAAAGTCCTATATCCCTGTTTGATATGCAAGGATATGCACCGTACTTTCTTTTGTCCAAGCATGGATGAAGCTTCGCAGTGGTTGGAAGATATTACTAGTTCTCAACCGGTGATTCCAACAAACGATAGTAAGTTGTCCCTTGACCCCCCACTGGTTGACCAAGTGATCAATTCAGTTTCATCTGCAATTGATCCCACTCTCCCTTCCGAGAGTGAAGTGATCGAGTCGCTGTCATCTCCACTTGATCCCGCTCTTTCATTGGAGAAAGTCTAGACTGAAGCAGTCACCTTGACACAATCTTCGTCTCATTCTTATCTTCCAAGCGAGAGTGAATTCGAAACCGTTGATGTTTTCCTAGTCAATTCAGAATGTCCTCGGCAAGGGGAAACCCTGTCCATTTCTGCAGGACCCCCTCCAAGTATTGAGGTTATTTCCTTTGATTGGAATGGTCTAACAGAATCTCGTCTTCCTTCGAGTGTTCCTTTTCAAATATCTGTAGGAGTTTCCGATAAAGAAATTTTTCGTACAATAGTTGATGAGGGAGCTTCTGTTAGTATTTTATCCTCAACTGCTTGGCAAGCCTTAGGTTCTCCTTGGCTTGTGCCTGTCACTGAACAGATATTGGCTTTCAATCGAAGGCCTACTTGACCTTTAGGGTCCCTTCCTCAGTTACCTATCACTTTGGGAGGGAAAACTGTCTGTATTGATGTTATGGTAGTCCAAGGTCCCTTAGATTTTAATCTACTCCTTGGACGTGATTACATCTATGCAATGAAGGCTATAGTGTCCTCACTCTTTCGAGTGATGTATTTTCCCCATCATGGGAATGTTGTGACCATCGATCAGCTTTCCTTTGTGATGCCCACTCATCGCATGAATCCTAGTCACCAGACTTCCCTAAATGTTCTACATGTTTTAGTGGTTTCTTCCCCCTAAGGGGGGAAATGGAGCAAAGTTATATTCCGGTGTCAAGCTCGTTAAAAAATGAAACCATTTCCTCAAGCATAGTTTACTTTTGGTTTTAAGCTTGTGTAAAAATGAAACCAACCATCATTTCAAGCATAGTTTACTTTTGGTTTTAAGCTTGTGTAAAAATGAAACCAACCATCATTATGAGCATAGTTCCCTTTCTATGTCAAGCTCATTAAAAAATGAAATAGGTTCTCACGAGCATAGTTTATTCTTTGTTTCAAGCTCGTTAAAAAATGAAGCTGACCCTCAAGCACAGTTTACCGTTGGTTTCGAACTTGTGTAAAAATGAAATCAATCCCAAGCATAGTTTACTTTCAGGTTCAAGCTTGCGTAAAAATGAAACTACCTTTGAGCATAATTTCTTTATGTTTTAAGCTCGTTAAAAAATAAAAAGGACCCTTTCAAGCATTGTTATTGTCTATTTCAAGCTTGTGTAAAAATGAAATAGATATCCCTTCCATTTGTTCGAGTCTCTCGCTAGAGTTAAGATTTGAACCTTCATTTCATCTGCCTAGGTCACTTGGTCCTGGTTCTCCCTACCCCCCTGGCGAACACATTCAGATTAGTAGCCAAATTTGTTTGGGGTAAGGAAGAAGAGTAGTCAGACGAAACGAAGCTTGGGGGGCATGTTTAGCCATTAGTAATCATGCTAGGGGAATTTACCAACCTCTGGTCATCATGTTGGGAGGGAACCCATCAATGGGCCTTAACCGTGAGTAGAGTTTACCTTTGGATTCAAGCTCATTAAAAAATGAAACCAGTAGTCTGAGCAAAGTTCTACTCCTGTGTCAAGCTCGTTAAAAAATGAAACACATACTTTCCCTTTGAGTCGAGTCTCCTCGTAGACTTAGTACCTAAACCTTCTTTTCACCCGCCTACACCTTAGGTGAATGAAATGAAGCTTGGGGGCATGTCTTCAACCTATGGAAGTTATGTTGAAGTCAACTCGATTGCCTCTCCACATCACGTTGGAGCTAAGTCACTTACTTCTAGCAATCATGCTGGGGGCATGTACCAACCTTTGGATTTCATGATGGGAAGAAGTTCACCATTGGGAACATTTTCGAGCATACTTTCCTTTTTAGGTTTCAAGCTCATTAAACCATGAAAATGATCCTGAGCATAGTTCATTTTCTGTTACAAGCTCGTTTAAAAAATGAAGCAGATACCACGAGCATTCTTCCAACCTTTCTTTGAGCTCGTTAAAAACAGTAAGAGGTGTCGAGCTTACTTTTCACTTTTTCGTGCTCTGGTTAAAACATGAAAAGTGGTTTGAGCTTACTTTTCCTTTTTCATGCTCTGGATCCAAACATGAAAAATATTCCGAGTGCTTTTGATACCATTGTTGTGCTCGTTAAAAATTGAGTAAAAAGGTGTGTCTAATGAGTATAGGTTTATCACTTTATCCGGCCTCGCTAGACTATTTACGGAAAAGGAACTGTGCTGAGTTTACTTTTCCTTTGTCGTACTCGGTCATCAACCATGATAAAGTTATACATGGAGTCCTCTTTAAGCTCTTTTCAAACTCCCTAAATAGGAAAAGATTGCCAAGCGAACTTAATGCTTTCACGCTTGTAAAAGCATTTGAATGATCATCTTTTTGGTGATAGTTTACCCCTTTTTCGGACCAGGGGGCACTACTTACGAAAAAGGAATACTCCAACCAATCATGACTGGAAGAGTCCTCTCCCATGTTTTTTTACCCTTTTTCGGGCGATGAGGCTGAATTTACGAAAAAGTACTGTTGGAGTCTTCTTTAGTTCTCTTCAGACTCTCTAAACATGAAATGACGACCGAGTTTTCCTTCCTTGGACTCGTTAAAATTCAACATCAAAGGGCCCACTTTGGGTCGAACCCCTCCTTTCTCAAGTTCATAAAACATGTGAGATTGGACTCATCTATGAGATGAGATATACCGAGCATCCGTTATCCTCCTCAAGCTCGTAAAAAAACAAAGAGGTACTCGTCCATCATGTCGGGGGAAAATGGGAAAATGAGTCAAGTTTACCTTGTTGGCAGCTTGTGAGTCGTCACCTTTGAACATGGCATGCATCCTCACCTTGTCTGTTTTGGGTAGTCAGTCTTACTGATAGTGTCATCATTATGATCATGCATCCTCATTATTTCTATGAGTTCACACTTCCTGTGGTTCTTTCTGTTCGAGTAGTCCCTACTGCCAAGCTCTGTTTCATGCCGTTATATGTTCAAAGGGTTATTACCTTGAGTCCACCTCCACTTCATGTCAAACCTTGCCTTTGTGTCTATACATATTCTATTGTTTCATCGGTCCATACTATCTCTCGTTCTGATTTCGTGTCAGTGATGTGGGAATCATTATGGCCCACCTTCGACGAGTCTATTCCCGTCGACACCAAATCACTATCCAGGAATTAGACTTAGGAGTCAACCACTAGTACCTTGGTACCTGCATGCCTCAATGGCAGGTTTCCTCGTGTTCGACAGTACGTTTTCATCATTGACCTCTGATTGAATGATCTCTCGGATGCTCGACATCAACTCCTTTATTCACATTTCGTTGAGATGTACTATAGATACCTTGGGGATCATTGTCATTATTGGTGATTTCCCTCACATTTGTTAACGGTTCACATCATTGACCGGTAATCAAATGGTTTCTACCATGTTCAAATTCAACACCTTGTAATCACATGGATAGATTCGTATCGTTTGTGATCGGGTAGAAGACCCTGGACACCCTTTTGTATTTTGATTACGTCCAGGTTGCAATGGAGATTTTTCTGTATTGTCACGCAGATCCACTTATGTATTGGTCGTGGCTGTGCCATTATTGTCTCATGGATCTACGCTTGTTCATAGTAGCCATGATTTGTCTACAGTCTATATCATCTTAGTACTCATGGATCTGCAATGTATTGGTCGGCAGCCATGCTTTGAGTCATTTGTTTCCGAGCATGGGAATGCCTACCTCGGTGGTATATCTGACATTTTGTTTCTGTTTCAGCTCCTTGTTGCTCCCCTCGATGCTATCTCCGAACCATATTTTTAAAGTCTTTCGGCCATCAGTCTCTTCTGACCTCACACTTTAGGGGGCATCTGTTATACCTCAATATTACACATTATGTATTAGTGTCGCATCCTTGCACTAGCGACCTAAACGACAGTTTCCCTTAAAGATCATCTAGACATTCAGAGTGAAAAACACTGACTGAACACTGAAAGCAAAACCTTTTTTCTACCATCTGCCAACCCAACTTAGACCTGTTTGTGAGCACTACCGCTCTCTGCACATCTACAGGGGTGCGGTAGTCAGCACTACCGCGCGTTGCTCCTTCTCTGGGGTGCGGTACTACCGCGTTATGCTCAGTTATAGTGGCGCGGTAGTTTGAAATTAGCCTTTTTTCCTTGGACTTTGGGATTCAACCTTCGAGGAGATTTTGTTGGGATTACCACCTTTGGTTCGATCCTAACTCCTTCTTTGTTTAGCTGGCCTGATCCACTAAGCCCTCCATAGATCCACACTTCTCTCTTGTTGGTTAACCTTCCCATATGCTATAAGAGAGAAGCCTTCCATGATCCAAAGGGAGGACTTTTGGAGCATCAAACCTATGATCTTCAAACTTCTGCAGAGATAGTTAGAGGAAGCACTTGGAGCTGGAGGATTGGCTTGGATATCAAGCAACCTTTGTAAGCACTCTTCAAGTTTGTAATAAAAGATAACTTGTCTTGTTTTTCCAATTTCATGTGTATTGTATGGATCTTTGATATGAAATGTATCTAGTTTAGATTTGAACTTAATCTTTGCTTCAAGGTATTTGGAAGCTTGCATGCTTGTCCTTTGTTTGATTTCAATAGGTTCTACATTGGAGCTTCGGGATCAAGAGCTAGAAGCGGGACAAACGTCGAATTGGAAGGTGAGTTACGTCTTTCATCTCTTCTGAATGCATTTAATCTTGTTGTGAAGATTAGTTCAGGAACTCAAGGTAGCATTTGTTTCCTTTTTGTCTTAGCATAGAGTCAGTGCATCCTGCTTTATCCTAAGAGAGTTTCTACCTATCCGTAGGGAGAAATATCTACAACAATTTGTAGTTAAATGGATTTGAGGAAGGTTTTATGTTTGTTTTGCAGGATTGTTGCATAGGAGAACAAAGAGAAAAAATCTTGGATCGACCTTCGAAATAAGGTACATACTCTCTTGACCCTAATCCTATTTGTTTAATAATAATGTTTGCAATGCCTTATATGTCTATATGATAACCCAAGTACGTTGGTAGTCTTCCCCTACTATAAGGATAATTTCCCTAACAACGGAATTGGTGACTCCGCTAGGGAGCACCATCTGTTTTCTTCTTTGGGGACTCTTGTTGAATTTCTTTCAGCCTTGTATAACTTGATTGATCTCTGTAGAAGTGCCTAGGGTATCCTTAACCCTTCTGCCTGACTCAGTTATGTTCTGATCTGCAAACATGTTTCTTTTTAAAGATTTTTCAGAGCCCACCCACGAGCTTACTGTACTTACAGTCGTGGTTATTTAGTTGCACTCGCGATTTGCCTATATCAGTACCCGCGGTTATCTATTTGCACCCGCGTGATTTTGCATGTTACAGTCGTGAACATTTCCTGAGACTTTTGTTGTTTAATTTAGGGTTTGGTCTTAGGGTTACTTTTTCTGGCTTTGGAAGTTTGTTTGTTGATCTGACACCTGTTTAATGCCTCTGAGTGTTGATCTGAGTCTCTTTTACAGCTACTCTTAGAGATATCCTTTGTATTTTGTGCTTGATTCAATAGGTTTTTAAGTCTTTAAATATTTTCAAGGCTCACTTGCGACCTGCATATACATACAGTCGTGGCTTTTCTGCCCTACTCGCGAGTTGCTGGTATATGTAACCGCGGGTCAACCGCGCGTTGCTACATGTTACAGTCGCGGGTTTTTCCTGAGACTTTTCTTTTTTAATTAAGGCTTGGTCTTAGGGTGGCTTGTCTGTGGCTTTGGAAGTATTTTGCTGATCTTATACCCTCTGGACATTGTTCAGTGTACTCTGAGTCTGTTTGTAGCCTCTTTAAGGGTTTCTCCTTGATTTTTTGTGCTTACGAAGTTACCCTTGCTTTCTAGCCCATTTTGTGTTTGGCAAGTGCTTGGATTTCATCCTCTTTGATCACTGGTATTTAAGAGCAGACTGATCTCTGCATAAGAGTCTCTGTTTTTCTGTCTTACATATTAGTCATCTTGGTTTGCATTTTGTTTCCAAAACCTAGTTACTTTTAGGTCTCTTGAAGCAACTGGTTGGGTTGGCCTTTGTCGTTCTTGCACAAGGTCTAATTTCTTTAGTTTTGGGTCATTTTCTCTTTGCTTGCACTGCTTTTACGATTCTTGTTGTTTCATGTTTATTTGTATTTATTTCATAGTTAAAGAAAAAATCAAATTTACAAAATAACAATAATTGTCATTTTCTTTTCGAAGTAGTTGTAGTCTCTAGTACTATCATCTTTGAAAATACAAAAAAAAACTTTTATTATGCTTAGTTTGATTTATGATTTCATGTTTTGAAAGACAAACAAAGTAGGTTAATTGTGAAGTTTTTACATTTTTATATATACGCATTTCTTTTCAGTTGTAACCATCACCACACATTGCACTATCCTTTCAGTAAGTACCAACCTTTAAAAAGAACCATTAATTACATTTATTAGTAAATTTTCTTTTTTAGGTTACACACAAACCAACTAACTTAGGCTAGGGTTTCAGAACATAACACCTTTAACTTTATGAAATCATTCAAAATCTCAAATTGTAGTGAGACTATCATTTAGGTAAATCCACCGTTGTGGAGGTGTTCGGAAAGCTCTACTCAAACCAGAGTTAAGCACGATTCGTGTGATATTGGACTGTGGGGATACCCCCCCACTTTTATTTCAAGCATACACTAGAGCCTTTTCGCGTACGGGGATCCATTAGTGCCTTGTGTACTCTTGGATTTTTGGCTTACTTACCCTGCCCATGCGTCTTGGTTGGACCTGCGACTGTCCCATCGCGCTCTTTTTGCAATTTTGGTAGCCTTTAGTATCTTTTGACCTTTAAGGATCTACACAGGTGACGGTGGAAGGATATTTCCACTATACCTAGGACAGATGTGGGAGGAAATCCCTTACAAGTATTTGGGATGGCGGTTGGTGATTCAAACACTTGCACCCAAAGATATTGTATTGTGGACCCCGGGTAACTGTCCTTCGCAACTCTACTGGTTTGTTCTGGGCCGTAATCATCCCAGACATTCCTTTGAGAGTTTCATCTTTGTTTGCTTGGTTTGGATTACTGTAGGACATTTTAGTGATGTGTTGTTTGTTCCCTACTGTTAATGTGGCCCCTAGGTTTAATACTTAGCATATTTTCAATTCAGTTGTGGAAGACCAACCTATTCTAAGGTCACAAAGGTTGCAGAACCTTCCTCCACTCACAGGGGGGCCTCCACCGCCACCACAACGATAGAGAACAGACTCTCGTGGTTCTTACGAACTTACAGGAACGTTTGAACCCCCCAGAGAACCTCACTTGATCTCTCAAGGTCAATTGATTTAAGAAACTCTTGAGGTTGAAGACTTGACTTTTGAAGAGTTTAATACACCCTTAAACCCTCCATTAACTAGACCCAATGATCCCTTGTTGGAAAGAGTAGCCTCTCTAGGGTTTCCAGAACTAATTGTATATTGGTTTACACCTGGTACTTTCATGGATAACATAGGGGATGTGTCAGGAGTTCCTCATACTCCTACAATAGCTATCATATCATGAGGTTTTTCCCCTCCATATGCACACATATCGACACCAATCTCGTTGCAAGCTACTTCTGCTCCGAGCACTTCATTTACTAGATCCTTATGTTTGTCCGGATCTCAAGCTACGACTGCATCTAATCCTTTTGGTTCTACCATTGGTCCATCCAGTGTCCCCTTTTCAGGGATACCTTCGGTATCTTTCACATCTTCCCCTTTTGTACATCAATTCCAGGTTAACCCTCATTCTACTCCTTTTAGTCACGGATTTCCTTGGTTTGGAGGACACATTGCTCCTTCAACACCTTTTGTAGGCTCAATTCCTGCTTCATCCACTACATCCATGTCAGGTTTCAACCCCTTCATAGGCTTCAATGCACATTCATCCAATGTACAAACTTCTAACGTTCCTGTAGGGAGTACTCCCTTTTCACTGTTTGGTGGAGGGGGTAGTAACAGTTATGTCAACCCACATTTCGGCGGTGATTATACCCAACCGCAATGGACGAGTCCACAAGGAATCAATCCTTTAGCTTACGGTTTGAGCAAATTCAATAATGCATTTTCTTCACAACCGGTGGCTAGGGGAAACCCTAACCAACACTATAGGATCTCGATTTCGGGTGGTCCCCCTTAATACTCTTAATCAAATGCCATTGGTGAGACCCCATTTTACTTTTCTAGCAACCTTAAACTTGCCAGATCATTCGAAACTAACCAACGATCCGGTGCGACACAACCCTACATGGTCACCGGTCCCAACCAAGCTTCCCTTGGACATTCCAAAGTTTGAAGGTAAGACTGGGGAAGACCCTGGAGACCATGTTACGACCTTTCACCTATGGTGCTATTCCAACTCGCTAAATGATGATTCCATTTAGTTGAGGCTCTTCCAAAGGAACTTAACTAGTGTTGCAGCCAAGTGGTACATTGAACTGGCTGCTGCAGCATATGATAACTTTTGGGAACTAGCGACACTCTTCCTGAATCACTTCCAGCTTCCCATCCGGTATGATTCTGGTACCGATATTCTGTCTACTTTTAGGTAGAAAAAAACCACTCACCTTTTTTATCACATTCAAGAGTGGCGAGGACGGAAGCGACTCATCAAGGCTGAGATCCCCCCAGAGTTCCTTTTAGAGTGGTATTTGAATTCACTCCTTCCTTATATTTCTAATGATGTTGTGACTTCTGGGGTAACTTCTAAGGAAGAAGCAATCCTGAGGACCCACCAGCTTGACTTAGTTTACGCCCAATATGGGATCCTCTATAAGATCATTCTAGATGCACCAAGGTGTAATATAGATCTTGGCAAACCTAATCCTGGACTGCATGCCGATGGCATTGTTGGTTGAGCTGGTTCAACAACGCTTGAAACTTTAACCAAGCAGGTTCACACACTTTCTGTGAAGCAATCTACTGCTGCAGCAACTACGGTTGCAACCTCCCCTTCTAAAATAGAATCTGTACAAAGTGTGCAGATAAACCAAAAGGGTCCTCGACAATCCAACAACAAAAATAAGGGTAAGAAAGGGGAGGGGAACCATTAGAAACCCAAAAACATTAAGAATTCCAAGGAGGGAAATAAAGAGAAAAAGAAGGTAAAGTTTCCTTGCAAGCTTTGCAAGGACGACCACCTTACTCACCAGTGCCCTCTTATGGATGAAGTCCAGAAGCTTCTACGAGAAAAGAAACCGACAGTCTTGAAGGATCCATTTCCTCATGGACAAGGCCCAGCTTCTGGAAACTCTAATGATGGGGGCACCCGTGCCACATCAGCTGATCAATCATTCATCAACATGGTTAACTCACACACGCTACTGCAAACCAGAGCCAAGAATTATAACCCAGACTCGCAGGAGAAAGATAAGGAAGTTCCTGAATCATCTGCTCCTCTCCACATCGAGAGGTTAGCAGACTCTTTGTTGAAGATACCTAAGGGTGTCTACAAATGGGCTATGCACAACCCTAATGCGCACGACGCTCCAAACTACTCAGTGGTTGAGGATTTGGCACAAAATCCTTATGCAATGTCCGCACTAGAAGTTTTGCAAAGATGCCCTTCACAACAGAATGCACTTCTAGTGGCAACCAGGAGCATGTATTCTTCAATTATGCTTGCACGGTTTGATATGTCAAATATCAAACCCCGGTTACCATATCACGTGGCCTTATAGATTGAAGTAGTCCATGGTCCCAAAACCATTGTAGATGAAGGCCCGTCTACGTGTGTAATGTCAATATCCTGCTGGAAAGCCCTTGGCTCTCCTAAGTTAGCCCCTTCCAACACACTACTTATGGCGTTTGACAGAAGATCATTCCACCCACATGGAGTCTTACCTGCGTTCGAGATTGAACTTGCCGGTAAGTTAGTGTCTATGGAGGTTGAAGTTTTGGATGCTCCCCTCAACTGCAATCTATTGTTGGGGAGGAGCTGGACGTATGCTGTGCAAGCTATGCCATCGTCTATTTTCCGAGTACTCATGTTCCTACACGAAGGTAAGATCATCACGATTGATCAACTTTCCTTCACTCGGAAAAACAACACTACTTCATCAGATTCTACTATCCCTTTGATTGATCAGACTCATATGCCCAATGAGAGTTTGGGAGTAGGCATGTATTCATCGTTGATGGGCACATTTGACTTACCTGATCCCGTAAACTACATTGGTTCAATGAGCACCACTGACATTTTTTCTTGGGAAGTTTTTACGATTAGTCGAACAACTGTTCCGTGGGTTCTCCCCACTCAACAAGAACCAACTATGCCCTTATCTGTTGCAGAAGTGGCGTACCAAGCATCACAAAATGCTGCAACAGATTATATATCGAATCTGTCTGTCTCGACAGAGTCAGATATTGACTATGCACCTACATGGTCAGTCAACTCTATCTTGTTAAGTTTAGCCTAATTAGACTAGCAAGATCACTGAAAGAAACACAATCACAAGATAGACAAAGATTTACCCTAGTAAACCCTCATGGGGTAGAAAACCCAACAAAGCTTTCCTCAATATAGATAATCAACCAAATACAAGATGTAGTCCAAGACTAGAGCTCCTTCTCCTCCTATGCAGACATCTCTCTCACTTGTGTGCTAATCCTAAGTGGATGAATGAATGAGATAAGTGAGGAACATCCTCCTTTATTTATACTCATCTCCCGACTGACCTTTTACCCTAATGGGGCCGACCTCTCCCAGGAGAGTCTAATAACCCCCAAATAGTAAACTCAGGGCCGACCTCACATGGGAGATCTAATAACCCTAGTTACCACATTCTCTCGGAGGAATAAACATCTCCAGATATACAATAGGGTCACCATAGAGGAATGTACCATCTCCGTAATAATAATATTCTTGGAAGTTACAATATTTCAGCACTCCCCTTAACGAGAAGGATATTATAACAACATCTGCAGGAGCAAGGAGTCATCAACTACATGGTACATGATACATCTATAAATCATTGGAAGCTTTCTTCATACATCATCATCAGTAACTCAAACAGTTACTGGAACATAATCAATACTGGAACATCAACATCTTCAGTACTGAGTCTTTATATTCTGCAGCACTCGAACAACCATAGTAACATAATCATTTGGATCTCTCGATCAATAGCCTCATCATATGGATCTATTGATCATCATCATAATAGCATCAACATCATCACATCATCAACTGGAGCCTTCGATCAACATCATCGTCATCACGATCAGCAACATCGTCATCTAGATCATCACGATTAGCAGCATCGTCATCTAGATCATCACGATTAGCAGCATCGTCATCTAGATCATCACGATCAACAGAATCATCATCTAGATCATCATGATTAGCAGCATCGAGATCATCTCGATCTACAGCATCTGGATCATCACGATCTACAACATCTGGATCATCTCGATCTACAACATCTGAATCATCACGATCTATAGCATTTGGATCATCTACAACACACATGATCCAATTACGGAATGATCAATCCCTCTCATTTTAAGACACCTCTCATGTCTATGGACAATGAAATCCAGATCCAATTCCCAGGATGATCAATCCTGATCCTTTTAAGAAAAATCCATGTCTAGGGACGATGCAGTCCTTGATCTATTTAAGACAAATCCATTTCTAGGGACGATGCAGTCCTTGATCCATTTAAGACAAATCCATGTCTAGCGACGATGCAGTCCTTGATCAATTTAAGACAAATCCATGTCTAGGGACGATGCAGTCCTTGATCCATTTAAGAAAAATCCATGTCTAGGGACGATGCAGCCCTTGATCCATTTAAGACAAATCCATGTCTAGGGATGATGCAGTCCTTGATCCATTTAAGACAAATCCATGTCTAGGGATGATGCAATCCTTGATCCATTTAAGACAAATCCATGTCTAGGGATGATGCAATCCTGACCACAGTGCCAATTCTTTTTCATACTGGATGTGACCTAGATCAGATCTAGGATTTACCACCACAGAGCCAGTCCTTTTTAATACTGGATGTGACCTAGATCAAATCTAGGATTTATCACGTACATTTTGAACCAAACATTCAGGGATGATACAGTCCTATCATCAATTTTCGGAGACAGATGTCTACGGATCAATTCACGGGATCGAAGTCTAGGGATGATGCAATCCCTCTCATCCACTAGGGACTTCTTTCTTGGAGACATATGTCTACAGATCAATTCCGGGGACCGAAGTCCAGGGATGATGCAATCCCTCTTGTCCACTAGGGACTTCTTTCTCGGAGACATATGTCTACGGATCAATTCAGGGGACCGAAGTCCAAGGATGATGCAATCCCTCTCATCCACTAGGGACTTCTTTCTCGGAGAGATATGTCTACGGATCAATTCAGGGGACCGAAGTCCAGGGATGATGCAATCCCTCTCATCCACTAGGGACTTCTTTCTCGGAGACATATGTCTACGAATCAATTTAGGGGACCGAAGTCCAAGGATGATGCAATCCCTCTCGTCCACTAGGGACTTCTTTCTCAGAGACATATGTCTACGGATCAATTCAGGGGATCGAATTCCAGGGATGATGCAATCCCTCTAGTCCACTAGGGACTTCTTTCTCGGAGACATATGTCTACGGATCAATTCAGGGGACCGAAGTCTAGGGATGATGCAATCCCTCTCGTCCACTTAGATCCAGTCTAAGGACCATTCACCGACATCACTGTCGGTATCACCAATACAAGTATCCACATCATCGAACTCACTGTCGATGCAGGAAATATCATCATCAGTGACCACATCACTCCCCATTTCGAGGAGGGTCCTTCTGAACTACACCAAGCTTGTCTCAGAAATACTCAAAATTTACTCGAGACAGAGGTTTGGTCAAGATATCAGCAACTTGTTTGTCAGTGCTCACATACTCGAGCTTGATAGCTCCTTTCTGCACCATATCCCATATATAAAAATATTGGATCTCTATGTGCTTTGACGTATCATGGAACACTGGATTCTCTGTCATCTTGATACAAATCTGGTTGTCACACATGATCATAGTGGGGTCCATCTCTAAGTCAAATAGTCCTGATAACAGTTTTCGAAGCCATACCGATTCACAACTAGTAGAGCAAGTAGCTATATATTCTTCTTTAGCTGTGCTGAGAGCCACACTAGACTGCTTCCTGCTAAACCATGAGATCATGGCAGATCCTAGACAATAACATCCTCCCGATGTACTTCTGATACACTTCCTGCCCAATCAACATCTGTATAGCCATGCAATTTGAAATCATGATCTCCAAGATAACATAGACCAAAGTCTATCATACCCTTTAGGTACCTCATCACATTCTTTGCAGCTATCAAGTGAACTTGTCTAGGTTCCACTAGATACTGACTCAAGGTATTCACAGCAAAGCATATATTTGGTTTGGTATTTGTAAAATACATCAATGACCCAATAATCTATCTGTACAGAGTCATATCCACCAACTTTGATGAGTCATCAGCTAATAGCTTCAGGTTGGAATCCATGGGAGTGGCCATGGCTTTACATTCCAACATGTCAAATCTCTTCAAGATTTCCACAGCATACTTTCCCTGGTTGAGAAAGATTCCTCTTGGGCCTTGCCATACTTCCAGACCTAGGAAGTAATGCATCAATCTGAGATCTTTCATCTCAAATTCTGAAGAGAGCTTCTTCTTGCACTCGATAATCTATTTCTCATTTCCAGTTAGAAATAGATCATCCACATATAACAACAATATGATAGGTTCATCATCCATAACTTTGAGATAAAGATTAGGATCAACTTTACTCTTGGTAAAGCCCAAGCTCGTCAAGAAACTGTCAATTCTTCCATACCAAGCTCTGGGAGCTTGTTTCAACCCATACAAAGCCTTCTTTAGTTTGCATACATGGGTTCTTCTATCTTCAACCTCAAATCCTTGTGGTTGTTCTATGTACACTTCCTCCTCAATCACACCATTCAGGAAGGCTGTCTTCACATCCATCTGGTGTAATTCCCACTTCATCATGGATGCAAGTGCCATGATGGTTCTAATGGAAGTGTACCTTGCAACTGGTGCAAATGTTTCTTCATAGTCAATTCCCTCTTTCTGAGAGAATCCTCTCGCCACAAACCTTGTCTTATACTTTTCAATACTGCCATCCGTAGCATGCTTTATCTTGTATATCCATTTGGAGGATACCACACTTTTATCCTTTGGTTTGGGAACTATATCCCAAACATCATTCTTCATTATTTATTGGTATTCCTCCGTCATTTCCTCCACCCACTCTTTCTTATGAGATGCCTCTTCATAACTGGTGGGTTCTTGATCTACAAGATCACACATCAGGGCCACATAGTTGGAGAATGTCTTTGGTTTCTTGCTCACCCTAGTGGAGCCTTCAGGATCCATACTTTTCTGCTCCTAGTATAATGTCTCTTGCCCATGCTGGTTTTCTCTTCCTTGAAAAGTTCATGACAAGGGGTTCTTGTGGTTCCAACATGTCATGATATTCAGGTGTTGTCTCTTCAGGAGTGTGTGCAGCTTCTGTGATTCTGGAAGGTGCCTCTTCCTCATATACTTCTTCATGCTATCACTTCCTAGATCTCTTGAGGGCTGCCTCTTCATCAAATGTTACATCCCTACTTATTTCCATATGATGGAATCCTGGGATGTATATTCTGAATGCTTTGGATGCTTCACAATATCCAACAAATATTCCTTTCTTCCCAGAAGGATCTAGCTTGGTCCTCTTTTCTTTTGGAATGTGAATGTATACTGGGCATCCAAATATCTTAAGGTGACTTACCTTAGGCTTCTTTCTTGTGAACACTTCTTCTGGGGTCTTGAAATCAAGAGCACTATGAGATAGTCTATTCTGCACAAAGACTGCTGTCCTGGCTGCTTCAGCCCATAGACACATAGGTAGGTATTGATCATGTATCATTGTTTTTACTGCTTCCATAATAGTTCTATTCTTTCTTTCCGCAACACCATTCTGTTGGGGATTGTAGGGAGTGGTTAGTTCCCTCTTGATTCCAAATTCTTTACAAAAGACTTCAAAATCTTTTGAAGTATATTCTCCACCATTATCTGTCTTGAGTATCTTAATCTTCTTTTCTGAATGGTTTTCTATCAAGGCTTTGAATTCCTTGAACTTTCCAAAGACTTCATCTTTTCCCTTCAGAAAATATATCCAAGTCTTCCTTGAGTAGTCATCAATGAAAGTAAGATAGTATTCATAGTATTCATGTCCACTCAAGGATGTGGATGGCATTGGTCCACATACATCTGAATGAATCAATTCCAATGTACTCTTAGTCTTTGTATCACTATTTGGAAATGGGTTCTTGACATTCTTTCCTTTTGCACACCCTTTGCAAGTGCCATCATGATCAATCTTTAAGTCTGGTAATCCTATAACTACCTTGCTCACATGAGGTAGTTCTTTGTAGTTAATGTGAGCAAGCCTTCTATGCCATAGCTCACTTGGGCTAGTGGCTTCATGAACAAGGGAAGCTTCTGGATGGCCCTTGAGTTTGTATAGACCTCCTTCCTCTTCACCAATAACAATTGCATCCTCAATTGATTTTCCTTTGGGCCACATTAGTACTTTCCCATCTATGAATGCAACCCTATATCCTTTCTTATCCAAAGCAGAGATAGAGAGTAAGTTCTTCTTCAAACCTGGTACATATAAGATTTCCTTCATCTTCAATGGGGTTCTAGAATCAAGCTTGTAGCTTGCTTCACCAATTCCCTTGATGGGATATTGATAGTCATCTCCTAGAGATACCTTCTGTGGAGAGGTCTTCTCTTCAAGTCTTGAGAGAGTCTTCTTTTGTCCTGTCATGTGCTTTGAAGCACCACTATCAATGAGCCATGTATCTTCTCTAGGTGTCACAGACCCAAAGAGTGCAGAGAATAGAACATATTCTTCCGCATCTTCTTTTTCTATTTTAGTTCTTTTCTTTTGAGGCCTTTCCTCTTCCTCTTCTTCACTACCATCTTCTGCCAAATGTGCTTGATGTCTTTTGTGAAGATTCTTCTTCTTCTTTGAAGGAAAATATCTAGCAATGTGTCCTAGTTTGTGACAACTCTAACATTGAATTGAGGAGAGATCTCTTTCTGAGTTTACTCCCCCTTTCCTTTTAAATCTATGAGGAGGTTGTGACTCCTTCTGACCATTCTTCTTGGAGTTGAAATGACTCCTTCTTCTTCTCCTGGTGTGAGTAGCCAAAGCTTGGTCATCCTCCTTGAGAAGGGATTCTCTATTGGCTACCCTAGCTTCTTCTTGAATGCAATCCTCCCATACCACATCAAACTTCATACTTTCTTTCCTGGCACACATAGTTTGGATGAATGACTCCCAAGGTCTAGTTAGACCATTTAGAGCAGTCATGACTAGTTCATCTTCATCAAGGGTATCTCCAATGGCATCTAGTTGTTCCTTGAACTGGGAAACCCTCGAGAAATAATCTTGAATAGATTCTCCTTTATTCATCTTGGTGCTCTTCAATTGAGCTCTCAGATTCATCTTCCTATTGATGTTCTTTCCCTCATACATTCTAGAAAGGGCATCATATATTTCCTTTGGGATTTTCTTGGATGCCACTTGGGGAATCAAGTGGTCTTTGATAGAATCAGCAATGATTCTCTTTTCCCTAATCAAGTCCTTCCTATACTTTTCTTTGGCTTCATCTTCTTCAGGTTCTTCAACCTCATCCTTTATATATTGGACAAGATCATTCTCTTCAAGAATGAGACCAATTTTGTATTTCCATGCCCGAAAATTTTCTATACCCTCTAGCTTGTCTTCAAGCTTAGTGCTTGGATCCATCTTATCCAAGGGTCAAAGAGATTGAAGTTTCTCAAGAGATAGAATAACACTTACCAGGAGGTGTGTTTGATTGAGTTTGAAATTTCTAGTGTGTTCTGCTTATGGAAACTTCAACTTTTCACCTTCTGGATCTGCAACAGAATTTCTGGTTTTCTGGTCTTCTCTTTTCTGGTTTTCTGTTGCACAGGTTCGCAACTTTTCTGGTTCATTGGTGCACAGGTGCGCAGCTTTTCTAGTTCTCTGGTTTTCTGCACTTTTGGTCAAACTAGGGTTTGACTTTCCCGGAGTTCTACCCAACCAAAAATATCAATCCAGGGCTCAAAACTTTGATTTTGACGAGGGCTATCCAGCCATGCAATCAGAATCCAAAAATTCCAACTTTTGCAGAAACCCTAATTTTCACTGGAGGAGGACAGAGAGGTATTTTCACCTTCTGAAAGATGTCCTATTCAGGCTAGCTCTGATACCATGTTAAGTTTAGCCTAATTAGACTAGCAAGATCACTGAAAGAAACAAAATCACAAGATAGACAAAGATTTACCCTGGGAAACCCTCATGGGGTAGAAAACCCAGCAAAGCTTTCCTCAATATAGATAATCAACCAAATACAAGATGTAGTCCAAGACTAGAGCTCCTTCTCCTCCTATGCAGACCTCTCTCTCACTTGTGCGCTACTCCTAAGTGGATGAATGAATGAGATAAGTGAGGAACATCCTCCTCTACTTATACTCATCTCCCGACTGACCTTTTACCTTAATGGGGCCGACCTCTCCCAGGAGAGTCTAATAACCCCCAAATAGTAAACTCAGGGCCGACCTCACATGGGAGATCTAATAACCCTAGTTACCACATTCTCTCGGAGGAATAAACATCTCCGGATATACAATAGGGTTACCATAGAGGAATGTACCATCTTCGTAATAATAATATTCTTGGAAGTTACAATATTTCAACATATCCATTATTTTGATTATCTAGATACTGTTTTACCTTTTGATGAGGCTATCCTGGAAGCCATGGTAGGTCTGGATCACCCATGGGAACACATGCATCATAGATCTTAGTTCCTTCCAGATTTGAACAATATAGAGAATGGTGAGTTTTCAATGAGACCTAGTGGTGATATGGATTTGTCCATCACTCCTACTACGCAAACAATTTATGCTGAAGGTAACATGGCAAACATATCGACGACTATACCGATGGATATCTTCACTAAACCTAGCATTGTGGAAAACATCTTTATTGGAGAAAATTGTTCTCCTGATGAGATCACTTTGTACACCAAGCTATTTAAGGAGTTCCGCGACATTTTTTCCTGGTCTTATGAGAAGATGCCAGGCATCGACCCTTAAGTTGCTTGAGCATAGAAATAGGCTCTACCTGAAAAAGTATTACGATTACGATTATATGATTTTTCTTGTATTATAACTGTACATGTTTGTAGAGTTAGTCTTTTATTTTGATTTTCTCATGTCTTATGGGTCTTCTGGAATGTGGTTTTAGATGACAACCGAGTGATTTATAGGATTCGCTGATGGCGCTAGTTGCCACACCCGTCAGTTGGCCTTAGTAGCTTAGGTTATTTACTCACCATCTGTCCAACTTGTGTCTTCGGGAGGTTCCTTCTTGGGACCTACAACGAACAATGTAGCTGAGTACAGTGCAGTCATTGAGTTACTCCGAGATTCTATGCATAATAGCATTTCATGTTTGGAGGTAAGAATCGACTCGCAGTTAGTAGTACTTCAGTTGATGGGTGAGTACAGGGTTAGGGATCCTTCTTTGCTTTGTCAGTTTTTGCATGTTAGATTGCTTGAAAGACACTTTGATTTTACTACATATCATCACATTTCAAGGAATTTAAATTCATTATATGACTCATATGCAAACTATATACAAGATTGGCATCTGTACCATACATAGTCACATTAAACAGTCACACACATAAAGACAAAACACATGTATATATATAAACCGATACTGTATATATCAGGATAAAAAATATGAGTACGAGTCATAGTCTGTCGCAACGTCATAATATACAAAAATGGGCTCAAAGGCCTAAAAAATATAACATGTCTCTCTCCCTATGGAGAGGGAGGTGCCTATGCTAACTCTGCTACAGCCTCCGTATAACATATGAATAGCCTAGCTACTTTTCTAAGTAGTCGGATCCATGCTGGGGGAATGCCTACCACATGCTCTTGCATCTCGAGCGACATCCACTCGATCTTGTACGTCGGGATATCATGAGTCAAACGACTCATCTTCCCCTCGAGGTTCACCAGCATGGCATCTTCTGCACCTGGCTCAGTCAGTCTAATAAATACACGAGGATGTTACAGGTCTCACAGGTCCCACATCTGCATAAATCACAATATCAACACTCATACTCATCATAAAAATTATATATACATAAAAAATAAAAATGAAATAAATTTCAAAAGCATAAGCACATATTACCTATCTCTCCCTGGGATGATCCTGGAGGAAGAGCGAGCTCTAGATCTCCTTGGAAATACATACCTGCGTATGGGAACTGTTCTAGAGCCGACACTTGGCAGCTCCACCATGCTAGGTAGTCTTCGTCTGCATATGAGAGACTAGTTTCACCACCACCCTGGTTCAAGAAAATGTCTCCCCATCGAGTCATCAATGGCTCACGAGGATCTAGTACGGGAAGAGCTACACCCAGACTCAGAGTGGGGACTCTCGAAGAAGAAGAAAGTACATAAAATGCTTCCATAACCAAAGTTTTTCTTCTTCCTGGTTTTGCATTCAGTCAATTGGTGTTTCATATTCACCAAGTGGACCAAACACCAATCAAATACTACACCACACAAGCATTCAAACCCTATTTTCATATAGTTTCGAGAGGCCAAATGTTGCACGACAGTCCCTGTGCCCCTATATGTTGCAGAAGTGGCGTACCAAGCATCAAAAAATGCTGCAACAGATTATATCTTGACTCCGTCCATCTCCACAGAGTTAGATATTGACTATGAACCTACATGGTCAGTCAACTCTATCCATTCTTTTGATTGTCTAAATATAGTTTTTGCTTCTAATGAGGCTATCCTGGAAGCCATGGTAGGTTTGGATCACCCGTGGGAACACATGCATCACAGATCTTAGTTCCTTCCAGATATGGACAATATAGAGAATGGTGAGTTTTCAGTGAGACCTGGTGGTGATATCGATTTGTCCAACACTCCTTTTACTATGCAAACAATTTATGCTGAAGGTAACATGGCAAACATATCGACGACTATACCGATCGATATCTCCACTAAAACTGGCGTTGTGGAAAACATCTTTATTGGAGCAAACTATTCTCATGACGAGATCACTTTGTACACCAACCTATTTAAGGAGTTCCGCGACATTTTTTCCTGGTCTTACGAGAAGATGCGAGGCATCAACCCCTTAAGTTGCCCGAGCCTAGAAATAGGCTCTACTTGAAAAAGTATTACGCTTAGGCTTATATGGTTTTTCTTGTATTATAACTGTACATGTTTGTAGAGTTAGTATTTTCTTTTGATTTTCTCACGTCTTATGGGTCTTCTGAAATGTGGTTTTAGATGACAACAGGGTGCTTTATAGGATCCTCTTATGGCGCTAGTCGCCACACTCGTTAGTTGGCCTCAACAGCTTGGGTTATTTACTCACCATCTGGTCAACTTGTGTCTTCGGGGGGTTCCTGCTTGGGCCCTACGACGAACAATGTAGCTGAGTATAGTGCAGTCATTGAGTTACTCCGAGATGCTATCCATCACAGCATTTCATGTTTGGAGGTAAGACTTGACTCGCAGTTAGTAGTACTTCAGTTGATGGGTGAGTATAGGGTTAGGGATCCTTCTTTGCTTTGTCAGTTTTTGTGAGTTAGATTGCTTGAAAGACACTTTGATTTTATTACATATCATCACATTTCAAGGAATTTAAATTCATTAGATGACTCATATGCAAACTATATACTAGATTGGCATCTGTACCATACACAGTAACATTAAACAGTCACACACATAAATACAAAACACACATATATATATAAAACGATACTGTATATATCAGGATAAAAAAATATGAGTACGAGTCATAGTCTGTCGCAGTGTCATAATATACAAAAATGGGCTCAAAGGCCTAAAAAATATAACATGTCTCTCTCCCTATGGAGAGGGAGGTCCCTCTGCTAACTCTGCTATAACCTCCTGGCTTGCGAGGATCTAGTATGGGAAGAGCTACTCCCAGACTTAGAGCGGGGACTCTCGAAGAAGAAGAAAGTACATAAAATGCTTCCATAACCGACGTTTTTCTTCTTCCCGGTTTTGCATTCAGTCAATTGGTGTTTCATATTCACCAAGAGGACCGAACACCAATCAAATACTCCACCACGCAAGCATTCAAACCTGATTTGCATATAGTTTAGAGAGGCCAAATGTTGCGCGGCAGTCCCTGTGCCCTTATATGTTGCATAATTGGCATACCAAGCATCACAAAACACTACAACAGATTATATCTCGACTCCCTCCGTCTCCACAGAGTTCTATATTGACTATGCGCCTACATGGTCAGTCAACTCTATCCATTCTTTTGATTGTCTAGATACTGTTTTTCCTTCTGATGAGGCTATCCTGGAAGCCATGGTAGGTTTGGATCACCTGTGGGAACACATGCATCACATATCTTAGTTCCTTCCAGATCTAGAGAATATAGAGAATGGTGAGTTTTCAGTGAGACCTGGTGGTGATATCGATTTGTCCATCACTCCTTCTACTACGCAAACGATTTATGCTGAAGGTAACATGGCAAACATATCGACGACTATACCGATTGATATCTCCACTAAAACTGGCATTGTGGAAAACATCTTTATTGGAGCAAACTGTTCTCCTGACGAGATCACTTTGTACACCAACTTATTTAAGGAGTTTCGCGACGTTTTTTCCTAGTCTTACAAGAAGATGCCAGGCATCGACCCATTAAGTTGCTTGATCCAAGAAATAGGCTCTACCCGAAAAAGTATTATGCTTAGGCTTATATGATTTTTCTTGTATTATAACTGTACATGTTTGTAGAGTTAGTCTTTTCTTTTGATTTTCTCGCATCTTATGGGTCTTCTGGAATGTGGTTTTAGATGACAACCGGGTGCTTTATAGGATTCGCTGATGGCGCTAGTCGTCACACCCGTCAGTTGGCCTCAACAGCTTGGGTTATTTAATCACCGTATGGCCAACTTGTGTCTTCGAGAGGTTCTTGCTTGGGCCCTACGACGAACAATGTAGCTGAGTACAGTGCAGTCATTGAGTTACTTCGAGATGCTATCCAACACGGCATTTCATGTTTGGAGGTAAGACTCGACTCACAGTTAGTAGTACTTCAGTTGATGGGTGAGCACAGGGTTAGGGATCCTTCTTTGCTTCGTCAATTTTTGCATGTTAGATTGCTTGATAGACACTTTGATTTTATTACATATCATCACATTTCAAGGAATTTAAATTCATTAGATACTCATATGCAAACTATATACTAGATTGGCATATGTACCATACACAGTCACATTAAACAATCACACACATAAAGACAAAACACATGTATATATATAAACTGATACTGTATATATCAGGATAAAAAAATATGAGTACGAGTCATAGTCTTTCGCAGTGTCATAATATACAAAAATGGGCTCAAAGGCCTAAAAAATATAACATGTCTCTCTCCTTATGGAGAGGGAGGTGCCTCTGCTAACTCTGCTACAGCCTCCCTATAGCATATGACTATCCTAGCTACTTTTCTAAGTAGCCGGATCCATGCTGGGGGAACTCCTACCACATGCTCCTGCATCTCGAGCAACATCTGCTCGATCTTGTACGTCAGGATATCATGAGTCAAATGACTCATCTTCCCCTCGAGGTTCAACAGCATGGAATATGCTACACCTAGCTCAATCGGTCTAATAAATACATGAGGATGTCCGGCAGGTCTCACATGTCCCACATCTGCATACATCACAATATCAACACTCATACTCATCATAAAAATTATATATACATAAAAAATAAAAATGAAATAAATTTCAAAAGCATAAGCACATCTTACCTATCTCTCCCCAGGATGATCCTGTAGGAAGAGCGAGCTCTGGATCTCCTCGGAAATACATACCTTCGTACGGGAACTGTTCTAGAGACGACACTTGGCGACTCCACCATGCTAGGTAGTCTTCGTATGCATATGAGAGATTAGTTTCGCCACCACCCTGGTGCAAGAAAATGTCTCCCCATTGAGTCATCAACGACTCACGAGGATCTAGTACAGGAAGAGATACCCCCTGACTCAGAGCGGGGACTCGAAGAAGAAGAAGAAAGTACATAAAATGGTTCCATAACCAAAGTTTTTCTTCTTCCCGGTTTTTCATTTAGTCAATTGGTGTTTCATATTCACTAAGAGGACTGAACACCAATCAAATACTACACCACGCAAGCATTCAACCCCAGTTTTCATATATTTTCGAGAGGCCAAATGTTGCGCGACAGTCCGTGTGCCCTTATCTGTTGCAGAAGTGGTGTACCAAGCATCACAAAATGCTGCAACAGATTATATCTCGACTCGGTCCATCTCCACAGAGTCAGATATTGATTATGCACCTACATGGTCAGTCAACTCTATCCATTCTTTTGATTGTCTAGATAATGTTTTTCCTTCTGATGAGGCTATCCTGGAAGCCATGGTAGGTCTGGATCACTTGTGGGACCACATGCATCACAGATCTTAGTTCTTTCCAGATCTGGACAATATAGAGAATGGTCAGATTTCAGTGAGACCTGGTGGTGATATTGATTTGTCCAACACTCCTTCTACTATGCAAACTATTTATGCTAAAGGTAACATGGCAAACATATCGACGACTATACCGATCGATATCTCCACTAAACCTGGTGTTGTGGAAAACATCTTTATTGGAGAAAACTGTTCTCCTGATGAGATCACTTTGTACACCAACCTATTTAAGGATTTTCCTGACGTTTTTGCTTGGTCTTACGAGAAGATGTCAGGCATCAACCCTTTAAGTTACCTGAGCCTATAAATAGGCTCTACCTGAAAAAGTATTATGCTTAGGCTTATATGCTTTTTCTTGTATTATAACTGTACATGTTTGTAGAGTTAGTCTTTTATTTTGATTTTCTTGCATCTTATTGGTGTTTTGGAATGTGGTTTTAGATGAAAACCAAGTGCTTTATAGGATTCGCTGATGGCGCTAGTCGCCACACCCATCAGTTGGCCTCAGCAGCTTGGGTTATTTACTCACCGTCTGGACAACTTGTGTCTTCAGGAGGTGCCTACTTGGGCCCTACGACAAACAATGTAGCTGAGTAGAGTGCGATTATTGAGTTACTCCGAGATGCTATCCATTATGACATTTCATGTTTGGAGGTAAGACTCGACTCGCAGTTAGTAGTACTTTAGTTGATGGGTGAGTACAGGGTTAGGGATCCTTCTTTTCTTCATCAGTTTTTGCGTGTTAGATTGCTTGAAAGACACTTTGATTTTATTACATATCATCACATTTCAAGGAATTTAAATTCATTACCTAACTCATATGAAAACTATATACTATATTGGCATCTGTACCATACACAATCACATTAAATGGTCACACACATAAATAAAAACACATGTATATATATAAACATCTACTGTATATATCAGGATAAAAAAATATGAGTACAAGTCATAGTTTGTCGCATTGTCATAATATACAAAAATGGGCTCAAAGGCCTAAAAAATATAACATGTCTCTCTCCCTATGGAGAGGGAGGTGCCTTTGCTAACTTTTATACAACCTCCCTATAGCATATGACTAGCCTAGCTACTTTTCTAAGTAGCCGGATCCATGCCGGGGGAACGCCTACGACATGCTCCTGCATCTCAAGCGGCATCTGCTTGATCTTGTACATTGGGATATCATGAGTCAAATGAATCATCTTCCCCTCGAGGTTCACCAGCATGGAATCTTCTAAACCTGCCTTAGTCGGTCTAATAAATATACGAGGATGTCCGACAAGTCTCACAGGTCCCACATCTACATAAATCACAATATCAGCACTCATACTCATCATAAAAATTATATACACATAAAAAATAAAAATGAAATAAATTTCAAAAGCTTGAGCACATCTTACCTATCTCTCCCCAGGATGATCCTGGAGGAAGAGCGAGCTCTGGATCTCCTCGAAAATACATACCTACGTACAGGAACTGTTCTAGAGCCAACACTTGGCGGCTCCACCATGCTAGGTAGTCTTCGTCTGCATATGAGAGACTAGTTTCGCCACCACCCTGGTGCAAGAAAATGTCTCCCCATCAAGTCATCAACGGCTCACGAGGATCTAGTACGGGAAGAGCTACCCCCAGACTCAGAGCGGGGACTCTCGAAGAATAAGAAAGTACATAAAATGATTCCATAACCGAAGTTTTTCTTCTTCCCGATTTTGCATTCAGTCAATTGGTGTTTCATATTCACCAAGAGGCCCGAACACCAATCAAATACTATACCATGCAAGCATTCAAACCCTATTTTCATATAGTTTCGAGAGGCCAAATGTTGCGTGGCACTCCCTCCAATTCTGTTTAGTGTGCTCAGTATCACTTTCAGCGGGAAGCTCGCAATAGAGCCAATTGGAACTTGGATACCACTCATTTCGGTACCCGGAAAGCAATAAGTGTTGATGTAATCTTGGATCGAAAATGCACCGACCCCCCTAAATGTGCCCTTGAGGTTTACTCCCTCACCTCTATGGGATAAAACGGTGATAAATTATATATCCTCTATGGTGATGTCTAACATCTCCGCTTGGAGATCGAACATCCCGTGTTCAGGATCCCAGTAGCCGACTAGCATTTGGAGTAAATGCATTTGTGCACGCATACTCATTGTTTGGAAAAATTTGAGTAACCCGCATCTTCGTAACGCATTCAAGGTAAGTGGATATCCCATGGCATCTCTATCCATGGATTCATGCTCCCTTTCCCTCGAGGTCAATACCATTCCTGCATCATTCACCCCATTCATCTTTTAGTTTTTTTATTTTTTCATTTAACTTGTGGTACCCGCAGCTTCACCTCTGCAACATAGGCGGGTACCCGCAGGTTCACCTATGCTAAACCCGCGCATATTTCACGTAGCCGTGAGTTTAGCATATATGAACCCGTGGGTACGAGGCCCTAAATTTTAAATCCTTATAAAAAAAAAACACCACTAAAAATATAAAATAATGGAATGAATTGATAAACAAGAGAGAGATGACTTACTTGCAACTGACGGAAGTGGATTTGGTGACCCGGTTTGAGCGCTACAAGCGGTTGAAGTAAGGGGGTTCTTTTGATCTTTTGCTCCAACAAAATGACTTTGTGAGTTATGTGGACATTTTGACACTATTTATAAAAAATACTTTCAATTTTTACCCACTTTTACCAATTTCATATAGTTTCAAATTTATTTTTAACTTTATTTAATCACTAATGACCTTTTTCAAGTTTTTTTTTATTAGGTGAAGTTCTAAGAAGCATTTATCACTACTTTTCGCAACAGTGATCGTACAAATGTTTGATTTTCTTTGTGGCATGTCAGTTTAGTGCAGTAATTCCTTTCATTTTATGTCATATTGAAATCTCTTTTGATCATGTTTATATATCATTTTCTACTAATCCGGTGGTCTTCATGATATCTACAGCTTCTTCCTCATTTGACATACCAAGGAATCTAGTTCCCTGGTCCCTATAGAGTCTTTTTAAGCCCTTGTTCGACTCTTTAAAATCAAACAAGATTGTCGAGCATGCGTGTCTTGTTCGTACTCGTTAAAGGATCTGAATAGACATCCACTTAGGTATAAGTTTACCCCTTTTCCGGACCTTTGTGGATTATTTACGAAAAAGGTATACTCTAGCCATATGTGGCTAGAAGAGTTCTTCTCTCAATGTTTTACACTTTTTCAGGTGAGGAGACTAACTCTACGAAAAAGGACCTTTAGGAGTCTTCTTTAGGGTTTTCAGACTCTCGAAACATGAACACACCAGCGAGCACATACCAACTCAGGCTCGATATTAAAATCAACGAGTGGGTGTATGGAGTTATTTCTTAAGTTTTTCAAACTCCTTAAAATTGAAAACACCAATGAGCATGAACAGATCCAGGATCGATATTAAAATCCATGGATCAGTGTTATCGAGTACTAGTCTATCTCTTCTTCAAACTCATTAAAACATGAAGAAGGTCTTGAGTTTCCATCCCATGGACTCGTTAAATTACACATTGTTGGACTTCTATCAAGAAGTCTTCTCATTAAATTTCAAAAATGAAGAAGGACTATTGAGTTTGCTTTCTTGGAATCATTAAAACTAACAAGGACATTTTTTAAATAAAAAGAGAAAAGGGAAGGGAAGAATGTCAAGTATCTTTTAGTATAAAGGAAACAAGTCAATTATGTCCTTGAACACAACACCTTTTTGAGTCTTTCAAGCAAGTTGAGTTTTACTTTTGGCCTTAGGATGAACCTGATCTCAGATTTTTTACTCCTCCGATTGGTTACTCTTCCAGTCATATGGAGAATTTGTTAATGTATCCTACATTACAGATTTATATCATCATCCCCTTTGTCTTCAAGAGGTGGCGAAGTCACTTTTGTGTCGTGCTCACTGTTCAAGGACACCCCCTGTGTTGGCCATTCTGTAGTTACCTTGACCTCATGTGTCGATCATTCCTTGGTGTCAGTATGTTTCATCATGTACTCAGTCCTACTTCAGATCAGATCAATCTTGATTGTATCTCGTGTTGGATGATGGAGGATTCCTTAAGGCCTCCCTTCCAACGGATTTCTTCCCATCGAATTCAACTCATCTTGCTCTAGAAATGAAGTTTAGGGTTTCGGGTAGTACCTTAGGGATTGCAGTCATCAGTGGAAATTTACCTCTCCATTGAATAGTGGGAATACATCAATGTCCCCTACTCGATGGATTCTTCAAGTGTTCGACTTCAAGACCTCTTATTCACACTTGTTAGAATGTACTAGGTACCTTGGACTCCATTTTCATTGATGGTGGGTGCCCTCGCGCTTGTTAACAATCTACATCATTGGTCGGTAATCAAACGGTATCCTCCATGTTCGACCTCAACTCATTTATTTGCATGGTTAGGATTCGTAACTTGAGACATTTTGGATGAAGACCTTGGGCCTATAATAGCATCATCATATTTTGTTATTTCCCAAGTTGCGCAAGACAGAGCCACACCCATTTTTGGCTCTTGATGAGACATAGATCTAGTTTGATGTTATGGCTATGATCTCATGTTTGACATGGATCCACACTTGTATTTCAGTGTCCATGCTATATACATATTTCCCGTATGTATTGGATATTATGTTCTACCATTCTGAACATCTCCTTATGTCAATATTGTACACTGCTCACTGACTTTGTTTCTATTTCAGGTACTGTTTGTGACCTCATCTTGCGGCCTCTTTGCTCCTCCTCTGCTTGGATTGTAATGTATTTTGGCCATCGCTTCCCTCTGACCTCACACATTAGGGGGAATCTATTATCGGTCAAATTAGCACTTCTCCATCCGTGACCACATTGCCTTGTCGGTCACACAAAATGACACTATGGATGGAAGAGCTTACGTTGACCCTAGATGACCTAGAGCTGAACCTTGCAATCCTTTCTTCAGAAGCATATTTATCTGCCTATTTTTACACATAACCGCGACTCTTATGCTTTTCAACCAACGGATCAGCCGGTGCTATCTATATTGACAACCCGCGAGTGTCAATTAAAATGTTGCACTCACTAGAGGAAAGTTAGGACACTCGCGAGTCACTCGCTAGTTGTCCTATATCATACTCGCGGGTATCTTAAGAAAAATTGAAAAAATAATTAAAAAAAAATTGGGATTAGTTGAGGCAGGTACCAAAACTACCCCAAATTCCCAACTCAACCACCTTTCGAACCTACCCTCCTTGCCTTGCCATAAATACAAGGGGAGGGGCTTGAGAAAGGGACCTTATGATCATTGGAGAAAGTTATGCTGGAGAAATTCATAGATAAGAGAGAGGATCAGGAGCCCAGGGTCTGGTTACAACAGTGCCGATGCAGGACAGGTATAGCCTTATGTATCTTCTGCATTTGTCAATAAATATTTGGACATTCTTCCCTTTCCAATAGATTTGTTTATGTCTATTGCAATTTGATTACAAGTTGATGTTACATTGTTTAAATAAATGTCAATCTCTTATTTGTAGTTAAATGGATTTGAGGAAGGTTTTATGTTTGTTTTGCAGGATTGTTGCATAGGAGAACAAAGGGAGAAAATCTTGGATCAACCTTTGAAATAAGGTACATACTCTCTTGACCCTAATCCTATTTGTTTAATAACAATGTCTACAAGGCCTTATATGTCTATCTAATAACCCCAGTACGTTGGTAGTCTTCCCCTACTATAAGGATAATTTCCCTAACAACACTAGGTTTTCTACCTACTGTTTTTGGTTGATTTTACTTCTCCTTCCTCCAATTCCTTTTTCTCCTCATTAATTGCTTGTTTCACTTGCTTCCTCGTTATCACCCCTGCTGGATCCACTTTTAACTCCTGACTTAGATCCAATTTTGTTTGTCCTGATTCCCTAATTTATCTTTTGGAGAAACTTCTACCTCATCACTTATTTACACTTCCTTTATTATTAAAATGCATTCCTCTATTCCTGATAGCAACGAGGATATCCTAGGGCTGAAAATAGAGCTCGGTTCTTTCACCATTAGGCCACCACTTCTGAAAATGAAACTAGGAATTCTTGCAGAGCTGTAAAAGGGTTTGAACACTGTGCTGGAAAATCCTTTTGGGATGTAGAAGGATCCCGACTGTCAAATTTTGACTTCTTATTCACTTGTTTCCACTTCCCCTTTGATTTTTGATTTTCATTCTCTATATTTTCTCCGTTTTGCAATCTTTCGCAAAGTGTCGATAAGTATGACATGATTTACACTTAAATGGAAGATGCTCATAGTCCAATTGTTGATAATGGGTCCAAATGTTAAGAACGAGTAGAATAGCCTCTGGAAGACCTTTTTCTAGGTCAACTTCAACACAAATGGAAGCACATTGGAACATACCCTGCTTTGGCTCTGCTTTATCAATAAATTTCCCCAATGCATTCCTAATGTCTTTAAGAGAGTTCCCCCCAGCAATGCGAAGGAAAATTAGGAATCCTTACCCATATAGGAACTGCAGAAGGAATGTCTGATTCTGGATTGAATTCTGTGGTCCAACTATTCACATACATTCTATGATTGCTAAAGAAATAAGGTCCACTGCGAAATATCATATCTCTGTCTTCTTTAAAGTCAAACAAGAAGGCATAGAATCCCTTCCCACATAAATAATGAGTCATTCTCCCCTTTTACTAAGCATATCCAATTTTTTCGTATCCAAGTCTCCATATATCTAGGAGAAGGCTAGATGCCTATAAATTTCCCTATCAATCCCTTTCCTGCCATTGCTATTGCCTTCAAGCGCGCAATTGCCACTAGGAGATTAACTCTTGGAATTTCATCAATTTTCTTAATGAAACATGAGGCATCTGCCCTGGTGTCCACTTTACGAGATTGGTTCAGAGGTCTAAATATCACCTCATCCAGGGTAGGAGGAGGATGCGCCCCTCCAGGATCTATGTCCATGAAATCTATGCACACAAACCCTTGTTTCTTGAAGTCGATTCTTGGAGCTCAAATTTCCCTTCACACTCTCTCAAGTTTTTATAAATATGATTAAGATATTAGATGCCGAATCTTTCTCTATTTTATTTTATAATATAAGTTCACAAAATTGTTTACATTAATTGTAACAATATGACAATAAACGTACTATAAGGAAGAGGTTATCATTGATGTTTTTTAAAAATACCTCTCACAATTTTTCAAAATAAATATGCATGATGTTTTTCACAATTTAATATGCATGATGTTTTTCACAATTTAATATGCATGATGTTTATACACAATATAAAATTGGAGGAATTTGTTTTTGATACACATCTAACATACAAATCTAGCAAACACAAACATTCACATCTAATATCACCTAACATCATCTAACATACCATCATCATCATCATCGCCACCTAACAAACATAAAAATCATCTAACATAATCATCACACACATCTGACAAACATCATCTAACATACATCTAACATATATATCAAACTCATGATACATGCCAAATATACATCTCAAGTCCAAATATACATCATAATCCCATCACTACCTCTACTAGTAGAGCCAGAGGCATTGACACCTCTACCAGGAAAAAAAGGACTAGAGAGCAACATAGGTATCTCCGTGAAGATCAATCTCACCTGTTGTGACCATCATATGTAGAAGTGAGATGAGTGAGTATGAGATGGTGGATGGTCGAATCACTGAGGAGGAGAGGGTGGTCGGTCGACTTGTGTATGAGATGGAGATGCTGGTGGGTGGGCTGGGTGTGGAGGAGGAAATAGTGGTCAGTTGTCACGGTGAGGAGGAGGAGGAGGTGTAGGAGGAGAAGGAGAAGGATCCCCACCCTCATCAAATGTAGAGGAAGACTGACCACCATGGACATCCCTCCTAACAGCTAGAAGGATGGTTGCATCGATGATATGATTCATCAAATCCCTCATATCATGAGGAATAATCCTCCATAACTCTACTAGGTCAGGGTCCTGCACAATCTATGGAACTTGTACAAGGTGGACTCCCTGTAGAGCCAATAGTGTCGATAACTTGTCTACCACGTCCTATTGAAATATAGCATCTGAACGACATTGCACATCGGGTCTGGGCAACTGAGGAAACTCAGGCTAATCCATATCCTCATCTACCTGCACTGGTGGAGGACCCTCCCCATCATAGGTGCCAATATCTGCAATATATATAGTACACAACAATAATTAGACAAATTAAAGAAGATGTTAAAATAAATTTCATTTGCATTAAGAAAATAAAATGTAACTAGATTAATTTAAACATAACACTAATATTACCTCTGCCATCTAGTGGCTCATCTTAGGTGAAAAATATGTTATGACTATTAACACCCAAAAAGTGCTCACTACCTCATCTACCCCATTACATGACTCATTTGTCCATATTTCCTACCATATTTGCCTCCAAAACCTTAAAAACCCATTAAAAAGCCTCCAAAAGGCCAAAAACCCCATTTTTTCCCCAAAATAAGTTAAATTCCTCCAAAAATAGCAAAAACCCTCTAAAAAGGGAATAAAAAATACAAAAAAGAGGAAAAAGAGGGAAAAAGGAGGAGAAAACCCTATACAGCTGACCTAAACCATATGGTGCCCAAAACCATGGGTTAGCAATCCACCACTAAAAACCTATAAATAGGTGATGGAGGCCCCTCATTTCATATCCATAGTCAAACACACCCTTACTCTGCCAAAATCACTCTTGAAACCCTAGCTCACCCTTGAGCTATTTTCACATTTGAGTGCCCCTTTGGCCCATTTCCAACCCTTTGGAGAAAGAGAAAGGAGCAAAACTGGAAGCTTGGAAGCAACTCTCCTGGACTGCTGCAAGAGCTTCACCAACCTCTACACCCGAGGTAATTTTTAATACAAAAAGAGAGATCTTCACCATATTTTCATGTTTTGTTATTTATGTTAATGCTCATGCTAGGTTAAATTTCATATTGTTTTATTGCTTTAATTTACTGTTTATTGAAATGCTACTAAGGAGGACCTTCTCCTTAGTAGGTGCTCATTTGCACAAGCTGGGGTGAAAACCCTAGCTACAGTTTTGGCGACTCCGCTTGTGTTCCTTTGAACTTCTGGTTATAGCTTTAAAGTTTTAAACGTTTTTGATTTTCTGCAATATTTTTCTGTTTTTTCCTTCGGCTGTTCCTTTCGGCTACCGTAAACTATGTCTTTAGCCCCCTGCAGTTGCGTTCCGACCGCGACTTTTAGGCATTTACCTGTGATCTGACCGCGGCTCTCAGACTGTTTCCGGCGACCTACCGGCGGTTTCCAGTCTGTTACTTGTGATCTGACCGCGGCTATAAGCTTGTTTCGTGCGATCCGACCGCCGCTGTTAACCCATTTTTCAGCGGCCCGCTTGCGGCTTTCAGCCATTTTCCTGCAACCCGCCTGCGTCTTTCGGCCTTTTTCTCGCGTCCTGCTTGTGGCTTTCAGACATTTTCCTACAACCTGCCTGCGGCTTTTGGCCTTTTTCCCGCATCCCGCTTGCGGCTTTCAGCCATTTTTCTGCAACCCGCTTGTGTCTTTCGGCCTTTTTCCCGCATCCCGCTTGCGACTTTCAGCCATTATCCTGCAACTTGCCTACGACTTTAGACCTTCTTCCCGCGGTCCGACTACATCTTTCGGCCAAAATCACGCAACCCGTCCGCGACTGTTGCGCTGTTTCCCGCGGTCCGACCGCTCAGATTTGCCACAGACCCGCAGTCTGTTTTCTGCACTTTTTTCCTGTTTTGAACCCATCACTTTGCTGCAATATTTTCTGCACCTGCACATCCATTTGTCCTATCTGCAGCCATACTTCCCTACAGCCTTTTTTCTGCAGTATTATTTCTTTTCCATTTACAGAATATTTTTAAAAAAATTTCAGCATTTTAATTGAAAAGAGAAAATTTTGCATTTCAAAGCTTAAATTCTGTAATGTTATTTTTAGTTAGAAAGTTTCCCACCCCGTGGCACTTTTACTTGGGTTCATCATCTCACATGCACACACTCTGTCACCTAATTCAAGTGAGCCCTAAAATACTACTTAACAAAACCAACATTCTAACCCCACTTGGGGAACACATGAGAATTTTTGTAGTTAGGTAGGATCAGGGGGATAGGCATCCAAATAACACCCCTCGGTTGCTTACACTTGAGACATAGCTGTTGTCCATTAGGGAACCAAAATCCCCTAGTATTTTTTGACACGGTTTAAAACCAATTTATCGGGAAGGCCTCTCCCCTAGGAGGGTTGAAGTCGCCAGACTGGTTCCGGAAGCCTGAGTGGAATACCGCAATCCATTCAGTAACCGAAGGATACCTTTCGCAGTTCTCGGTGTATCACCCATATGGGGATACAACGTCGATAGAACCAAACGGAAGATTCACCCAACCGAACGTGTCATGAACGGGGTATCTTAGTTGCTTTTCTTCTAGGATTGACTACCCGGTGTCCCTCCCGGTAGGGGGATATCTTTAGCCACTTGGCTCTACTATCCATATTGTCTGACTTGGATTTCATCACCTTGCAGAGGATATGTCTAGTTGAGTCAGAATACTATTTAGCTAGGTGTTTGCATGCTCCCTTACCTCCTTTTGGTCTAGCGAGTCCACTATTTTTATTTTTTAGGAAACCTGTTGCTTGTTGGTATTCTGACCATTTCTGTTGATACTCCACTTATTGTAGCACAGCTGTTACAGTAAGTGTTTTGAGTTGGTTGTTGGCTTGAGTGCCATATTTTTTGAGCTCTCCTTCTACACACTCGGTTGCATTAGGGTTTTTGAGCTATTTTTCACTCAACACAACCCCCAGATACTTGACACCATCCGTCACCATTGAGTCCCCGAGACATTCTCGGTGCCTTCGGGGTGAGCCCCCACAGCACGGTTCACTTGACATCACCCGTCATAGACATAGATCTTAATCACTTGATACGACTCATCCTAGATCTTGAGCTTTGTCACTTGACTCCACTCGTCAACGACATAGAACTCCATCACCCGATCTAGACGCCCCTTATTTTACCTCTGATTCTGAGGCAGAGTTTGAGAACCCCACTTACACTGCACCAACCAGCCCCATGGCTGTCGTGACATCCACCCCTTTCTTTTTAGGGACCATTGGTGGAGCATCCACCACCACACCAGCTACCACACCTGCTTTGGGTATGCCCTCAACAGGGCCCACATCTACCATTCCGATCACTGCACCCATTACAGTAGCTGGCATACCTATCGCCACTCCATCAGTGACTCACACTACCCTTGGTGGTGCAGGACCGTCCCATACCACTTTCGTTCCTCCACTTGGGGGCAACATCCCAAACCCAGCCCCTCCACTTGGGGGCATTGGCCCCAACATGGTCACAACCGCTAGTATGTCACATCCTTCTACTAGTTTGCCATTCATGGCTAGTCTCAACCTTCCTGACCTATCTAGAATGAATAACGATTCCATCAGACATGAACCTGCGTAGCCTCACATGCCCACCAAGCTCCCCTCTGACATCCCTAAGTTTGAGGGCAAGGCAGGTGAGGACCCCCAGAACCATATTATGTCCTTCCATCTATGGTGTTCCTCCAATTCCATAGTGGACGACTCTGTCCGCCTTCGTCTGTTACAGCGCACCCTCACTGGCTTTGCAGCTAAGTGGTGCATCGAGCAGCCCCATGAGACCCATGCCACCTTTACTTCCCTTGCCTCGACCTTCCTGCAGTTCTTTCAGTTACCTGTCCGCTATGATGCGGGAGTTGAGATCCTACTGTCTTGCAGACAGAACACGACTACCCACATCACTGACCACATTCATGAGTGGCGTTGATGCCGCAGCCTCTACAAAATCAAGTTAGACAATCGTATCTTCTTAGATTGGTTTCTAAAATCCCTCCTTCCTGTCATTGCCAAGGATGTGGCATCCGAACGACCCCAGTCTGAAGAAGAGGCCATCCTCAAAGCCTAACAATTTGACCTCATTTACGCCCAGTCGGGTTATCTGTATTCCATCCTACCTGACGCCTCTCATGGTGATTCCTCCCGTCACGATGCATCGGGGGCATCATTGGCCATGTTGCCTCGCATCCCCAACCCTTTTCCATAGCACGTCCTAGCCATGGCCCCGACCTTTTGTGGGATACATCATAGTCCAGAGCAACCAATTCGTATGCTCCCATGGCACATCACCAACATTCCCACGGACTCTCATGTCCACCTCAGTGCTTTGGTCATGCATCCCCTGCTTACGCCCCCCTGGTCGCACCTCAGCCATATTACCACCCACAGGCTGCACCTACTCCTGTGTCCTCTCAAGCCCAACCCGCTTATTACCCGCCACAGGCATCCCCTACGGAAAACCCACAACCCATTCCGCAAATGTATCAGCAACCCCCACAAGGTTCAGCACCTACGCAGCCTCCACCTACTTATTATCCATCGCAGCCTGCTCCCACACCTGCCCAACCCTAGAACCCACCTGCTGCCCAAGGACAAGTATACGCCCAACAGAATCCGCAGCAGAACCAAAATAACCAGCGCCAACAGGGCCAGCAAAATCATGGCAAAGGCCGTAACCGTGGGAATAACCCCCCTCCAGACCAAGCCGGTCAACCTCCCAATCCCCCAAATAACAATAACGTGGCACCTGCCAACCAGAACCCTGATTGGCCACCCAAGTAGGCCAAAAATCCTAATTTGCGAACAAATCATCCTTGTTTTATTTGCGGGGTCTATGGCCACTACACACATGCTTTCCCACATTTGGAGCGAGCTCGACAACTTTGGACTGATGATGCCCATCGCCAAGGGCACGCGGCTCCTCAGGCGCCACCCAACCCCCCACCACCTCAGCATCAAGCTTTGGTGCTACAAAACCCCTTACCAACCCAAGGCGTAGTGAACACTCAGCCGTTGGCTCCCCCTCAAGGCAACGCGCCACCACAACAACAGATCACTTATGCCGCTCCTGATCAACCCATGTTAGACTCAGATACCCACCACTTGTTAATAATGTCATCCGTCGATGTCAACCTCCAAACCCGTCGGAACCAATATGGATCCACCCCTGAAGCCTCTCCCGCCGAAAACAACCCTAATGCTCATCCCACTGATCAGACGTTACGTATACCTCCAGCTCCACTAGATGGCACCTCCAAAGCACCTCACTTCCCACTTCGTCACATCAACAATAATACCAATGCTCGCGCTGCGTCAAATTACAACATTGTAGATGACTTAGCCTAGTCTCCCGCAGACATGTCTGCATTAGAAGTCTTAAAAATCTGTCCTTCACAGTGTAAGACTTTGCTCTCCGCCATTGGTGCTATTGACCCAAATGATTCACGACTGATGACCTTCGATTTGGACCAGTCCGAACCACGCCTACCTTCCACTTTAGCATTCCAAGTTTCTGTTTCCGTTCAGAATCTTGTCATCCATCGGTGCATTATCGATGAAGGTGCCTCTACATGCGTTATGTCCACATTCATTTCGCAGAAGTTGGGATCCCCTACTCTCCAACAGTCCACCACTGCGATGCGAGCCTACGACGACCGTTCGGCTCAACCCCAAGGTCTCTTAGCTAATGTCCCCATCCAGTTGGTTGACAAAACCGTGCTCATTGACATAGAGGTCATCAATGCCCAACTTGATTATAACCTCTTACTTGGCCGCAGCAACATGTATGCCATGCGGGCGCTTGCCTCATCCATTTTTCGTACCATGATGTTCCCCCATTACGGACGCATGGTCAAGGTCGACCAACTCACCTATTACGATCCCAATTCCCCCGCTGCACCTGAAAATGTTCTCCCCATGGTTGAACAGCCTATCTGTGGTGCAAATACCTCGTTTGTTTCCTCCGTGGGACCCAGAGTTTACTTAGATACGCCGATGCCCTCAACATTCCAATCCATTCCACCCCCGTCACCCGCGCCCGAAGTATCTGAACTATGTACCCTTTCCCACAATACACAAACACCCAACAATCAACTGCCCTTGTTACCCAAACCACCATTGGTACCTAGTCACATTGGTGTTACACCCATCCACACCATCCCCTTCCTATTCCCTCCCTCGGGTGTAGTAAGTGCCCCGGTTATGGCTACTCTCAGCCTCCCCAGGTTAACCTTAGGATTACCTGTGTGGTATATTTTGCCTCCCGTTCCCCCGCCGACACCAAATGTCGTCCTACAACCGGTGCAACCCATTGCCACTACTAGTCAACCACCTCCCGGTGTCACTACCCCTTCATCATCTACGAATCCCCCCCCCCTCTTATCAAGCCCACTGGGGGCAGAGGCCCACAACCATACACTGCTATACCCCCGCCCAAAATAGTTAAAACCCCCCCTTGTTTCGTGCTCCTCCCAAATGCTCGTTGTGTGATGAGTTAGGCCATCTGACTCATCAATGTCCACAATTACCTACATTACAGGAACACATGCAAATGCTTGACGATGACCCCAATATCCCGGTTTTCGAACTCGATCCAACCCCTAAGCCTCGTGATAAATCACTGCATACCAACCACCCTTGTGCAACATGCGGTATTTATGGCCATTACTCACATCACTGTCCTGATCTCCCAGATTACAGAGCATCTCTCTATGAGATGAATAATTTGGACCTTGAGACGACACCCCCCACAATTGAGGAGATCCACCCCCCAGTATCACCCTCATCCGGAGAGATTAACACCATTTATATGATCTCTTCGGCTACCACTCCCTCGTCAGCTGATTTGACAACTCAAAGTTTCCGCAATGATGAGGAGATTCTAGAGGCTCTCACTGCCCTGGATTATCCCTAGGAAGACATGCACCATCGTTCCTATTTCCTCCCAGAAGAGTCATCTTCCACCATAGCCACCCAATTCGCGGTTGAGACCAAAGATTTCCTTCCCACCAAAGTCGACTGGTTTAAGGATCCTATTCCCGCTCCTCATGCCTTTGAGGAAGGTAACATGGCCAACATCTCACCCGTCATCCACATCGATATCTCTGACCCACCTGGTGCTCTTGAAATCATTACATTAGGAGCCTCCTGCAGTGAGTATGAGATCGGAGAGTACAAAAACCTTTTCCAAGAGTTCCGTGATGTCTTTTCCTGGTCCTACACCAAAATGCCTGGTCTCGACCCCGCTATTATAGAGCACCACATTGACACATGGCCAGATGTACCCCCCGTTCGCCAGAAATAGTGCCCCATTCATCCCTCAAAGCTCCCCGCTGTTAAAGCAGAGATTGAGAAACTTCGCAAGGCAGGATTCATTTATCCTATTGCATATACCACTTGGGTTTCAAACCCCGTCCCTGTTAACAAGAAACAAGGCACCATTAGAGTATGTATTGACTTCCGCGATTTAAACTGAGCCTATCCCAAAGACAACTTCCCCACACCATTTATTGACCAACTCATCGATGCGTGTGCAGGGCATGAAGTCCTATCTTTCATGGACGGTTTTTACGGATATAACCAGATTCAGATCCGTAAGGAGGATCAATAGTGGATTGCCTTTACCACCCCATGGGGCACCTTTTCCTATTGCGTCATTCCTTTCGGCCTCAAAAATGCTGGTGCCACCTTCCAGCGGGCCATGACCTATTGTTTTCATGACTTGGTCCATATCCTGCTAGTCTACCTTGACGATCTTATAGCTCGTTCCCGGAAATGATCAGACCACCTTAACGACCTTCGGCAAGTCTTTCTGCGTTGTCGCAAATATCAAATCCGCTTGAATCCACACAAGTGTGTCTTTTGCATTCCGGCAGGTCGATTGTTGGGTTTCATTGTTTCCCAGAAAGGAATCACTATTGATCCCCTGAAATTCCAAGCCATCATAGACCTTCCCTCTCCTCACACGCTCCGACAACTCCAGAGTCTGCAGGGGCGATCCAATTTCCTCCGTCGCTTCGTTCCTGATTATGCCACCACCGTTCATAGTTTCTTATGCCTGCTTCGTACCCACATACCCTTTGTTTGGGATGAGCAAGCAGAAGCTGCCTTCGAAGCCCTCAAAAAATATCTCACACAAGCCCCTTTGATCTCCCCTCCGAATTTCTCTCAGGACTTCATCCTTTACGTCTCGACATCCGATTATGCCGTGTCCGGAGTCCTTGTTCAAGAAGACGCCGCTTGCCAGGAGCATGTCATTTATTACGTCAGCCAGACCTTGTCTGGCCCACCCCTACGTTACCCATATGAGGAAAGACTAGCGCTAGCTGTGGTCTTTTCCATCCAAAAATTGTGACACTACATTTTACTCAGTCATACCACAGTTGTCACCGACTCCAACCCCATGGTCTATCTCTTAAACCGACGCCTCCTGCAAGGTCACGTTGCTAAATGGGTAATTATCCTCCAAGAATATGACCTCACTTTCAGAACCCCTAAGAGCACTAAAGCCCTCATGCTTGCCCAGCTCATCACCGATCTCCCCTCCCTTTTGCCGTCCCCACAAATCACCGATGAGTTACCCGACAATCACTTGTTCATCATCTCGTCTGATGACCCATGGTACGGTGATATTTTGTTATACCTTCGCACGTAGAAATTCCGACCCAATATCAGTCGTGATGGACGTCATCGTATCCGTCACTAGGCCTCTCGATATCTCCTCTTAGGCGATGTCCTTTACCGGAAAGGGGTTGACACGATTCTCCATCGTTGCCTTACACACAAGGAAGTCGAACACGTCCTCAATGACTGTCATAGCGGTGCCTGCGGCAGACATTTCTCTGGAATGGCCACCGCGCAAAAGGTCATCCGCGCTGGATACTTTTGGCCCACACTCTTCACCGATTGCATCATAGCGGTCAAACATTTCCATAATTGCCAACTTTTGGCCCCCAAGGCCCGGACGCCACCCGCTCCGTTACACCCCGTCGTCACCATTGGTCCCTTTTGTAAGTGGGCCATCGACTTCATGGAATGTAAACCCCCATCTGCCAACGGCCATAAGTACATCATTGTCGCTGTCGATTACTTCACCAAATGGGTTGAAGCCATGCCCACCTTCAATTGTAAAGCTGACACCACCGCCCGTTTCTTTTTTAGCCATGTTATCACTCGATTCGGGGTCCCCAAACAGTTGGTCTTAGACCATGGTTCACACTTCGAAGATTCCCTTTGGCGCAAGTTATCCGCCCTATTGAAGTTCGAACATCAATATTCCTCTGCTTACTATCCCCAAGGGAACGACCAAGTAGAGGCCATTAACAAAATTTTAAAAACCATCCTCCAACACACTGTCGACCGGCATAAGTCCAATTGGCACCACATGCTATTCCCTGCATTATGGGCTTACCGTACATCCACCAAAACCGCCATCGGTTTTACCTCGTTTCATTTAGTTCATGGTGTAGAATCTGTCCTCCCCATCGAGTGTCAGATACCTGCATTACACATCGCTGTGGAGCTTCTCCCAAACACCTCCCCACTCGAGCAACGTCTGCTATCACTAGAACAAGCTGATGAAGACCGTCGTGCCACTCTCCAGACCATTGAAGCCGCCAAGAACCGCTCCAAAGCTGGTTACGACAAACATGTACACCCTCGAACTTTCCATGAAGGGGACCTCATCCTCACCTATGACAAGGCCCACGACAAGACTGGTAAAGGAAATTTTGAATCCATGTGGCAAGGCTCTTACATCGTGCAGACCTGCCTCGGCCATGGGGCATACATTTTAACTGACTCAGAAGGTCACCCTTTGCGCAACCCTTGTAATGGGTTGTATCTTAAACGCTTTTATCCCTAAATAAACCCGTGGCCCCATTGGTTCGTATTGTACAGTTTGCTCTCTTTTTGTTTTTCACCTTTTTTACCACAATCTTACATTCACCATTTTTGCATGATCACAGATGGACCCTCTTCCACCTCATTACATTGGCTTCGCTGATGGAGCAAGCCGCTAGTCTCCAAACTTGGCTTCTACAGCATGGGCCTTATATTCCCCTTCACATGAATTGATTCACCTTGACGAAATATGTATAGGCGCTGCTACCAATAATAAGGCGGAGTATGATGCTATGACCGGACTCTTGACTGCTGCCCTCCAGCTGGGCATATGTCACCTTCATGTGTTCCTTGACTCCCAGCTACTTGTCTCCCAGCTCAACAACTGCTACCAGGTGCGTGATCCCTGCCTCTTTAGAAAATTCCTGCGCACAAAACAACTCAGCCGACAATTTGAATCCATAACATTCACCCATGTCCCAAGAGCTCAAAATAGTGTCACAGATCAAATGGCTAACAACATCCTAGATTAGCACATCAATCACACCATGTAAAACCTCCATCATGCATCATCATCCCATAACATCTCATCAAAAATATATAAAAATCCAAAAAGATTGCCAGGCGCATCCACGTGCCTATCATCACATAACCATTTGCGTCCATGTGCAATAACATAAAAACACATTACTATACAGGGGCATCCATGTGCCTAATCCTACATACATCATGTTGCATAACATAAAATACACAAGGGGCATCCATGTGCCCATCATCCTATACTAATTGCATCCACATGCAGTACAAACATATCACAAACCATAAGCGCATCCACGTGCATACACTAAATCATCTTCGCAAAAAGGTGCATCCATGTGCATATATATATATCAAAAAATAATCGTCAATATGCTACACATGTCCTGAGTACCCCCGTACTCAGCTATACAAGAAATATCTATACATCAATACGCCTCCAAGAATACATGTCGTAGCTACAAAATCGGGGGGGGAGTCCCCTGCACTCCCTAATGCGAGTCATACCCTCCGTCACTGCCGGCATCAGCTGCCTCCGAGTCCTCACCCAGCTCCTCCTCCAGCAGCTCCTCATCCCCTGCGGGCTCCTGTGCCCGACCCCTATCCGCCAAAATAGCCACCTGAATCGCGATCGATCGAAACTCCCGTGGCGCCCTCAGATAGTCCTGAATCACCTCCAGATCCACATCCCGCCACCCATCATCCATCACTCCCACCAGCAACCGATCCAAAAGCATCCGTACGGACTCCAGAGTCCCCTCAGTGTCCCATCGACGCACCTCCCCTCGGCCTGGCAGGGCTGTACCGCCACATGCCCCCTGCGAGCTAAATGTCCTGGTGGTGGTCTCGGGCCAACATCTGTAGATCACACATCAGTCAGTAACAACATATCAAAACCCTATCATCCACAAGACTTGACATCAACAACAAGCAAGCAAATCAATACATACCATCTGGTCCCCATGCCTGCCCTGGTGGCCGTGGTGCCTCCGGATCCCCGGTGTAATCCATATCTCTGTATGGATAATCATCCAGTGTCAGCGGCATCTGCAACCACCGAAGGTAGAGCTCCTGAGTAAAGTATCTCCCAACCTCACTACCACCCCGGCGGTGCATCATCTCTCCCCACCACACCATGCGCGGCTCCCTCAGTCCTCCTGCCCAGACCGGCACCCGCGGCTGCAGTGTAGGTACCCGCTCCATGATAAAGGCACACAGAAAGGGTCCATAACAGAATCCCTTTCCATATTCCTTCACCGATGTCAGCTGCCACTGAACACAAGTGAGTAACATCTAGCCCCAAGCATAATAAACACCATCTAGCACCCGCTCCACCAGTTGCATCTGGCCTCCGGACACCTTCTCAAGTGATTGGGACCCCAAAACTTGAACCACGCACACCGCAATCGCCTGTACTGCTGGCTCCTGTAGGTCCACCACCCGGAGTGCATTCCCATTAGAGAGATTTTGAGGTCAAAAAAGGGCCTCCTAAGAGATGTACTACAAAAATATGAGATATATTAAAATATTATGAATTGGGGGTTTTATGGGGTAGGTATATATGACAAGTCACCTCCCACACTATTTTCTATGCACAACATAAATAACCATGGTTGAGTTACTTTTCAAAATTCACTAAAAATAAAATTAATAAAATAAGACTACATTGATGTGATTAAGATTCATTGTAAATTCCCAAAAATGTATTGTCCTTTAACATTTATTTTTCTTGAACTTGCAAATGAAATTAAATAATAAAAAACATTTTTAAGAGCTTTTTTTTAATTTTATGTTGACTTTTTATATTTAGTATTTTTCTTATGAATTTAATAATGTAATTTAATTGAGAATTTATTTACATGTAAAATTTCAATAATATTATTATAATCCACATTGCATTATTATTATTATTATTATTATTTATTAAATCTATTATTATTCTTTATTAGTTTGACATTATGTTATTAAATAGAATGGAGTGAATATATAATTTAAAATTAAAAACATAAAAATGATAATATATTATTTTATAAAAAAATGTGAAAGGACTTTCTTTATGAATTAAGAGTACTTCACTTGAAAATGACAATAATATTATTTTATGTGAAAGTGTGAAAAGACATTCATTATGAGTACTTTACTTGAAAATGACAATAATATTATTTTATGAAAAGACTATCATTATGAGTACTTTACTTTATGACTTAAAAGTACTTACACCACTACCTTGGTTAACTATGTGTTTTCATCCACCATAGAAAATTTGACAAATAAGCATTCTTAACTCATGCAATGCCACCTCACCAAGGGGGATGATGTCATCTACTAGAATGTGATTGGTTGTATTTTATAGTACATTTTCTTTGTTTTGAGGCCATTTTTTGACCTCAAAATTTCTCTAATGTTTGCACCCTAGCCTCCGGAACACAGTATCGCTCCAACATATCCTCCATATCCACATCTGTGGATACTCGCGGGTGTGTATCCGCCACCCTACCCAGAGAGGGCAACCCCGTCAAGAAGTATACATTTGTGAGGGTGAGATCCACCCTCTCTCCCTGTACCCTGAATGCCTGAATGTCCAGCTCCCAAAAGCTCACTAATCGGTTCAGCAGCAGCGCTGCTGAACGCATCATAGGCACTTGTGTGAACTTCAGCAGCCCGCACAACCCCAACGTCGACCGCACATGCCGATCCCTCCGGATGACCTCCACTATGTCATCCGGGACATCCCACTCTCGCCAAAGCACCAACGGAATCTTGTCAATCACACAGGGAAAACTCATCAGACTCTTGTCAAAGAAGTAACCCTTCCCCCCCCCCCCGGGGAAACCCTAAAAAGCTCGATCCCAATCGTGGCTTTAGGGCCCCTTGCCGCAGTTTTCGACCACGGCTGTCAAGGCTATAGTTGCGGTCCAGGACCGCGCCTATAGGTGCCGAACTCGTGGTCCCACACCGTGTGTCCAGCCTCGGAACGCGCGGTACTGGACCGCGTATTCCGACCCAAACCTCGCGGTCCCCGTCTGCGTGATCCACCCTGGAACCCATGGTCCCAGACCACGGTTCCACCCCACAAAGACGCGGTCCACCCCACGTGGACCGTACAAAAACTCCCCTGGGACCCACTACCCCCCCCCCGAACCCAATGAAAATGCAGGTATGAGTTTATCGGAATACCTGTAACTCCCGGATCTGAAACCGGCCGGTCGGATCGTCCAGAAACACCAACTCAGCTCTGGTCCACTCTGATCACTAGTCAAAGTCAACAAGTCCAAATGACACTTGTCATGTTGGACCCACTTACTATTTATAGTCCGTTGACTTTTTCTTGTTTTGGCCATTATGAACCCATACGGAGTCCATTTTTTGAACCGTTTCCACCACTAGAATCAGCATGACGAGACCGTCATGATGGTCAACTTGTTTTCTTATTTTTTTCACATCATTTTTGGAGCATTTTAAAGACACCACTAGTCACCTCGGTTTGCGTGCCACTTCGGCTACTCTCCATTTTTGATATATTTGATATCATCGGATTCATTTTTCTGAGCCCGTGATGATGCTTGAGATCATTTCTCGCTCTCACCCCCATATTTTTTGGGTATTTTTTCCAAAACGCCCCCCGTCGCCTCGGTTTGCATGCCACATCGGTCGTTATCCATTTTTGACACTTTTTATATCGTCGGATTCATTTTTCCGAGCTCGTGATGATTCTTGAGGTCATTTTTCGCTCTCAGTAGGTACAGTTTCAACATTGTGTCCTGACACCTTGCTGCCTCGGTTTGCGTGCCACATCGGCCGCCATCAGATTGTTCCACCTTTTTACATGAGCCATTCACTCCTTTCATACTGCAATTATTTTGTTATTTTTCCACCATTCATTATCCCGCCAGGAGGCCCACCAGTGTTCCCCCCTACCCTTGTTCTTGGTCATCATCAATGTTCCTTGATTGAGCACTTCCTCCTTGCCTGACCATTCCTTTTGTTCGGTATAATTTTCTCCCTTTTTCGGGCTGGACAAGTCCTTTACGAAAAAGGCACTTAGAGAGTTTCTATTAAGCTCTTTTCTGACTCCTAAAACAATGAAAAGATCGTCGAGCAATCTTGCTTCCTTTCATGCTCGTTAAAGTTCCTGAAAGGGCGTCTATCTGGTATAAGTTTAACCCTTTTCCGGACCTAGTAGACTACTTACGAAAAAGGAATACTCTAGTCACACCGGCTAGAAGAGTTCTTCATTGCATCCTTTTATGCTTTTTCGGGCCTTGGAGACTAACACACAAAAAAGAAACCCCCTGGAGTCTTCTTATCGCTTTTAGACTCTCTAAAATTGAAAGCAACCACGAGCATGAACTGTCCTAGGCTCGTACAAATCCACACGACAGTACCATTCCATTATTTCAGAGTCTTCTTATCGCTTTCAGACTCCTTAAAATTGAAAGCAATCACGAGCATGAACTATCCTGGGCTCGTATAGATCCACACGACAGTACCATTTTACACACACTTCTTCTAGTTTCTTAACCCATGAAGAAGTCCCCCCGTGCCTCTTGGCACTATGATCGATCATCTCGGTAGCACCCCCAATCAGGTCGCCTTTGTTCAGTGTATTCTGTAGTCTCCTGCCATTTTACACCAACTTGAGTATCACTCATCTCAGTCACTATCCTTGATCCATTACAGCTGTGATCCCTTTCCCTCCAGTCAGTTTCATATGCTGCCCAATCGTCCCCGCCATCATACTCTTAACAAAGGAAGTTTGAGTCCACCCACTCTACTTGCCCAGTTATCCCCCACAGTATGTCAGTCCTACCATCAATACTCTCACACTTCGGTTCTCCACCTCGCGCTCCTATCAAGGAAACATCATCGCCTTGCTAGTTGCAGTTCTCCCTCTATCGACGACAGCCCCTCTATTCCAAAGGATAGACCCAGAGGTCCCTGCGCCTTGGACCCATCACCATCTGTGGTGAGTGCCTACAGACCATTTTGAGAGGAGTCATCATTGCCTCTCCGAGTGGTTGTTTCTCACATGCTCGACATCAACACCTTGATCGCATCGTTGAGAATCGCGTAGGGTTTATATCCCTTCAGTTATTGGTCGAAGACCCCTGATTTCCCCTGACTCTAGCACATTGGTGAGTCACTTCAGAATGCCCAGTTATATGTTCCCGTGGATGTCCAGGTTGCGTTGGCGATTGTATTCGGAAGCCATCCAGTTATATGCTTCCTTGAGTACCCAGTTCAGTTCCAATTCAGTGTACCATTGAGGATATGACTCCCCGTCACTATGCTCCAGCAGCTCATCAATTCCTCTGGTACCCCACTCAGCAGCACTGTAGTTATTCAGTGTACCAGTTCTTCAACTCAGACATGGTTAGCCCAGCAGTATGTCCCAGATTTGTGTCCCCTCTGGACCCTTATGATGTACACAGTGGTTCTCTATGTATTCTACAGGTCCCCCTTTTCGGGCCTCACTGTTATTTTTTATGTATCTTGATACGAGCATGGGTATGCCCGCCTTGTCCATATATTGAGATTCTTCCTCATTCATTATTTGGGGCCATGTATATTTCAGGTCCCCATATTTTGGACCCCATTGTTATTATTATTCTATATCTTGATACGAGCATGGGAATGCCCGCCTCGTCCATATGTTTAGATTATTCCTCATTCATTATTGAGGTCATGTACTTTCAGTTTTTGCAGTTTGTTCGGGACCGTTGTTCCGGGCTCTAGTTTGTTTCTTCTCTTCTCCACACCCCAGGAAAACTATAAAAGACTTATGATGTCTATCGGCCATACGATGAGCTCCTGCCCTCACACATCAGGGGGCAATCTGTTAACACCCAAAAAGTGCTCACTACCTCATCTACCCCATTACATGACTCATTTGTCCATATTTCCTACCATATTTGCCTCCAAAACCTTAAAAACCCATTAAAAAGCCTCCAAAAGGCCAAAAAACCATTAAAAAAGCCTCCAAAAGGCCCAAAACCCCCTTTTCCCCCCAAAATAAGTTAAATTCCTCCAAAAATAGCAAAAACCCTCTAAAAAGGGAATAAAAAATACAAAAAAGAGGAAAAAGAGGGAAAAAGGAGGAAAAAACCCTATACAGCTGACCTAAACCATATGGTGCCCAAAACCATGGGTCAGCACTCCACCACTAAAAACCTATAAATAGGTGATGGAGGCCACTCATTTCATATCCACAGTCAAACACACCCTTACTCTGCCAAAATCACTCTTGAAACCCTAGCTCACCCTTGAGCTATTTTCACATTTGAGTGCCCCTTTGGCCCATTTCCAACCCTTTGGAGAAAGAGAGAGGAGCAAAACTGGAAGCTTGGAAGCAACTCTCCTGGACTGCTGCAAGAGCTTCACCAACCTCTACACCTGAGGTAATTTTTAATACAAAAAGAGAGATCTTCACCATATTTTCATGTTTTGTTATTTATGTTAATGCTCATGCTAGGTTAAATTTCATATTGTTTTATTGCTTTAATTTACTGTTTATTGAACTGCTACTAAGGAGGCCCTTATCCTTAGTAGGTGCTCATTTGCACAAGCTGGGGTGAAAACCCTAGCTACAATGACATCCTCTCCAGTCCAATCCCATGTAAGGATACGACACAAGGTCCAAAGTATGATCATCTTCACTGGCTAGTAACTCTAGTACCTCTGAGGTGATCCTCATTGGGAACTCTGACTGTCCCCTCTAGGGAAACATCTATCCCAACATATGCATCTACACCTCGATCATCTCCCTAGGAGGGCGATAGTCAAATGATGGCCTTGTGACCAAAATTATTTCAAAAAATAAACAAAAAATATATGAAGCAAAAGGGAAGTTGACCCTCCCCTCAAAATGTGCACGACATCGATCTAGAGCAAAACAAAACTGCTGCAAATAAATGGTAGACCACCTAATGAATTTAGTTCTATGCACTAAAGAATCTACATAATACCATAGAGGGAACTAATGCATTTCCCACCAGTGGTGAAGTGCTCCACCATCGTATCCAAAAGAGAGAGGCACCTAACCTCCTCTGCACTGAAATAAGCAATACACAACTATCCTCCATAAACCTGAAAAAGAGCAGGGTTAGTGACCTAGCCACTGATATATATTTGAGAGTAGGCAAGATGACTCTCCATTGCGACACAAAGTGGGACATTAGGGAATTGGGGAAAATCCTATCCTCTCTTGGATATCCCAATGATGAAGTAGATGTCCTCCTCTATGGGCTAAAACCATATATCGAGACCAAACCAAAAGGCATGTCTATGTTGATCCCAACGATGGATCAACTGCATCAAAAAGGTTGAGTTCCCCTTTAGGGATGTAGTCTCCAGTTAGAACTTTAGGAAACTGAAAAACCTCAAGAGGTGTCGTGTCTATGTTGTAACAGGCCAAGGGTATAAGTCTCTCTCCCTCTCTCTAGCCTCCCACTCCCGTACAACATTGTATAGGTCAACCCGCACTTGCTGCTCCTATTGCAACTCTTACCGATGTCATCTCTGATTCACATATAATTTCCATTAATCTCATAAATAAACATGGACATGCATATAAAAAACATTAAATGATCATTTATTTAATATCAAATAATATTTTTTTCTCAAAATAAATGAATTTAACAATTGATGCACCTATATAACAATCACACAACGCCAGGGGTGTTGTTTGTAATAGAAGCACATTGTCGACGATGCACTAAAATAATATCAATGCATCGAATACACAAAATGAAATAAAACTAAAATTAAAACAACATCAACACCCACTGCGTTACAAACGACATAAGTACCATTAACGATGTGCTACGTTGATCCTAGCGTATTAGGTGTCAAAAATTTCATTTGAAAAATGTAAAAACTATTTGATTTTTAACTTTACCACTCCGATGCTATTGAAGGCAAAAAAGCACCATATCTGGTGCCTGTGTGATACTAAAGCCATTATTTATGAAATCTTAAAAATCAGTGTATCCCTCATTAGGAAACACTGGTGTGATACAAACACGTCGATGCACCATAAACGGTGCTAACAAGTATTTAGTGTGCACCGTTTGTAAGAATTATAGGGAAATAGGTGAAAATATATTTTTTCAATGGCCAAGCCGATGTGTCTGTTAAACATAAGCGAACCAACTTGACGATGCATATGAATTATAACAATGCACCGATTGATGTGGTGAATATTGAAGTGATTTTTTTCATTACTTTGGCGGTGCGTCTTAAAATTTATTAAGCATTGGCTAGATGGTGCTCTAGGTGATTAATAACATTGGTGCATTACCATATTTTACCACACCACGTACAATGCGCTATGGTTTGTGAAACACATCGACAATCGATGATGTGGATTTTTTTAAAAAAAAATTTAGCGGCGTGTCATGAAAAAATAGTGCATTGCCAATGCATGTGAGTGGTGCACACTGTAAATTTATAGGGTGCACCATCTATAGTAGTTCGAGTCAAATGACTTGAATGCACTGAAGAATTTTTTCATTTTAAAAAAACAACAAACTAAGGTGAATTTTCAATTTCTATCGATTAAAATTTTTAATTAGAAGGTAACAAAGACATTACTTGGGAACTTTCCTGTCAGGGAGGCATGGTTGTGACATAGATGAAAATTCAAATTTTTCCCACCATTTGGAAAAATTCAAAATCCACCAAGCAAGCAATTGAAGGGAGTTCAACCACATGGAGCACTGATGGTAGGGCGTTTCAATGAGGCAACTAAAGCATTGATGCTTAGGTCGTCAACAACACTATAGGATGATAAACAAGGTTTTTCTATTCGATAATTTTTATTTTTTAATCCTTGTTTTAGTGCGCCCAACAACCGGATGCATTGGTGAGGGTGGAGAGAATGATCGCAACGACAATGAATATAAAAAATAAAAAATGTTTCCGTCCAGGGAAAATTTGTTAGGATCCATAATTTTCTCAAAGTTTTGAAACCTTGGTGAATCTTAATAATTCTTAAATTTGCAACCATAAAATGTATGACGATTTAAAAAAAAATCAAATTTCTAAGGACTTTACATAGTTTTTGGACAATTTTGGTAATTTTTAGAGAGAAAAAAAATCCTGTGGAATTTGGGCGAATCATCTTTGTAAAAAAGGCAAATTGGCGAATATTTTTTTGGAAAAAAGGCCCAAAAATAGCCCATGGGATAAATTTTTCCCCTAGTTTTTTCCTTGTTTCCGACCTGCATTTTTTATTTTACCCTAGTCTAGTGCACTATATTATGGATGCATCGGCGCATTTTCAATACATAAATGCACCATCCACAAATATAAAATTTTAAATACATTTTTCCGTCTGCGTTTTGCCATTTAACCTACTTCAATGCTCTAAATGATATTACACACTGGTGTGTTTTCAAGATGAAACTGCACCTATAATGACTAATGGTATAAAAATATTTTTCGTTCCATGTTTTTTTTACCCTACACCGGTGCATATCTTATACAACGCACCTGTGCATTTGTTTGAGGTAAACACATTGACATTGAATATAAAAATATTAAAATTTTTTACGTCTGGGGTTTTTTGTTTATTGTACTTCGGTGCTCTAAATGATATTGTGAACCGATGCATTTTAATGATAACAACACACCACCAATGAATATGGCGGTATAGAAATATTTTCTGTCCCCGTTTTATTGCTTATTTTTCCCTACACTAGTGCATATCTTATACAACACACTGATGTGTCATTTATGCGATCACACCAGTGCATCATCGTAGTTTAAATGCACTAGTCTTTGTTGGTAGTAGAAATAGAAAATACCTTTTTTCTCAACACCTAATGGGGATTTCGGTCTTCGTGCGATTTGTTTTAGTATGCACCGGTGTGTATTAACTTGAGGTGCATTAGTGTGTTTGATATGCAACAAATCACCGAATAAAAACATCCCTAAAACCTTTGCCCGCTTGCTTCCGCTAGCGAGCTCCACTATAAATGAATATTTGGGATCTTTTTAGAGGAGAATCCAATAAAAAATCCACTAGAGGATCTTTTCCTTGTAGTGTATTGTGATTTATTTTTATTTTTTAGATTCCTTAGAGCTCCTTTTTGTTCTTTGGACATGTTTTTTAGTGGCTTGATGTTCCTTAGTATTATTATGGATTCCCACCTTATTTATTCGGCTCTTAACCATTCCATGCAACCTTGTATCCCTTAACCATGTCCCACATCAACCCCACCCCTCCAGGGTCATCTCTACTTCTCAATTAAACATGGTATCCCTCTCATCCTAGTTGTTGGTGTTCCTTAAACATGACACATTCCCATTGTATAGTCGAGTGTATAGCTTTCCAAATCCAAGGTGATACCAAAACCCTCTATCCGAATGACCAGCCTAGTCCTATTGTATACTATCTTACCTCTACTTAGAAACATACAACACCGTAGGCCATTTCACTAGACAACATTACCTCTACAAATCCCTCACTACTTCTTATTGTTAGAGATCCATCCTTACCCATTGATGAACTCCTCTTGAACATGAGGGTTCTTACTTGGTACATGATGCAATGAAGGAATACATTTGGTCTATGTATTTTTATGGTGTGTAGAGGTAATGAGGAAGTGAATGACCACCCGATTCTTTATTTCCCTTATACATGAAATGTATAAAAAGATGTAGAACTTCATTTTAAGGTGAGGAGTTTGTGGGGCAAATACAAATTGGTTGAATGTTTTTATGAGTTCTTCTCTCATCAGAATCTTAAAGGCTACATATTGATTCCCTATTTGATCAATTGGGGAGTATGGTTGTCTCAAAATTCCTATATTTGAAGGAAAGTAGATCCCCATTTTCAATATATCATCACAAGCAATAGCTCTATTTGATTATTACTCCCCAACCATGGTTTCGAAGGTTGGGTGTTCTATTGGTGAAGTAGTGGTGAATTTAGATATTGTATGGAGTTTTTTTTATGGAGCCTTCATGATCCTGGGTAGCATTGAAGTATCAAATTTGTTTTATATCTCTTTGGAGGACACTTTTACACAATTAAATCTTGTTTGAGGGTCGATACTAATAATTTGGGAGAGTTTGGTGTAGTCTTTTAGATTTTGAAATTTGTGATGGAACTGGGTATTACCTAGTTATAATTTTTCGGAGACAAAGAGTGGACAATACAATGGATGAAAGGTGAGGTTCAAGACCATAGTTCAGGGCTCCATCAACCGGATTTACATCTAAAGGATATCAATGGTTTATTTCAGTAGGTGAACTATACTCATGTATAATAAGAAATTAATACTCGTGCAGATTATCTCTCTAAGGATGCCTTACTTATGGAGCCCAATCATCTAGTTATTGAGGAACATAAAGATGGTCAACAGGTCTCTGCCACGACAAATAATATATTTTTATATTTGTTAGGGATATGATGCATAAATACACTAGTCATTCGATATCAATCTTCCTGGATTTTGTAATGGAGGTACTAGTAATACTTGGAAAATTTTAGGGGAGCTCTATGGTTATTTTTGTTAGTTTTGTGGGATATCTACTACTATCTTCTTATATTTTTTTAAATCTATTGTTCCATGGCACTTGATGATTGTATTTTCCATTCTCCTTGAATATAAAATATATTGTTGTCTTGGAAAAAAAAGGTATGTATAAGAGGTTAAACAATAATATCTTAGAATGTTTCCAAATGTATATATTTTTGGATATTGGAAGAAGGTCATTGATGAATAGTAAAGAGTATAGCTTGTTGATATTTTACAGGTTTTGATGAACTATTATGCCTTTATATGGTTATAGGAGATAATAGAATAGGCTAGTTTTTGTTTTGTTTTTATTAAATATATTTAATTTTATGTTGGGTGTAGACCTTCTCTCTTTTTATGTATTATGTGATAAACACTTAAAAATGTGATTTCCATTCTCACCCTAAGGAATAAAATGGTTTTTTCCTCTAAAAAAACTTGGGGTGATTTGAATTAATGTTACACCCGAGATTAACATTATTATATTAATTGTTAATGTTCAATTGATTCATTTTCATAGAAATCCTCCAAATCCTATGTTTTAGATCATGCAATTAAAATCAATGCATAGTATTTGCACTTACGAGGACCTTTGTAATGCTTTTGCAATACATGACAACTTTGGTACCTACCGGGACACATAGATTAAAAACATGGCAAACAAAAGATTCTTGCATAATAATTTTAAACATGGATGGGCATTAATGGTAATGTAGCACATCAACGATAGACTAAAGGTTCTTGGATATGGGTTAGTGGTAAAGTGTAACATCCCAAGTGTTTCCCTGTATTTTGTTTAGTTAAATTGGCTTTGCGCCAAAATACAATGTAAATGGAATGGGCACTACTTTATTAATAAAATATATAAATAGATGCATACGAGGAGGTACACTAAAAGAGTATGGGGAACCAAGCTATTCACCAGTGAGAGTAAGGGGGTTGTGAGGAAGTTCCACAGGGTAAGCCATAGGACCCTTACTCAATTAAGAAAAATTACATTTGGGACTTATGTTTTAAACTATGTTTTGTAACCCTTAATCCTTGTTTAATATTCCAAGTAAGAACTTAGGATATATATATATATATATATATATATATATTAATGGTAGTCCCTTGGGGAGAGCGAGAGAGGCCATGTGGATACAATATTCCATGCAAACAAAAGTGAGGGAAGTCACTGGGAGAGTTTTGGTTACCATGGGGAATTGGAAAATGAGGGCTTTGAGAAAATAGATATGGTACGAGTTACGGAGAGGACTCTACATTCATAATTCGATTAACCACACCATTTATGCTCATTGATGGCAGAGGTTGGAAAACCTTGCTTGTGAAGCAGTTACTAGAAATATAGTGAATGGTGTTGAACCTCCTCAGTAAAAAATTTGACAATTTATGCCATGGTTCCTGTAGATGGTTGATCCGTGGCCATGTTTGATGATTTAATACTGAGAGAGGTGCTAGAATGTTGAATTATGAACTGGTTGTAGCCATGTTCATGTTTAAATCTTGAAAAAAATATATGGTTTGCTTGATAATGGTTGAGTGCCTTGTCAAATTCATCTAAAACCTTGAGTGCATTTGGTGAATTGCTTGGTTCCAAATCGGGGGTGGTTACTAGGTTGAGAGAACTGGAGCACAGTATACCTACGATTGGGTGGAGAACTCCCTTTATGTAGCCATTTACACCTTTCCAATTATTTACAGGTAAGTATTATGCTACATAGTTGTATTATAACTTAATATTCCTTGAAAATCCATGGGTTTATAATTATGGCTTGAGTGTAGTTGTTTATTTTAAATAATTTTTCTTCTGTAAATTTTAGGTGGCCATATTTGTCAAACATTTTTACAAATATATGAAATTATACAATTTAGAAATGAAATTCTGAAACGTATTTTGTTAAGGGAACAAAATACTATTCAGTAGCAGAGTTTGGAAGTTGGAATCCATTATATAATTAACATGGCTCTAGGATGTCATAATAATTGAGTAATAATATGTGATAATGATATGAAGCCTGTAGATGCTCATTACATTAGTTAAGGATTACATATTAGTAAATGTGAAAAAAAATGCTTGTTTTCTATAAATTCCATGGAAATCCTGTGAATAATGTAAAGATGGTTACGTTTGATTATATTCTTTTGAGAAATATCATTTGAAATTCTAAGCATGCAATGTGTTTGAAGATATATCTATACCATCGTCGAATTGTTAGTTGATTATTTGGTATTAATAGAAGGAACATAATTCCCTGTAGTATCATTGTGGACTGGGAAGTAAATGAATTACGGATATATGTGTGGAGTAAACAAATTCCTAAGAGAACAATCCTCTTGATGGGACGTAATCTACTCTCCTTGTTTGGGAATTTTTATTGTTTATATATTAATGGTAAAAAGGGGCATGGAATTTCATGTTGTGCTTACATTTACCACACAAGTAAATTTGAACCCAAAATCCGAAGGCAAATTTGTCCGAATTTCAACAACACTCCGTCTAAAATACGACAAAGTATTCTTCTTTGAAACGTCGATAAAACTTCGGCGGATATCCAACAACAACAACATCTCATCGAATAACCGACACAAAAGCGTCAAATAACCTACGTATTTCTTTTAATCAATACATCGAATAACCGATGACAATAACGTCGCATATCCGAACACATTTACTTACCAGAAGGTCAGATAACTGACCAAACGAACGTCGTATATCCGACACATTCTTAGTCGATTAACTGACCTAGTCAACGTCGTCGAAGTCGATTAACCAACGAAGTATACGTCGAATATCCAATAAATTCATAGTCGATTAGCCGACCTAGTAAACGTCGAATATGTAAAATTAGTCACAGCAGATCTAATGAACAAGTAAATCAATCACAACAAATGAATATAGAAAATATGGTGTAAAACTGTGCAAAACATGCATTAGTGCTCAATATCCCAGTAAGGGTGAATGATTACAATAGAATACAGTAACAATGACTGAGCAATTCGAATTGACTAAGAAGGTCATTCGAATTACTGAATGGTGTAGCTTGACTCCAACTAGGAGTCCTCATCATCAATCAGTGGTGGTCATCAATGCACAAGAACGAGTCATCCAGGTGTCAATCTGAGTCTAACTGAGTGTAACATGTGTAACTGAAGTGTGTAGCATTGATATAGGGAAGTGGGCTCAGTGGAGGGCGCATGGGAGGCTAACTGAAGTCAGAACAAGTCATCTAGTCAATCTGGAGGTCCAACGGAAGTGAAACAGTCAGTCGATAGTGAAACTAGCCTCAAATCAAGGAGAATCGGAGCTAACTGAGTGTAACTGAAGTGGAACTGCAATGGTAGGTGAAGAAGGGCACCCTTCTCTGGCAGTAGGTGAGAAGAGGGTACCTTCCTGACTAGGAGGGCTAAAAATCTGAAGTAAGTGGCTCCCGGGTGCTAGAATAAGGTGGATAAGGTGCTAGAGGCATCAACCTGGTGACTGGGATGCATGCAAAGTGCATGTAAACCCTAGAATTTGCATGCAAACCCTAATTGCATGCAAGATCATGAAAAGATGATGTGGATATCCGAACACCCCCGCTCAAGCTAGACTATGATGTGCAAAAAAAAATAATGTGGGGCCCTGGTAACTAAGACCAAAGGTCACCCCAATACAATAATCCAAGAAATGCTGAAAATAAACTAAGTGAGGAAAGAGGGAAAACCCAGTGGGAAGAAAGCCCCCCCTCAAGCTAAAGCATAATAATGGATCAATATGTCTCCACCATGATGGAACTCACCCCCAACAGTGAACGGAGGTAAGAGAACTTCTTCTCAGTGAAGCTCTTGGTGAAGATGTCTGCAATTTGCTCATCAGTAGGGCAATATTGCAGAATGATGGTGCGATCATGCACCAACTGTCGAATGTAATGCATATGAATATCAATGTGTTTGGTCCTCTGCCGCTGAATTGGATCTGTGGAGATCTTGATAGCACTTTGATTGTCACAAAATAGGACAGTTGAAGTAGTACCACCAAAACCAAACTCGAAAAGAATACCCTGCAACCAAACTGCCGGAATGCAGGCATTGACTGCCCCTCGATACTCTGCCTCTACTGAAGAAAGTGCAATGGCTGCTTGATTTTTGCTGGACCAGAAAATAGCACCATGACCAATCATGAAAACATAACTGGAAGTGGACTTCCGATCAATGCTATCACCTGCCCAATCTTAATCAGTAAAACTAATGAAATCAAGCTCAGAATCTGCAGCATAATGTATGCCAAACTGTCTCGTACCTTGCACATACTGCAAGATCCGCTTGGCTGCTCGCGAATAAAGCTCATGTGGCTATTGCATATACCTTGACACGGCACTCATGGCATATGAAATATCAGGCCTTGAGTGTGTCAAATAAAGTAGTGAACCAATCAACTGTCGATACATACTGCAATCTGCAAGCGGTGTAGAATCTCCCTCCTCAAGACTGATTCCTGAGAGGAATGGGAAAGGGGCTGCCTTACAATCAGCCATATTAAAATTCAATAACAGATCGGAAACATATTTTTGCTGAGATATAGTGATCCCATCAAAATTTTGAGCTATCTCGAAGCCCAAAAAGTGACTCAGCAAGCTCGAATCGCTCATGTCAAAAGCTAGATTTAAGGCAGTTTTTAGCTTGTTTATTGAAGTAAGAGTGCTACCAGTAATGAGAAGATCATCAACATAAAGTACAATAACCAACAAATTACTTTTAACTCGCTGAAGATACACATTCGGCTCAGATTTGCATCTTTGGAAATTCTGAGAAAGAAGGAAGGAGTCCATCTTTGCGTACCAAGCTCTTGGGGCCTGTTTTAACCCATACAAAGACTTCTTCAATCTGCAAACTAATGATGGATCTGATGTGTAGCCCTCTGGCTGCTGCATATATACCTCTTCAGCAAGGTCTCCATGTAGAAATGCACTCTTCACATCCATGTGGTGCACTTCCCATTGCTTGGATGCGGAAATAGCCAAAACAAAGCGGATGGAATCCATCTTTGCAACCGGTGCAAAGGTCTCAGTGTAGTCCACTCCCTGGACTTGGGAGAAACCTTTTTCCACCAACCTTGCTTTGTATTTGCTGATAGAGCCATCAGCAGCAACTTTCGTGCAGTAGACCCATTTACACTTCACTAATTTTCTTGTGTTGTTCTTTTGAAGAGAACTGTACTCTTCATCCATGGCACTTTGCCATCTCGAATCTCGGTGGGAAGAATAGTATGATGTGAGATCTGAACCAGCCATCAAATAAAAAATCTCAGGAAGTAATGGATCAGCAATAGAAAGAGCCATACCTTCTCTTTGAAAGTCTGCTCTTGTTCGTCTCGGATCAGCAGGATTTCCAAGGTTCGAACTAGCAGATTGAAGAGTGTTTTGGGCCCACTTTAGTAACTGAGGAGGATCATAATGGTTGGATTCCGAACCTGATATTTCATGATCATCATATTCTTCTAAAATATCAGAAATATCAGAACTCATACCTTCATTATCGCTGCACGGATCTTCTTCTGGTGAAGGCGGTGAATCGGCAGTCTCTTCCTCGACTAGTTGCAATTCTTGAAGCGGTTCTTCAAATTGCACACTGTGCTCTATGAATATCTTTTTAGATCTGATATCCATGAGTTTATATGCTTTTGATTCTTCCCCATATCCTATCAGTATGCACTCAATACTTTGTGGATCCAAAGCTCGTCTCTTCTTGGAAGGAATTCTAGCCCATGCAATATAGCCAAAAACTCTCAAATTTGACACATCCGGCTTGTGACCAAAGAATGCTTCGAAAGGAGTCATACCTTTCACGGATGAATGTGGAACACGGTTCTATATGTATGCAGCAACATTGATTGCTTCATCCCAAATATTTGCAGCCAAACCTTTTGATTCAATCATGCATGTAGCCATCTCTTTCAGTGACCGATTTTTCCTTTTGGCTACACCGTTCTGCTGGGGTGTGTAGGGAACTGTATGTTGGATCTGAATTCCACTTTGGGCACAAAGTTGCAGCAAATCAGCCTTGATATTCTCCATCATTATCAGATCTAAGAGCTTTGATCTTGCTCTCAGTGGCGGTCTCAACAGAAGCCTTCAAATCCTTGAATTTTCCAAGCACTTCTGACTTGTTTTTGAGAAAGAATACCCATGTAAAGCGAGAAAAATCATCAATAAATGTCAAAACATACCTTGAACCATTTAATGACGTATGGGGCAGCGGACCACTGATATCAGAATGTATCAACCCCAAAACTATAGAAGCTCTGCTAGCTTTGCCGCGGTCGAATCTGTGCTCGGGGTGCTTCCCAATGATGCAACCAGTGCATATTCCCTTCGAGGAACGGAGCTGTGGAAGACCATCTACCATGGATTTGTTTGATAGCAGCAGCAAATAATTATAATTAATATGTCCAAATCTTTCATGCCAAAGCCTACTAACTTCATTACCATGTGTGCGAAGAGCAGTGAGCTTTGCAAGCAGAATAAAGTGTGAAAACTCATAGCATTTTGCAGTGTGGTTTGCCTTTCCGACTGCAACAAGTCTTCCACTTTTGATATCAGAAATTTCAACTGTATTAGGGCTGAATGTAACTTGCTTCGGTTCACCAGTGTGTGTCATTTGATACACAGAAAGAAGATTTGAAGCCAAGGAAGGCACATAGAGAACATTCTGAAAGCTTCCATGATCTACATGAATCGTACCTTTGCCCTTTGAAGAAATTTTTGAGTCATCTCCCAAATGGATGGGGATGGAGCTGTTTGGATCGAATGAAGAAAAAGAATAAATATTTGTAGCCATATGATTCAATGCACCCGAATCTATCAAGAGAGTAGTGGGCTTCGAAACAGTTGCCATGAGTGCTTGTCCTCTTTCATGATCATCATTCCTATCCTTCTTCCTTGCACCGTCAGGAAGAGTTATGTTGTTCTTTTCCAAAACGAGGGCCATTTGATCTATAGTCTTCTTCATACATGAACTTTCGGGATGAAATCCACGGTTGCAATAAGTACATTTATATTTTTGGTTACCTTCTTTGCCCTTTTGCTTGAACTTTGAACTGGATGGTGCATCCGTCTGTTTGCCTTTCTCTCTTTGCTTGTGAGGCTCGAATTTGGGCTTCTCCTTCTTTTTCTTTCCTTTACCATTCGAGATCTTGGGTCCTTGAACATATAGGGCTGGATCTTTGGAGCTTATGGACCCCATTTGAATCAACTTGTCATGCTCTTTTGTGATGGACTCAATGAAGGCATTCAAGGTAGGCATCTTCCAATTCGGGGTAGTTAGCCGACCGGAATTGAAAGTAGAGACAAATACCGAATAATCTTTACCAAGCTTTCTGAGAATGGAGAGGATCAATTGTTTATCCTCTTTGATAACTCCACTGTTCTTCAACTGCAAGTTCAAGTTCTTGAATTTTGTGAAGAATTCATTAATGGTCTCGAAATTCTCAGGACTAAGGGCAATCAATTCATTCTCTAATTGAAAAGCCCTAAGCTCGTCCTGCTTGCCAAATAGTGTTTCAAGTTGCTCCCATATAGCTTTTGGAGTCTTCAATCCGCTGAGATGGAAGTGAATATCTTTGGAGATGGAGAGACAAAGAAGACCATAAGCTTCATCAAGCTTGTTGTAGTGTTTGGTTCTATCTGACAAGTTGTTTGGCTCCAATTCAAGACCAAGAGTGACTCGGTAGTAACCTTTTGAACGTAATATGATCTCCATATCATCTTTCCAATCAAAATAATTGAATGGGGTGAGGATAGGCTTTGAAGAAGAGTATTCCATTGCTAGGAGCGAGTGCACACTGATGTAGAGAAGCTTGCAAGGGCAGAGTAGCGAATGCAAATGATGGAGACAATAACCTGCAAATCACAATAAACCAAGAACAATGAGGTCGAACAATCCACCCTTTTAGAGTTGCATCACACCTGGGATTGGAAATCAAACAATGTTGAATGGGTCCAATGTATCAGATCCAGGAATTATGTGGAAACTCAAGCTTCTGGAGTGGTATTGGATGTATTTTCAAGCTTTGGAGCGAATGCCCTTGAGATATTTCATGCCAAAACTTTTTGCAATTTTTGAGCAATTCACTCAAATATTCTTGTAGAAACACCTGTAGAAAAGAGATCTTGTCCCTGCAATGGCTCTGATACCATGTAAAATTAGTCACAGCAGATCTAATGAACAAGTAAAGCAATCACAACAAATGAATATAGAAAATATGGTGTAAAACTGTGCAAAACATGCATCAGTGCTCAATATCCCAGTAAGGGTGAATGATTACAATAGAGTATAGTAACAATGACTGAGCAATTCGAATTGACTAAGAAGGTCATTCAAATTACTGAATGGTGTAGCTTGACTCCAACTAGGAGTCCTCATCATCAATCAGTGGTGGTCATCAATGCACAAGAACCAGTCATCCAGGTGTCAATCTGAGTCTAACTAAGTGTAACATGTGTAACTGAAGTGTGTATCACTGATATAGGGAAGTGGGCTCAGTGGAGGGAACATGGGAGGCTAACTGAAGTCAGAACAAGTCATCTAGTCAATCTGGAGGTCCAACGGAAGTGAAACAGTCAGTCGGGAGTGAAACTAGCCTCAAATCAGGGAGAATCGGAGCTAACTGAGTGCAACTAAAGTGGAACTGCAGTGGTAGGTGAAGAAGTGCGCCCTTCTCTGGCAGTAGGTGAGAAGAGGGTGCCTTCCTGACTAGGAGGGCTAAAACTCTGAAGTAAGTGGCTCCCGGGTGCTAGAATAAGGTGGATAAGGTGCTGGAGGCATCAACCTGGTGACTGGGATGCATGCAAAGTGCATGCAAACCCTAGAATTTGCATGCAAACCCTAATTGCATGCAAGAACCTGAAAAAGATGATGTGGATATCCGAACAGAATATATAACAAATAATATGTTGATTAACCAACATATTTGACCACAGCCACATGAAAATATCTGATGACATTTTCCATCGGAGGTATAGCAACCTCGTTGGAAATTGTTGAGTTGTCATCGGATATGCGACGAAATTGAGGATTTAAAAAAAAAAATCATTGAATGTGCACTTTAAGAATGGTAAAATTTATCTCTCATTGGATGTACATTATTAAGGTACGATTCACATATAATCACACAATATGTAGCCGCAAGAGACATGTCCATAAAAAAACTTAACGAGTCATCACTTTTCCTTCCCTACTTCATGCTCCTTCTGAATTCCACCTCCTTGAACTCTCAAATCACAGATCTGCTAAACTATCTAGGCAACAATCCTTGTTGAGCATTACCTACACTTGATCCCTTTTCTATCCATTTTCTACTGAGTGCAAGCCTCTTTAAATCATGAAAATACAATCTATTTTTTCATTGTCCTCTGTTTTGATCAGCATAGGGATAAAGGCTTCTTTGTTGCCTAAAAAATGTTGATACAAGTTTGAATCATCAAATATCCCATTGAAATGACCCTATCTATCGAGTCACCAGGTACCTAGATAAGGTGCTCACTTAGTGAGTCTATAAAAACCTCGTCTTCCTTTAAATAAAATGTATTAGAAACTTGAGAAATTTCTACAAAACTTGCTATACTCTAATTGAACATCCAATACAATTTAAAGGTAAAGAGATGAATTGCCTTTTCTTGTTATTATTGAAGAACACAAGCCATTTTTTATACTATCTACATGATTTAATCAAGATTAACCTATTGCAAAAGAATTGAGAGAGGAAGTTTTCCCTAAAATGCATACAGTCTAATGTATGTATGAATTTCTTCCAAAATATATTATCCTCTTATGAAAAGAAAGATATTTGCTTCCATGGTCACCTTTTGGGTTCCTTCCTTATAAACATATGCGTACACTTCTTGACAAAATAATCTTGGACATGATAAAAATGAAATGGCATTGTGTCTCAATAGATTCAGGTACCAACATTGGATTGGTTCCATTTCATAAATAATATTTTCTTTTGGGCCCATTGCTTCAAAAGTATTACAAAAAACCACTGCAAATACCAAATAGACAATCACAAAGAATCTTTTAAATTTGGTTAAATTTGTAAGTTGATTAGATATTTCATTTGAGGTAATTTGTTCCTAGTTAAAAAACACATCCAGGCACAAAGTTAAGTGTAACACATACAACACATACTTGGGAACATATGACGTAGTCTCTTGACCAACCAAGGGGGTGAAAATCCAAGGCAATTCATTATATGGGTCTATCATACAACTGACTGCAATTTGGAAAGGGATAAAAGTACTCATTAATGAATATGCAAGATATTCTTTTAAGAGGTTCAATCTTACGAGCCCTGCGATTCCCAAAATGTGTCAACTTCAAGAAGTTCCAAAACTCTATTTGGGTGCATAGAGCCAACTTTAGCCATCCCTATATAACATGCTTTACTCTTCTTATCTTTTCCTATGATATCCTTGAATACTATTTGTATTCCTTTGTCCAATGCAATTATTTATGTTCTCAAGCCAACACATTTATGATGTCTCCACAAAAAGGCTCAGACTTCTTTATGGTCAACATATTTTTCTCCTACCATAGCTCTTAAGGATTCTAAAATATGACCAAATCCATGCACCGACCCTCATTATCAATCTCTCGGAGTATGCATGTTTGATACTCAATAATTTTTGGTACAAGGCAAGTTTCAATGTCCATAAAGAGATTCAACTTTCTCCACTGCCATTGAACCAAATTAGAAGACCAAGGTAATGAGAAAGATGAGGGTTGTTCTTCCATCTACAACAAAAAGGATTGCAAAAGGGAATGAAAAGGGATGGAATTGATGTGTCATTCAATTTCTTATTGGTTATGAACGAGATGAGGATAGGTATGAACTGGGACAACCTATTTTATATTTGGGAGGGTGTAGTGTTCATAAGTTCAACTCTAATAAATGTGATAAACCACCTAAGATTATAGATTCCCAAAGAAAGAATGGAAATGTAGTAAAATGTCCGAACAAGAGTTATTAGTCAAAGATTGATACCTCGTTCTCCATCTAGATTACAAAGTCGGTCCACTTTTTGCTTTGAATTTTTTTTTTCAAATTGTGTTAGATGCCGACCATGTTTCTCCGCCTGTAAAACACATGACACATGGACTAGTTAAACTAATTATTATGCAACCATTTACTTTTTTCTAGGAATTAAAAAAAATATCATTTCACAAATTAAATATACTTACAAAAGTACAGATCAAGGCCTGTAGACCTTTATGGCCATTGTGATGTGTGGCATGAAGTTTGGCAAGCCTAGCCTTGGAGGCCTTGTCCTGAAAAATATACCAATTCAATTTAAGTATGCACGAATAAAACATAAAAATCGTTTATTAATTATGATATGATGTTATGAGCAAATTTAATTACCTGGGTACTCTCCTCTCCAGATTTACTCCATGCATCTGACTTCTCATATGATTTTACAAGTTTATGAGACATTTGTTCTTTTGTCTTCTTTATAGACCAAGTTGTGCCAAATTCAGTCTCCATGTCATGGATGAATGCTTTCTGCAGGTGCACCGATATCTTTGAGAATGACAAATGTAGATGGTTTTTTAACCGTTGAAGGTATGATTCCTTCAACTTATTCTCAAAATATTTTCTAGTATGGGAAACTTTAGGCATCCTAATCATGTAATCTCTAGTATGGGTAAAATTATGTAGTTTTGGAAAGACTATATATTGTATAGGGTAGGTTTTAGCGGTGATAAATGGACCTATTTTCTACAATAGCACTAACGCGAAGGCCTTGAGCATGGTGAGATGCTTTTTTTGGAGGACTTGAAGCTTGATGTGATGTCACGATTGATGGAGTTTGGAGAGATGCATTTGTTGGGAACGTGATGTGATGATGTACTTGGATGTTCACTTCTGTGATACGAATGATGAAGTGGCCAACTTTGGTCTGAATTGACTTCTTATAGCTAGGGGGATTTTATTGGGCTGAAATTACCTTCCGCTATTTTGAAGGCAAAATATTTCGGTTGGTGAACCTAGGAGTGGTTTTTTAATGGTGAAACCCTTGTGTGCTTGATATGGTCACTTGCAGGTGTGAAGGATTTGATGGGTTGAAACCTAGTTGATCTTGTGATCGTAAGAGTGTGGTCTCACTTATGATAGGTACTGAAGCTACTTCATTGATGGCAGGCATAAATACCTCATTGAGATCCTCTTTGTTTCGAGAATAATTTTATATTCTCTACTGAATAGGGCCAACCACATGAAGGTGGAAGCTCTTATGGCCCCTCCCCCCCCTCACATCACTCTCAAATCCCCATACCCAATGCATGTACTTGAAAAAAATTAAATTTATGTGCAAACATGCAGATTTCCTCATAAAGAAACATTTACCATTCATTCATTAAACCACTCATTCATTCAGTAGGGAAAAAATAATGCATGACATTATATTATCAAAAATAAGTATACATAATGTTTCTTCAGTCACTTCTTTCTAGGTTTTTTTCTTTTGACAAAATCAGCAAGCAACTCATCTTCTGCAACTTGTTGTTCAGTTCTCATGGCATCTACAACTTGTCGTACTGTCTTCCTAGTAGAGTACTCGTGGCGTGGATGTTGCTGCAAGGGGTTCGGATTTGCTGCAATAATGTAAAAATGTTACATTTATATCTTTTGTTATTATAATGACAAGTATTTCATTTAAAAAAAAACATTACAAAGGTGTTTTTTACCTGATGTGACCACATCATGTACTTCATATTCCTGTCTAGGCTCATCTTGTATAGTGTGACCCTCTACATGCTCTACAGATGAAACATAGAAAAGTACAATTAATATTCACCATTTGCAAAGAAATATTTTAAATTCTAGCATATGAATACATTCATTACCAGGATTCGAAGCGTGATCTTCGATGGGTTGTTCTCCATCCTTGACATTAAGTGGATCATTGCTTTCCTTCTCAAATAAGAGTCAATATTTTATGGCAAATATTTATAACGAATAGATTGCACACGTAATCAATCTTAATTAAACTTCATTGATTTTATATATCTGTGCGCAAGATGGATCACCGGAAGAATGTGTTTGCCCAGACAAGCTTTTTTGACGTTCAACAACAGCTCCAAAGCCATGCTGGAAGCTAAGCTTCAAGTCTTCCTCTGTGGGCACTTCCTTGAATCAATCGGCCTGCATATTTGCATAACGTCATGAGTTTACCTTTTACAGTGCAATAAAATGAAAATAATTTGCAATTTATTATTTGGATGCAATATTGGTTTTTTTATACTTACAATTCATGCCGCCAAATTCGAATAACCACTAGGCCCAAGCTTGTGCTGACCAATTTTTTCTTGTCTTTCCTTTCTTGCATTTGATGTGTATGACAGCCTATGAAAATGTTGAAATACGTTAGATGTTTCAAATTTGATCTAAAAATTAATAATAATAAGGTTTATAATTACATTGTGGAAAGTATTGCATACCTTCCTGTGCCCGGGGGTAGCTTTCCTTCTTTTCTCAAAGCCTTCTCATTTCCATCTTCTACTAGGGCTTTCCACTCTCTTCCAGGAATCATTGGAGGGCACTCATACCTAGGGTTCCTTTCTAGATGAACCCTATATTGGTCCCTCACAATATTCATATGTTGGCCAACCTTCTTTAGGACCTCCGCTCGATTAAAGGTATCGATGACAAACAGGCCAACCAAGCGATTAGTGAGCTCATATTTTAAATTTTTACTTTGTTTATCCCACCTTGTGTGGATGGTGGGCCCAATTATCTCCAAAGACAAACCATTTAGATGTTTATAAAAACATCATTTCCTGCAAGACGATCATGGCATCATTAGTTGAAAAACATTGTTTTATGAGTATATTACAATCAAATTATAAACAATAACTTGAACAATGTATAAATACCTGGGATCTTTTCTATATTTATGGGAACAGGCTCTTCGTCCACCAAAAATGTGGTCTGTAGTGTACCCGTGCTAGTGACACGGGAAGATCCAGGAAATGTTGCTTGAGCAATATCAGTATTACTACTCTCTGCATCGACCCCTTCTTCTGTACAATCTGGCATGCGCCGAACACTAGATGGTGCACTCACATATGGCCTCGGGGGTGTCGCGGAATGTGTTTCCGACTGTTCAGTCGAAAAAAATGGCACATGAGATGCAAGTGGAGTCATTTTCTCATGCATGTGACAAATCTCCACGGGCATCACTAGTACCAACACCGCCTTGACCACTAGTGTGTGGGTGCAAAAATCCTGTAAATACAAACCATATTTTAGTTCACGATCATATACAAGTAAAAATTATAATTCAAGATCCCGCAACTTACTTTCAAGGCCTGAGATCTCTTTACCAAAACTTCAACCTTTACTCTAATCTCATTTGTTTGCGATTGAATGAATAGAAGACGAAGGATATCCTCGTGAATTTTTTTAAGGTCTTCTCTATCATCTTAATTGGGTCTAGCGAAGATCCAATGTCAACATCATGCATGATCTCATCCACATTAATATCTATTGATTGCTCTGATGCTAGATCAAACGTCGAATTGGTAGTCTACAACAAAAATATATAAAACATTACTGACATGAAAGCAATAGACCGAGGAAAAAAACATAATAAAAAAAATATTGCTCATGTTAGATTTCTAAAATTACAATTAGGTATACCTGATGCCTTGAGGTTGGTGTCGTCTGATCCATAGCTGGGGACTTTCCCTGATCATCACCTTGCAACAAAAATGTAAAAAACATTATCATAATAAAACCAATATACACAAGACAAAGACATAACAAAAAAAAAAATATTTCTCATATTATATTTGTACAATTACAATGAGGTATACTTATTACCTCGAGGATCATGTACTCATCTGATCAACAGTCGAGGAATTTCCCCGATCACTTCCTTGAAAAAAAATTATATAAAACATTATCGAAATGGAACCAGTATACTCACAAAAAAAACATATTTATCAGATAATTATATTTGTGCAATTACAATGAGGTATAATAGCTGCCTCGAGGATGGTGTACTCCTCTGATCAGTTGCCTGGGATATGCCCCGATCATTAGCCTGTGACGCAAATATAGAATTCATTATCGAAATGAAACCAATATACTCATGAAAAGAAATAATAAAAAACCATATTGTGCATATTATAGTAGTACAAGTACAATGATGTATACCTGCTGCCTCGAGGCTGGTTTGGTCTACTGCTAGGGAGGTGCCCCGATTAGCACCCCGCAACAAAAATATAGAAACAATTATCTAAACAAAACCAAAATACTCACGAAAAAAAAATAAGAAAACATATTGATCGTATTTAAAATGTACAATTGCAATGAGGTATACATGTTTCCTCGAGGCTACTATCGTCTGATCAACAGCCGGGTAGTTTCCCTGATCAACACTTAGCATCAAATATATAGATAACATTATCTAAACGAAACGAATATACTCATGAAAAAACATAACAATTTTTTTTGTTCATTTTATATTTGTACAATTATAATGATGTATACCTGTGCCTCGAGGATGGTGTACTCCTCTCATCAGCTGCTAGGGAGATGCCCCGATCACTACCCTGCAAAATAAATATAGAAAATTATAACGAAATTATAACAATAGGCTAACGAAAAATACATAATATATTAGATTCATTAGTTAAAGGTTGGGTAAATTGTTAGATGTACCACTCCCATAGTAACCACACTTGTATCTATTCGATTCAAATTGTAATTAATAAGCAACCCTTCCCCCACATCTATTGATTTAATGGCACATACAAAAACACGGTTTCCTTCACGTCCCTCAAATATGCAATTGGGTTGCTTAATTGTAGACCCTGTTGTGTATTATTGATAAACCATGCAATATTCCCTGTAGCTTTTGGCCTTCCGTTAATGTACATCGTTGCTCCTTTATTTTGATCCTTGTCTTTCAACTGTAAATAATTTGCAGAAAATCCATATATGCGCATACTTCGTGTATATTGGACCAGTCACATCCAATATTTGTAGTTGTAACAGGGTCCAACATACTCCATCAATTCAGTACAGCTGCCGTAACTGACCTTTATGTCATCCATGCAAAACAACCTCAAACCATGTAATGACGATGGTGCAATCCGATATATCCTCTCATTCACACAAAAATCTGTGTTTAGTTGAGGAAGATCCTTGGGTACCCATTGTTTCACTAGATGTTTGTACCTCAAGGGAATCTTGATGTCGCTTATGGTCTCATCATCATAAGAACATGTCCCCCTTTCAGAGAGAAAAATTTCCATGCGTTTATGGAATTTTCTTCTGATCTTTTGACATCTAGTTGATATAACTTTTGTAGACCGACTCGATGTCTCACTTTCCTCTAGTCTTCCTAAAATCCCCTCGCTCGAGGAAGACAGATCTGAAAAATACCTATTTGGTTCTACCTGCACCATGGGAAAAAAGTTTATCCAATAAACAAAGCACTTAAAGCACTTAGGCACCTTGGCAGACTCTTATAATAAAATCATCATCACTACTATAGACAAGGAGATTGTACATAATTTTTAGGGTGGTTTAGGGTTCTCATGAAAAAAAAAAAATGAAACCTCTAGCATTAGAAACCCTCAAACATAACAATATTAAAATGAATAATTTGATTTATTATGAGACAATTTATTGATAAAATTTCAGTGTATAAATCTAAGTATGACTAAGCCATAGTGAGAAAACAATTAGGTCATGTAGTTGTGCATGAAATCCTTCAATCCCTATGTGGTCTTTCTTACACCAGAACATAGTAAATTTTGTATTCCATTGAATACTAGGCTCACTTCAAGAGATTCTTTGGCCAAGCTAGGCCCATACTAGTGGAATTTCTTCTCTTAGTGAAGAGTAAAGAGCCACATATGAAGTTATTTCAAGTACACACAACAAAAATTCAAGCACATTTTCAAATGATTTTCACATACCTTCTTTGGATTTTGTTCTAATTGTTGGTTCATTAATCTTATTGTAGAATCATACATTTGGTCTTTGTTGTCACAATTAACAATCACAGTTTAGGAACTACACATAGAAAAATATGCACAATCATGCAATTAAGATCCTATCTCACGTTTATTCCATGTAGTGAAGTTAGATAGGGGACTTTTAGGCTATTTTTTCTCACTGGATTAGGGTATGCATTGTTTTTTGCTATAATTGTATGCAACTTCAATCACTATGTATTTCCTTGAATTGCCTCACATTTGGAGAAATTGGAATTGATAAAATACATCTACATTATTTTAAAGCACTTAATTTTTCACCATCTAGCCATATCTATGAAGAGAAGAAATGACACTTTCCCTTTCTCAAAATGTAGGCATTTAGGTGATTATAAGGAAGAGGATCCCTTTACCTTTTTTACAAGTAGGAATTCATGTGGTGATGAGATAGAGAACATGCCCTTCCTCCAAATTTAGGCAGTAAGAGTGGTGTATCACCCCATCTATCTTATTCTAGGGAGAATCTAATGCTTATACATTTTTTGAAGTTTCAAACACCAAAAAAAATATTTATGAACACTATTTATTTATTGGTAAAGGTTCTTTCCATGATAACATCCTTTTCCTCTTACTTCACCAAACTAATAACAATTATATTCAACATTTTATTTGTCACAATCCATGTGTGATGGTGCTGAGGAGAAACAGAATCTATCATTTCTCACAATACTGGAATTTGGCTGATGATGAAAAGGACCACATGCCATTTATCGCATTCTTACTTCACATTAAGGCGATGTCACCTACCCAAATTTAGAGACTATTTATTTTTATTGCAAAAACATTATATTAAATTATAATTACAAATTTTTGTAATTATGACCAAATATTGGTCAAGGATGATTGTAATGACTGATTATTATTATTTAATAAATTAAAACAGGAGACAAACACCCAAGGGAACTGTTAAATGAGTGTTCACTGACCCACTAGGAGGAATGGAAGCTGTTAGAAGGCATGGGACAGATGTCAGCATTTGCACTCCACCATTAGCTGTTGGTTATGGGACAACTACCCCTAAATTTTTGGCATTATCCCCCAGGTGGGTGGAAGAGAGCTGATGGCTCATTAATGACTAGGTTAACCACTAAAAGGCCTAGGCAGCCTAGAAAAGGCAATTCGAATTGAGCAGCCAGCTCTACATTATTTTCTGCAGAAATAATTCCTCAAGTGTATCAGGTGATCACTGAGAGATTCGAATAGGGAGGCTAAGTGGAAGTGCATTGTGAGGCTGCTGAAATAACCAGAGGTGCTGGTGCAGGTCTTTTTTACTGCTAAGTCTATATGACTGGATGAACTACTTTGCTGCTGCAAGTGGATTGACCTAAAGCTTCTACAGATTCTTCTTCCTAGTGGTTCAGTGAACAGGATCGGGGGTCCTAAGGCAAGTAATTTGGCTTTCTTCAGGAATAGGTTGTGTGGAACAGGCTCCTTAAGTTGTTTGTTTCTCCTACAGTCAATCAAGTTCTACTGTTCTATCTTATTGTTTACAATCAAATGATTTTATGTATTGTAGATTTATTATTTACAGTTATATAGAAGAAACTGTTTCAATTTCTGACTTAAAGATGATATGGTTTAAGGATGGTTAAGTAAATAGGATGAATGATTAAAATCTTTTATGTATTTTTCCCATACTATTTTCTGTATAGTACTCTAGTACAAAAAAGCAGAATTAATATAGATGAATGAAGGGTACAATGCCAAATGATTAGATAGATTAAAACTGTAGGGATTCTTTTAAATTCTGCCATTTCAATTATATCTCTAAAACTCAGGAAATAACACAGCATATTATAAACATATGTATAACATTTCATCTACTTCATAATAAAAGAAAAACACTTTATTTCTGCACAGATCTAGATTTTCAAAATCAACTCTATCTATTTTCAGATGATAATACTATGCATTCCATTATTATAAATCCAATGGCTTCAGACATTTTATATTCTAGAAATATAGCAGCTGCAAATATTCTTCTATACAGAGTTGTTACTTACAAACGATAAATAAACACTTATTATTTTCATCACTAAATATCACTATTCTATTTTATACTCCTTTCTCATATTTTGATTTCGTATAAATTTCAATCATTAAATATAAACACTTTCCCTATAGAATCAAAACCCTAAGACTTTTTAGACCGTAGTTTCTAAACATTCATTTAGTATACAGTTCAATAATTTTCATATCAATCCATTCATGGCACAGACAGATAAGATTTCTGAAGGTATAGCAGACATAGGTTCAAAACCCTAAACAACATTTTAATTAACCTTACTATCTATCATTCGTGCTGAGAATACTAGCAAGGCGCTTAACCTCACTTAAAAGAAAACATGAAATTAGTATCGTTATCTAACATGGAGCTTATAACCCTAGTAAGAACATAAACAGTATCGAAAACCAATAGATGAACAAGTTAAGGCTCGGTGCTCAAGTTCGAATTCTCGGTACTATCAGAGTTACCAACGAAACCTACGGGGTAGGGTTTCGTTTGTTGAAACAAGATCGAACCCTGTGGCTTATAGCCATTTTAAACATATAACATATCAAGTTATACAACATCATCTTCCAAACTCAAATTTTAAAAACATTACTAAGTACAGGGTTTAGCTACCAAAAAGTATGCAACCTACAGCTCTCAGCCGGGGACAACTTTTGTTTTTCTAAACCAAATTATCATTTAAACAAACAAAATTTCATTTCAATATTCAAATAAAATTATAACATTTCGATACAAGACTTGCCCATGTTTTACAGAACCGAGTGAACCCTCGTCTCTCGGATTTCATGTTCAGCAGTATAGTCAAAATTTTGACAGAGTTTACATTGAAAACCATTCAAGGTTCCAAAAACACATAGGGTCATTCCTCTAAACAACCACATTGTAAAACAAGTTCACAATCATCTTTTATTGTTGTAGCAAACACTACTGAGCCGAATAGCAACATCAACTAAGGATTTATCCTCTTACAATATTGTTCAAAACATTTTTAAAACTCGGCCATTACCCTTGTCAGGGGAAGAAAATCCAACTCTCGCCGAATTGTAAACAACGATCAAATCATGCCAAAGGCGAACCAATGCGGGAGGAACCACAGAGGCTTACCAAGTAAGTGGAGTAATAGTAATCCACTGAGCCTTTGAACTCTGTAAACTACCAATGAAGAATGCACCTACCACAAAAACTAGAGCAAGGTTAAATGAAGAAACACACAGAGTTTAAACTTGAAACATTACGAATACCACTATCTTTTGCACAACCGAAGACATTACCTTCATTAACGCAGTTCTAGAGTTAGAAACACCTTCAGCAGACAGGATGTCGAATCCATCTACCAATTGCAGAGAGTAAGCGTTAGAACCCAAAGAATAACCACTCTTAGATAGGAGAATTGAACGTCGGTTCAACTTTGCAAACTGATAGAAAAACATTTTAACTACTTCCAAAACTGTATCGTGGTTCGGCTCTACAAAGAATACAGAGCTTGGAATCTTATAAATTCTTCCCTTACAAGTCCAAGGGTCGAAACCGAGGAAGGAGTCCCCCAATTAACCATTTTTCCAAACCCTAAGTTTTAGCAGGCTGTTTGCCTCTCTACATTGCCATTAACACATGAAATGAAAGCCGGGAATCACTTCATCGAAGAGGTAGTGGTGAGTTTAGGGTTGAAGTCCCAAAATCGAGACAGATCTAAATCAACGGGCGAGATTTGAGCCAGCGTAGCACCACATTATATGAAGCATTCAAGCATTAATGTATCATTAATAACCTTACTATCGCAAATCCAGTTCAGAGGTGATTCACATATCGACCATGCATAACTCGATTACTTGCAGTGCCATCTACCAAGTTTCCACGTGGAGTTGGCTACGTTGATAAGCCAACAGTACTTTCCACCACGAAGATTAGCTAGGAGTATTAATACCTGGACGGAACACATTTAATCTGCCAACACATGACTACAATGAATTTAATACCTGCCATTACCGTGTCAATACATTAGATTATATCCTTGGTTATAGTCGTTAAAACGTAAGGTAGCAGCTAGGGTTACAATATATGGTACATTACATCTTCCTAGTGCTGGTCTTTCAAATACACAGTTCATAACATATATTTATAGTTAACAAATAACTAAGGTCATATTTCATATAAAGGTTTGATACTTAGTGTATAGTTGGGATGCGTTATTTGTGTAACATTGTAATCTTTGTTATATTGCTTTATCTAACCACATAGTTGCACATTATATTATAATGCACCAATATTAAAATAGGAGGACACAATCCTATAAGCATAGTAAAATTCACATTAGAACTATGATGAAAACATCATAAAAGACGATACTATATTAGCGTAATTCTATATGGATTTTTAAAATGGATAATTATAGGAGCTACTATAGTTATTTGACTATTTCAAGTAAATCCATATGTATGTCGGAATCCAGCTCACATAGTATAAGTTTAATACATGAAACCACACTACTCTTTGCAGTATGACAAATGACAATAGGATTTTAATAGCGCTGCTAAGATCGTAAGCTAACACGTAAAAAAAAAGTAGGACAAAGACCCATACCTTCCATAACTTTCATGCAAGACAGTACTAAGAGTTTTTCACATTAAGATTGACGATGAATTGAAAAACTTATTCACTCTTAAACACTTGAATTGTCGTAGTATTCTTACCTGCGTTTCTGCACAAGTGAAACATGTTCAAATGCTTTAGCTAAACGAAGCTAAGTAAACCTCAGGGTACCTCATAGGACCCCTTCGTCATCATTCAAAAACAAATCGTCAGTAGTTTATCAAGAAATTAATGATAGTATAAACCTATGTACAGCATGTAGTTTACAATTAATCACAAGCAGATCTGAAAAGTGTATTTTTGTGTCATCATTGTAAATCGTCTTTTGTTAAAATATTTGTATCCATTTAATTCCGCTTTAGCAAATACAACTATCATCATAATTTTTTTTTAAGAATTTCGATGTATCGTTATCATTTAATTAGTTAAGAGATTTAACTATTACTTTATGTTCCGCATTAGCAAAATTCAGTGATTATTGCTACTTTAAAAAAAAATTAAATTTTTGTAAATTTCCGAGATGTTATAGGCGATGAACTATATGCCAGACATATGCCTTTTCTTACAATCTATGGTTTGGGGTCATGAGGAGGGACATATCTCTATTCATATAACAATATAATAATTTAGGTAATGATGAGAATGAGAACATGCTCTTTATTGCAATATAGGGATGTGGGTAATGATGACCCAACATTGCTAAAATAATATCCCATTGTCCTTAATCATGAGCATTTCAAAAATTACTTTTATGAAAAGTTATTGGCTACTCATTTTATCCCATTCTATCCTTCCTGTGTATCTATGACGTTTTCCATGATATATCTACCTCGTATAAAACATGTATGGTTAAACCTAATGATTTATGGGAGTAAATATTTCATGAGTAGAGTAAGTGGCTTAAATGCCAAAATTTTATAATTGTGACAACTAAGAGTGAGATCAACTTCTAACTATAAATAATATTTGGGTCCCAACTTTGGCATAAAATTATTTTATTTCCTTTGGTTCTTATTTTTCTAAGAGAGCACATCCTAACAAATTCTTTATATATTTGTAGTAATGAGATTTGGTCCCATTAAGTACCATGTAACCTGATAGCACTCATGGGAATACAATCATTACCAAGGACTTTGTATTGGCCATATCCTTCAAGGTACTACACAACTTGTCCAAAGTGAAAGAGACGACATATTATTTTAGGATTCTATCAACCTATAGGACACAACGTCTATGTAGGACACAACTCGAAGTTAGTCTCTTAAAATCAACAACAATCCAATCTCTACAAGGACACGGCTTAAACTTATGTATTTTGCATGGTTTTAGTTACCAACAGCAAGCAACACTTATGTCATTGTCTATTTTGAGCTTTCAAGATTCGATCGTTCGAGAGTAACATGTCCCTATGGCCTGATTGCATGTAGTAGAAGAGATTATAAAAATGAGAATCAACTCGAGAGTGGGATTTTTGATAAATGAGCTAAGTCTTAACGCTAGTGATCGTAAAATCATGAATGAATCCGCGATTATCTAACTTGCAAAAGGACTCGTGATTTTCAAAATCCAATTAGCATTTAGTTTTGTAGGTTGAGACAGAGGTTAATCGAACAATACACTAAGTCGCTACCACACTAATGCCTTAAACAATCACTATCCACATGTGACTTCAAACCAATGGGTTGAACTCAACTTGATCTTGACCAATGATATAATATTCAATTTAAAAGGGAGAATAGATGATTTCTCAAGAACTAATTTTAATTTGCACTAGAGGTTATACAAATATGACTAGAGCATAACAGTGACAATTGAGAAAGATCATTTCAGCGGGTCATTAACAGACGGCTAGGGTAAAACAATTTTCTCTCAACCAAAATGATTCGAGTTTGAACAGAGCTTGATGAGTGAAAGGTGCCCAAAAAATGAACCGCTACGGTCTCTGGATAGATGGTCAAGTTTAAAAGGGGTTTGGATTCACGAAAACTAAATTGGTTTTCCTCAATATTAAGAGCCAAATGCGATTGGTACCGAGAACTACTGACTCAAATTTATTTGCACAATTTTGATGCATCTAAAAGTTTCCACAAATGACAGAAATCAGGGGTCTATCAAAAGGATATATGAGGAAAATTCCCAACACATATTCAGCCTGCATGAACAGGGTTAGGCTCTCTAGGAGAGTTTAAGATAGAAACGTTAACCCAAATGATAAAAAAAGAGTTTTTCAACAAAACCATCAAAGGTTTGGTCTCATGCCCACTTTATAGAATGAAATCAAGCTTGAATTCAATGTTTGCGTTCCCAAAGGAGAAGATTAGGGTAAAATACAAGTGAAAACAAATTCGTGAGAAAATTTTACAAAGCAAATTTAATAAATCAAATAAAATCACACCCTTACTGACTGATTTGGGGGGCATTGCATCCTCTAGGTGACCTCCTCGACCTCCTCTGTGCGTCCTCTCGACCTCTGCGTGCTCTCCACCTTTGCATCCTCTTGACCTCTGCGATCTCTCTTCCTCCTCCCCTCTATGACCTCCTCTCGACCTCTCTTCCTCCTCCCCTCAGCTTCGCATCCTCCTCTTGAGCTCTCTTCCTCCTCCCCTCTGTGACCTCATGGATCTGAACTTGGCTTGGTGAGCTGGTATGGGATGGTAAGTGAAAATGAAATCAGTGGGAATGTTTTTATGTTATATGTTTTTGTATTTTTATTTTTTATTATTTGTCTATATTTTATTATTATTATTATTATGTTTATATTTATTATTTTTTTGAATTCTTGTGTGACCCTATAATGCACTAATATATACATCCTCATGGCCTACAACTTTACAATTTGTTTTTATGAAGAATCTAGGTTACAATAATGACAACATCAATAAAAACATCTCTAAATTTAAGCATGCATTCTACTCCTATCCCAAATCCTATACGTTTGACATGCACCTTACAAGACTCATTGAACTAACCTTTCCTAAATTCCAAACCATCACCTAAAGGATGCATTTTGGACACGCCCTCTTACTCCTTCCACTACCTCCTTGTCTCAGTTGTCCACTCACCTCCAATTAATGATAATATACATTATATAGCAACACTAATAATTGATGAGAATCCTCCATTCACCACCTCATATGGTTAAAAAAATAGTACCAAAATGAAGTTTTTCCTCCCTCCCATAGCTAGACCACTCCATTCATTGAACCTAGCCACCCTAACATATCCACTCTAGATCATTTCCATGTTACTACTCTCCATTCACCCTTGTCCCATTCTTCAATTGGGATACCCCAAGGATTTGTTTTAGGATAGACATTGTCCAATGCCACCATTGTATTCCTTCATGTTTATCCTAGATTAGCATTTGGCCTAAATTTTTTTAACTCTGCTTCATATGCATTTTTATTGTATTGTTTGATGTGAAGTGCATTGATCTGATATGGCTTATGGAATTGGATAATAGATACTAAGTCATTTATAATGTATGCGTAGACACTAATTCTATTGTAAGAGATTGTATCACATATAATACAGTTGTACGAAAACATGTGATGATTTCATCTATTAAATTCTAGTGTTGTACTATGTCTGTTATTATTCATGTTAGATAAGTATTGAATAAGTAATTTTGTGCATCAAAATGAATTACCCCCATTATGTGATAATAAGGGCCCCTAACACACTAAATAGAATATGTGTTGCTTAAATCATGTTGTTTCATTCAAAGTTGGGTATATATGGTTTGCCATAGTAGTTCCCTACCACATCCTCTCTTATTCATTAACTTCCTCACATCCAGAATCTAGGGTTGCACATCATCAACAATGGAAATAGATTAATCAACACATATTTTTCTTGTTGAATCCTAAACCTAATCCTATCCACGTTCAACTTGAATAATTCCATGATTTGTAGTCTACACATGATTCTTTCTATGCTCACTTAGATCTTGGTGACACAACATCTATTGAGAAGTTACAAGAGATTACAAAGTGGCTGCTTGATGCACTTTCTAAACACACATTTGAATAAGTTAGGTAATGATGAGAATGAGAACATACTCTTTCTTGCAATAATATTTTTTGCATCAAAATTTTATGGTTTTGATTATATATTGAATTTTGGACAACATGACAACATACTTTTTGTATTATTATGTTGACCAATATGTACACAATAGATGGTGATATGTTCTTTGGCAGTTTACCTTAAAATGGATGGATGTTGCAAGATGAAACCAAACAAGTCTTCACCCCTGCAAGATGGAAACAAAAAACAATCTCCATAGCAACAAAGTGACTCCAAACATCACTCTCCATGCCTCCAAAAGATGGAAAAACAGAATACCGTTTCTTCCTCTTAACAACACACTTACTGTCTCCATTGTCCAAACTACTGTCTCCAATGTCCAAACTAATTTTCTATGCCCCAATGGATACAATGGATAGAAATGATGGTAGGGACATGAAACAATACTATCCCTCATCATCATCATCATCATCGTCACCGTCGTCATCATCTTCATCCTCTTCCTTGTCCTCATCACCACACTGATCATCATCATCTCCGAAATCATGATGATCATCATGATTGTAATCATCATTGACACCATCATCATCAAAAAAATCATCGTCATCATCAATATGATCATAATATGTATCTACATCCTCATAATCCTCCTCCTCCTCATCATCATCATGACCATATCCATCCTCGTCATCATCATCATCGTCATCATGACCATCACCATCCTCGTCATCATGTATCTCCATCCTCGTCATCACCATCGCAATCCTCATCATCATCATCGTCGTCATCATGACTATCATCATTTCCATCAACATCACCATCATCATCTCCATCCTCTTCATTATAAACATTGACATGATGATGATAATCATGATTGTCATCATCATCTACACCATTATCATCATTGACACCATTAACATCAATATGATCATCTTCAACATCTCCATCCTCATCTTCATCATCATCATCATCATCATCGTCATCATCATCGTCATCATCATCATCGTCATTTCCATCATCATCGCCATCCTCTTCATCATCATCATCAGGATTGTCATAATCAAAGTTGATTCAAGTTGATCAAGAAGCATGAAAGAAGGATAAGGTGAGATCATATTTTGAATCCCATGCAAATTTGATAGAGTTTATTTCAGCCTATCCAAAGTAGGAATAAGGAACCTTAAACTCATTAATCGCCAAGGTATAAATAGAAGGGAATAATACCTAGGGCATATGTGAATGTTAGCTAAGTCACTTGACCATGTATTCCATGCATATGACCCAACCCGTGCCTTACTTATTGGGGTATGCTCCTTTGTAGGATAACCATATATTTGTATCCGTACATTTACATTTTATATTGAAAATAGTCAACATATATGACAAACTGAACATGTATAATATTCACTAGGGGTAATGTATGTTGAGGGATGCACTAGTCAAGGGTTAAGGTGTGTATTGGTTAGTGACCACCTTTATATGCACAAAAATGCTACTTTCCTAGGAAAAGAAATTCTTAACCACTATAACACATATTATAAGTTACAATTTAGCCCTCCCATGCTGTTAATGCATGTATCTAGTCTAACCATGCCAAATTTCAGTCCACACAAGCACAACTTGAAAAAAATTCAACGTTGGCCCCATTCAGTACATTAATTATTCTATAGGTTTGTTGTTTTCTTGGAAAATTGTTTGTTTGATTCATGTTTGAGTCTGGAAACCCTCCCAAACCATCAATACATGAGTCTATTCTAACCAAGCCAAATTTCAGTCCACACAAGCACAACTTGAAAAAATTTCAACGTTGGCCCCATTTATTACATTGACTATTCTATAGGTTTGTTGTTTGATTGGAGAATTGTTTGTGCGAGTTATGTTTGAGTCTGGAAACCCTCCCACACCGTCAATGCATGCTTCTAGTCTAACCATGCCAAATTTTAGTCCATACAAGCACAAATTGAAAAACTTACCTCATACAAGCATGCAAAATATCGCTACTTACCTCATGTATTTTCCAAGAGTATATATAACTTGTTTGACATTGTTGTCAAAGTTGTCCGAGAGAGATAGAGGTAGAACATATTGTAACAATATAAAAATCGTTTCATTATCTTTTATAAAAGTAGACAAAAAAATACCAACAATATGCACTAGAATAAAAAAATATAGCAATATATATACCATAATAATTATCTTGATGAAGATATGCCAATCATGTGTTTTCACCCCCGCAAAATCACCTTTCTTTGTTATGATATTCTTCATGTTCGAACAAAATCCGGTGGGAAATTTAATTTTTCGCATGACTTCTTTTACAACATTACTTTGTCACTCCGTTAACAACCATGGAAGTGAGTTTATATTAATTTGGTCTCCGTTGTTATGCAATCAAATGACATCTTTCATTGCATGGTTGGCTTCCTGAATGTCTTTGCAAATTTTGACAATTTTTTCTTTGTCACTCCTTCCATCCAATATTCGCCATAATGTTTCAGTCACATTCTTTTTGATATGCATTGTATCAAACAAATGAGCAATTTGTAGGTGCTCATAGTAGGGCAACCTATTGAATTGTTTAGGATAACTTTTCATTCCTCGTGGAATCCCATTAATGTCTTCATGATCATGACGACCATCATGAATCATACTTTATAAAGAAATTACAAAAATCAATGTCAATTACAGTAAACAACACACGATAAAATAAAATTCAAAACATTTCATATACGATGATAGATAGAAAATTTGATCCGTACGTACCTTGAGGATTTCTATTATATTGCAACTTCCATAGGTGAGGTGTCATTCTCTGCGGTTTTAGTGCGGTCTCTTACTTCCCATTGAATAGATGTTTTTCGGTAGTTCGATACCTATGATTCTTAGAGAGGAAGTGCCTATACTCATCAAACACCTCCTTTCCTAAACTTTTTGAACGACGAGATTTGATCTTAGGACCACAAACTGGACATGCAAATTTTCCCTTTGTTTGAAGACCTACATAAAGAGATGGACTAACTATGTCAGTTATAATTATATAAAATGAATAGATTATTTAAAAAAACATGCAGGCATAATATATCAACTTCATAAAATTAAATACCATTAAAGTGGACGTTATAATTACAAACCACAAAAATGGGTTAACCCCCGGGCATCATGTACTATCCATAAAAGCATTGCATGGAATTGAAACTGCCTTTGTCATATTGGTCTAGATACATCATACATAGTGATGCCATTCCATAGCTTTAGTAGCTCGTCAATAAGAGGTTCGATATATACATTCATATCTTTAACTTGGTACTTAACGGATTGATTTGAACATATAAAATATATAATTATTAAAACCATTTAGATATATAAATAATACACAAGAGAAAAAGAAAATATACATATATGACATTATGCAACAAAATACGACAAATGAGATGCCACTACAATAAAAAAATTGTTGTAGACACATACCTGGAATAATCATTGCCAACATTTTGTGCTCCCTCTTTATTGACAACCATGGAGGAATGTTATTGTTGATAATAAAAATAGGCCTTACCGATTAAATGGATATCATCTCTACAAATGGATTGAAACCATCTGCTGCCAAAGAAATCCTAACATTACGAGGTTCTCTTTAAAGTGTGGCCATTTTTCCTCCATATCTCTAAATGCAGAACCATCTACATGCATTCAAATAATGTCATCTTGACTTCTGTTCCATGCATGGTAATCCATAAATTGTGCTATGTTTTTTCACTTGACCAATCATTGCAAACGTGGAATAATGGGGATATAATGAAGAACGTTGCGAGGAATCTTTTTTGTTACTTGATCTGTTTGATATCTACTGATATGACATTCCAGACATTCTGTTTCAAATTCATGCTGATTATAATATATAACATTGTCATCGGGGCATGCATCAATTGCTTCATACTGCATTCCAATTTTTTTCATGATGGCAGATAAATCTCGATATGTATGAGGTAAAATATTTGATGGTGGTAACAAAAATTCAGCTATCAAGCTACAACAAATTAAAATAAAAAACTAATTAATATAATATATAAATAATATTAATGAAACATATTTCATCCGTATTAATTTTACTTATGAATTAACAATAAAATTATTAGAGGAACAAAGATAGCCTTTATTCTTGATCATATATATGTGATGGAATATATTACATACCTTAACATCCTTGTGACTCATGTGTTTGAAATACCATTCATAACCTTCAAGTTCATTATCAACAATATAGCAGAGAGAATATTTGTGTTGGAGCCCTCATAAAGGGGTTTGTATGCCTCCTCAAGAAGAGGTAAATCATGAACGTCATCAAAGTCATCATTTTCATGATCATTATCCATTCTAATATTAAATGTATCATGGATCAAAGTATTTGTACCATAATCTTCAACTATATTATTAGTATGATCATCTTCTTCAATATGATCATTAACTTGTTCTCCATGATTCATAGCTCCATGTTCCTTTGGTACTTGTTCTGAAAGGACATCCTCCATGCGATATGCCGTAGTAGATATTTCCTTTATAATTACACGAAACCATCAAGATATATTAGTTAATATAAGAAATATTAAAATTATACATACATTTACAAAAACGATCAATATAAAGACATATATAATGAAAAACTTACCAATGGATGATAGTCATGTCCCCCCTCAGCGTGTCCATGTTCCTTACAATGTCTTTTGGCTGTTGTGATATTTATTCTTCTCCTTTTAAATCCCCTGCATTGACTACATGGAAAATAACATTTCCCATTACCCTTTCTTTTCAGTCCATCCCACAATTTAGCAAGCAATTCTTGATTTTGTTCGTCTGGATCAGGAATATTGTTATTGCGACATTTTCTAATACAGAGCTTGACTGATGATTATCAATCTTAAAAAATCAAGCTCCACACTTCAGTGTTTTTAATCACAGTAACAATTGAAATAATTGTGTAATTTTGTATGAAAAACAGTCTGTGCGAAGATTATAATTCTCGCAAACCGTTGCTTGTATAGCAAACATGTCAGAATGTTTCTATAATTTATAGTTTCTAAAAATAAATGTTTGTCGTATATCCGACGAAGTTATCATAGTTAATGTTATAACCTATACGTCATAAATAAGATGACCTTCGTCGAATATCCGACGTAGTTCGTCAGATTTATGACGGGCGTTGGAAGTTCGACAACTACAGGGGTCAATTTAAAAAAAATTAAGAAAAATTTGTAATTATAAACGTGAAAACTGCCGACACGGTCAATTTCGTTGGAATTCGTTAGATTTTCTTGTCGGATTTTGGGTTCAAATTTTGTTGTGCCATTGTGTAATGAAGAACGCACAGTTCTTCTTTTGCTTTGCAAATAGCTACAAGCTATCATTAGAGTATACTATATTTATTAGCCTTGTTAATGTGAGTTGAGACGTAGAGCGACTACTCTCACTTTTGGTTGATTGTTTCCTAGAGAGTGTTGTTTACCTTTGATTGGCATTGCTAATTTATATGAACCATTCGTTTGAAAAAATGAGTCAAAGAGGTTTTTACATAAATTATAATGCTTTTTAGTGTGTGATAATCATAGTGGTACACTAGGAATTTTATTGTTAGAATGAAAAGTTTGGCATTAGCAAAATTGGTTAAGGTCTAAAAGGAATTCCTGTAGCCACCCTTTGTAATTAAGGAAAAATGTAATGAATTCCTCTTGATGTAATTTTGTATTTTGATTGGTAAAATGCATATAAACACCCTGTGTATTAGATGAATTAGTATGGAATATTTACTATGAATTACATTGGTTGGTAATTGCATGTAAATACCATGGGCTGAAACTTGAGTGGTAATTGCATTTATATTTTAAGGGATGGAATTGATTGGTAATGTCATGTAAATACCATGGGATGGAGTGTGAGTGGCATATGCATTTCTATTCTAAGGGATGGAATTGATTGGTAGTGGCATGTAAATACCATGGGCTGAAATGTGAGCGGTATATGCATTTATATTTTAAGCATTGGAATTGATTGGTTGTATGTAAATACCATGGGTTGGAATTGTGTGGTATTTGCACTCTATGTGTTGGATTGCTTGATAAATGCATACATATGTTCTTTGTAATGGCATAATTAGTTACCTTATTGTTTGATTGAATGGTTAATTAAGTGCCAAGAGTGGAATGAATTCCCTAGTTTAGCTTGAATTTAGTGTATGAACCTAAGAATGGAATGGGGTTTGGAAATTGGTTTGATAAACTAAGTATATAGACTACAATCTCATTGGAGAGTGAGGGTGAAACCACTCACACTTAGGTTGTGATATATATATATATGCACAGATTTTAAAGTATATCCAAATGGCTGGAATTGTTGATTTCCTGTAGCCATCTTTTTCAAGTTATTATTAAGTGCATAATGGACTCTGCTATGTTTATTTACTTCTTGTATATTGAATACTATTTAGGATCAATATGTTTTCCTATATAAGAGTCTTTGCTACAGAAGTTTTGTTCAATATAGATCATGTTGAGGAATGGAAGTATTGCATAAATTATCTAATGAGGTTTAAAGACATGTAATGGGGATAATTGTATGAATGTCCCAAACTATTGGCTTCATGACCATAGTGTTGAAGGGATAAATCCCTTGTTAGGATGGTTATTCCTCTTAACTTTGTATCCTGTCTATTTTTGGAGCCATTTAAATAGTACGTGGAAAGACATTTTTCCTCTCATACATGCGATGTAATTATAGCAATGCTAAAAATGCGTAGCGTTAGGGACCAAATGAAATAGTATTTCATGACCCATTTGGAAAAGGATAATGCTAGAACTCAGAGGTTGGATAATATCTAATTATAGGCCTAATATCTTTAGCTATGGTAATCATTTTGGCGTTAATATCCATGTAACATGAATATTTGTTTGAGTTCAAAATTAAGATGAATCCTTAGGGAATGGACATACTTTATGACCAAGTTGTTTGAAACCTTGGTTGAGTCGCTGCAGAATACTTTGAAATTCTGTAGTGCCTCTATTTTCCTTTGTGTGAGAATCGCTACAAAATTCTCTACAATTCGGTAGCGCCCTTGTTTTCCTTATTAAAGTGAATCACTACCGAATTCTCTGGAATTTGGTAGCACTTATAATTTTAGTGTGAATGGGTTGCTACCAAAGCATAGCATTTGTGGTAGTAAGTAGAATTGTGTATGTTATAGGTATTAAGTAGTCCTATGCATACATAAGTAGTTTACTTAACCGTGGTATAAAAAAAACTTCCGGGTGTATTTTTTAGTTTAGTAACGTAAGGGTACGTACAAATTGGTACAGAGAGAGGCTACAACTCTCGAACCTTTGGGGGTGTTGTAGTTAAAGATGTTCATAATTAAATTTAAAACGCATAGTATGTGTATGTTTATGAGAAAAAAAACACTGGTGACAAATGTTGTAGAGTATGTTTTCATTTGAGCACGGAATTGCTTGAATTAATTAAAAATTTTAAAATTTGAGTTTTTAAATTGTACCTAAAATTTTTGTGTGCTGAAATCTAGTGAGTGCTTGACCTCCTGTGGAATGCTATGAGCATTCTCCGTGATTTATAGAATATGTGTTGTTCATAACTATAGTGTGTTCATGTAGGGTGTTGCATGTAACTATTGATGTGGGCCATTTTAGCATGTTTAATGTTTTCTAAAGAGTGTAAAGATCCGAAGCTAATAGTTGCTAACCAGAGAATTCACAAGAGAGAATCTGGTTGCAGTATGTGTGTGTTTCGTAAGCTTGAGGAAGCTTACTATTTGTCTCCTACAAAGTGAAGCTCTGGGGGTCGTTCATCAAGTAGGTTGATTTTGTGTATGAGTATTTGTTTCTTTTTAGACCAAGTTGTATACTTAGCTTTGGTTTGTATGTTGAATGTTGTTGTTCGTATATGTGTAAGCATGTTGGATTTAATTTCGAGAAGCCATTACATGTTTTTTTTTTATAAGCTAGTAGTAGTTCCTTCTATTTCCAGAAAAAAGATGACAGTTCACAACAAGTTCACAACCCTCCCTACATAGGGAAAATAGGCCAAAAAAAAGAAAAATTTGGACCCTCCCAGGGGAAAACAGATCCAAATTTTTATAGAGAGGTACAAATCAGTCTGCCTCTAAAAGAAATAAGGCTTGACCATTTACATATAGATTTTTTATGTATAGGTCTACTACTATTCATCATAAACAAAAAGAGATAAAAACTGAGATTAATGAGATTCTTGTTTAATACCTGGGCCTAAAGGAGCTCCAGTGCTGGAGTCCAAACTGATGCCGAGATGAGAGGAAATATTCCGTAGGTTCATGGTTATATCATCCAATTGGAGCAGGATGGCTTGATGAGCTTCATCGCGTTCAATCAGAGTAGTGCCCATGAGGAATTTTTGCTGCTAGGTGAGATTGATGGTTTTCATGTAAAGCGCTACATGGCCACGGGGGTATCCAGGATCAGGGAGCAATGCTTCGAATTCCTTTCAAACCTCCTCATCAGTAGTGCAGATTCGAGTAACCCATGCATCTTCTTCCACCTCTTCAATTTCCTCTTGAATTGCAGTGGGAATTTGATCTTTATACAACTGAGCGATATGGACAATATTCCGCATAACTCTGGATGGAGTGGCAGGAGGAGTGGCTGAGGAGCTTGCCTCCTTGGCTTTCCTGTTCCTGTAATAACAAAGTTGGGGAGGCATATCTACACAGGACTATGGGGAGGGCTTTCTTAAATAGGAAGAGACAAAACTAGTGTTCATGAATGAGGGTGTGGGCAAGGGGTGCCGACACACCAGGATGAAAACGTGCAGAGGGGGTGCAACATACACAAGGGAATCAGGCGCTGAAAGGAAATTCCAATTCGCAGGGAATGAGAGATGAGGGAGGAAAACAGCTCGGGAGAGCTCACAGCTTGCAGCCAGGAGATTAGCTCCTAAGGAAGAGCAGTGAGGGTAAAGCAGGAGGCCTTAACCACCTCAATAACCAGACAGTCAAACTCGAGAAAAACCAAGAATTCGAAATGCAACGAGTGGGGAGAAAGACGTCTAAATGAACACCCACCGTGGGGAGTTGGTATCCTGCTCCTGGATTTTGATGATCTGATCTCTGACAGGTTGAGTTTGTAAGAGATCCCAACTGAGATCGATGGTGATCTCATTGGGTTCATAAACTCCATGATTACCATGTCTGTCAGCAAGCTTGTTTCCCGCTCTTATGACGTGGCTATTTTGAATGGAAACAAAGTCTTTGAGAAAGTCCCTCAGTTGCTATTTTAGACAATCAAGGCGCTAGTGTTTTGAGAGCTTGTTGAGAGGAGTCCCGTTGGAGAGATTCTTCACAGTTTTTATAATGATTTGAGAATCTCCTTTGGTCACCAAAGTTGTCTAGGCATTCCTTTTGGCAATAGAAAGACCCGTGAGAAGCGCTTGCAGTTCCGCAACATTGTTAGTGGCATAACCAATAGACTTCAAAAAGATATGCAGGATAACCCCCTTGTCTGTTCGAAACACTCCTTCGATACCTACGGACCCCGGATTCCCCTTTGAAGCTCCATCAAAGTTTAACTTTAAGAAGGGAGAAGTCGGGGGGACCAAGATGAGGGGATTGCCGCTTTGGGTTGAGGAGAATTTGTTCTTCCTCCCTCAAGGGAGAGGTGAAAGTCCCAAGCCTGAAGGATTATAGTCTCATAAGGTGGGAAAATTAAATCCTCCTTTTTCCAAGGGTGGAGGTGCACCGTCTCCAGAAGATTAGATTTGATAGTTAGACAAACTTTCTGAAAGTTGAGAGTTTCTTGCTTGAAGATTCTTCGATTTCTTTCTTTCCAAATGTTCCAAAGAACAAACCCTAGAAAGAGATTCCACAGTCTGTTGATGATTGGATTACTGGAAGGTTGGGGATGCCAATTCCGAATAGTATCATTGATGTTGTTTCTTTCTCTGTTTGTTCTCCTGAAGAGGCTCGCTCCCCAGTCCCAGATTCTGTTGGAAAAGTAGCAGTGGTTTAGGAGGTGGTCTTTGGATTCCTCTACTTGCGCACAGAGCACACATTTAGAGGGTCCAATGAAGCCTTTGTTTAAGAGTTGGTCCCAAGTGAGAATTTTTCCATGCACTGTTAACCAGAGGAAGGTTTTAATTTTCGGCCATAGGTGAGAATCCCAAACTTTTCCCTAGATGGAGTCCTTCGGGATGTCCTCTTGGGAGTGTTCCAAGTGGTAGGATTATTTGACAATGAAGTATCCTTTGGGATGATTTCCCCATATTAGTTTGTCTTGAGCTTGATGCATGAGAATTTTTCTTGACTGTAGGGCCTCCCAAAAATCAGAGTTCTCCTGATTCAGGTCTCACCCATGCCAAGCCTCCTTCGGAAGACAAGTCCGCCATTTATTGTGGGTGGGAGTTGTTGTCCAATACTGTGCCACAGTGGATTTACCTTCTTGCTGCATTCTGAGTTGCAGGTCTTAAGTGTTCATACTAGAGTGAAAAGGGGGGAGCTGCTGCGAAGAGTCTTCCTAGAACAAGGCGGTATTCCCATTTCTAACTTCCCAGAAGCTGTGTTTTCTGATGATTTCCCTTTGATCCCATGCCGAATTCCAGATGATCGATTCTTTGCTAAGATCCTCCATTCTGATGAGATCATGATGAGGCACTCCATCAACATATTTGTCCCTCCAGATGTTTACCCAAGGTAGAGAGTGCTCCGTCAGGCAAAGCCACCATAATTTTGCATTAAGAATTATGTTGAGAGTTAGGGGGTCTCTCAAGCCAAGTCCGCCCATGCTTTTTTCAGTGCAAAGATTCTTCCAAGATACAAGGGGCCATTTTCTATTTTGCTGCACTCCTCCCCAAAGGAAATTTTGTTGAATGTTCCTTATGGATTTGAGCACATGTTGGGGAGCGGCCATTACATAAAATAAATACAAAGGCATTGCCTACAAAACAGATTTTAAAAGAATAAGTCTACCCAGAAAATTTAGGGTCCTGAATGTCTAGGAGGACAATTTGTTTTCAAGATTGGCTAACAGGTCTTTCCAGGATGAATTCTTGAGAGCAAATTCAATAAGAGGAGCACCAAGGAATTTGGAGGGAAGGGAGCTCTTTTGGAATCTTAGAATCCGGGTGATCCTGAGCTGGGTGAGAATCAGAGTGTGGAAGAAAAATATTTGGGACTTGAGATTATTGATGGTCATTCCAGAGGCCTCACCAAAAGTGTTTAGGATGTGATTGAAGGCTTTTGCTTCCATAACTGAATATCTACCCATCAACATGGTATCGTCCACAGACTGGAGATGAGAGTGCTTGATGTTCGAAGTCGAAAGCTTGAGACCATGGATGTTATTCTCCCTGACCTGGGCTGAAATAAATCTCCCAAGTCCTTCAGCTAGAATGATTAACAAGTAAGGAGAAAGAGGATCTCCCTATCTAATGCCCCTCGAGCTTGAGAAAGTGGTGGTGGGGGATCCATTTAAGAGAATGGAGAAGAAGGTGGAGGAGACTAAGGCTAAGATTTAATTCACCCAGGTGTTAGAGAAGCCAAAGGCTAGGATCATTTCCTTCAAGAACTGCCAACTTATCTTATCAAAGGATTTGGACATGTCAAGCTTGACTAGCATACCCTAGTATCTAGTGGATTTGAGAGAGTGGATGGCTTCATGAGCTGTAATGATTCCATCCAGAATCTGCCTGCCCTCCACATAACCCATTTTCTTAGGGGACATGATAGAAGGGAGAATGGGTTTCAGTCTGTTGGCTATGACCTTCATGATTATTTTGTAGATCACATTACAAAGGGCTATCGGTCTGAAGTTAGCAAGATCAACAGGTTTTTCCACTTTAGGAACAAGGGTGATGAAGGTAGAGTTTAGGACTGGGAGAATGAGACCCGATCTTCTTGAAGCTTTCACTACCCTCCAAACATCCATCTTAACCATTTCCCAACAGGCCTGGAAAAAATCAGTAGTAAAACCATCTGAACCTGGGGCTTTTCTAGGGTTCATGTCCATTACTGCTTCTTCCACTTCCTGAAGCGAGATGTCCTGAGTGAGACTATGATTATGTTCTTGCGAAATAGTGGAAGGATTGTGCTACAACACCTGATTTATCGCAGGGGATCTGTCCCCCACTAGCTCAGTGAGAAGGTCCTTGTAGTAGTGAATCAACTCCCATTCAATATCTTCCGTTGTTTGAAGCGTCCCTCCTTGATCGGAATTGAGTTTTGTTATTTTGTTATGTTGCCTTCTTTGCAGAATTGAGTGGTGGAATTTTTTTGTGTTTTTCTCTCCTTCCTTCAACCATTGAACTCTAGATTTTTGCTTCCAAATCTCCTCCTCCTGTTGGTATCTGATACTTAGATGAGCCTGAGTTTCATTCTCTTGAAATCTGAGCTCTTCCGTACAACCAGTTTGGATGGCTTGTAATTGAATGGCCTACAATGGATTTTCTAATCTTGATTTTTCCTCAAAAATATTTCGAAACTCTTTTTTGTTCAAAGTCTTAATATTACCTTTTAACTGCTTTAGTCTTTGCTGAAAGGTGTACATATAGGATCCTTCCAAATGAGTTGAGTCAGTCCACCGTTCCTTGATCTTGGAATTGAAATCTGGATGGGAGAGCTAGAATTTCTCAAATCTGAAGGGTCTTTTGTTGTGGGGACCTTCTAACTCCATGAGAAGGAAAACATGCCAGTGATCAGATCCCATCATCGGCAAGATAGTGGCTGAGAGATTGATGTGATTTTGCAAAAGGGGGTCAATGAGAAAGCGATCAAGCCTACAGGCAATCTGGCGCTCACCTCCTTTATGATTTTTCCAGGTGTAAATACCATTGGTGGTTTGCAAATCAATTACCCTGAGATCTCTAATTAGACCTTGAAGCATTGAACTGTCCCTGTCCAGTTTTCTAATGCCCCCTTTTTTTCCTCTAAGGAGGCAATAATGTTGAAGACCCCTCCAATGATCCAGTATGGGGAGGGTATTTGATCATGCAACCATCTTAGGTGGTTGAGGAAATTGAACTTTTTCTCCATATGCTGCGAGTCGTAGACATTGGTGATCACTCCTGCTTGATTAGTTCCTATTACTTTGAACTAGCTCGAAAGAGTGTGTAGTGATGAGAAAAAACATTCCATATGTAGAAGGTTAGGGTCCCAAATAATAGCGAACCCCCCCAGCTACCTCTGGTGTCTAAATCCATGACATGGGCATTTTTCCAACACTGATGAATGAAGATTTGGAGCTCTTGCTCCGAACATTTGGTTTCTTGAAGCATTATAACTGTAGGTTTCGCAGAGAGAATCCTATTCTTGAGAGATCATCTTTTGGAATCACCTACGATTCCATGAATGTTCCAAGTAATGACTTTTAGTTCCATAATCAAATTTGGGGTTGGAAGTGCCTATCTAAGGGGGATTTATGCCCTGAGTCTATTAAGAAGGCTCCCAATTCCTGGATTAGTTGTTTGTTAGAATTCCTTCCTTTTTTTGGAGTGGCACTTTGGATTTTTGGCATATCCCTCTGCTTCTGTTGTTTGATTCCTAGTTGGTAATTAATCGGGCCACTAGTTGCCTATGGTGTAGCTTGTTTGAGAGACAGTTTGCCTTTATTTATTGAGTTGTACAGATCCGCTAGGAGATCCCATTGATGCTGAGGAATGTGCGTTGTTTCTCCCGAGATAACTACTGCTGCTAGAGCTGGGACATCAAGGTCTCTGAGTTCCATGTTGTTTGTTTCTGCTATCTCTTCCTCTTCATTCATTATTTGATCCTTTACATCAGAGTCCATCGAGTTTTCAGGTATATTGGGCTAAAGGGAAAGAAGAGGTTATTTTTGGGCCGTTTGAATGCTAGGGTTAGAGATTTCATGGGTATCAAGAGGGGCAAGGGTAGGGGCTGCATTCTCCAAGGGGTCGTGTTGTTCAAGAACAGAGAAGCTGTTTTGGACAGGGGTGATCGGGTTAGTATTGACTGTGGGGGATTTCTTATTATGCTTGCGTTTTCCTCTAGCTTTAGTAAAACCATCCTCGTCAAATTTTGGGGTCAAGTTGGGAGAAGGTTTGGCATTCAGGGGGCATTCTCTAAAAAGATGACTATGCTCATGACACTTGCGGCATCTGAAAGGGATATGCTCATATTCAGTAGGTTGTATCCATTCAGAATCAAGATGGCTTAGGATTATGGCTTCCGGGAGGGCGACAGAGATATCTAGGTACAGACAGATCCTGACATAGGCAGTGTACCATCCTGCTAGGGTTACGTCAGATATCTGAACAAACCTTCCCAGCGTGTTTCCTATACCCGTGAGAGTCTCAATATCCCAGTATTCCTGGGGCAGGGAATAAAGCCTGACCCAAACTGGGACAACCTTGAAATCTTCCTTCTCAGGGGAGAAGTGCTTTTTCTAGTTACGCATATATAGACCTACAAAATGAAGAAAATATGGTCCACTTTGAAGATTCTGTGTTTATCTTCAAGGTTATGAAAAATAACTGTAAAAAAACCTTTCGAGCCTAACTTCAGTTCACATTGTCCCTTTGGTTTCCAGGTATTCGTTAGCCACCCTACTTAAGATTTTTCTGAGGGCCAGAGCCCTATAAACTTACAGATTACGGCGTGGTCCTGCATAAGATTCGAGGTTATTTCATAAGGCAGGATCTACTGAGTTTTGGGCTTACACTTCGTGCCCATCTTGTCCATTTCTTCTTTTCCAGTGCTTTCAACCCTGGGCTCATTTGCAGTGTTTGAATATTCGGGTTGGGCTTCTGTCATACCTGCTCCTCCCTTTCCTTTTCTAGTTTTTGCTACAGTTGCCGGAGTCTTCGAACCTTGCAGTAGAAGGGGCTTAGATGTGGGTGCTCTCCTTGAGAGCATGGCGCTGAATGAGGGGTTCTTTCAACCTCCACTACTGGCCTCCATGGCAGCCTGTCAGAGAGAAAACCCTAGAGAAGACCAGTAACCCTAGAAAAAATCAGAAATTCATGCAATCACTCCTAAAGCTCCTTTCAAACCCTAGACCACCGAGCTACAATTTTGGAAGCCATTATATGGTTAATTGTAACCTAGTGGGCATTATGCTAGGATTATGTGTTATATATTAGATGAATGTATAATTTATTATATAAAACTAATTAAGTCTATAATGGAATAGTGATCTGTGGATGGGGTTGTATGTAAGTTGAAGCTTGCATGGGAGATTGGTGTTTTGTATTTATTAGTATTAGATTAATATCTGGTACTGGTGCATGGTGTATGCATTTACCTCATTGGAATTTGGAGCTTGGACCACGGTGGCCCGAAGGACTGATTGTGAAGGGGATGTCCATGGTTATGCTATGGGAATTCAAACTGAGGAAGTGGCGGCACAGTTTGTTATAGTGCCTTTGTAAGTGCTTAGTTGTCATTAGCTACGAAAGGCTTGGTAGCCAGTTGTCTTATGTGTTTGAATCCATGGAGCATGTGGATGCTCAAAATTGCGTAGGGCATGATGATGCTTGAGTATGTAGAGTAGGTGGATGCTCAGTAAGTTAATGTTTGGGGATATTTGATTCTTGACTTATCATATTGCATCCAACTGGAAACCTGAATTGGAAATCATGGAAGAATATTATAATCAATTCATGACCAGGGTGTATGTTATGTAGACCTGGTATTTGGTTGATTATTTTGTTATTGAATTGTATTATTTGTTTCCAGGAGTGAATAAATTCATTAGCTCGGTTACTCTTTATTAATGCTCTTATACTCTACTTTAGACTTGTATCAGAGTTGTGCAGTGGGTCCAACAAGTGTTGGAAAATGCAATGATAGTTTTTGCATGCACTACATGTTATTTAAAATTCTTGTTAAATTATGTTAATACTAGAGTGGTATTCCTTCTGGCTCTACTGAGTATGAGCGTAGAGTAGTATATGCGGCTAGAGTGGTATCTCTAGCTAAATTTTTTCTGATTTTTCTATGTATGGATCACCGAATGGTATGTTGAATGCTGAATGGTGTATGTCTATTTGATAGGGTGGTTATTGTCATGTTGGGTATATCATGACCAGTGGAGTTATGTTGATTGATAAGAGAAAAGTTTAGGATAATCCAATAGTAAACCTAGAATGATGATACCTCTTAAGAGGATAATAGGGTCTAGACTACTATCTTCTACTCACACTGAAGAGGACATGGAGGGGTTAACACCTGAGGGAATGTTGGTGTAAAGAAGGGGTACCCCCTTGGTTAAGTTTGTGTGAGACAGGTATTGAGGAGGGTTAGACTCGTTGAGACCCTGAGGTGTCTACTAGTTTGGAAAACATGGTTTCTTAACTCACTCTTGTAGCCGTAAATCCTAGCAGAGTGTAGGTTTGGTTTGTATTTGAGTCTTTGTTGACTTTTTGTGACCTATGCGTGGCCTGTGTTTTAGTTCTTGCTAATGGTATGTGGGTTGTGTTTGGATTGTGTTGGAATACTCAATGATTATTTGAAGCTTGTGCTTGGTTTTTGATTAAGTCCAATGGTAGATGGCCATTATGGATTGTTAATTTAATTTTTTGGATGGATTGAGGCTTGAATCCATCTAAATAAGAATGGTGATATGTATATGTATTAATGAAATGATGTTCTTTGATGATGATTGGTGTGATCGCTAAGCTATATAAATGTTGGCATGAGATAGATCCGTAGGAAGTGCGGAAGCCGACAGGCGCGAAAGAGTCATTCCGCGAAAGAAGGATCATTCGCGGTATTCACGGGAGTGCAAGAATTATTAGATTAGTTGAGTCGGTCATGTGGACCATTTTGTAATAAGACAAAAGCATATAAGTAGAGTAGAATTGTAAGCCTAAGGGCATCGAATTTTTGGAGATTGATCCTACCTTTTGGGTTTTGCTTTCCGCAACATGATGTATTGACTGTTTTTGCGAGGTTAATTCCGAAGGTTTGATGAATGAATGAAGATGTTTGGTTATGATATGAATTCTGTCTTTGTGCAATGATGCGATGATGAGTAATGGGTTATGTGAATGCTTTCTGTTGATTAATGCGAATATGTTGTAATCTGAAATAAGTACATTGAATATGTTATTCTGAATGTATGTGTTAGAAACTGTGAATGACTTAGGATGCGAATGATGAGTTAATAGTATGTTATGAATGTTATAATCTTTGGTTCATGCGAAAGTAAAGTGTGCATATCCTCTACACAACTGCGGAAACTTGGTTCCAGCATCCCTCTTATCCACCTCGGGTGAGATTGCACTTGCTCCGCAAGTGTTGCTGGGAAGGGTTACACCTTTCCGAGCCGGTGTATAAGGGAGTTTGGGTTGATAGTTTGTTGGCGACAGTGAGGAGTAAACCCCTGTCGATAGACGTTGTGTCAACAATAAATCTGAAAATGGTTAATCTGCATTAAATTATGAAACAACGGTAAATGTTTGAATTGAGTTGAATGTTTATCTTTCAGAGCAGGTCTAGATGATTGATGCTTGTTCACTGTGTATGTGTGAACTGAAAAGTTAATCATTAAAATTTTCCAGACTTATGAAGATTTGGTATATCGTTAGGTGTAACAAATTGTTATCTGCTTATGAAATACTAATTAATGATATCCTTAGAATTGCTAACTGTCGTTAGTTAGTTATATTTGTTAATGATTGTTAACTGAAGTTATTATATATGAATTATGTTTTTTTATCTAATGTGATGAGTTGCAAGTAATGTAGGGAATGAGACTTCAATATTAAGCTTCTTTGCAGAAAATAAGAATGCGATATTATAACTCTCTTGAAAATATAAAAAAATCCATGTGGAAGTCATGGTGTTGTGTGAAGAACGATGTATAAGATGAGGAACTGAAAACAAGTTCCGATTTTGGGAAGAGGGAATTCTCTTCACCTCGATTTCAATTTCAATTACAAAAGAAGTTAGAAAAGTGTTGTTGCTCGAAACATATTCAATTTTAATTATGAAAGAAGTTAGAAAATAGTTGTTATTCAAAACATATTCTTACATTGAAATGTGATGAACCTCTTCCTTGGAATACATTTGAGCTGCAATTACATCCAACACGAGATACAACAAAAGGGAATGGATGCGTTCATGGTGTTGTGTTTGGATGTTGGCATGGAACACATTGGAAAGGGACAGACACATTCCTAGGGTTGTGTCTAGAAAATCAATCAGGCAGTTGACCAAGCATTGAGAAGTAGAATTACAATTAGAATATTTTGTGTCATGGTAATGTTAGATTATCCAGAAATACTGACGCCAAATTTCAAATTCAGAGAGAATATCCGAAGCAACATTAAAGTGACCCGCCAGCGTTAGCTGACCCAAGTTGTCTGCCACTGATTCTGCATCTGATTCCAGAGTATAAAAATAATGGCCATCTAAATACTCCATGAAACCGTCAATTCTACAGTAGCTTTTGATTTGGAAGATCATAACTAGTCACTCTTCCACAGAAAAAAGTGAAATCGAAAAGCGATCACATGTGTCTCTATACAAACCTATGGCAAACCATTTTAAATTACAAATATTGGGTTTGAATCTAAAATTTGCTCGAGAACTTTCGAGGACGTTCATGTGGCCTAGGATGACATATGTTTTCGCTAGCCAAGTGGCTCTTAATTTGAAACACCTGTGCACGCTAATACTTGTTCACCCCTTCATGCATTTGTTTGTTTTTCACTCTTAGCACCTGGAAGTGAATGCGCTCGACCGGGTTCGTTTCCCCGCAAAGAGTGTATTGACAGAGATGGGGTTCATTTCCACTCATTTCCACCATTGATCGACATAGTCTAGCTTCAATTGAATCCATATATGTGTAATGCATGGATTGTCTTGAATAGAGAGAAAGATAAGCTAACTAGCAAGTGATGGGAGTGTCAAACAGGTGCAACATCAAATGTTGGTGAGAAGCAAATACAAAGAAGATTGATATTGATTGCACAAACCATCTACAGGATTTTCAACAACTTTTTCGCATATCATAGTTAAAACTTGTTTAATGGTGGTATGACTTTCACCTTTTCTTCGCCACACCTCTGCATATCCGAATGTAAGTGAAAAATAATGTTAGGCCACACTTCTGATATGCTTTGGTACAGTACATGATGACTCTTTTTGAAGAAAATGCATTCAGTTCTTGCTTACAGTCTTGAATAAAGGAATTGAACAACTCACGTATAGTGCATGAATGAGCTTCTTGTCTTCTTGCTGGAAGAAGCAGTTAAGGCTTTGAGCCCTTATTTGAAATCATTGGGTATAAACCTTCGAATATCAGTGCCCTCTTGGATACTGATCAAATATATCTTAGCAAAAACATGGTATGCTTCGGTTTTTTCCCAACACATCACCTTCCCAACTCTTGACATATTTCTGATACACGTAACACTAACAAAATAAGGAGCTATAGATAAATGATCTGCGTTCCACTCTCATTAGGACGGGGTTCTTTGAGCTGATCGATAAAATATCTACCCGTGTCAATGGTATTAATGCACAATGTCTCCACATTGTGGAACCATGGGATTCCAAGGAACAGGTTTGGGCATATATACAAGGAAGAAAAGGACATTTTCAGCCACCCGCATTGAGTTTTGCAAGGTATGATTCAAGCTTACGAAAATCTTGGGGTCACTAAAGCTTGTCTTGCAAAGATTTTTGTTAGTTGTCCTTCTCTTCTGAATAGTAATATTGATAAATAATTTGATGCATTGCTTAATAATCCGTATGGGTTAGGAATGGAGGAAGATCAGATTTGTACTTTATTTGAAAGCAATCAAAGTAACTGGAGAGGAATTTCTGAAAAGTTGAGGCCTTTGGGTAGTTTTGGTTTCCCAAAGGAGGAGGTGGGCAGGTATGTTAGGATAAATCTTCAAGCTTTAGCTGAATGTCGAAGAATTAGTGCACGTACATCACAGAACAGAAGCTGCTAGAAAGCAAAGGATAGGGAGTAACCAACCCACCGTTGAGCTAGAAAACAAAGAATAGAAGTATCAACCATCTACCAAACAAAGAATAGACGTATCAACAGCCAGCTAGCAAACAAAGAATAGACGTTATTAGCCAACCAGACAGCTAGCTAGAGATGTTCACCACGTCCCGCAAATTTCTGGAGCCAAGCCAAAATTGTGTATCAACTGTTTGATTTGCTTGTTCAAGGAAATTCCAACATTCTGAACAAGCAAATGCCAACATTCTGAAATTGAAATTCCGGGTGAAAAATATAAGTTCAAGCATTAAGCAACATAAATGACTTAGGAACTCTATGATTCATCTTTTGGTCCTTGAGGTGGAACTTCACTTAGAATAATAGGGCTATCAATATCATCGATAAATGCATTATATCTTGCAAAATGTAGGTTTAGTTGGCCAGATATGATTCTTAGAGTTGTGAATTCAAAGTAAGTGTTAAGCTGGGCCAGAGACGATTCTTAGAGTAGTGAATTCAAAGTAAGGTTTATAATTTTTTCCCATGATGACCTACTTTTCTTGAAAGGGGTTGTCCCATTCCCTTCTTATTCAATGAAGCCGCAGAGGATGGGCCTTTCTATAAGAAGGAAAATTTACTCTGCTAATGAATAGCATAATGCTTATGGATGATATCCCTATCTCTAGTTAATAAGCATTTGGGATTACCGAATCTCTTCAACAAAATTATCATAGCTCTAGGAATGGATGTCAAGATTATAGTAGCATAAGAAGAATGAGGGTTATAATAAACCTATTGTATTTTTAAGCAGGGTCCTCAGGGATGCAAGGTTTAAGTCTATGCTTTGATAAAGGCAAGGTCTTTCAGTTTTTTAGAGAATGCATGTTGCCGACACAAAGAATTGAGGCTTCCTTTCAACATGATTCATAATCTTGTCATAGAAGGGAGTGGGGAAAGGATTTATTAAGGTGAGAAGGAAGTTTTCCACCATAAATATAGGTAAGAGTGTATCCATACCTAGATCCAACTACAGTAGCATAGATAACAAATCCTACAACATAAGCAAAATCACGCGTAGTGTATCCGTACCCTACGACATTCAACCACTGTGAGTATAAAATATTGTAATTGTATTGAAGACCTGTAAAAGATGCACCAAGAAAATATAAGTTTCCTTTCACATAGTCAAGACTTATCTTCATGAAATTGCTCATAGAACTAAAAAAGTATCTCATTGATCATAGGAAATTAGTTTACATTAGAGGAGCAGTGCATTGCTTTGATCATTGTGTCTTGCAAGATGGAGCTCTCTCGCCAACACTCGAAGACCTGAAAGGCCCAAACCTAGCCATGTTCAGAATCTAGCGGTGCTCAAATCCTAAGGCTTCCCCTTGCAGCCTGCCACGTAGACATTCACGCCCAAGCCTAAAGCATCCACGTTTCTTGGATGAACATGCAATCCTTTGATGGGTTGTCATGTTAGTAACTACATGTCGTTATTGCGTCGAAGGATTTCAGGATGGCACACGGCATTCCAGTCAAACTGGGGGAGGGTGTTAATGATAATAAAAGAAGACGAAAAGTTGCTTGTGCCTCGATAAAAGGCCAAATAAGGCCCCCAAATTGTAGATTGGATGGAAGGGAATCATTATCATAAAACTTAGGTTAAAACGTTTTTAATGATGTGCATAGACTAATACAATCTCCCAAAGCGATTTCTATAGTCCCTGCTGCTTGGCAGGATGGGTAGGGACTAATAAGATGAAATCATTTAGTTTTTATTATTCTTTGGGCTAAGTTTTGCGTAGAAATATATGAAAATGTTTTATCTACACCAATTAACTTCTTTTTCATCTTATTTATCCTCATACCAAGGTAAGTGAATGATGAACTCTATATTTTGCATGCAATTTGAAGTTTCAACATAAAAATTACAAAGTTGAAAAGACAACTTTGAGAGTTTTGAGGAGTGGGGAGTATTTCACCATTAAGCAAGGTTCAATTCTTGTGAGGGATTTTCCCGGAGCCATGGGTTCACCTTGAGGTAGTGTTCAAACAAATGGTTGCACCCAAAGAGGTTATATTAAATTGTCTCATGAGTCGTGAACACATAAGTAGATCAAATCCCACCCTCGTGTCCTTCAATTTTTAGTAATTCAAAAAGGAATATGTATGGTCATGGGATTCACATGTTGTGCATAATGGAAGATTAAAATATAATTCATCTGGTAGTAAAGCGTCCATATGATCAACAATTATGGAAGGAGATAGAGTAGTGAATTGTTATACCAAATGTGTGGAATAGAGAGTCCATAGAGGAGTGTTTAAGACAATGGATTGGAAAAAAGGAACTTAAATAAATTAGAGCAATGCCTTACTTAATATTGTGGGGCATCCAACCAACCAAAAACTCTTGGACATTTGAAGATAAACATATTCCAACTTTTGAAGTTTTTTCCCAAGTTAAATTTTTGTTGGCTTTATTCAAAATGTCAGTCAAACATGGAGTCCCTCGATAGGTGGGTTAACTGATTATTGATAGAACACAATGCTTGGGAATTTTTCAATGGGGTCGGTAGGGACCACCAAATTTTAGTAATGTTGGGGATTTTCTCTTTATATGTCCAACACAATTTAAAGTTTGATGCAACCGTACGGAAAGATTCAAACAATTTTGTAGAATTTATGGCTTTGACAATTCTAATCAAATGTGATATAGAGAGGGATGTAAAGCATATCCATAATTTTTGTGATTCTTTCTTGATAAAAAATTTGATGAAAGGAACCTACCAGTTTTATAATGTGCAGCTTAGGCCCATTGCAGACCAGTTAAAGGATGTATCTCAAGCTTGTTAACTAGTCTCTTTCACCCATATTTATCAAGAACACAATCAAGAAGCTAACACACTTTCCAAGGAAGCTCAAGGTCATGTTGAGGGTCAAGGGATGGAGTCCCTATTTCTTCTTGGCTTTGTTTATGATATTTTATTTATATCAAAGGTCTAGTGCTTGGTGTGACCTTGCTTTCTTTTATTTCCTTATAGTTTTGATAACTATGTATAGGAGGTTTGATGGAAACATCGAATGTTTCTTGATGTATATATTTTTAGATCCTTGAAGAAGCTAATGGTGAGCAATAAAAAAGACCATTTGTTGATCTTTTACATATTTTGATGCTGTTATGCATTTATAAGGTTATCAGAGATTATAGACCATGCTCAATTTTTGTTTTGTTTTTTTATAAATGTATTTAATTTTATGTTGGGTGTAGACATGCCCTCTCTTATTTTTGTATTGCATGATAAGCACCTAGGAAATGTGATTTCCTTTTTCACTAGGAATAGAAATTGTGATTTAATCCTAAAAAAAAGAAATCCTCGGGGTAGTTTGAATTAATATTACACCTAATATTAACATTAATAGGTTAATTTCTAACATTCAATTGTTTCATTTCTCATGGAATTCCTCTATGTTTCATATCATGTCCTTGACATTAATGCATAGTTGTTGCACCTACAAGCACCTTTGCATTGCTTTTGTTGTACATGAAAATCTTGGTACCTACTGGAACATGTACACTAAAAATGTGGCAAACAAAAATCCTATTATGGAATCATGGCAAATAGGAATGTAGGTTAATGGTAATGTAGCACATCAATGATAGATTAAACTTCATAGTTATGGGTTAGTCCTAAAGTAACACATTGGTGATAAAATGAAGCTTCTTGATTATTTAAGTAAGTTCTCCAACCAATCTCCACGTTTGCTTTGTACTATGAATTTGGTTTAATATTTCAAATCTTTATTCCTATTGATTAAATATAGGTGCACTAATTTGATATTGAATTTATTATTGTAGTCCGGGTTCATTGACAAGGATTTTGATTTGGCACCATGACATAATCCTTTCATACATTGGTACTCTTTACACATTCTTTTACAAGAAAAAAACCATTGTATTTTTTTATTTCAGAGTGTGAAATCAAATATACATCAACAAGCCTCATAGATCTTTTGCAAGAATTGGACATGTCTTTCCTCCTATATTATAGTTATGTGATACAATCTTCGAAGTAACTATACCTTTTAGGAAAAAAACCACTATTTGTATTTAAACTTTACTTTATCAAGACATCACTAACTCCAGTAGACATACTACTTCCTACCTGACTCAAGATTACATAATGTTTAAAGAAACCTTTGAAGAGGCATGGACACACTTGAATTCTAGATATATCGGTGTACCTTCCTACAAATTAAGTCCATCCATCAAAATTAAATATTCTTTTTATTAATCTCCTTGAAAATATGTGTGTAAGTGATGCGATCTAACAAAATTTTAGCCTCCAAGACTGATCTATTCATTATAGGATCAAGTGCTAGATTGGAAATGTGGAATTTTCCATTGCACCAGTCCATTGACATTTTTTAAATCACCCATAATATGCAAGTCCCTTAAACCTTGGTTTACTGCAAACTTAATCAAACTCGAAAGGGAAAAAAATCGATATGTTATTTGTGCCCATCCCAACACCATATTTTATGAAGAGAAATGATGCTTATTAATAAAGAGAGTTGCACTGTAAAACCAAAAAAGAAGCTTTGGTGAAGTCAATTACTGGAGATTTAAGGACCCCGACTATCTTTATCTTGGGACATTTCAAACCTTCTCTGTAAGAGAACCTTATTTTATGATATACACACCCAACAACCATGTTATACCTTGAAATATCATCTTATTTCTATATAGAAACAAACCCCATATGACATAGCATCGTAGAGCTTTATGTGCCTTGATAGAGGGGCCTTTCATTTAAGCCTCAAGCATTCCAAAAGTGTGTTGTTATTCGACTTATTTGGCTCATCCATGATTTGAAGGATTTCATTCCAAACAAGCTTAGTAAAAGAACAAGAAAAAATCATGGTCCACTGGTTCACCTTCCACCTTTCAAAGAATACAAGGGTTTGGTCCATTCCAACATCATTTTTTCCATTGCCCCATGTGAGAATATTATTTGATAGCATGAGCTATGAAAAAAATTATTACTTTGAGTGGACAAATTAGCTTCCAAATTGTCTTCCACCACCAAAACCTATTCTCAAAAATATCTTGAGATATCAAAGCTTCCTATCCTAATTTAGTAGAAAGAGTACCTATGGATCCTAATTGACAAGATGTATTCTTTTAATTTTTCGAACATGTTTTTTGTTTTATTTTACTTTAATGGATTTCATTATAGATGCATTAAGCACTTTCTCTTAACTACTCTAAGTTACTTGCAATTAAGCTTTCACTTGGATAGTATGAAGTCTTTCTCAATTGAAAGTGTCTAGTGAGGTTGAACTTAGGGTTTGGATGTAGGGTATGGCTTCGATCCTAAGAAGGAAGATCTCCCTTTGGTCAAATATTTTGAAGATACTCTCTTGGAGGTGGATATTTTTGTGACGAAATCTAAGATATGCATTGGTCCAAGGATGGGATATCCTAGTGAGCCTTATCAGGACCCCCTAGCTGGTATGGCATTTCTGTTAGGTTAGAGCGAGGGTAATAGTTTGGTGGAAGTGCATATTTTGGGGTGTATTGATAGAAATATTCGTACAAGGGATTTGGAAAAATATTTAGATGCAGTGGATCATTTTTTAGTGCCACTTGAGTTTGTCAGTGGTTCATGTTCGAAAGTGTGGGATGGGGAAGGTGAGGTGGAGCAAGGATTTTCACCTAAGAGGATTCTCTGCTTTCTCTCATCAAATTATAAATTTATCCTTTCTCTATCAAAAGGTTTTGTTGGTAGTAGGCTTGAGCTCTCAAAAAATTCCAGTCTCTACCCACAAACTAAAGCTCCCCCCCACCACACACACAAGTGAAGGAAGTTCATTGGAAACAAGGGTAGTGACATGGACTTAGTAGTGGGTAAAGACACTAGCTTCATGGAAATTGATAACTTGGATGGTCGTATCTTCGTGGTTAAATTTTGCAGTCACTGATTATGGTTGCATATAATTGAGGAATAGATCAAAGAATTTTGGCTTCTAGTGAATGTGTACAGTATGATGATCAACCAATTATCTTGGGGCTAGTTTGGTTCTGAATTCTATACACAAGAGGATGATTAGCATTTTCTATAGAGGTTTTTTTTTTTGTAGAACTGTATGTTAGTGCTTAAGTGTTGACATCTCCTTTTTGACCCAAGGGTGGGGTTAATTGTTCATATTCACATATGGCCTAAGTTTCCCTATCTCCCACTTGAGTTCTAGACCCCCAAGGGTCTGAAGGCCATTAGGGATTTGTTGGGGAAGTTCGTTGATGTTGATGCAAGCATCTTCGAAACCACTTCAAGGATAGTGGCTCGGATCTCGGTAGAAATGGAATTGTAGTCAATACTATATGAATCTATCAACCTAATGATTGGAGACCACTCCTTTACCTAGGTTTTAGACTATATGAATGTCCCCCTCAGATGTGTCCACTATCACACTTATGTTCATGTCCTTGTTGAAAGTAATCAACAGTTCAACCACTAGGTGTGAACACCCAAACAGAAGGATGAATGGAAGGATGCCACACCTGAATTGTCTAAACCTTAATATGACACAAAACAAGGTGTAGAGGCTAGGGAGATTAGGAGATCTAAGGTATTGTGACATATATATGGGATGGAAGTCCTACTCAATAGGTGGTGGTGGGGGATGTTGTCATCCCTTTTCCTTCTAGAGGGGATTTAAGTGACCCACGCATGGATATTGCTCGTGATGTTTTTGGGGATATCAAAATATCCCTCATTTAGTTGGAGCACTAGGACCACCATTCGAACGTTGGGACCTTGATAAAGCTTGCTCTGGGTAATAATTTGGATGATCGTCCTGCTATTCCTTTTCTTTTATATCCCAATCATGATCATATTAATTTGAATAACACTATTGTGATTGAAATTTATTCTCTTATGGGAAAACTAGACCTCTAGGGGGGATATGTAGCTACCGAAAATAAGTTCTGGTGATTGGGCTGTCAAAGGGATCATATTGTTCCTCATGGCTCCAATCTTGGTATAAAAAAAAATTATCCTCTCAAACTAATTCTGTGGGGGGGTCTGTATTTGTTGCATTCTCATGTCCAATCCAAGGAGCACGTGGTGGAGGGGGGGCTTGGCTTAGATAGTGTAAAGGAGCTGCTTCTGCTAAAGAGGGTAGAATTTTTCTATTCAACATGTACAAGAAAAGGAAAGGCATGAAGTCAATTAGAGTGGACATAAGTTTATATTAGGGGTCCTTGGAGTAGGGTAAAAACCCAAAGAGGTGACTAAATGAAGTTGTTTTCAATTAACATTCATTGTCTGGGAGGGAAAACCAAAATTATTTCCCTCACACGCTTGTCAACCTGGAGAACTTGATATTTTATTGCTATAAGAAACAATTGAAAAGGGGAGTCTTTAGTGTCGAACTTAAGAAATATATTCTTTGGTTGGGAGTTTGTAGCTTTATATTTAGTTGGTCACTCTGGTGGTGTTATAACTAGTTACAATAATTTTTTTTCTTAATTGAATTTATTTATTTTTTATTTATTTTTATTTATTTATTTATTTATTTATTTTCTCTGTCAATTCAAGTTTATGTGTGGACGTGTTTAATAAAGAGTTGGAGGCTTCGTTTGTGATTCTTAAGCTTTATGGTCCTTCTGATGAAAGTCATGATTTTTTGGAGTTGTTATCCTCATTACAATGCTTGAAGGTGTAGAATGTTATTGTGGGGGTATCTTAATCTTACTCTCACTCTGGAGGATATATGGGATTCATCAGCCAAAGAAGTATGTCTAGCTCAGTTTTTGGTGGAGAAATTTGAATATTTTCCAAATGGGTAGATGTTGATCCTTGTCAACTTCGGTCGGCTTGGTGGAACAATTGATTAGGGATGGAAGGGGTCTTTAAATCAATGGTTAGAATCTTAGTTCATGAATAATTGATTTGATATGCACATTGTATAAGATCTTGGGTGGGAAGTAAACGATTCTCTTATAATTCTGTGTCTTTTTGAAATTAGGGCTAGGGAAAAAAATCCAGGAGCCCCTTTTAAATACAACTTTAGTTGGTGTTCAGAGGAATATTTTCAAGTGCTCATTAAGAAACATTGGAGGCATATCAAGGACCGTGAGGGGTTTAGTGCAAGGGTTCAGTTTGCAAATTCTCTTTGCGATGTTAAAGAGAAGGTGGTAGTGTGGGGAAAAGAGAGACACCACATGATGGATGTTGTGTTGAATTTGATTGAAGCTTAATTACATGTTTTCTTTGTATCTCACAGAGAAGGGACCAATGTTACAAAGGATAAGAAGTTGTTGATTGATTTGGAGCAAAGGAAGGATAAGTTGTTGTGGGAAAAGGAAGTATAATAGTGTCTAAAGTGGCATGCACTTTGGCTAGCTTCTGGCGACCAAAACACATTTGTTTTTAGAGATATGCTAATCATAGGAGAATGTTTGACATTGTTTGGGATTTGAAGGATGAGGGGTAGTTCGCTCAAGGTTTTTGAGCACTTTCTTGTTTGGGGGTTAGACATTTCCACTCCATTTTCCATTAGCATAATCATGCCAATATTAGGGATGTGTTGAGTTTGGTATCTCTTTTTCCCATACTCGTGAAAGAGGAAGAAAATGAGAATCTATTCTACCCTGTCATGAAGGAAGAACTTACGATTTTTTCTCTTGTATTTTCAAAAAGACAAAATTCCTGGGCTAGATGGTTGGTTGGTGGATTTTTTTGTGGATTTATTTAATTTAGTTGGTGATTAATTGTTAAAATTGGTGGAGTAAGAGCGACTAAATGGGAGCTTGTTAGGATGTCCAAATACAACCTTCTTGGCATTGATCCCTCAAGTGGATTTCCCTTCCACTTTTGATGACTTAAGGCCTATATTCAGGGAAAATTTTAAGAACCCCTCCTAAATTTATATGTATAATAAATGGGTGAATACATGTGATACATGGGAAAGTGTGCAAGCTATTTTATCAATAATATTATATGTATATATAATTTTTTGGTGAATTTTTCACGAAATTATAAAATATTGTAAAATATGGGCGAAGCTTTCACAAAATTATAAAATCTTGTAAAATCACTATGAATCATTCACAGAATTATAAAATCTTGTAAAAGTCTTAGCAAATATTTCGTAGAATTATAAAATCTTGCTAAATCTGTCATTGAACTATAAAACCTTGTAAAGTCTTGGCAAATTGGTTGAAATTTGACTTAATAAATTTCCTAGATGATTTTGTATTCACTTCACATTTGCTATGTACTCTTACACTAAAACACCTTGTAAACAAAATCCAACTTAATTTGTTGACTTTACTCATCACAACTACTTGTATGCTACTAAGTTTAAACCTCCTTAGAGATACAATGTAGATATAGTTTAATAGATGTCTGCATTAAACACTTGAGCACTCAATCAATGTGTGAATCTGATTTAACCTACTACAAATAATGTACAATTAATTTTCACAAATTATGTGGGACCTAACCATCCACCTCAATAAAAAAATATAGCTATAGAGAATTTAGTTGTTTGAAGCACTACATGAAATGACATGCTTGGCAATCTCTACCTCAATGCTCTATAAAAATTCAATGGATGGTTGCACTGTATCCACATTGACATTAGCATATTTATTAGTTTATTTTGATAATTTTGAAAGCACATCTTCCAAATTCACTAGATAACTATATTGGCCACCTTTTGAAGGTCAATTTAAACTAATGCAAAAGTAGCTTGATGATTCTATTTAGCCATTTTGTAATTATCATAGTTTCATCTTTCAAAAATTTCTTAATGGGTTCATAAGGTGTCTTTGTGATCATTGGGATTCTTAAATTTTGAGCTAAGTTGACAAGCCCATTGAATGTTTTCAAAGAAACCTTCAAATATTTCAAGATTCCCTAGATAAAAATATTTGGATGAAATTCATTTCAATCAAAGCATTTGAAAACTCAAACTCTTTTGATTCCTAAGCTTAATATCTAATTGGCAATTATAAATTAGGTTTTACTTTAACAATGTACATGATCATTCAATATGTATGTATACAATCGTTTTGTAATATTGTAATAATTCATTCATTTAGTAGCTTTATGTAATGGTCGTCACATTTGTTACAAGTAGTATCCAAGCAGTTTTTTTTGCTCAATGGGTACGAATATTCTATAAATTTCATCTAATTGGTTGGGTGCCAAAAAAAAATTGGTTTCATTCCTCATTGAGTAGGTGTCACAACCCCAATTTACTCAATTTTTAATTTTTTTTATATGTGCATGTTGACGACATAATTTCTTGTGTCGCAGGTATGAAATATCAAGAGGATGCAGTTGTGAATCCGCATCGTCAATTGATAACGTAATTTGTTTTTCTGTCCTATACATGCGTTAAATGATTGTTACAGTTTTGTTTGTGGAAATGAGCCAACCTTAGCTTGCCGAATACATAGTGTGTAATGTTAACATTCGACTTTGCTATCATCATCATCCATTGAGATTTTTGTTTAGTTCTTATGTCACTATTGTTATGATACCTATACGTTGTTCATATTAAATGGAAGCGCCATGAATTATGCTCGTCGAGCTTCATTAATGTAAACAAAAGTGTTATGAACTACCAACTTCATATGGAAATTCCATACTGTATATATAAATATGAATAGGTCATTCTTTACATACTATATACCATAGTATATATATGATTAAACAATCCAATATATGCCTATACATTAAGCCTACCTATGCTCCTTCGAGCTATGTATTAACATTGTTATTCTAATTATTATTTGTATGATCTTATAGGTTAAACTTAGCATAAGTGTTATGCTCATCGAGCTTATGAACTAATACGTGTTCCTACCCGAACTATTGCTTTTATTACCAAAATATGCTTATGTTATAAGCTTGCAAGCTTTATGCCCATACTCCACGATAACCAACCTACCTATGTATTGGTTTAAACATATGATATGGTAATGTTTATTATATACAATCCTTGGTTTATATTATTGTAGCAACTATGGAGAAGGCGTTAGCCTTATGATTCTGTGGCCATGCCAAAGCAGCATATGTAACATTGCATTATAATTCGTTATACCCATTCGATCGCATGTTATATTAATATGGTAATGGTTGCATAATAGTTTGGTTAAGTTGCTATGTTGGTTCCCAAACTATAATTGACCACTTACATGCATCGACCATACGTTAACATATCTTGTTGATTTGATTTATGCTATGGTTAACATGTAATTACTAGGTGTGAAATCTTTCATGATATCTGTATTTAATTGATATACGATCTGGTATTAATGCTTGATCCTTGTTGATCTACGTAGGACTGTTGTTCAACGACAACTCAGCATTGGTTGGGTGAAGCCATGTGAAGGCATTTACGAGGGAGCTGTATCAGCTAGCTCAATCTGCGTGGCTTACTATCCAACCGTTGATCGCGATTTTCTTGAGATTTACCCAGTTGGATTAAGTTTTATGGATGGGTGCGATTTAGCTTAACCTTTTGTTTCATCGTGGTTTAGAGTTATGCTGCTGCACTGAGAGTCGAGCTTTGCGCAGGAATATATTTTCCATTGTACTCAGTGTTTGCGAATGCAATAGTAAGAAACAACTATTACTCATCGCAGCCTCCTTATGGAGTGTTCCGCGGTGTCTTTTTCGATGGAATACCCTTCGGGTTGCAATGTTTGTTGCTCCATTAACTCTGTAATCTGTTATTAAGTTTTTGTTTTGTTTAAATGAGGTCGAACCCTGTGTTGGCTCTGTGGCTTCAATGCTCATTCAATATCTTAAAGTTTTGCGCCTCGTGCATACCATGTAATGGATTCTTGTTTTGGTTATGAAGTTTGATATGTTAAAGTGTTAGCACACAAGAGTTCGAGGGTTGTGTTTCTACCCACAAATACCCTTTGGAACCTGGTGCTCGTGCTCTGATTCTGTTAAGTGATAATGCTTGTCGAGTAACTGCTCAAGCGTTCGTGGTTCGTGATATTATTGTACACAGGTATTGTTTAAACCACTCTGTAATATTTTCATTATGTAGTTTTATTGTTGTAACATATTTAACCCAACTCTTTCTCGTTGTGATGCAGGTACATTTGGTGAATCCGGTAGGATTCGAACCGTAACGTATTCTAGGTTTGTTTAAAGAGCAGAGGAACAATCCTCGGGAAGCAGAGGAGAAGGGGTTCTTTGCCTTGTCAACATCTGTGGCCCTAAGGTAATGTTTTAACGCTATTCTTGTTTTCCCATTTTATGAATACAACTGACTTCACATTTATTAATATGTTGGTTGTAACCCTAACTGACTTCACTTTTACTTGCAGAGAGTCTTTCAGGTCTTGATGGTAACGGTCGTGGTAGTGGCAACATGATAATTCCTAGTTGCGAATAACCCGGTGATGGTTCCCCGACTCATATTCGGTTTCCAGCATGTACAAATGATTGAATCTGTGCTTAAGTTTCGAAATGATTGTTTATATGATTATCATAATTTTATTGTGAACAATGAAAATGATGAGTGAAGCCTTTCGACATTCCATCTCTGTTAATGATACGATAGCCATTCGGCTTTGTGTGTGTGTTTGACTTTGAGTTTGTTTAAATAAATTTATTCCATAGCTTTGAATGATATGAGCATTGCCATACGACATTCAAACCCTGAAATGCTTTTGTGTTGAAGCCATTCGACTCCTTAATGTTGCGTTTGATTCTGAGTTTATGTGAGGTGAAACGTTTTCCCTTAAACACTCGAAACCTATCATTAATTATGTGGAAGCCATTTGGCTCTGTCAAAATGTATTTAAAGAAGTAATGTTTATATGTTTCAAATTCATTCTTGTGTATCCTTACGGTACTGTAAATGTTTGTTAACATGGTTTGCTAGTCAAACGAGCCTTACGGCTCTGTCACTTTTGTTTACCCTAGTTTCCTTCGAACAATGCCTCACGGCTTTGTCCTTAACTCTTGTAATGGTAACAAAAAGGTATTCCAAGTGAAACTACAAGTCGTACGACTCTGTTAAACCCATAGTCATCCATAGAGATGAAATCGTAACATCAATTTACTTGTTTTAAATATGAGTTTACTATCTTTTGAATGCCTTATGGCTATGTCGTTATCCAACGAATATTCTCGAGCCTCTCGGCTCTCTTCTTTGTTTTGCTAGGTAATGTATGATGACCATGTGTTTGAAATCAAACCCTAAGAGTCTTACGACTCTGTAATAACACTTTATTATTTCCTTTTAAATTTATACTTTTGTCGTTTATATTAGAATAGTGTTTTGGTAGAGATGTATTCATGTTTTGCATTAATAGAATTATGTGTATATGTGTATATTGAACAGTCAATGAATATTATGAAATAATGATGATACTAACTCTATATAACAGGTATAATAACACTTATGATTATACAAACCCTAGTTTTTGTTCTGACATATTACTGAAATAGATTTATAACATAAATGAAATATTGTTCGACAATAATATAACAAAAATCATATATATAACAATGATAACAAAAGGTAGATAGTAAAAACATAGTAAACAGGAACACATATAAATCTCAACAATGAAATCATTAGCAGAATATTAAAAAAATATAAAACACAGTTTATTATTTACTACAAATTCTACACAGTAAATACTTGAATAGATAGAAAATAAATATACAGAATACTAATAAATATTAATTGAACCTGACTAAAAGAACAGACCGAATCCAATCTGAAGTTTTCCGTTCCTTCCAACCAATATTCTAGAACAACCAAGCTTGCTAGTTCTGAAACCCCTGAGCTTGTTTGCTGGACCACAAGGACAAAGACAACTAAAGCACCCAGAACTATCACTCAGTTCTTATTCTCATCTCAACAAATTAATTTCCCTCTTCCATCCAAGCCTCCTACTTATTTAATGGGAATAGCTTAATAAAGATTTTCCTAGGACTTAGGTATATAATGAGCCTCCTAGTCTAGAACCTCCACCTGGAGTTCTGACCTTAAAAATAGGGATGATGCCTCATGCACCTGTTGAGGTATTAATTAGTCCAGTTTTCACCACTATGGGAATTCTACCCAACACATGTCATTTCTCCTTGTGGGCCAGCAAACACTCTTTCAACAGCTACTTCATATTGGATTCTCTTATTTTATTTATTAAATAATAAAAATAATACAATATCCTCAAACATGTGTCTTTAACCACACTTGGTCAAATAATTGTTTAACAATAATAAAAAACATTATGACAAAGTATTTAAACTTTAATTAAGGTGCTAGGGGTATTACATACACCCCCCCTTAGATATAACACCATCCTCTGTGTTATTCAATCTTCCATTGTTTTAGCTTGAAACAGAATTGGATAGGCCTCCTGCATTTTACTTTCCAATTCCCAAGTAGCCTCTTCTGGGCTAAGGTGCATCCACTGCAATTTTACTTGTTTAATAATGTGGTTCCGAAGGATGAGCTCCCTCCTGTCGAGGATTCATTCTCATTCCACTTGGAATTCTCCTTCCATTTCCACCTGGATATCATTCCAATCGACAACATGAGTAGCATCATGTATGTATTTCTTTAATAAAGAGATATGAAAAACATTATGTACTTTTACTGTAGGTGGTAATGCCAATCGATAAGCTACCAGTCCAACCCGATCTAAAATTTCAAAAGGACCACAATACCTGGGTGCTATTTTAGCACACTTTCCCAACCTTAGAGAATTTTTTCTTGGCTTTGTGAGATTTTCAATTGCTAGGAACTAGATCCATAAGACAATTTCACATGGAATATTTCAGACAATATGAGAAGAAGAATATAGAGAATAAAATGTGGAAATCACTATCTATATTATTCATTGATATGATGACAATATATAATACATCCTCCATGGAGAAAATCGAATTCCTTTGAGGCAATTTGGAAAGAGCAAAAAAAAAAGGCTTAGAAAAGACAAAAAAAAACCTAGGTGGCAAAAGCCGTTTCCAAAACTATCCTAGAGGATCACAAATTTAGTAAGTATGGAATGGAAGCTCAGGAGTGAGATAAATAGTCTGTATTGATGGATTTAGAAGGATAGGTATGATGTGTAGGTCGAATTGTTCAAGTGGCAAAATATTTTAAGTCAACTAGCTTTACCTTTTCCACTAGAAAGCAGAAAAAACAAGACAAAGCTAATTAAATCAAGAAAGCACCTTCTAAACCAGAAATTGAAAGAAATCAAATAGAATCCAATGAAATCTTATCCAAAATCTTCTCTAAGGTGCCCTAGTGACTTAGGATGGCAAGTGGTCCACTAAAAGACAAAACTGACCTATTTTACCTAGTCAAAACTCAAGAAATTAATCATAAATGATTAATTTAATTTATCCTAAGTCTAGAATGACATAGTGGGTTTTTTTAAATATTCCAACCCCACCCCTTAAGCGTGACTTTATGTGATGGGAATCAGAAAAATATTAGAAATATAGGTCCCAAGCAACAAGGCTTATGGTCACCCCAATACAAAAATAACTAGTCCATGTAAACCGAAGAAACAGGGAAAACCTCATGGGAACAAAACCATCACTAAAAAATGGACATACTTGATGTCTTCATACTGTCATGTTTCTCATTTGAATGAGCTGAATGGGCTGCTTCTGAGTAACATACTTGATGAAGAGGTTGTGTATATCATGATCATGCATCGGTGCATCAATGTTGTGTAGGCAAGAACCATGTGTTGAAGCTCTATGAAGCTCATCTTCTAATGATGGAGGAGCATCAAATGAATTTTTGTTTTTGCTGTAACATATATAATCACATTTGAAAACATAATCAATGATGGAAAGAATATCTATTCATACTCCTTCCCAAGGAGAAACAATGAACTCAACAAGATCAATTTCTTCTGTATCTGCAATGTGGTGCACTAGTTCTTGTATCTTCTTCTCAAATTGATGTAGTACCTTTCTGATATTTAAAATGAGATCATGCAGCTCCAAAATATCAGAATGTGAGTCATATGGAGCAAAAACCAATAACTATGTGGAGTCTCCATGCTCGAATAGAGTTTCAGTAGGAAAAGTGTGAGAAACTAGATCACCCTAATAGCTGAGCGAGCCTGGAGAGTGTGAGGACTTGAATTTTGAACCATGAGTGATGGGGTCAGGTACAAATGTGTGGAGTATTAGTCCAAATAATTCCAAAAACATGGATTTCCAACCAATGAAAGATATGTAAGACAAAATTGCAACAAAGGCAAGTGACACAATGTAGGAAAGCATAAAATTGTGTAGTTTCTTAACTGGAGAACTTGGGGGTTGTGGGGTCTTTTGTGCATCCAATGGTTGGGGAAATGGTGTGGGATATGTAATGAAATGCATATCAGACTGTAAATCATCTTATAAACCAGAATCTAAAATATTTGAATGGAGGTGGAAAGAACTTTTAGAAGACAAGTCAGAAGCTAGTAAAAAATGACTAGTTTTGAGAGTAGACTTGGATGAACTAACTGAAGATTGTTCCAAGGAAGAGTTGGATATTTCTGATTCTGATATATCAGAATGTGAATCAATATCAGATACATTAGAATTATATTTTACTCTTTCACTCAAAGCATAAACATGATTACCTTTAGGAGAGGCTTGGAGACAGAGTTCTTGTTCTACAACAAGATTGCCTTGTTCTTTCTTTGCAAAGTCAAGAACATCTATGTTATGTTCTTCAAGCATTTTGGACATGATGTCCAATTTCTTCTTGAAGAACAATTTCTCAGGATGAGTGCCTTTGCAGCAATACAAACAATTGGACTTCTCCTTCTTCATCTTCTAGGATTTGGAATCTCCATCGGAATCCTCTTCATTTGACAATATCTTTTGTTTGGATTTGTTATTCTTGAAACTCTTTGCTCCATGAGCAACAAGTGCAAAGTATTTGGAGGGTGATTGATCCCTCATTTGGACCAGCTTTTCCTTCTCTTGAGTGAGCGAATCAATGAATGCATCCAAGGTTGTCATCTTCCACTTGGGAACTACAAGTCTTGTAGAATGAAAAGTAGACACAAATACTAAGTATTATGAACTCAGTTTTGACAGAATGGTGAGGATTAATTGCTCATCCTTATTCTCTATGCCACATTGCTTGAGTTGAAGCACTAGTTTCTTGAATTTTGAGATGAAATCCTCCATAGAATCGAAATTACTTGGACAAAGAGAGATCATCTCAATCTCTAATAAATGACCTCTGAGCTCGTCCTGTTTTCCAAAGAGAGGTTCTAGCTTTGTCCATACTTCATTTGGAGTAGATAGAGAATCAATATGGAATAGAATATCTGGAGATACAGAGAGACAAAGTAACTCATAAGATTCATCAATCCTATTGAACCATTTGTATTTTAATGCAACAACTCCTGTATCAGTTTCAAGCCCCATAGTGACTCTATACAATCCTTTGCTCTGAAGCTGGATGATCATATGCGCCTTCCAGTCAAAGAAATTGAAGGGAGTGAGAGTTACAACTTTGGCTTGATTTTTCTCCATACTGATGCACTCTTGGTGATGGAAATACCTACAAAAAACACTCTTGGAAATTGCTTTGAATCAAGCTAGCTCTTATACCATGTGATATTTTCAATTGCTAGGAACTAGATTCATAAGACAATTTCACATGGAATATTTCAAACAATGAGAGAAGAAGAATAGAGAGAATATATTGTGGAAATCACTCTGTATATGATTCATTGATATGATGACAATATATAATACATACTCCATGGATAAAATCGAATTCCTTTGAGGCAATTTGGAGAGAGCAAAAAGAAAAGGCTTAGAAAAGACAAAAAAACCCCTAGGTGGTAAAAGAAGTTTCCAAAACTGTCCTAGAGGTTCACGAATTTAGTAAGTATGGTACGAAATCTCATGAGTGAGGTAAATAGAATGTTTTTATGGCTTTAGAAGGTTATATATGATGTGGAGGTCGAATTGGTCAAGTGGCAAAATATTATAAGTCAACTAGCTTTACCTTTTCCACTAGAAAGCAAAAAAAACAGGACAAAGCTAATTAAATCAGGAAAGCACCTTCTAAACTAGAAATGGAAAGAAATCAGAAAGAATCAAATGAAATATTATCCAGAATATTCTCTAAGGCGCCCTAGTGACTTAGGATGGCATGTGGTCCACTAAAAGACAAAACTGGCCTATTTTACTTAGTCAAAACTCAGGAAATTAATCGTAAATGATTAATTTAATTTATCCCAAGTCTAGAATGACATAGTGGGTTTTTTAAATATTCCAATAGGCTTTACCTTTACATAAATGTGGTCTCTAACCTGGAACTCTTTTTGAGTTCTTTTTAAGTCAGCGTAACACTTTTGTCTATCTTGAACTACCTTCAAATTTTGCTGCACCTGTTTCACGGTTAGCTCCATATCTTTTAACAATTCAGGACCTACCATTAGTCTATCATTAGGAATACTCCATGATACTGGAGTGTTGCACTTACGTCCATACAATATTTCAAATGGACTCATTTTAGCAGAAGTCTGAAAATGATTATTATAAGAAAACTCAACTAAGTGTAAATAGTCTTCCCATTTTCCAGGTTTGTCCATAACATACATCCTAAGCATGTCTTCTAAAATCTGATTAACTCTTTCTGTTTGAGGGTGAAAGGACGTACTAAAATTCAGTTTAGTATCTAACCCTTTAAACAAGGATTTCCAAAAATTACCAGTAAACTTTGTATCTCTGTTAGAAAAAAATTATTTTTAGCACACCATGTAATCTGAAAATTTCTCTCAAAAATATATCAGCAATATTAATAGCTATATAAGTAGATTTAACAGGAATAAAATGTGCCTCTTTACTCAGCTTTTCAACCACAACCATTATAGAATCATTATGTTTATTATTTCTAGGAAAACTAGTGATGAAATCCATACTAATAACTTCCCATTTCCACTCTATAATAGGTAATGGTTGCAGTAAACTTGTTGGATGTTGATGTTCGGTTTTTACTTGTTGGAATTGCATGCATTTAGTTGTATATTTAACAAATTCATTTTTCATATTAGGCCAATAATATTCCTTCTTTAGCATTGTAATCATTTTCTGATAACCTGGGTGTCCTGAATAAGGTGTTTTATGCATCTCGTTCAAAATTAACAGCTTGATTTCTGCAGAATTTGGCACATGCAATATGTCCTTATACATTAATAGTGCATTTCTACTAAACTTGAAATATGATTTTACTTGCCTTTCTTCATTTTTTGTTGTTTTATGTTTTATTTTCTAATATTCTTCATCATTACTTACTGCTGTTCTTATTTTAGCTTCTAAATCAGTTTCGTAACTACTATTTGCAGCCATAAATAACATGTTAGCATGACGAATTAAAGCGTCAACTACTTTATTTTCCTTTCCTTTAATATGTTTTATCTCAAAATCATATTCGCTTAGAAAGGACAACCATCTGGCTTGTCTTGCATTCAAATTCCGTTGATAAAAAAGATACTTTAAACTTACATTATCTGTTTCTAGTAAGAAGCATCTACCAATCAAATAATGACGCCACATTTTTAGTGCGTGAATTATTGCAACCAACTCCCAATCATGAGTTGCATAGTTTCTTTCGTGTTCTTTTAATTTTATTGACTCATAAGCTACTACGTAGTTTTCTTACATTAGTACCCCTCCTAATCCTTCCTTGCATGCATCTGTACAAACAATAAACTCTTTATAAGGATCTGCAATCTTAAGGATAGGAGCTGTTGTTAAAAAATGTTTTAGTTTATTAAAGCTTTCCTCACATTTATTATTCCATTCGAATTTCTTTCCTTTCTTCTGTAAAGAAGTTATAGGATAATCTATTTTTGAAAACCCTTCAATAAACTTTCTGTAGTACACAGTTATTCCCATGAATGATCGTATGTCAGATACGTCTTTAGGTACTAACCAATCCATAATTGATTTTACTTTATCAGGGTCAACTAATATACCTTCTTTAGTTATTACATGTCCTAAGTACTAAATCTTATCCTTAAAGAAATCACATTTGCTAAACTTTGCATAAAGTTCTTGTTCTCTTAAAACTTGTATTACAATTCTTAAGTGTTCTTTGTGTTCTTGTTCGTTCTTAGAGTAAATTAATATATTGTCGATAAATACGACTACGAATTTATCTAAATATTTACTTATCACACTGTTCATTAAACACATAAATACTGCTAGTGTGTTTTTCATCCCAAAAGGCATCACAAAAAATTCATAGTGACCATACCTGGTCCTAAATGCAGTTTTATAAATGTCTTCATCTTTTAATCTTACTTGGTGATATCTCGATCGCAAATCTATCTTAGAAAAGATAGTTGCTCCTCTGAATTGATCAAAACTATCATCAATTCAGGGTAGCGGGTATGTATTTTTAATAGTCATCTTGTTTAATTATCTATAGTCAATACATAATCTTAAAGTGCCATCTTTCTTTTTAAAAAATATTATTGGTGCTCCCCAAGGGGACACACTTGGTCGTATATACTTTTTGTCAATTAATTCCTGAATTTCAGCTTTTAATTCATTTAGTTCCAAGATGTTTATTCTATAAGGAGCCTTAGAAGTTGGTACTGCTCCTGGTATGAGATCAATTGAGAAATCAATCTCTCTTTTAGGAGGCAATCCTGGAACTTCTTCTGGAAATACATCCTTAAATTCTTTTATTATGGGAATGTCGTTTATATCAAGTTTATCACTTTTATCTTTGTCATCTAATATATGAACAACAAAAACTTTACAACCTTTTCTAACTGATCTTTTCATTTGTAAAGCAAAGATTTCTCTTATTGTAACTTTCTAGGAATTTCTTTCACTAAAACATATTTGTTTTCTTCCTCTTTACATGTAAAAGACTTTTCATAACAGTTCAATATATCTTTATGTTTCTCTAGCCAATCCATTCCTATTATCATGTCATAGGATCCTAAAGGTAAAATATTCAAATCTGCATGTGTTTTCATGTCATTAATGTAAAATTCACAGTTTTCAACAAAACTAGTCACTTTCCTTTTGTGCCTGTAGCTAACTGAACTAACCCTGATTTATCAAATTTACTTTGCTGAAGTTTACATGCATCTACCATTCTAGGAGATATGTAACTTAAACTTGCACCTAGATCTATCAACATAGAAATAGACTTATTTTGTAACATACCTTCTATTTCGACCATTATTGATTGATGTTCTGCCTGTCGATTCTCCAACGTTGCGCTGATCCTGGGTATACTTATGCCCACATCACCTACAGTACAGTATCTTGTTGTATAGAATGTATATTATTAACAATCTTTTTCTTCTTTGTACAGTCCTTAAAGTAGTGTGGTTCACCACACTCCGAACACTATAATGGACCTTTTGGATGATTAACTTTGCTGTAGTTAACATATCTATCTCTTCTTTGATAATTTGCTGCATTTTGAGGTTTATTTCTGAAATTATTACTTTGATCATTTCTATGGCTATTTCCAGCACTTCTGAAAAACTTATTATATCTTTTTTGTTGGTCAAAGTGTTTCCCTTTCCAAATTGGTAAACTATCTCTTTTGTTTTTATTTTGATCCAAACAGAAATTAGCTTTCCTCATTGCTTCTTCCAATGTTTTTGAATTATCATACTCAATTCGCTCTTTATACATAATAGGAAAACAAATTAGAAATCCTCGAACCTTTGGTTTCTCTTCTGTAATGTAAGGTACATAGCATAATAAACTTAGAAACTTACTGCACAATTCTTTCATGGTTAATACTCCAAGTTTCAAATCATAAAATTCCTTGGCGTTTTCCTCATACTACTGTTCAGATAAGCACTTTCTTTTGAATAATTTCTTAAACGAACTCCAAGTGATATGACGTTCTTTTATGTTCTTTACTCTTTTGATATCTTGCCCCCATATATCTTCCTTTCCAGACAGATTATAGATAGCCATTCTTGCTTTAAGTTATGTGGTATAGTTATAAATCTGAAAATATTTATGCATTCCGGACAACCATGCTTCGGATTCCTCCCTAGTTTCTACTTCACCATTGAATGAGGTGGATTTATCTTCTTGAACTCACCAGAAATTTCCTCATAGCATTTACTCGTTTTAGTAATTTGTTCATCAGCACTACTATCACTTGTATCATGTTTCTGTTTATGTTCTCTTACTGAAATACCACTAGATGAATCACTTTCATTATCAACAAAAGCTAACTTTCTTCCCTTACGTTTATAGGATGGAGTTCTCTCATTTTCTTCATCTAACGGTTTATTATTTATTGTTTCTTGTTCAAGTAATTTAGTGAGCAGAACGTTATTTAACTCTTCCTGAGCTTTTAATATGCGCTTGTTATCTTCCTTTACCCTTAAGATTTCTGCTCTTAATTCTTTAACAGTTTGTAAAATTCTAGATTGATTATCATTTCTGCTATCGTTTAAATCAACCCATAAATTATCATTATTTATTTTTTGTTCGTGATTATTCCGTTCATGATTTTCTTGTTCACTGTGATGTGACCCATCTTCCATTTTCCTGGAAAACAATGATTATATTTCTGTTCCAAAAATACCACAAGAAAAAACATAAGTCAGTTTGGTTTGTTGTTTTAAAAATGATCATGCATGTTTTGAGCCAATTTTCAGGCCTAGTGTTCTAACTGTGCTCTCATACCAATTTGTTACAACCCCAATTTACTCAATTTAAAAAAAAATTATATGTGCATGTTGACGACATAATTTCTTGTGTCGCAGGTATGAAATACCAAGAGGATGCAGTTGTGACTCTACATCATCAATTGATAAGGTAATTTGTTTTTCTGTCCTATACATGCGTTAAATAATTGTTACAGTTCTATTTGCGGAAATGAGACAACCTTAGCTTGGCGAATACATAATGTGTAATGTTAACATTCGACTTTGCTATCATCGTCATCCATTCATATGTTTGTTTAGTTCTTATGTCACTATTGTTATGATACCTCTACATTGTTCATATTAAATGGTAGCGCCATGAATTATGCTCATCAAGCTTCATTAATGTAAACCAAAGTGTTATAACCTACCAACTTCATATGGCAATGCCATACTGTATATATAAATATGAACAGGTCATTCTTTACATACTATATACCATAGTATATATATATTTAAACAATCCAATATATGCCTATACATTAAGCCTACCTATGCTCCTTCGAGCTATGTATTAACATTGTTATTCTAATGATTATTTGTACGATCTTATAGGTTAAACTTAGCATAAGTGTTATGCTCATCAAGCTTATGAACTAATACATGTTCCTACACGAACTATTGCTTTTATTACCAAAATATGCTTATGTTATAAGCTTGCAAGCTTTATGCCTATACTCCACGATATTACCAACCTACCTATGTATTGGTTTAAACATATGATATGGTAATGTTTATTATATACAAACCTTGGTTTATATTATCGTGTAAACTATGGAGAAGACGTTAGCCTTATGATTATGTGGCCATGCCAAAGCAACATATGTAACATTACATTATAATTCGTTATACCCATTCGATTGCATGTTATATTAATATGGTAATGGTTGCATAGTAGTTTATAGTTTGGTTCCCAAACTATAATCGACCCTTTACATGCATCAACCATACGTTAACATATCTTGTTGATTCGATTTATGCTATGATTAACATGTAATTACTAGGTGTCAAATCTTTCATGATCTCTGTATTTAATTGATATACGATTTGGTATTAATGCTTGATACTTGTTGATCTATGCAGGATTGTTGTGCAATGAAAACTCAGATTTGGTTGGGTGAAGCCATGTGAAGGAATTTACGAAGGAGCTGTACCAACCAGCTCAACCTGTGTGGCTTACTATCCAATCGTTATCGCCTTTTTCTTGATATTTACCTAGTTGGATTCAGTTTTATGGATGGGCGCGGTTTAGCTTAACCTTTTTTTTCATCGTGGTTTAGACTTATGCTGTTGCGCTGAGAGTCGAGCTCTACGCAAGAAGCCATTTTCTACTGTACTCAGTGTTTGCGAATGCAATAGTAAGAAACAACTATAACTCATCGCAGCCTCCTTATGGAGTGTTCTGCAATGTCTTTTTCGATGGCTTACCCTTTGGGTTGCAATGTTTGTTGTTCCATTAACTCTGTAATCTATTATTAAGTTTTTGTTTTGTTTAAATGAGGTCGAGCCCTGTGTTGGCTCTGTGGCTTCAATGCTCATTCAATAGCTTGAAGCCTTGCGCCTTGTGCATACTCCGTAATGGAATCTTGTTTTGGTTATGAAGTTTGATATGTTAAGTGTTAGCACACAAAGGTTTGAGGGTTGTGGTTCTACCCACAAATACCCTTTGGAGCCTGGTGCTCGTGCTTTGATTCTGTTAAGTGATAATGTTTATCGAGTAACAGCTCAAGCGTTCGTGGTTCGTGATCTTATTGTACACAGGTATTGTTTAAACCACTATGTAATATTTTCGTTATGTAGTTTTACTGTAATCTTGTAACATATTTAACCCAACTCTTTCTCATTGTGATGTAGGTACATTTGGTGAATCCAGTGGGATTCGAACCGTAACATATTCTGGGATTGTTTAAAGAACATAGGAACAATCCTTGGGAAGCAGAGGAGAAGGGGTTCGTTGCCTTGTCAACATCTGCAACCCTAAGGTAATGTTTTAACGCTATTCTTGTTTTCCCATTTTATTAATACAATTGAGTTCACAATTATTAATATGTTGGTTGTAACCCTAACCGACTTCACGTTTACTTGCAGAGAGTCTTTTGTGTCTTGATGGTAACGATAATGGTAGTGGCAATGCAGCAAATCCTGGTTGCGAATAACACGGTGATGCTTCCCCAACTTGTATTCGGTTTCCAGCATGTACAAATTCTTGAGTCTGTGCTTAAGTTTTGAAATGATAGTTTATACGATTATCATAAGTTTATTGTGAACAATGAAAACGATGAGTGAAGCCTTTCAACATTCCATCTCTGTTAATGATATGATAGCCATTTGGCCCTGTGTGTGCATTTGACTCTGATTTTTTTTAAATAAATTTATTCCATAGATTTAAATGATATGAGTGTTTCCCTACGACATTCAAACCCTGAAATGCTTTTGTGTTGAAGCCATTCGGCTCCTTATGCTTGCATTTGATTCTGAGTTTATGTGAGGTGAAACGTTTCCCTTCGGCGCTTGAAACCTTGCGTTAATTATGTGGAAGCCATTCAACTCTGTCAAAACGTATTTAAAGAGGTAATGTTTATATTTTTCGAATTCATTCTCGTGTAGGCTTATGGTACTGTAAATGTTTGTTAACATGGTTTTCTAGTCGAACGAGCCTTCGGCTGTGTCACTTTTTTTTACCCTAGTTTCATTTGAACAATGTTGTAGTGTACCTCGATCCCATCCCTAGGATCTGGTACCAATATATCATGTCCTCCGAACCTCTACGGGTCCTTTAGGGGTGATCGAAGATTCTGATACTTTTTTTTCTTCAAAATGCTTCCATTCACACCTTTCTGCAATTGCATCATCGTATCCACCATCTGCAAATCTCTTGGATCCGCAATCCATAGGTTACCTTAGATCCACAACCCACAATCCGTAATTTGCCTTGGATCCACAATTCGCAATCCCCAAGTTGCCTTGGATCTGTAATCCACAAGTTACCTCGGATCCGCAATCTGTAATCTGCAAGTTGCCTTGGATCTGCAATCCGTATTTACGCAATCTTCATTGCAGGATTCAGAAGACGGATCGTTGAACTTATCTCTCCAACACCTTTCCGCAATCCGCAATCCGCAATCCGCATTGCAGAACTCGGGATAACGAAATTCTAATTATTCCGTCGACTGCTTTTCCACAACCCGTAATACGCAATTGTGGAAGTCAGAGTTGCGGAGGTCCAACTTCAATTTACTGGAAAACTACTCCTTCTGCAATCTGCAATCTGCATTGTGGAATTCCAAACTTGACCTTTCGAAAAACTTTCCTTTCTGCAATCTGCAATCCACATTGCGGATGCAGAAATTCGAAACCTCCTTCTCTACACCTGCAAATTTCCCAGACTTGTTTCTCCCTCGTCCTTGAGCCAAATAAGGAAATTCTGGTACTGCTGGAAAGCTCTTGGAGATCTATTTCCACTGGTATAACTCTCACATCCATATGATTATTATAACGTTTTCATTATCTTAGCTAAATATTCCATCATAACTTCACTTTCCCACACCTTAGAACTTCATAAAACTCTATCTGTATTTCCCCATGACTTTTCCACATCCCTCTCTCTCATAGAGGAATTCTAACACTCACTAAGAGGTTATCACTCTCCTCTCAAGTCCAGATGAGGCTAAATCTCATCCTCTTGAAGATGAAATTAATACATAACAACATGGGTAATAAATTGGACTAGTTAACATATCACAACCTACAAGGTTAGTCATGCATAACATTCATGTAACAATGGAGTATTCAACAGGCAATCAATTGTGTATACAAGCTCACACATAGTTATCTATTGTTCCATTCATACAACCATTCAATCAACATCATATATGAAACGGATATAATACATGCATCAACAACATTAACACCATAAAACACTTATCTTGAGACTGAAGCTGCCCCGGAAAACTGGCTACGTGAGGACAACGTTCCACCCACCATAGGTCTCTATCCAGCTTGTACTCTTTCAGCTGGGAGACCACCCACAAGTTGGGCCGTGTATCCACTAAGGATTTTGATGGATGTCTCTCACAGTAAAATCCTCATCCCAATGCTCAGCCAATACTCTATTGGGTTTATCAAGCAATCAATGGAACATTCACGATACTTTCACAGTCAAGGGACACATCCCACTATTAATCCAATACACGATTGGATTTATAAATAAATCAGGGGATAATGGGACAATGCTAAGTTAGTGAGTTCACTACAGAACTACAGGCATCTCAGACTAATAAGTTAGCATGGCACCCACAATACCTACCTCACCCAACACAAGGAAGGTCCTCTTCTCTATTGCTCAGTTCCTCGAGACCCCTTCCCTCCATTCTATTCAGGATGGGAATAGAAAGGTCCATCCATTGATCTCATGAGTTTACAACCTTCATTAGGTTTATCAAGCATTCAAGCAATAGGGAGGATGGTGCTAAGCCAGTGAGCTCATTGATAGATCTGCAAACATCTCAACACTCGACAACATGTCATCCACATTACTTACCGCATCCAACACAAATAATGTCCTCTTCTCTGTTGCTCAGTCCCTCGAGACCCCTTCCCTCCAGTGCTATTCATGATGGGCATAGAAAGGTCCATATTCCAGTTCTATGAGATTACTGTCTTAACTAGGTTTATCAAGCAAATCCAACCCAAAAACTTGCCCTTCCACTTCTGCTAAAACCAACAGGTTACTAACCTGGTTGTAGACTAAGCTCTGTCCCGCAACATACCACTCTATATTTCCCACTTACATAGGGAATCAAGTTCCTCTTCTTCTCGGCTTCATGACTGGCTTCCGTGAACACTAGTGAATTATCCTAGATGAGTAAGTCATGGTTGCATGAATACTGAATAATGAATAATCCCTCTTCCCTAACCATGGAATAGTAAATAGGTTGCACATATTTCCCAGGCATGGAGTGGTTTACGGGGCATGCAAGCATAGGTCGTCCCCTTCCATATGGGTCCTCAGGTCTGTTCCATACTCCATTGACTTCATGAGCCGATTTTCTCAACCACTCTCTTACAGTTGCAATAATGGTAGTATGGGAGGTCAGATGGGTTCATGAATGGACAAATGACAACATGGGTTCCCATCCCAAAACCCCCTCACCACTCCCTAGTGGATACACACAGCCCCTTCTCTTATGTTGCCTCCATAGCTAGTCCCTTAGGTATTTTATTGCAATAATAATAATTACATCATTTACAATGCTCCATGGCTTAACATCCCATGGTTGATTAACTATCAAATACTTGCATGTGCAATAAAGCCAGAACATCCACTAGTGGGGCTTTGGCCTTGAGCTCCACACTAGGGAAGATACATACATAACATGTATACAATATTCACATCAAGCCAATAATCACAGGGGTTGAAATATGGGTATTACAACTCCCTCCCCCTTATAACAACATCGTCCTCGGTGTTCCCAAAACTAAAAAAAAAAAAATGAGAATGCCTCTCGCATGGAATCCTCCAGCTCCCACATGGCCTCCTCGGGCATAAGGTTTCTCCATTGCACCTTTACCTACCCTATGGCCCTGTTCCGGAGCAAGCTAACCTTCCTATCGAGGATGCATGTAGGCTCCACTTGGAACTCTCCTTCTAGTTCCACCTGTATCACATTCCAATCAATTATGTGATTAGGATCATGTATACATTTCTTAAGCAAAGAAAAATGGAAAACATTATGAGCTTTCATGTTAGCAGGAAATGCAATTCTATATGCAACAGGCCCTATCCTATCAAGGAATTCAAATAACCCACAATATCTTGGTTCCAACTTGGCACAACTTCCCAACTTCATAGAACTCTTTCTTCATTTCACTCTCAACTAGACATGATCCCTAATCTGAAATTCCTGATGCATTCTTTTCAAATCTGCATAAAGTTTTTGCTTGTCCTGTGCTGCCTTCAAATTCTCCTTGATCCTCACAATCTCTTGCTCCATTTCCTCAATCATTTTAGGTCTAAGCACTACCCTGTTCACTGGTTTGTCCCATCTCACTGGAGTTCTACATCATTTTCCATATAGCACCTCAAAGGGACTCATTTTCAATGATGCTTGATGTCCATTGTTGTAAGCAAATTCCACTAAGTGTAAATAGTCTTCCCACTTGGATGGCTTGTCCATAACATAAATCCTTAACATGTCTTCAAGAATATGATTTACTCTCTCAGTCTGACCATCTATTTAAGGATGATGGGCTGTGCTAAAATTCAACTGAGTTCCTATTTCCTGAAACAATCCTTTCCAAAAATTAGATGTGAACTTTGTGTCATGGTCTAAAATTATTGCCTTGGGAAATCCATGCAACCTGAATATCTCTCTCATGAAGATATCTGCAATGTCATTGGCCTTGTGAGTGGACTTAACTAGAATGAAATGAGATACCTTTGATAGCTTGTCCACCACCACTATGATTGCATCATGTTTCTTCACTGTCATTGGAAACCCTGTTATAAAATCCATAGAGATCACTTCCCACTTCCATTCTGGAATGGGAAACGGCTGCAACAATCCTGTTGGATGTTGGTGCTCTACCTTAAACTATTGACACTTCTGACACCTAGCAATGTACTCAGCTATGTCTCTCTTCATACCATGCCAAAAGTACTACTTCCTTGCTGATGTTATAGTCTTCTGATATCCTAGATGTCCTAAGTATGGTCTTTGATGTATCTCATCCATCACCAGCTTCTTCAAATCCATTTTGTTTGGAATGTACAGTCTCGTGTTTTGATAAATGAGAACATTACCCTCACCCATTTGATATCTTTCATACTTTTCATCCATAACACCCTACTGCAATTTCTCCTTGATCTAAAGGTAGACTTCATCACTATTTTGATCCTCTAAAATCCTTGCCTTCAAGTCTAATTCACACCTACTTGCTGCTGCAATATGAAATTTTCTGCTGAGTGCATCAACGACTTTATTCTCTCTACCTTTAACATGTTTGATTTCCAAATCAAACTCACATAGAAACTCCATACATCTAGTTTCCTAGCATTGATATTTCAATGGTCAAACAAATATTTTAAACTCATGTGATTGGTCCTGAGCTCAAATTTTCTTCCCAAGAGATAATGTCTCCATCTCTTGAGAGCATGAACTATGGATGCTAGATCTAAGTCATGGGTAGCATAGTTCCTTTCATGCTCTTCCAGCTTCCTTGACTCATAAAAAATTGCAGACCCTTCCTGCATTAGTACTCCACCAAGTCCTTCAATGAAAACATCAATGCATACTACAAAATCCTTACTAGGATCTGCAATATTCAGAACAGGGGCACTAGTGAGCAATTTATTCAACTGCTGGAAGCTCTTCTCACACTTCTCAGACCATATGAATTTGATACTCTTCCTCTGTAATGAGTTGATCGGGTGAGCTATCTTGGAGAATCCTCCAATAAATCTTCTGTAGTAACCAACAAGACTCATAAAATATCTTACATCTGCAACATTCCTCGAAGTAGGCCAATCCATTATGGCCTCTATCTTCTCAGGGTCCACTGCAATATCTTCTTCTGAGATTACATGACCTAAATATTGCACTTCCTTTTGATAGAATTCACACTTACTCAACTTGGCATACAACTGATGTTCTCTAAGGAATTCCAATACCACCCTTAGATGCTCATTATGCTCTTCTTCATTCTTGGAATACACAAGGATGTCATCCAAGAACACAATCACAAACTTATCCAAGTATTTATTGGAGACACTATTCATGAGGCACATGAATGTGGTAGGTGCATTGGTGAGACCGAATGGAACCACTGTGAATTCGTAATGACCATACCTAGTCCTGAAAGCTATCTTATGAATGTGCTCTTCCTTAATCCTCACTTGGTGGTACCCCGACCTCAAGTCAATCTTGGAGAACACTCTAGCTTCCTTCATCTAATCAAACAAGTCATCAATCCTTGGTAAAGGATACTTGTTCTTAACTGTCACTTTATTGAGTTGTCTGTAATCAATACACAGCCTCAATGTTCCATCTTTCTTCTTCACAAATAACACAGGCGCACCCCAATGGGATACACTAGGTCTGATATATTCCTTTCCCATTAATTCTTGCAGTTGCATCTTCAAATCTATCAGCTCAGGTGTGCTCATTATATAAGGAGCCTTCGAAATTGGTGCTAATCCTGGAACAAGGTTAATGGAAAAGTCAATATCTCTCTTGGGTGGCAGTCTCGACACTTCATCTAGAAATGCATCTTGAAACTCTTGCAACAATGGGAAGTCTTCTATCCTTGGTCCTTTATCTTCTGCTGAATCAGATGTATTCACAACATACAATTGACAACCCTTCCTTTAGAACTTACTCAGCTGTAGGGCTGAAATATTCCTCACTAAAACTCGCCTCGGAATTCCTTTTACCAGCCTTGGCTTGCCTTCATCATCAAGGCGTTCAAGTGTTTTCTCATAACAGTCTAATTTGGCTCTATTCATTTCCAACCAATCCATGCCAATTAAGGCATCATATGATCCTAATGGTAAGACATTCAATTCTGCATGAGTGAGGAGTCCATTCAATTCTACGGGACACTTCCCCACTACTTCACTTACCTTCCTCTTGGTGCCTGTGGCTAACTGAACTAGCCAAGCCTTACTATGCTTTACTTTACCAAGAGAAAGAATTTCAACTACCCCAGGAGATATATAACTATGGGTAGACCCTGGGTCAATCAAAACTTAAATAGATTTCTTAGCAATCTTACCTTCAATCTCCACCATTGCTGATTGGTGGTATGCTTGACGGTCATCTAGTGCTGCATAGATCCTAGGCACTGCTCTTTCCATGTCTCCCACTGTAGTTTCTCCTTCAATGTTGTGCAAGCTCCTCGGGTACTCCCTTTTATTTGGACAATCTCTAAGCATGTGGTTTCCTCCACATCCCCAATGTTGAAGTGGTCCTTTCTATTCTTTGTTTGTTGCTACTGCCGGCTTAAATCCACTCCTAGCTTGTTGTCCCTGTGGAAAGGTTTTGGGATGATTTCTAAGAGGTGGCTTAAATCCACTTCTTCTTGGTTCGAACCTACCCTTGGGATTACCTTTCCATGCTGACTACATTTCTGCTTTACCTTTACCTTGCTCAGAGAAATGCTCTGCCATTCTAATGGCTTCTTCCAAGCTTGGTGGAATGACAAACTCAATCCTATCTCTGTAACTCTATGGTAGACTACCAAGGAAACATTGGATCTCGACTCTTTCACCCTTGATGTAGTCCACATACCTCAACAGCTCCAGAAACTTATGGACATGCACATCCATAGTGTTTTTCCCAATTTTGAGTTCATTGAACTCTTTCCTTTTATTATCGTAGTACCTAGATGACAAGTATTTCTCCTGAAAGTACCTCTAGAATCTGTCCCAACTAATCCTTCTTTCACTGATTCCTTTCACTTGCATGAGGTGATCCCACCAAATAGAAGCTCTTCCACCAAGGTTATAAATAGCAACCTTAGCCTTTTCATTCTCTAAATATTCATGAATTATGAAGTACTTTTTCATTCCAAGAAGCCACGCCTATGCTTCTTGACCTTCTTTACCTTCACCATCAAAAGTGGGAGGTCTTTCCTTCCTGAACTCACATTGCGGAATACCTCTGTACTTATTTCTTCTCCTACTCCTGTTGGGAGTATGCCTTGGGTTTCCTTGAGAACCCTAGGAATCAGCTGACTTACTAGAATGAGATCTAGAAGAGAGAACCTAGGGAATCAGCTAGCCTACTAGAATGAGATCTAGAAGAGAGTTTTCTGTGTTTTCTTCCCACATAATTCCTTCTCCTAGAACGAACCCTAGAATGACTTTATGTGTTCATTTATTCTTAGCCTTCGTTGCTTGGATTAGACCCACCATTTACTTTATGTTGCATATATGTGAGACTCTGCAAAATAGTTGCATTAAGTTGATGTTTATCCTCTTGCGCCTTCATCAACTGTTCATTGAAGCTTACCATGGTCTCAACCAAGTTTGGTGGTGTTATTCATGCCCTCCTTCCATCAGACTCCGCGTATGTATGTGCTTCCTGCACATTTTCACCTAGAACATCTTCCTCATGTTCGTAAGGGTCCTAGGAATAATCAAAAGTCACCATCTTTACTTATCTGCACACGAAATTTTAGGATAACTTAACTTACCGTTGCTGTTGCTGTCACTGTGCATAACAAAAACATATATTAGACATTACAAGCATATAATAAATCTTATACATCCATTCAAATTTGGAATTCATTGGACAATCCATCAATTAATACACATTCATCCAAAACCCGCATCATGGAAGCATTCTTTGCATATAAATATCTTCCTGGCTCGGCCCAATAGTTCCACTGATGTAACCGAAGCTCTGATACCACTCTGTAGCCTACCGCGATCCCATCCCTAGGATCTGGTACAAATCTGTCATGTACTCTGAACCTCTACGAGTCCTTTAGGGGTCATGGAAGACTCTGATACGTTTTTTTTCTTCAAAATTATTCCATTCACACCTTTTCGCAATTGCATCACTGGATCTGCCATCCGCAACTCTCTTGGATATGCAATCCACAAGTTACCTCATATCCGCAATTTGCAATCCGCAAGTTGCCTTGGATCCGCAATCCACAATCCACAAGTTTCCTCGGATCCGCAATCCGCAAGTTACCTCGGATCTACAATCCGCAATCCACAAGTTTCCTTGGATCTGCAATCCACAAGTTACCTCGGATCTGAAATCCGCAATCCATCTTTTCACAATCCGCAATCCGCATTGTGGGATTCGGAAGACAGATCGCTGAAATTATCTCTCCAGCACCTTTCCGCAATCTGCAATCCACATTGTGGAAATTGGGATAGTGAAAGTCTAATTATTCCGTCGACTGCCTTTCCACAATCCATAATCCGCAATTGCGGAAGTCGGAGTTGCAGAGGTCCAACTTCAATTTACCAGAAAACTACTCCTTCCGAAATCCGCATTGCGGAAGTCCAAACTTGACCTTCCGAAAAAATTTCCTTTCTATAATCCGCAATTCGCATTGCGGATGCCAAAATGCGAAACCTCCTTCTCTACATCAGCAAACTTCCTAGACTTGTTTCTCCCTCGTCCTTGAGCCAAATAAGGCAAGTCCAGTACCGTTGAAAAGCTCTTGGAGATCTTTTTCCACTGGTGTAACTATAACATGCATCTGAGGATTATAACATTGTAATTATCTCAACTAAATATTCCATCATAACTTCACTTTCCCATGCCTTAGAACTTCATAAAACTCTATATGTCTTTCCCCATGACTTTCCACATCTCTCTCTCTCACAGAGGGATTCTAATAGTCATGAAGATGTTATCACTCTCCTCTCAAGTCCAGATGAGGCTAAATCCCATCATGTTGAAGATGAACTCAATACATAACAACATGGGTAATAAATTAGACTAGTTAACATATCACAACCTACAAGGTTAGTCATCCATAACATTCATGTAACAATGGAATATTCAACAGGTAATCAATTCTGTATACAAGCTCACACATAGCTATCTATTGATTCCATTCATACAACCATTCAATCAACATCATTTTTCAAACAGATATAATACATGCATCAACAACATTAACACTATAAAACATTTATCTTGAGACTGAAGCTGCCCTAGGAAATTGGCTATGTGAGGACAACGTTCCACCCAATCATAGGTCTATGTCCAGCATGTACTCTTTTAGCTGAAAGACCACCCCTGAGTTGGTTCGTGTATCCACTGAGGAGGTTGATGGCTGTCTCTCATAGTAAAAGTCTCATCCCAATGCTAATCCAATACTCTATTGGGTTTATCAAGAAATCCAGGGAACATTCACGATACTTTCATAGACAAGGACACATCCCACTTCTAAGCCAATACACGATTGGGTTTATCAATCAATCAGGGGACAATGGGATAATGCTAAGCTAGTGAGTTCACTACAGAACTACAGGAATCTTTGACTAATCATCTAGCATGGCACCCACAATACCTACCTCACCCAACACAAGGAAGGTCCTCTTCTCTGTTGCCCAGTCCTCGAGACCCCTTCCCTCCATTTCTATTCAAGATGGGCATAGAAAGGTCCAACCACTATTCTCATGAGTTTACAGCCTTCACTAGGTTTATCAAGCATTCAAGCAATAGGGAGGATGGTGCTAAGCCAATGAGCTCATTAACAGAGCTGCAAACATCTCAACACTCGACAGCATGGCACCAACATTACCTACCGCACCCAACACAAGGAATTTCCTCTTCTCTGTTGCTCAGTCCCTCGAGACCCATTCCCTCTAGTGTTATTCAAGATGAGCATAGAAAGGTCCATCTGCTAGTTCTATGAGACTACAGTCTTAACTGGGTTTATCAAGCAGATCCAAACCCAAAACTTGCCCTTCGACTTCTGCTAAAACCAATAGGTTACTAACCCGGTTGCGGAGTAAGATTTGTCCCACAACATACCACTCTATATTTCCCACTTACACAGGTAATCACGTTCCTTTTCTTCTTCGCTTCATGACTGGCTTCCACGAACACTGGTGAATGATCCTGGATGAGTAAGTCATGGTTGCATGAATACTGAATAATGAATAATCCCTCTTCCCTAACCATGAAATATCAAACAGGTTGCGTGGATTTCCCAGGCATGGAGTGCGGGTTTACGGGGCATGCAAGCACAGGTCTTCCCCTGTCATATGGGTCCATAGGTCTGTTCCATACTCCATCGACTTCATGAGCCGATTTTCTCAACCACTCTCTTACAGTTGCATTAATGGCAGTATGGGAGTTCAGTTGGGTTGATGAATGGACAAATGGCAACATGGGTTCCCATCCCACAACCCCCTCACCACTCCCTAGTGGATACACACAACCCCTTCTCTTACGTTTCCTCCATATCCAGTCCCTTAGGTATTTTATTGCAATAATAATAATTACATCGTTTACAATGCTCCATGGCTTAAAAGCCTATGGTTGATTAACTATCAAATACTAGCATGTGCAATAAAACTAGAACATCCACTAGTGGGGCCTTGGCCTTGATCTCCACACTAGGTGTTATCTATAGGGTTGTTTTCCTAGATTTAATTTAGAATGTACAACCTTGTATAGTAACTTTGCTTTTTCCAACTTAGTTTTCCTTTAAAAATCCTAGTTTGCCTTATTTTTGTTTTTACCCTAGTTTGTTTTTTATTTAAATGTTTCACTTATTAAAATAAAACAAGGCTCATTGTTCATATTGATTTTCAAAAAAGATCTTATTTCTTAATTAAATGTTGTTTCAAATCATGTTATGATGCTTAAGACATGGGTATTATTCATATGATTGATGAATTGTAGTCTGGCATCATATATTAAAGTTTTAATGGTAACGTTGCCAGTGATAAAATATGCACATTCGTTTATTGATATGGGTAGAAAACCCTTGTACTATGATTTAAATGAACCATTCTTATTCATTAAGGCATATACCATACATTTATGCACCATTGAATTGTGGCCGTCTCCAAGCATCAAGCTTTCAATTCAAAGTCATATCCACAGGCATCGAAATCAGCATACATGATGATGGACAGAAATTGTTGTCTGTTGATGTAACCCTGTAATGTTTTGTTTGACCCTTTTTTAGTTTGCATTGTATGGAGTTTTAGGGTAAGTATGGATGAAAGTTCATAGAGCATGATGAAGAAGAATCCCGGAGGGTTAATTTGCAGGATTGAGCCAGATAATATACAATGGATTACCTAGTTTCCCAGGTTAGCACAACTAACGAGAGATGTTGGATGGTTTTCTTTTTGTGAGAGATTGTAGGGTTACAACCTTCAGGTGACCAAAGCTTTTATAAAAAATTATAAAAATGGAGCGGTGGATTTTAAAATTTTAAAAGTCTTGTTGATGAGGAGTCTATTTAGAAGTTATCGGTGTCTCGACACATGTAGATAAATGGTTTAAACAACAAGAGTTTGAAGGTGATTATGGTGAGTTTCTATTACTAGGGTTTGAGAAGCTAAATTGCAAAAATGGTATACATATTAGCAGGCTTAAACCAAATTGGAAGATTCCATTAGAAATGATTCAAAACTACATTACCTGTGAAGGGCGATATGACAGGGTTTTAAGGTGTCATTTACGACTTCTAATGCACCTAAATGGAAGTATGAAGCTCAATTTACCTTTTTATTTCTCGAAAATTCTGCAAAGGATGATTACATGGGTTCAGACCCATCTAGAATGTACTGTTCATTCCATTTTCCATCAGGGTTTAATTAAGTTGTTGATAATTTCTCATTTGAATAAATATGGGCGATATTGGGATAGTTTTCTCCTTGAATCAGGGTTTGAAGCAGAAAAGCAAAATCCCGCCAAGAGAAAAGGGAAGAAATTAGAAAGTTCATGCAAGCAAATGCAAATAAAGGATCCAATGAAGCTAGTAAGTGAGCAGACCAAGCAGGTTGCAGTCGAAGGTAAGAAGATATTTGAAGAGTTTAATGTTGTAGAAGAGTCTGACATGCTTAGCATCGTTGTGAAAAATCCAAGTTCAGAGGAAGAAACCCTAAATGCAAAAGACTTGAATTTCAAACCAAGGACCAGGTTAAGACGTAAGTTGGAAGCAGAGATGAAGTTGGTGCACAATTCTGTAAAGGGTAGTGAACTGGTGGTTGTCAATGACTCTTTTAGTGAAGAAAACATACAAGTATCAAAGGAGGGGCATTTCTCAGAAAATGAAAATTTCATAGATCTTCAAGGAAGTGCAGAAGATATACCAGAAGTATTTTCCTTGAATAAACAAAGTCATTTTGAAAATGAAAATGGATCAGTTTCGAAATCCTTGCAGGTAGATGAAGCTTTTATGGAAATAGAAGAAATTCATATAATGCCAGAATTAGATCAGGTTAAGAAGTCCTTGCAATCATACAAGGAACAGAATGAATATCTTCAAGATATAAATGAAAACCTGATGTCTGCCAACAAGAGATTACGAGAAGATTTAGAGGAGAAAGGCGCTGATTATCAAAATCTTGTCCTTATATCTAAAGATATCTTGAAAAAGAAAAGGGCCATTCAGGAACAATGTGAACAGATGAAGATCCAAATCAAAGAGTCACAGGGTCGAGAATAGAACCAAGATGCTAAATACATCAGGTTGCAAAAGAGGTCCCAAGTTCTTAATGATTTGACTGTCTTAGCAGAATATTCTAGAAGTCTTTAGTTTGTTGATGATCTAAGATAGTCTAGTCATAGAAGATTAGTTTGTTGGTGATTCAATAGCTAGCATCAAATAATGTTGTTTTTATTTTGTTTATACTTGTACTTCGAGAGTTTAAAGTTTGAAAACTTTACTATTCATTGAGAAGGTCGATCCATGAAAATAGGATCTTGAAACTATTTCAAACTTTGAAGAATTTTGTATATATATTAAACAATGATGAAATAGAGATGGTTGGAAAATATTATGGAATTCAGACTCTAAGCTCGAATTGCAGGCATGTATATGTTTTGCTTTACATTAATGTGAAATAGTTATTTTGAAATGATTGTTTTCATATGAGCCTGTTCGGTTTTAATAATTGTGTTACATGTTATCATTATTTTGTCTGTGTGTGGTATTATTAATCCATTCCATGATTCTCTTGATTAATATGCAATAATCTTTAATTCTTTAATACAGAACCTGATTCACTTCTTTCACAAAGTTATGCTCATAGCTATTTCTTATTAATATCCATTCTCTGCTGATACATTCCCTGTTGTTTAATATTTACATATGCTTGACTTTTGTAATGATTGTTTACCTACCACCAAGTTCCATAGAATCATATCCTAAATATCTTGTATTTACTATTAAGATTTCCCTAAGCTTGAACCCCAGTAGTCTAGGTTCAACTTTAGTGATAACATCTTTTGGCGCCATTGTCGGGGACGGAGAAACAGAAGTACATCTTCCCTGGGTATTTTACATATGATTTTTGGAGGGTGACAAGATCAATATAATTTATCTGTAGACTACACATTCACCTTGTATTTCAGAAGGTTACAGTGGCTTCAAGAGAGATAGGGACTCGAGGAAATCCTTCATCTCCTCTGCACTCAGGGATTTCTAATCTAGAAAGGATTCTTAGAGAAGTTAGAAAAAAGAAAATTGGTTTCCCATCATCCAGTAATCCTCATCATTTTCAACTACAACTATACCTTCTGATTTATAATCAAGAAGAAAGAGAATTAGGTTTATCTGTGTGCATCCCTAAAATTGAAGACTTTAATCCTACTTAGATTGATGATTTTGAGGTTTATTCAAATCCTTTGACTTCTGAAAATAAGCATATACCAGAGGAAACCTCCACTTTAAAGTCTTTGACAACACCTTATATACCTCTCACTAGTAGAATTCTTATTGGCCAATTGAAAATTGAAGTACCATCTCCTCCACATACTAAACCACCATCTCCACAAAATCATCCATCTTCTTCACAGATATCTAATCCACCAAATATGGTTGGTCAACCTCTAGATAGGATGGTTGCTACGGTGGCAGCTAGATATGCTCCTCTAGTATTACCTCAGCCTTTAAATGCTCTCCCAGGTGGAGACTATCATAAATATCTCCCGAGATTCAATGGTCAGGGAGGTGTTACAGCAGAGGAGCAATGGAATACATATCTCAGTTATGCTGATAATCATAACTTTGAACATCAAGATGTGTGGATGAGGATTTTTGTTCAAAGTTTAGATGGTGAAGTACGAACATGGCTTAGAGAACTGCCACCAAATTTTGTAGATAGTATTGATGCTTTGCAGGAAGTGTTTATGAAACAATGGGGAGATACTAAAGAGTATCTGTATTACATCACAAAGTTTGGATCATTGAAAAGAAAGAATGATGAGGCTGTTGGGGATTTTTCTAAATGTTTCAACAAAATGTGCAGTAAGATTCCAGCTGAAATAAAACCTACTGAAACATCAACAAAGTTAACTTGTGCAAATGCTTTTGATTATCAGTTTTCTTTATGGTTAAAGGAAAGAAAATCTTTGTCTCTATTGAATATGCAGGAAGCAACCTTAGAAGTTGAATCCAACATACTTGCTTCAAATAAACTTAAACAAGAGGGAGAATGTCAAATGGTTGATAGAAAACAAAAGAAGGAAATGGTTCCATCTATTCCTACAGGAAAGGCCTCAGACAGTAAGATGGATGAAATGAGTAAGATCATAAAACAATTATTTGCAAAGGTTAGTAGGCTAGAAACAGAAAATAAAAGTCAAAATAGGCATGTTCAAGACAATGATAATAGAAACCCAAATCAGTTTAGACGACCTTTTCCCCCTAGGTTTATTCCAAGAGAAAGAAGGAATAATGATATTCAAAGGGAGAGGAGAGACAATGATGATCAAAGGGTACAACCACCTTTTCAAAACAATTTGATAAGGGATGATGAGGCTTATGAAACACTAGTAGAAGAAATTGAAGATTTAAACCCTAATATTAATCAATTAGATCAGTTTTCTTCTTCTAATTTTGTAACTATGGCTGATTATCATGATGCAAAGTTGGAAGATTATTATGAGTCAGATTGTTTTGAGTAGGAAACAAAAATTTATCAAGAAGCACAGTAGAAGTCATATGGTCTTAGGTCAGGAGTGAAGCAAGTAGCAATTGGAAAAAAGAAGGTAAGGACCTTTACTACTAAAGAACATTTTCCTTTTGAGAAAAAGCAAGAAACACAAAAGGATAAGAGTAAAGTCATAGAAACAAAAGAGTTAGGCAAGCATGTTAATTTTAATTTAGAACTTGAAATCAACAAAATTAAGATTCCTATTCCACTGACTGAGCTGGTTAGGAACAAATCATACAGAGAGCCTACTCTTAAAGTTTTAAATTATTCAGTTGCCTCTATTCCTTCAGATGTGATTAATTTGCAAGAAGAAAATCCAACTATTAGTACTGGTTCAGAAACAGCTAATCGGCCAGATGCTAAATCTGTTTATCCTCCTCCATTTTATATCACACTCACTATTCATGATCAAATGTTACATAACTGTCTCCTAGATTTAGGCGCTTCACATAATCTCATGCCTAAGGCAGTCATGGAAGATTTAGGGATTTCTGTTACCAAACCTTATCATGACTTGTATACCTTTGATTCTAGAGCAGTGAAATGTCTAGGGGTCATCAAAGATCTGGTTGTCAGCCTTGCACAGTTTCCCATGAAAAGTATACTTATGGATGTTGTTGTAGCTGATTTAGCTCCCAGATTTAGTATGTTTTTATCACGGTCATGGGAAAAAAGGGTAGGAGGAAGCCTTCAGATGGATTTATCTTATGCTTCAGTGCCTATATTTGGAGGAGAATATAGAAGGATTTATAGAGAAGTGCAACTAGCATTCTTGGTAAGTGATGATAAGAACCCTACAAACCACCCTATTTACTCAGTACAAGAAGATATGGGTTCTTGCATATTACAATTGAGTGATGATGTTACAAGTGTGTTACTAGTTCACAAGGATGATTCTACAGAGGTTTTGCAAGTGCAGAAAGATAATCTTATCCAATAAATGAAGGAAGAGCAGGAAGGTATATGGAAAATGTATTTTGATGGAGCATCAAGTAAGGAAGGGGCGGGAGCAGGTGTTGTGCTCATTTCTGCTAGAGGTGAAATTATTTCTCTCATGTATAAGGTGGAATTTCAAACAACTAATAATACTCCTCAATATGAGGCATTGGTTCTGGGATTGAGAGCTGCAAAAGATTTAAATATTCAAAAGCTTGTTGTATTTGGTGACTCCGAATTGATTGTTCAGCAGTTCAAGAATGTTTATCAGGTAAAATAGAAATTGTTGAAAGTCTATAGAAATGAAGTTTGGGATTTGATTGATAATTTCTTCTTGGATTTCAATATAACCTATATCCCAAGTGATTATAATCAAACAACAGACTCACTAACTTTGGTAGCAGCTTACTTCAAAGTTCCAAAATCAACACATTTGAAGTATCCCATTAATGTAAGATATAGGCCATCTATTCCAGATGATATCAAACATTGGAAAGTGTTTCAAGATGATCAGGAGATAAAGGAGTTTTTAGAATTGACAGAAGAATTTGCTGATGATTGGGTTGATCAAGATGAGGATGTTGATTTGGATGAATTTACTACTTATACAAAAAATTCAATTGTTGATTAGAAAATTGTTGATTTAAAAAGTAACTTCATTCCTAAGGGACTGGTCCCACTGGAAAGGTTGTTCTCAAAGGATGACACATTGTTGAAACCCAACCTGCAGACCATTGAATAAAATGTTTTAAGTTGTAATATTGGTTCTGAAGCTGAACCCAAAATGATCAGAATATCTAAGAAACTTTCAGAAAGGGAAAGGAAAAGATACATCAGTTTACTGAAGGAATTTATAGACATTTTTGCTTGGTCATATGATGATCTTAAAACTTATGATACTAGCATTATCCAGCATAAGATCCCATTGAAACCAAACACTAAGCCTTTTAAACAGATACTTCGAAGGCTTAATCCAGCATTACTGCCAGTTATTGAAAAAGAAATGAAAAAATTGTTGGATGCAAAAATCATTGTACCTCTCAGGTATTCATCTTAGGTAGCAAATCTTGTGCCAGTACGCAATAAAAATGGAGAGATAAGGCTTTGCGTGGATTTTCGCAACTTGAACAAATCCTTCCTTAAAGATAATTATTCATTGCATAAAATTGATCAAATTTTGCAAAGAGTGGTAGGTTCCCAGAGGATTTCAATGATTGGTGGGTTTTCTGGTTATAACCAGATTGCAGTACAGCCATAGGACAGAGAGAAGACAACATTCACAACTCCCTGGGGTACATTTATGTATGATAAGATGCCTTTTGGGCTCATGAACGCAGGTGCCACATTTCAAAGGGCAATGGACATAGCTTTTGTGGGTGAGAATGAAAAATTTGTTGTCATATATCATGATGATATCACATTTTTTTCTAAGTCTAATGAAGAACATTTAAAGCATCTGAAACAAACCTTCCTTAAATGCAGAAATCTGGTTTGTCACTTAACCCAAAAAGTCTCATTTTGCCATGACAGAAGGAAAACTCTTGGGCCATATAGTTTCTGCTGAAGGAATAAAGATAGATCCAGAACGAGTAAAGGCTATCTTGAAAATCACCATCACCAGAAATAAAAAGGAAATTCAATCTTTTATTGGGAAAATCAATTTCTTAAGACGGTTTATTCCAAACTTTGTAGAGATTATTAAACATATTACTGAGATGCTTAAAAAGGATAGGAAGGTTAAGTGGTCAGATCAAGCTAGACAGTCATTTGAAAGGACAAAGTAGGCACTCATAAAAGCACCAGTTTTAATAGCTCCTAATTATACCAAAGATTTTGCAATTTTCTCATTTGCATATGAAGATACCATGGCTGATGTTTTACTCCAAAAGAATTCAGATGGCTTAGAACAAACAATATCTTTCTTCAGCAAAACATTAAGAGACTTAGAGCTTAAATATAATACAATGGAAAAGCAAGCATATGCACTGGTGAAAGCTCTTAAGTTTTTCACAATTTATGTTTTGCATTCAAAAATTCTGGCATATGTTCCAAGTTCAGTAGTTAAGGAAATATTGGTATAGCCTGACAGTGAAGGAAAAAGAGGCAGATGGATAGCCAAAGTTATGGAGTATGATGTTGACACTAAACCAACCAAGCTGGTGAAAGGGCGGGGTTTAGCCAAGCTTCTAGCATAATCAAACTATCAGGTATTAGATCTTCATCTCATGGATGAAAGTTTAGAGCAAGCTCTGTCAGTAGAGCAGAATGAGGAACATATTTACAACAGGTATTGTGATTCTTCATGGTATGAAAAGATTGTATATTTCTTGTTGCATTTACAATGTCCTAAAAATTTAAATAAAAATGAGTGTAGATCTTTAAAACTGAAAGCTCTTAAATATGTTTTAATGGATCAAGTTCTATATTGGAAAGATCCTAGAGGTATATTGTTGAATGTTTGGATAAAGCAGAAGCTAATGCTGTTACTGCAGAGTTACATGGTGGTGTTTGTGGGGGACATAAGTATTGGAAAGCCATTGCATTTGAAATCTTGAGACCCAAGTATTATTGGCCCACCCTTTTCGCAGATGTGTATCATCAGGTCAGAGCATGTATGTAGTGCCATAAATTTGCAGGTAGGCATAAGTTACAGTCTTTACCCTTAAAACCTATAGTAGTAAATGCTCCATTTCAATAGTGGGGTTTAGACTTTATAGGTGAGATCCATCCTGCATCTAGTGGCCAACACAAATGGATTTTAATTGCAACAGACTTTTTTACCAAATGGATAGAGGCAATCCCAACAAGGAAAGCAACATACCAAGTTATCATTAATTTTATTCAAAACAATATTCTCAGTCGATTTGGATGTCCATGAAAGTTAATCACCGATAATGCTCCAACATTTAAATCTTAAAAAATGATAAATTTTTCTGAAGAAAATAATATTAGCTTGAGACAGTCTAGACCATATTACCCCCAGGGTAATGGATTAGCAGAATCCAGTAATAAAAGTATTGTGACTAGTATCAAGAAAATGTTATTGGAAAATAAAAGAAATTGGGACATTAAATTAAGAGTTGCTCTATGGGAAGATATGGTTACCATAAAAAAATCAATTGGAACTTCCCCTTTTCAGTTGGTATATGGAGTGGATGCATTATTTCCTGTTCAATTAGCTTCTCCAGTAATGAAATTTCTGCAGGAAACTGAGGAAGAACCTGAAGGAAAAAGAAGAAGAATGTTTTAGATCATCCAATTGCAACAAGAAAGAGAAGCCATTATGGAAAAAGCTGAAGTGCACAGAAAAAAGGTGAAAGAGAGCTTTGACAAGAAGATCAAAATAGATGTTTTTTCAATTGGTGATGCAATGTTAAGTTGGGATGCTAGAAATGAGGAGAAAGGTAAACATGGGAAGTTTGACAATTTATGGTTGGGACCATTCATAATTGTTAAGATTTTGGGGAATAATACTTTTGTTTTACAGACCTTGAATGGTGATGAACTTGCAAGTCCAGTAAATGGACAATTTCTAAAACTATTTCATACATATTAAGGTGAACAGGTTCATTGTATATATTCATTGTACGTATCATTTCAGATTTTGAATGGACTCCAGCCTAATAAGACAGAAATATGATTCTAGCAGATTTCAGAAGGCACAGGTCAAAATGTTCTTAAAGTCTCACAAGGAGAACTTTATCCCCAATCGGAGCCAGATTTTATATCTAGGGTTGTTTTCCTATATTTACTTTAGAATGTCCAACCTTGTATAGTAACTTTGCTTTTTCCAACTTAGTTTTCCTTTAAAAATTCTAGTTTGCCTTGTTTTTGTTTTTACCCTAGTTTGTTTTTTATTTAAATGTTTCACTTATTAAAATAAAACAAGGCTCATTGTTCATATTGATTTTCAAAAAAGATCTTATTTATTAATTAAATGTTGTTTCAAATCATGTTATGATGCTTAGGACATGGGTATTATTCATATGATTGATGAACTGTAGCTTGGCAGCATATATTAAAGTTTTAATGGTAATGCTGCCAGTGATAAAATATGCACATTCGTTTATTGATACGGGTGGCAAACCCTTGTACTATGATTTAAATGCACCATGCTTATTCATTAAGGCATATACCATACATTTATGCACCATTGAAGTCGTGGCAGTCTCCAAGCATCAAGCTTTCAATTCAAAGTCATATCCACAGGCATCGAAATCAGCATACATGATGATGGACAAAAATTGTTGGCTGTTGATGTAACCCTGTAATGCTTTGTTTGACCTTGTTTTAGTTTGCATTGTATGGATTTTTAGGGTAAGTATGGATGAAATTTCACAGAGCATGACGAAAAAGAATCCCAGAGGATTAATTTGCAGGATCGAGCTAAATAATATACAATGGATTACCCAGTTTCCCAGGTCAGCACATCTAATGAGAGATGCTGGATGGTTTTCTTTTTGTGAGAGATTGCAGGGTTACAACCTTTAGGTGACCAAATATTTTATAAAAAATTATAAAAATGGAGTGGTGGATTTTAAAAGCTTAAAAGTCGTTGTTGATGAGGAGTCTATTTCAGAAGCTATCGGTGTCCCGACACATGGAGAGAAATGGTTTAAACAGCAAGAGTTTGAAGATGTTTATGGTGAGTTTCTGTTACCAGGGTTTGAGAAGCTAAATTGGAAAAATGGTATACATATCAGCAAGCTTAAACCAAATTGGCAGATTCCATTAGAAATTATTCAAAACTACATTACCTGTGAGGGGCGATATGATAGGGTTTTAAGGTGTCATTTACGACTGCTAATGCACCTAAATGGAAGTATGAAGCTCAATTTACCTTTTTATTTCTTGAAAAGTATGCAAAGGATGATTACATGGGTTCAAACCTATCCAAAACATATTGTTCATTCCATTTTCCATTAGGGTTTAATTAAGTTGTTGATAATTTCTCATTTGAATAAATATGGGCGAGATTGGGATAGTTTTATCCTTGAATCAGGGTTTGAAGCAGAAAAGCAAAAGCCTACCAAGAGAAAAGGGAAGAAATAAAAAATTTCATGCAAGCAAACGCAAATAGAGGATCCAATGAAACTAGTAAGTGAGCAGACCAAGCAGGTTGCAGACGAAGGTAAGAAGATTGTTGAAGAGTTTAATGTTGTAGAAGAGTCTGACATGCTTAGCATCGTTGTGAAAAATCCAATTTCGGAGGAAGAAACCCTAAATTCAAAAGACTTGAATTTCAAACCAAGGACCAGGTTAAGACTTAAGTTGGAAGCAGAGATGAAGCTGGTGCACAATTCTATAAAGGGTAGTGAACTGGTGGTTTTCAATGACTCTTTTAGTGAAGAAAACATACAAGTATCAAAGGAGGGGCATTTCTCAAAAAGTGAAAATTTCATAGATCTTCAAGGAAATGCAGAAGATATACCAGAAGTATTTTGCTTGAATAAACAAAGTCATTCTAAAAATGAAAATGGATCAATATCGAAATCCTTGTAGGTAGATTTTTATGGAAATAGAAGAAATTCATATAATGCCAGAATTAGATTAGGTTAAGAAGTCCTTGCAATCATACAAGGAATAGAATAAATATCTTCAAGATATAAATGAAAACCTGATGTCTGCGAACAAAATATTACGAGAAGATTTGGAGGAGAAAGAGGCTGATTATCAAAAGCTTGTCCTTATATCTAAAGATATCTTGAAAAAGAAAAGGGCCATTCAGGAACAATGTGAGCAAATGAAGATCCAAATCAAGGAGTTATAGGGTCAAGAACAGAACCAAGATGCTGAATACATCAGGTTGCAAAAGAGGTCCCAAGTTCTTAATGATTTGACTGTCTTGGCAGAATCTTCTAGAAGTCTTTAGTTTGTTGATGATGTAAGATAGTGTAGTCATAGAAGATTAGTTTGTTGGTGATTCGACAACTAGCAGCAAATAATGTTGTTTTTATTTTGTTTATACTTGTACTTCGAGAGTTTAAAGTTTGAAAACTTTATTATTTTTGAGAAGGTCGATCCATGAAAATAGGATCTCGAAACTATTTCAAACTTTGAAGAATTTTGTATATATATTAAACAATGATGAAATAGAGATGGTTGGAACATATTATGGAAGTCAGACTCTAAGCTCAAATTGCAGGCATGTATATGTTTTTCTTTACATTAATGTGAAATAGTTATTTTGAAATGAGTGTGATCATATGAGCCTGTTCTGTTTTAATAACTGTGTTACATGTTATCATTATTTTGTCTGTGTGTGGTCTTATTAATCCATGCCATGATTTTCTTGATTAATATGCAATAATATTTAATGCTTGGATACAGAACCTAATTCACTTCTTTCACAAAGTTATGCTCATAGCTATTTCTTATTAATATCCATTCTCGGTTGATACATTCCCTGTTGTTTAATTTTTACATATGCTTGACTTCTATAATGATTGTTTACCTACCACCAAGTTCCATAGAATCATATCCTAAATATCTTGTATTTACTATTAAGATTTCCCTAAGCTTGAACCCCAGTAGTCTAGGTTCAACTTTAGTGATAACACTAGGGATGATACATACATAACATGTATACAATATTCACATCAAGCCAATAATCACAGGGGTCGAAATAGGGTTATTACAAATGCCTCATGGCTTTGACCTTAACCCTTGTAATGGTGACGGAAACGGTAACCAAGTGAAAGTACGAGTCATATGACTCTGTTAAACCCGCAGTCATCCACAGAGATGAAATCGTAACATCCATTTACTTGTTTTAAATATGTGTTTATTATCTTTTGAATGCCTTATGGCTTTGTTGTTATCCAACGAATATTGTCGAGCCTCTCGGATCTCTTCTTCATTTTTCTAGGTAATGTATGATGACCATGTGTTTGAAATCAAACCCTAAGAGTCTTACGAATTTGTAATAACACTTTCTTATTTCCTTTTAACTTTATACTTTTGTATGAGATCGTTTATATTAGAATAGTGTTTTGGTAGAGATGTATTCATGTTTTGCATTAATAGAATTATGTTTCTATGTGTATATTGAACAGTCAATGAATATTATGAAAGAATGATGATACTAACTCTGTATAACAGGTATAATAACACTTATGATTATACAAACCCTAGTTTTTGTTCTGACATATTACGGAAAGAGATTTATAACATAAATGAAATATTGTTTGAAAATAATATAATAAAAATCATAGATATAACAATGATAACACAATTTAGAGAGTAAAAACATAGTAAACAGGAACATATATAAATCTCAACAATGAAATCATTAGCAGAATATTAAAACAATATAAAACACAGTTCATTATTTACTACAAATTCTACACAGTAAATAATTGAACAGATAGAAAATACATATATAGAATACTAATAAACCGTAATAGAACTTGACTAAAAGAACAGACCGAATCCAATTTGAAGTTCGTCGTTCCTCCCAACCAATCTTCCAAAACAACCAAGCTTGCTAGTTCTGAAACCCCCAAGCTTGTTTGCTGGACCACAAGGACAAAGACAGTTGAAGCACCCAAAACTATCACTCAGTTCTCAGAACTATCACTCAGTTCTCATTCTCATCTCAACAAATTAATTTCCCTCTTCCATCCAAGCCTCCTGCTTGTCTGATGGGAATAACTTAATAAAGTTTTTCCTAGGACTTAGGTCTATAATGAGCCTCCTTCTCTAGAACCTCCACCTAGAGTTCTGACCTTAAAAATAGGGATGATTCCTCCTACACCTGTTGAGGTGCTAATTAGTGGTTTTCACCAGTATGGGAATTCTTCCCAACATATGTCATTTCTCCTTGTGGGACAGCAAACACTCTTTCAACAACTACTTCATATTGGATTCTCCTTTATTAAATAATAAAAATAATACAATATCCTCAAACATGTGTCTTTGACCACACTTGGTCAAATAATTGTTCAAAAATAATAAAAAACATTATTACAAAGTATTTAAACTTTAATTAAGGGTCTAGGGGTATTACAGTAGGGGCAAGAATTTTTGCAAGGAGAAAACACAAATTTAGGCCTTTCAATCAAGATTGATTTTATAAGCCACCTAAATGGGGGATTCCCATAGTGCCAAGTGTCATCTCTACATAGTGGCTTCACTATCCATCTGATGCATTTGACATGGTTCAATATTCTCAATGTCTTATTCCATTAACATAATTTGGCAAGTTAGATGGTCATACTTGTGAATTGTGTGCTAGATTGATTTTTTTTTTAACAAAAACGGTTACGATTATATTGATAAAAGGATGAAAATTTTCAGCTGATTGTTACAAAAATCCTCTATAACTCTTTAGAGGTTCATATACTGTAACTTGCAGATAAAAACAAATATTTATAGTCATCCAGAAGGAAAAAACCGTGTTCCAACATATAGAACTCCATATATTGTTATATATTCTAACATTTGACCAACTAATTGTATGCAAAAAAAGTTCATAAAGACAGAGATTAAGTGTTGGAATCATTTTCTCTACCCTGCTCAACATAGAGAACATATTCTTCTTCATCATCTTCTTCTGATTTGTTCATAGTTTATTTAGAAGCATAATCATCATAAGTTTCTTCTTCTTCTTTCGGATATTCCTACATATTATCCTCGGAATCATCTTCATGAGAAGCTTCAACATCCTGGGATTCACCGGTATTCTCTTCTTCAACCTCGCTATCAACAAAATGGTTGTTATAGCTTAAAATGACACCTCTACATCCGTGATGACACTTGCATCCCTTGGTCGCATGACGACACTTCTTGAGATCAAGTTTAGTCACACAACAGGACATTTGTGGATTGAGGGGTCATTTGGGGCACTAAAAATGGTTGAAATTACCTCATTCTTGACCCATTTGATGATTACAACCCTTAGGAACATTTTTCCAGACCAAACCATCTCCTGAAAATGAGCAAAAAAGCCTGTTTTTGGCCATTTTTTCACATGTGCGCTGGTACACAGGCATGATAGTAGGGCATATGTGCTACCCTGCTTCATTAAAGTAGTGCCCACCTCCACATGTGCGCTAGTTTTTCTATTGCAGAGTAGAGCACATTCCTGTACTAGTCAAAATCTTGAAATTTGGGTAAGTTAAGTTGGTTGGGGAACCTCCTACTTGGTTATAACTTCTTTTTGTCTCCTTCATTGACTATATAAGAAAGGTAGAAGGGCCATGTGAGGGGACCAAGCCTATAACAAAGTTATGCTGGAGGAATGGAGACCCTCATCCCCCTCTTTTGTGCCTCACTTTCTCATAAACCCTAGAAAAGCTGATTAGAGGTTGGGATCCTTGGAGAATAGAAGCAGGAGACTTTGAATCTAGGTTTCGTGAAGTGTCAAGCTTGAAAGAAGGTATAACTTTATGTACTTGCTTTCATTCATTAATAAAGATAAAGCGTTCTTCTCTTTCCAAATATGACCTATTAATGTGTCTTAGATTTGATTACTGTTTGATTATAGTTTGATGTATTCTTCTGTCATGAATATCAGTCTTATATAAGTAGTCAAATGTATTTGAGAAAGGTATCAAGTCGTTTTGTAGGTCTAGGCATTGCGACACTGGATAAGCATTGAAGAGCGAAGGAGGCAAAGCTAGGATCAACCTTCTAAATAAGGTGCATACATCTCTAAACCCTAATCTCTTCACTTATTTTTTGTACTTGCAGAATGCTTGTAAGTCTATCTTTATCACCGTAAGTTGGTAGTTTCTCCCCTGAACTATAGGTGCATTTTTCTCATAACAGAATGGCGACTCTGCTGGGGAAAGCCTAACTGCTTAGGGGTATCCAAGGTCATTTATTTAGTTTTGTTTGAAGGTATTTGTTCAATTTCTTGATTATAATCAGTTCTTAGGCTTTGTTTGACCCTCCTTGGCTCTTACAGACCCTTCCTAGCCCTTTCAGACCCTGGTGGACCCAAGTTGGGGGGTTTTAACCCCATTTTTTCAACTTTTCCCACCTGTGTGCTACTGTTGTGAAGCACAATAGCGCATTCCCCTGTTATGGGCATTGGTATGTCTCATACACAGTAGCGCATGGGCACTGGTATGCCTCATACATAGTAGCGTACACATTCTGGGTTTGAGTTTTTGGGTTGTGGACCCAAATTTGGGGGTTGTGGCTGCATTTTTGGGATCCCTGATGACCCTAGGTCTGAATTAAACCAATGTAAGTGGTCTCCCATCCTTGTACTGATCCTACATTCATGATTTGAACCTCTTTTGATAAATTTGGGCTTGTTTGGAAAGTTTTGGGGCTTGTGGACCAGTTTAGTGTTTTGTACCCTAATATGAGTCTGACTGAACCTACTTGCTCCATTTCCGCTGGATTGAAGCCTACTAAGTCTACTTGACACTGTTTGTATCTATTTGAGTGAAATTTCTCTTTAGATTGGTTTCTTATCCTCCTTTATGCTTTTAGTTTTCTTTTGTAGTGAAAGATCAAGTGTTTTGGCTGTTTTTCAAGACCTTGTTTACATTGTTTATGTGCAGACTTGACTTTACCAAACCATACCTCTTTGCAGGTCATTTGCTCCATTTGGGTCTAAAAGTAGTTTTCGTACTCTTTTCCCAATGGTTTGCATACTTACATCAATAAGAATATGAAATTCATATTGGTAGCTTTTACTGTTTCAATAAGGAAACCTGAAAGTTATTTGCTTTTGCTTTGATAGTAGGTTAGTTTCAGTTTTGTTTCTTACCATTGGGAAGCATAAAAAAAATTGATTTATTTTCTGAGTAGATTACCTTGCAAGTGGCTTAAAGGATTTAAGAGTGCTTTGCATTAAAAAAGAACAAGTTTTCTTTTGCATACCTATTTGCTTGAGTAGCTGCATTCTTAGGTTTTGAGTTTAATTTTGTACATTTAGGCTTTATTTTTACCTTTTTTGCATTCGAAAGATTAAAAATTGCATTTGCATATGCATTCTAGATCGTAATTTTAAGACTTGCATTGAAAAGAAAATATTTGTTTAGTGGTGAACATTTCATTTTCAGTACTCTATCTCTATTATAACCAGTCTCACACACCCACTACCTTTTTGAGTAAGCAGGTAACCTTTAAAATGAACCCTAATAAAATGTACTAGTAACATTTTCTTTTCTAGGTTACACTATACACCAACTAGTCTTGGTTAGGATCTTGGGTTTAAAACACCTTAAACCACCCAAGATCACACATTACGCAAAAATTGTAGTTCGACTATCGCAGGTAAACCCACTTCATTCAAAACTTGCCTCGGATCTATGCAGTAGGTCTTGTGAGATCAGATTGTTGGGAATACACCTCCTACTTTCTGTTTCGAGCATATACCAAGATTGGATTGCGTTTGGGGACTCTTTTGAGTTTTGGGCTCAGTTACCTTTCCCACGCCTTCTGATTCGACCAAAGATTGTTCCCCCAGGATTTTTCAGTGTGGTGGTATCCTTAGTATCTGACCATAGGTTCATACACAAGTGACGGCGAAGGGTTATATCTACTGTACCTAGGAAAAACATGGGAGTAAATCCCTTGCAGGTCTTTGGGAGGGCGGTTGGGTGATTCCAGTGCTTGCACCCTTAGTCATTATATTGTGGACCCCAGGTAACTGTTCTTCATCCTTCGTTGATCTGTTCTGGGCCCTCATCATCCTAGACTCTTCTCCATAAGGCATTTGTTTGCCTGGTTTGATTTACCTGGGACCTTTTTTAGTGGTGTGTTCTTTGTGCTACTTGGCTTAGTTTTCCTTAGAGAACTTCTTGTTCATTTGAGCAGGAAACTATGTCTAGCGTTCCGGCAAGTGCCAATCAAGGTACCCCTGTTCTGGGGGATCCTTGTGCTGTTCCATTCATTGGAAACATTGGCACTCCCTTAATGGATATTCTGAATCTTCCTGGATCCATATGGCTGTTGATTTGGTTGTTTTCCACTGGGAATGCCTTGCATGCTCCTGATGCTTCTTTTGTAAGCACCTCAAATCAAGAGCATCGGAACCCTGTGCCTCCCTTGCCAGTAACATCTTCTCCTCCTTCTTCTACATCATGTGGTGAAAGTAGCAATACTAGTAACCACCAGTCTAAAAGGAATAGATGGAGGAAGAATGGGAAGAATATACCAAAACAAGGGGGCAGCAACCTAGCCTCTGTAAGTCATGCTGGGGGCAAGCACCCTGCCTCTGCAAATCATGCAGGGGGCACCTACCCAGCCTCTAGAGGTCATGCTGGGAGAAAATTTTTAGTCACTGAAAATCATACTGAAAGTCTGTCTTCAACCACTGTCAGTCATGTTGAGGACACGTCATTGATCACTGATAGTCATATTAATGACAAGTCACCAGTTCCTGTGAGTCATACTAGAGACACCAAATCAGTCACTGCAAGTCATGTTAAGGGAGTTGACATTGTCGACAAACCCAACAAACAGAATCTTAAGTTCCCTTGTAAGTTTTGTGAGGGAGATCACCTTACTTAATTGTGCCTTGTACTTCCAGAAGTGCAAAAAGTGTGGTCCTTAGTTCAAAAGTCTTTTGCTTCTGAGAAACCAGCCACTGTAAGTCGTGCTGGGGGCAAGTTGTCAGCCAATGCTATTCATGCTGAGAATACCAACGTTGTAAAGGAGTCTCGACCTATAGGACGGAAACCAAAGTTCCCTTGTAAACTTTGTAAGGGAGATCACCTTACTCACCGATGCCCTGCCATTCCAAAGGCATGAAGAGTGTGGTCCATGTCTGGAGGAACCTCTGTTCCTGAGTTGTCTATAGATTCCCTATAGTCAGATCAACCTTTGGTTGATAAAGTGGTTGAACCAATGCAATCTTTGGTCGACCCCACTCTTCCTTCAAAGAGTGAAGTGATCGAATCGATGCAATCTTCGACCGATCCCATCAGTCCTTTGGAGATTGATACACCTACTGCGGAAGTCTTCTGCATTACCAGTTTGGATGTTCCTGAAAAAGGGGGTACTTCATCTGTGCCATGTGAACCCCTACCAAGCCCTAGGATCGTTTCCTTTGATTGGAATAGTCTAGCCAAGCTTCGTCTTCCTTCTTCGACACCTTTCCAGATAAAGGTTTATATCGAGAACCATACGGTTGATTGATGCATTGTTGATGAAGGAGATTCTGTTAGTATCCTATTTGCTTATGCTTGGAGAGATTTGGGTTTCCCTAATGTTATTCCAGCTTTTAATTGGTCTTTGACCTTCGATAGAAGACCTAGTGAACCAATCGGATTCCTCCATCAGGTACATGTTACCTTGGGTGGAAAAATAGTCTTAGTTGATTTTATGGTTTTAAAGGACCCTATGGACTTTGATATGATCCTCGGGCATGATTACGTTTATGCTATGCATGTTTTGGTATCTACGCTCTTTCGTGTGATGCATTTTCCTCATAATGAAAGCATCGTCACTATCGACTAGCTTGCATTCATTGATCCTCCTTATTACCCAACTATAGACCAGTCTGATCCCTTGTCATTAGGCACTACTATGTCACATGGGAATTATGTGGCATATTGTTCCTTGAGTTCAACTACTACTGAGAAGGAGTCTCTGAGTTCATGCTTACCTTCTCGGGACTTAGTCCTGGCTTTTGACCAAGTGACACCTCCATCTAAATGTTTAGATATGTATTCTATCTGGGATGATATGTTTCCTTCCCATGAAGTTTTCCTAGAGTCTATAGTATAGTCTGCCATTCATTTGGATGTTGATCAAGTTGCAATTATGTCCAGCCCCGGTTTGACCTTAAAGTCTGATCTTTCTACTGTTGAGTCTTTGGACTCTCCTATAGATCCGCAAATCGGTGTTCCTGCTGGGTTTGATTCGGCTTCTAGAATTTTCAACTCCCATGATGATGAATTTGTTTCTGTAGATTCCATCATGTCCTTCAAATTTGATCTTCATCATGAATTTGATCTTGTTGATTGTAAGTCCTCGGGCTTGGGTACCATAGAGTCTTCATTTGAAAACTCTACCTTGTTTATGTCTACTGTTGATGATAGTGAAGTTGAAAGTATTTCTACCAAAGTGACTTGTATCAAGTCTTTCTTTACATATGTTTTAGATATGATCTTGGTACTAATGTTTCTTGGAGACAGGATTCTTAGCTGGATTTATACTCGCTTACTGGTCTCTTTCGACACCTTGTGCGACCTTGTCAAGTATATTCGGAACCTTGCATATAGGTTTAGGCTTCCCCGCTGTTATGTTGCATTTGAACCTTTTTCCATCCAAATTCGCCATAGGGTCGAATGTGTTGGATATTGGTGTGTTAGCCATCTCTTTATGCATTGTGCACCATTCCGACAGTAGAGCCTACCTAATATGGGTCACCCTAGTCAGCACCCTTATGCCATTTTGGTTCCCATGCTGAGTTTTTCTCATAGGCTCGGGAGCCTTTTTAGATTTATCATGACTTTGAGAAGAAGCCTCATATCTTTCTTCTTCATATATTTCTAGCCATCCCTGATAAGGCTCCCATCTTTGTGTTCAAGTTGCATATGCATCTGTTATGATCCCGCTTGTGCTAATGAGCCTGATGTCGGCTTCCACACTTTTAGCTTGTTGTATAAGCCTCCATCTCCGATCTCATTTCCGCTAAGCCCTGTATCTTTTTGCCTTCGCAATTTGACACCTTTTACCTGGAGGAGACACACCCTGAGTGTCCTTATCTTGCTCATGTTCCTTGCATTAGGCATAGCTTTGTTCCATGCACTTGGAGCTAGTTTTGCATGTCCCTGACACTTGTCTCCTCCCTAGCGAGCATTCTTCTTTTACTTCGAGCTCGTTAAAAACAGTAAGTAGGTTACGAGCATTCTTCTACCTTTATTTCGAGCTCGTTAAAAACAGTAAGGAGGCTATGAGCGTTTCTTTCATCTTCACTTCGAGCTCATTAAAAATAGTAAGGAAGTTGTGAGCATTTTCTGTATCTCCTTTGAGCTCGTTAAAAACAGTAAGGAGGTCATGAGTTTACTTTTTCAGACTCACTAAACCTTTACGGAAAAGATCCCTATGGAGTTCTTTTAAGCCCTTTTTAGATTCCTTAAATAGGAAAAGTTTGCCGAGCATAGTTGTCTTTTCGGGCTCGTTAAAATAACTGAATCGACATCCACTTAGGTATAGAATTACCCCTTTTTCGGGCCTTGGTGGATAATTTATGGAAAAGGTATACTCTAGGTATACTCTTTTATGCGCTAGAAGAGTTCTTCTTCCATTATTTTACACTTTTTCAGGGAAGGAGACTAACTTTACGAAAAAGGACCTTTGGAGTCGTCTTTAGGGTTTTCAGACTCTCGAAATGTGAAAACACCAAGCAAGCACTCACCTACTCGGGCTCGATGTGAAATCCATGAGAGGGTAAAAAGAGGATTGTTTAAGTTTTTCAGACTCTATAAACAGGAAAACACTAACGAGCATTAACCTACTTAGGCTCAATATTAAAATCCATGAGTAGGTGTATAGAGGACTGCTAAAGTTTTTCAACTCTATAAGCAAGAAAACACCACCGAGAACACACCAATCTGGGCTCGATATAAAATCCACGGATAGGTGTATGGAGTTTTCTTCTAGGTTTTTCAGACTCCTTAAATATTGAAAATACCGTCGAGCATGCTTTAGTTCTTTGTCAAGCTCGTTAAAAAATGAAAAAGGAAAGGGAAGGGAAGAATGTTAAAATATCTTTCAATATGATGGCAGCAAGTCTACTATCTCCTTGAACAAAGCACCTATTTTGAGTCTATCAAACAAGTTGGGTTCTAGTGTTGGCCTTAGGGTAAACCTGATCTCAGAGTTCTTACTCCTCCATTTGGTTAGTCTTCCAATCATATGGAGAATCTGTTAATGTCTCCTACATTGCAAATTTGCATCATGGTCTCTTTGTGTTCAAAGCTACCTAAGTCACTCTTGTGTCGTGCTCACTGTTCAAGGATATAACCTGTGTCAGCCATTCTGCAGTTTCCTTGACCTCATGTGTCAGCCATTCCTTGGTGTCAATATGTTTCATCATGTGTTCAGTCCTACTCCAAATCAGCTCATACCTGTTGAGTGTCCCTCGTGTTGGATGATGGAGGATGCATTAAGGCCTCCCTTCCAATGGACTTCTTCCCATCGACTTCAACTCATTGTGCTCTGGGAATGAAGTTTAGAGTTTTGGTTAGTACCTTGGGGATTGCAGTCATTAGTGGTAGTTTCCCTCGCTATTGGATAGATGGGAATACATCAATGTCTCATATCCAATGGATTCTCCAAGTGTTCAATGGCAATACCATTTATTTTCACTTGCTTGAATGTACTAGGTACCTTGGGTTCCATTTTCATTATTGGTGGACACCCTCGCGTTTGTTAACGGTATACATCAATGACCAGTAATCAAACGATACCTCCCATGTTCGACATCAACTCATTTATTCGCATTGATAGGTTTGTACCTTGGGTTGTTTTTGGATGAAGACTTTGGGATCCTTGATAGCATAACCTCATTTATGTTATTGCCCAAGTTGCATAAGACTGAGCCACACTTTTTTTGGCTCTTGATGAGACATAGATCCAGCTTGTTCTCTATGGCTATACTCTCTAGTTTTGACATAGATCCACCTTGTATTTATGTGGCTATGTTTACACTTATGTTCCTCATGGATCCATGCTTGTATTTTAGTGGCCATGATATATGCATTTGTATTTGGATCATTATTGTATCCTCCTAGAGGTCATGTTCCATTATTTGAACATGGACAGTTACCCCAAGGATGAGTTTGTCTGACATTGCCTTTGCTTTCAGGTACTTCATTTGAGCCTATGATTCTTTGTTTCTCCAGTTCCTCCATGATTCAACTCTTTGTTATTTATAATGTATTTCGGCCATCGTTTCCTTCACTCCCTCTGACCTAATACATTAGGGGGCATCTGTTATAGCTTAAAATGACACCTGTCCGTCCATGATGACACTTGCATCCCTTGGTCGCATGACAACACTTCTTGAGATCAAGTTTAGTCACACAATAGGACATTTGTGGATTGAGGGGTCATTTGGGACACTAAAAATGGTTGAAATTACCTCATTCTTGACCCATTTGATGATTACAACCCTTAGGAACATTTTTCCAGACCAAACCATCTCTTGAAAATGAGCAGAAAAGCCTGTTTTTGGCCATTTTTTCACATGTGCGCTGGTACACAGGCATGATAGTAGGGCATATGCACTACCCTGCTTCATTAAAGTAGCGCCCACCTCCACATGTGCACTAGTTTGTCTACTGCAGAGTAGAGCACATTCCTGTACTACTCAAAATCTCAAAATTTGGGTAAGTTAAGTTGGTTGGGGAATCTCCTACTCGGTTATAACTTCTTTTCCTCTCCTTCATTGACTATATAAGGAAGGTAGAAGGGCCATGTGAGGGGATCAAGCCTATAACAAAGTTATGCTGGAGGAATGGAGACCCTCATCCCCCTCTTTTGTGCCTCACTTTCTCATAAACCCTAGCACAGCTGATTAGAGGTTGGGATCCTTGGAAAACAGAAGCAGTAGACCTTGAATCTAGTTTTCATGAAGTGCCAAGCTTGAAAGAAAGTATAACTTTATGTACTTGCTTTCATTCATTAATAAAGATCAGACGTTCTTCTCTTTCCAAATATGACCTATTAATGTGTCTTAGATTTTATTATTGTTTGATTATAGTCTGATGTCTTCTTCTGTCATGAATATCAGTCTTATATAAGTAGTCAAATGTATTTGAGAAAGGTATGAAGTCATTTTGCAGGTCTGGGCATTGCGACATTGGATAAGAATTCAAGAGTGAGGGAGGAAAATCTAGGATCAACCTTCTGAATAAGGTGTATACATCTCTAAACCCTAATCTCTTCACTTATTTGTTGTACTTGCAGAATGCTTGTAAGTCTATCTTTATCACTGTAAGTTGGTAGTTTCTCCCTTGAACTATAGGTGCATTTTCCTCACAACAATGGCTTAGTTGCACTCCCCCAGTGCCATATGTTTTCATCAAGATTGATAAGATATGGACCAGTTACAAGACTGAATTTTCCTCACCATTCTTTATATTATATTTTTCATCAATTTCAGAGAATTCCCCCCCAATCAGGTCTTCATGCTTCATAATTGTATTCGCTATTTCTTTTAATTTTTCATCACAATCCCTAACCGTTGATTCAATGCCAATGAAATGAACATCCAAACCAGAATTGGTTTGATGTGAAAATTGCTCAATTTGGTCAATACGCCTATCTATCACAAGGCCATGAGAGACCAATTGTTGGACTGCATCAATCAGATCTTCCATTGGGTGGTGTATCCATTTCATATGGGTGCAAAAATATTGGATACTAGGTTGGGCTGCACTAACTTGCTCAGAAAGTTCTACAATCCACTTTTTAATGTCCATGTTCACAATGTTAACCTAATTCCATCCAATTCTATAAAAAATAGTTCCAAGCCTACCGGTGGAGATAAAACACAACATATTCAAGCAGGAATTCACTTCAAAGGACACAACAATCACAGCCCAACCAAAGCTTGAATCTACTAAAGCATTGACATATTGACAAGAGGGAAATAAAAAGGATTCCTTGATACCTCTAAACAAAGGTAGAAAGGAAATTATAGAAAACATAAAAGACCAAAACCCCAGGCCGAAATAAGCATCCAAATTTTTTAGAACGCTCAGACCCTAGACATTCCAAATAAATGAAAGGTCAAAGCCATTGCAAATTACCTGAATGTGTGAGAGGTTGATGAACTCGACAAAAGAACACCTATCTCCCTAAGCTAAGGAGAATATAGGGAAAATCCTAACATTTCTCACCACGATTCCAAATGTACAATCCTCCCAAAGGTTGTGGCTTCTAAAACACACAAGAACCCAAGAACCACCATTGCTAATAGAACGATGGACCTTCACAAAACTCCACTTCTTTATACAAACATTACCTCCGCACAAGGGAGTATTATGATTGATAGTACCATCACATCTACTCACTTCAGTTTCATTAATGTCGCCCTTAATACTCCAAGCCTCTACGCCAACAGAGAAGCCTCCCAACCTCCACTTGTCGATCATGTCACAAAGGTTGATTATGCCCTTTAGCCTCCAAATTTGAGAATCAATTAACATCAAAGAAAACCAAGGAGCATGCAATATGGGATCCAACAATGTTGAGTTGGGCCCTCATTTTTTGATTAATCCTCCTTGAGGAAGACGAGATTCTTGGTTTTCTATGCCATCAAGAAAAGAGTTTAGATATATTCTAGCATGAAAGAGTTGAAGTGAACGGAACTAGGAAATAATACCCAAAATACAATTGTGGAGACGACCATCTATTTGGTTCTCAATTTCCGGTCGATGCCTAGTTTGTGAGAGGATGAGAAGGGAATCACTTATCACTACTAAGGATCGAATTACTTCGACTAGAGACATCTTCAAACCCAAGTACCAAGCATATCATTCCGCTTGGTTATTAGTGCCAATATCTAAACCACATTCATATGTTTTTACTATATTTCCTCCAGGGTAAAAAAGGACCCCTCCCACACCTACCACCCCAGTGTGCTAGATTTATATTACTAGTAATTTTAGTGGGGGTTTCTTCTCTGGAACCATCTAGTCTAGTTAGAGTGTAACTTTTATGAGACATTTAAATTCCTTGGAAGACTAAAGAAACACGACCCAACTAAGTTTTTTTGATCTATTTCATTTCATCAATATTATCCTTGATTTCTCTTTGATTTCAAGGTACTTGTTAGATGATTCCTAGATCTTAGTATTCCCTTTCCATTCAACTTACCACACCTCCTGTTTAGTTTTCTTTCTCTAAATATGATCTATCATGACGACTGACCTATAAGTAAAAGAAGAGTTCCACCTGGAAGGGAATATAGTTCAGGAAGCATTTGATTATAAAAATAATGGTATACTAACCTATAAAGAAAAGAATGAACAAGAAAATAAAATAATATAATGGAAATTTTCCACACATGTGCTAGGAAGATAATCCCAAAAATTTGAGACAATTTTTTATTTTTATTTTTATGTAAGCTTGGTGGATTTTTATTGAATGAGGTGATTTTGTTGCAGGTGGAGTCTACCTTATAGATATAGATTGAGTATTGGAGTACGGAGGCTTCACAGTCATAGTACACCATTGGTAAACTGTGAAAATATATGGAATGGATAGAACACAACCATAGAGGATAAGAAGGATAAATTTTATGCCCTTAATGTATTTTGAACAAAAAATTTGCTAACGTCTATAGAAAAAAGGATGGTATTGCTATATAGAAAAAAATATTTGAACAATAGTTGATACACTAGTAATAGAAAAAGAGTTTATCCTCCTAAATGTGAAGACAACATTGGATAAGGATGGGATTTCTATATGAAAATATCTTTAGATAATAGTTGGTATAAGGTCTTGTATAGTCAAATTCAAACCAAATCCAAACTTTGAGTTCTTAGGAGTAGGGTATACTGTAGTGGACAAGATTCTTGAAAAAAAGAGTTCATACATTTGTTGGGGTAGTGATGGCACATTCAGAAAGGGTACAACTAAATAGGTGGATCACTTTAAGCATTATAATATATTGGTATCTAATCTTGGATTAGATTAAATAAGGAAAATGCTATGGACATGGGCACTCTGTATTGGGTATTTATTGTGACATTGATAGATGATCCTATACGGGTCATGATTGTGGTTCCCTTTTATGGTCTAAATGATCCACTCATCAGTTGGAATTATTGTCGGATGCTAACATCGACTGCGACTAGTCATCGACTTCGACACAACTTCGACAAGTTCTGAATTCGACACGACTTCAACAAACTCAGCAACTTCAACAAGTTCAGCAACCTTGACAATTTCACGATGTTGACATGAAACGTCGACTAGCGACTGACGAACTACGACAAATTGTGGCTCTGTCTTCTAGTCAACTATAACGGTTGAACTTCTGAAACAGTTCTAACTTCTCTTGTAACTGAATGTAACGGGAAGGAACCCAAGCATTTCAACACTCTCTATATAAGCATGTAACATATTGTAACATACAGAACATCATAGATCTTATCTATATTTTTTCCAGTAATAGAGAAGAACAGTTCGCATTCCTGCATATTGTATGTGTGCATCTGTGTTTATATGTGTAGTGTATTCCTGATTTGCTTATTCTATTTTTTAAGCTTCCGCCATAACTAAACCGACTCATTCAGTCAAACTTTTGTCCCCCTCATGCACTTGGGTGTGGTTGGATCAGTGGTATCAAAGCTTAATCAAAGCTCATTTAGAGCAGTAGCATCAACTTTGTTCGTGCTTAAGTTTTACGTAGACACTTCCAGCGAAGTTACCTGACTTATGCCTATTCAAACACGTTTACAATATCAGCAATCCAAGCAAACACTACCTCTAGAAATGGCATGGGAAACAGATGATATACATGCAGCCAACAAGATAGCACAACTTATTGAGAAAGCGTTGGCTCGATAACAGACTGAAATCTTCGACCAGTTCAATGAAATTCTCACATAATTTGCTTCGACATCCAGAGGATTTTTGACGAGAACTAACTCTGACAAAATCATCCCCTTCAAAGTGAAAATGAATTTGGACATACCGAATCTAGAATGAAACTTTGGTCCAGGAAAATTTGTGCAACTAAGGAGGTTGTATAGGGATGGACGAGGGCACGAAATTGACTATATTTGGAGAGGCGATCAACCACAACCAAAATCATTGTCTTCCCTCCATATTTAGGGATCCCTTCAATGAAATCCATAGAAATATATGTCCAAATCCGTGCAGGGATGAGCAAGGGTTCGAGCAATCCCAGAAGGAGTGTCGTTTCCCCCTTGTTGGGCTAGAAAGTATCACATTCAGTCACCATATGTTGAAGTGTCATTTTAATTCCCTGCCAAAAGAAGTTACGATGTGCCTGCTCATACGTTTTGAGGGACCTAGAGTGCCCTACGGATGGAGAAGCATGGATTTCATAGAAGACATCCTGGTGAAGTTATGTGCTTTGGGGAAGCACCAAATGACCCTTGTATCTCAGGGAAGTACCATCCCAAGAGTAATGCGGTACAGTAGAAGGGTTGTTGGCCAACTGTTGGATGATTTGAGATAATGAGGATTCATTTACATAGCCTTGTTGAATAGATTGCAACCAATTTGGAACAAGCATAGAAATAGCTGAAAGAAAAACTTGGTCATCAAATGTGCAAGAAAGAGCATCTTCCACCAAATTGTCCTTACCCTTCTTGTAAGTGATCTCATAGTCATAACCAATGAGTTTGATAACCCATTTCTTTTGTGCTGGGGAGGAGACTCATTGTTCCAGGAAATATTTCAGACTCTGGTGATCAGTCTTGATGTAGAAATAATTCCCTAATAGGTATGGTCGCCACTTTTGTACTGCATGCAAAATAGCCATCGTTTCCTTCTCATATGTAGAGGAGGCTAAATTCTTACCGGAAAGGTCTCTTTAAGGTGGAAATCCCACTGGGTCAGAAAAGACACTTGCCGATCTATCCAAAATTTGGTGTAGATCGAAAGGAGTACCGGAGACCGTTGATGGGTGCATCTGAATGGAATGGAGATGAGTGATGACACCATGTGAATTCTTCTTAAGGATATTTTCTAGGCGATGTGAATTGATGATGCGGAGAGACCTTGGTTGTGTGCGTAACCATTGAGCACCCAAAATGACATCACATCCTCCTAAGGCCAATGCAAACATGTCAGAGCGCAGGTTATAATATCCCATAGAGATACACACATTGCGACACTTTCCCTTGCAAGGTAAGGTGCCCCCATTGGCAATCATGACTTCCAAGTTGGAGCAAGGATGGACAAAACAATTAGCCTGTTTGGCGTTCCGAGGGTCAATGAAGTTATGAATGCTACCAGAATCAATGAGTATTGTAAGAGGGAGGTCCTTCAAGTAACCCCTGGCCCACATTGTTTGGGGGGTGGTGACTCTGGCTAAATCATGGAGAGATATCTTTGGGTGGTCTTCTTAAGACAGAGGGTCACAGGTGTTTACTGAATGTCGACCTGATCATCTATTGTATCTGGAGCTTCTTCACCAAATTCAGAGGCAGATGGAGAATCCACATCCAAGAAATAGAGATTTTTATCAACACATATATGGCCTTGAGTGAATTTCTCATCACAATTATAACAAAGCCCTTTTTCTCTACATGCGCGCATCTCTGCTTCAGACAATTGTTTGATAGGAGTTGGTCGAGGAGCTGACGTGATGGGAGGTTGTTGGGAAACCGTATTTCAGAATGGAACAAAAGTGGATTTGGAGCATTGTTGGACTGTGATATTGTCCTTTTCCAACTTACCAAACCCTAGGTCTTTCATCATTGTGTTGGGACAGAACATTTTAACCTCTGATCGGATTGCATCCTTGAGACTACTGATAAAACAACTCCTGTAGAATTCATCAAATAATCCTTCTACGTGATTGGTCAATTTCTCAAATTCTTTCTGATACTCTCTCATAGTGTCAATTTGGCGAAGTTTAGTGAGTTCTCCTATGAAGTAATCAAAAGAAATAGGACTAAATCATTACAAAAGAAGTTGACAAAAATATGTCCATTTTGGCTCTTCATGAGCCTCAATGTACCAACGGTACCATTGAAGGGCTTCATGTTCCAAATGAAAGGATGCAAGTGGAACTTTGTTGACATCAAAAGTATTATGCAAATTGAAATATTATTCTTCCTAGTATAGCCATCCAGTCGGATCATTACCATTGAAGCAAGGAAAATCAAGCTTCGACCCACGAAAACTGCTAGAAGAAGAGAACCTAGTGTCCGTAGAAGATTCTGGCTGTCGTTTACTATTCATGGCTAAATGTTGAAGATGGAGGCTGAGAAATTTTTCATCTAGATCTTGGATTTTGGTTTTGAGGGCTACAAGTTCTTCCTCCATGATGTTTGCTCCTGTGTGGGTGACAATCATAACTAGGATTTTTTTTTTTAGTGAATGGGTATAAAAACAAAAACTGAAGCTTCTGATGCCTTCATTCAGATGCACCCATGGGGATTTCAAACCTAGTCAACCCAGACCTTTTACGAGCACACAACTCAACCTATCAGATCTCCCAGGATCTTTTACATGTGACCATCACAAAACCTTAAAAGAGTGGCTTGCCTAGCAATATCTCTAAAGAGCATCCGAGGCCTTTTACGTGACTAGCAAAACCTGTCCGGATCTCCAGGACTTATTACATGTGACCCCACCACAAAACCTTAAAAGAGTGTCTTTCTCAACAAGATCTCTAAAGAGCATCTGAGGACTTTTATGTGCCTATCACAACCTGTTCGGATCTCCAGGACTTATTACATGTGGCCCCCACAAAACCTTAAAAGAGTGTCTTGCCCAGCAAGATCTCTAAAGAGAATCCAAGGCCTTTTACATGACTAGCACAACCTTTCTGGATCTCCAACACTTATTACATGTGGTCTGGAAAAACCTTAAAAGAGTGTCTTTCCTAGAAAGATCTCTAAAGAGCATTGGAGGCCTTTTACGTGACTAGCACAACCTGTGTGAATCTCTAGGACGTATTACATGCTACCCTTGCACAACCTGTCCATGGCCACCGAGTACCATCCTGATACTCAAGATCAATCTGATCATCCTCGCACACAGTATCGTCCTGATACTCATGATCATCCTGATCATCCTGATCATCATCATATAGTACATCATCCTGATGCACATCATCATCATATGATCATCCTGATCATCGTCACAGCATCGTCCTGATGCATGTCATATGGAGCATCCTCCTAATACTCATCATCAACGTATAATCAAACTGATCATACAAAGCATCCACCTGATTCATATCATCACACATGATCCACCTGATCATGTAAAGCATCTACCTGATGCACATCATCACACATGATCCACGTGATCATGTAAAGCATCTACCTAATGCACATCGTCACACATGATCCACCTGATCATGTAAAGCATCCACCTAATGCATATGATCATACTGATCAATATCATGCAGAACATCATCTAGAGCATCATCCTAATGCTCTTCACACGACACTTACATCCACAACCATGGGAAGGATCGTCCTATCACCATGCTTGGAATGGATCCTGCAAATGTGTCCCATCACTTCTTCCCCGAAGTATCTTCTATTTGAAGAACACCAAGCCTCTCTCTGAAGTACTCAAACTTCACTATGGCTAGTGGTTTGGTCAACACATATGCAAACTGCTCATCCATTGCAACATACAGGAGCTTCACTACTCCTCTCTACACCATATCCCTGATATAGTGATATTTGATCTAGATATGCTTCGACCTATCATGGAACATTGGGTTCTCAGAAAGCTTCACACAACTCTGGTTATCACAGAAGATACAGGTAGTATCCAACAGGAGATCAAATAACTCAGATAGTAGATTCCTCAGCCATACTTCCTCACAACTAGCTGAACAAGCTGCAACATACTCTGCTTTGGATGTACTCAGTGCTATGCAGGATTTTTTCCTGCTAAACCAAGAGATCACACCTGATCCCATACTGAAGTAGCACCTCGAAGTGTTCTTCCTATCTACAGCACTGCCTACCCAATCTGAATCAACATAACCCTCCAGGTTAAACTTTTGATTCGCATCATACTAGAGCCCATAATCAACCGTACCCTTCAGGTACCTCAGAATATGCGTTATAGCAATCAGGTGAACATGTCTAGGATCTGTCAGAAACTGGCTCAAGGTGTTCACCGCAAAGTAAATATCTGGTCTCATGTTCATCAGGTACATCAAGGACCCAATCACCTGACAATACACCGTGACATCAACCGTCTCTGATGAAGCATCACTCAATAGCTTCAGGTTCGATTCCATAGGTGTGGCCATGGCCTTGCAATCCATCTTCCTGAACCACTTCAGGATCTCTACTGCATACTTCCCTTGTCCAAGGAAGATTCCATCTGCACTCTGCCACACCTCCATACCTAAAAAGTAATGCATCATCCCCAAGTCCTTTATCTCAAACTCAGCAACAAGATTCCTCTTTGTGTCAGTAATTAATCTATCATCACCTGTCACAAATAGGTCATCCACATACAATCCTCTTTACTCTTGGTAAAGCCCAAACTAGATAGAAAGTTGTCAATCCTACCATACCAAGTCTTAGGAGCTTGCTTCAATCCATACAAGGCTTTCTTCAACCTGCACACATATGACTCCTAATCATGTGTCTCAAAACTGAGTGGCTGCTCCACATACACTTCCTCTTCGACTACACCATTCAAGAAAGATGTCTTGACATCCATCTTGTGTATCTTCCACTTCATCACTTCAGCCATGGAAAGTACTGTTCTGATGGAATTGTATCTAGCTACAGGTGCAAAGGTCTCTTCATAATCTATTCCCTCTTTCTGGGAGAAGCCACGAGCTACAAACCTCACCTTGTATTCCTCTATGCTACCATCTGCAGCATGCTTGATCTTATAGATCCACTTGGAAGTCACAACAGAATTCCCTTCAGGTCTTGGGACCACATCCCAAACATCATTCTTCATGATCAACTTCCATTACTGCATCCCGAATCCTGCGAACTTCAGATTCTTCAATATCTTCAATAGATAGTTTTCTTTGAATTTTGTTTGCTAGAATAAATGTTGTAGTCCTTCTTTTGTAGGTGATTGTACACGATCTTTCCTACAATTCAAATTCAATTGCATGATTAGAAAGTGCTCATAGTTTACAGAACAAAGTCTTACACATAAGAATATATGTCATACAATCATGCAATTATCTTAGCCAATGATTCAATACAACATTTATCCATATCCCGTAACTTTATAGATGCCTTCCATCTCTACCAGAACATTGTTAATAGTTTGTACTACTCCTAACATGTCAGCAAAGAGGTTTCATTCTAGATAAGTAGCAATGGAATGTTGTACAGTACCATAGGCCACTTACCCATCACATGCATATTAGTAGTATACTATTCATTAATGCAATTATTCTAATATGCATAATACACAACCTTAGTCTAGGAACATAAGTATATACATCATTGAACAATATTATTTAAACAATCAGATATATAAGAAATGGCAATTCAAATACTTATCTTTGTTTTTTGTTGGGTGGACTTCCTCTCAATCTTTGCTTTCTTGCAGGAGTTGCTGGAGTCCAACTCTGAAGTAGCTTCTTCTACTCCTTTCTGTTGTGAATTGTAAGGAGTGTTCAACTCCCTCTTAATCCCTGAAACACCACTCAGAGAACTGGATGACATCGGACTGCATACATCAGAGTGGATAATTTCCAATATTCTTTGTGCCTTGCTTTCTCTGCTTGGAAATGCTTTCTTTGTGTTCTTTTTTTTTGCAAACACTTTCATGCTTTGACTGGAATTCAGGAAGACCTTCTACTGCTTTGCTTGCAATTGGTAGTGCCCTACAGTGCACATGAGAAATCCTTCTATGCCAAAGTTCACTTGGATCCATGGATTCATGTACCATGGCATGTTCAGGTTGTCCCTTCAATTTGTACAATCCTCCCTCTTTCTCTCCAATCACTACTGCATCATTTATGGTCTTACCTTTAAGCCACATGAGTACTTGGCCATCCACAAATGCAACTCTCATTCCCTTTGCATCCAAATATGATATGGAGAGAAGATTCTTCTTGAGCCCAAGTGCATATAGAACATCTTTCATCTTCAAAGACTTCCTAGAGTCTAGTTTGTAGGAGGCTTCACCACTTCCTTTTATAGGATATTGATAGTCATCCCCACGTTTCACCTTGTGAGGTGATTCATGTTCATATAGATCCATAAAGGATTCTTTAAACCCAGTCATGTGTTTGGAAGCCCCACTATTAATAAGCCAATCATCACACCCATGAGAGATAGTACCTGTGAGAGTAGAGATGAGAACATATTCTTCTTCACTTGAATAATCTTCACTTTCTTCTCTAGTCTTCTTCTTGGGAGGTTCATCATCCTCAGCAACATGAGCTGTTAAATTTTGAGCATTAATTCACAATACTCTAGGATCTTCATTGAGAGAATAACATATACAGTATATCAATGTATAACAATCACAATAAGCATGACAAGCATCACAAGAATCAAAAGCATGAGATACAAGAGACACATAGTTTCTGTGGGGAAAACCCTAAGGGGAAAAACTCCACAACTTCCTCAGAGATAGAGAGAGCAATGGCTCAACCAAAGTACAACCAAAATACACTGAGATAGTCTCCTAGTAGCAAGTGATCCTCCTCCTCACTAGTGCGCCACTTTCTGAGTGAGAGAAGTGTGAGTTTTCGAATAATCAAAATAGAGATCTCCCGATCTCTATTTATACTAACTTGTTTGCCCAGTTACACTATGGGGCTGACTTGTCTAGCTAGGTACATCCACAATATAATATATATTTCAGGGCCGACCCCACACATGGTGGTTTAATAACCCATCGCCAAGTACACACACTTGCGACACTTGTCAATACACATGACGACACTTCCTTATAGAGGAATACCACATCTCTTATAAGGGTACAATAAATATATATGAAATACATAGATGAAATACATTCTGAAGTTACACATACATCAACACTCCCTCTTAACTAGGAAGGTATTTCTCGACACAGATCTGCTAGACAAGTCTTCTTCTCGGGATCATTGTCATCATCATCGTCACTACTGCTGCTATCTCAACCAATCTCTGACTCTACTCGTCATAGGAAGTTCTACAGAGCCAGTCCTTTTTCATACTGGATGTAGGCCCACCACCTGTAGGTCTTCGTCATCACTGGCCATATTGTGGAAATCTCAGGACTTATTACGTGCATCACAAAACCTTAAAAGAGTCTCTTAACTAGCAAGAACCCTAAAGAGCATCTGAGGCCTTTTTCATCCTGTCTAGATCTCCAGGACTTATTACATGTGACCCCACCACAAAACCTCAAAAGAGAATCCCAGGACTAATTACGAGCACAAGGCTCAACCTATCGGATCTCCCAGGGCACAAATTACATGTGGTCACCACAAAACCTCGAAAGAGCATCCCAGGAATGATTACGAGCACAAGGCTCAACCTATCGGATCTCCCAGGGCACAAATTACATGTGGTCATGGAAAAACCTTGAAAGAGCATCCCAGGACTGATTACAAGCACACGGCTCAACCTATCGGATCTCCCAAGGCACAAATTACATGCCCTCCCAAGCAAAACCTCGAAAGAGCATTTTCCAGATATCCTAGGGTACAAATTACATGCCATAGGAAAAACCTCGAAAGACTATCTGCAAATCTCCTAGGGCACAAATTACATGCTTATCTGCACAACCTGTTCCACGGCCACAGAGTATCAACCTGATACTCACCATACATCATCCTGATGTACACATGATCATCTTGATCATCATCACTACAACATACTGATGCATGTCATCTGGAGCAACATCCTGAAGCTCGTCATCCATGATCATCCTGATCATACAATGTATCTACCTGATGCATACCAAGTATCTACTTGATACATATCATCATACATGATCCACCTGATCATACAATGCATCCACCTGATCATACATGATACATGTCAACATACATGATCTACCTGATCATACAATGTATCCACCTGATACATATACAGATACATGGTCCAAGCATCCAACATGATGCATACACAAAATACATACAAATGATTCAACCGATCATATCCAGCATCCAACATGATGCGTGCATACATATAAATGATCCAACTGATCATATCCAGCATCCAACATGATGCATACATACATATACATATAAATGATCCAACTGATCATATCCACAATCCAACATGATGCATATACAAAGCAGTAACTGGAGTATCGTCCTGATGCTCATCATCCAGCGCTTACATCCACAGCCATGTGAAGGATCCTCCTTTCAACATGCTTGGAATGGCTTCTGCAAATGTGTCCATCACTTCTTCCTCGAAGTGTCATCAATTTGAAGAACACCAAGCCTCTCCCTGAAGTACTCGAACTTCACCCTGTCTAGTGGCTTCGTTAGCACATCTGTAATCTGCTCGTCCGTCGCAATATACAAGAGCTTCACAGCTCCTCTCTGTACCATATCCCTGATATAGTGATATTTGATCTCTATGTGTTTCGACCTGTCATGAAACACTGGGTTCTCGGACAGCTTCACACAACTCTGGTTAGCACAAAAGATACCAGTAGCATCCAATGGGAGATCAAATAACTCAGACAGTAGCTTCCATAGCCATACTGCCTCACAACTAGCTGAACAGGCTGCAACATACTCTGCCTTAGCTGTACTCAGTGCTATGTAGGACTACTTCCTGCTAAACCAAGAGATCACACCTGATCCCATACTGAAGTAGCATCCAGATGTGCTCTTCCTATCTGCAGCACTGCCAGCCCAATCTGAATCAACATAACCCTGCAAGTTTAACTTTTGAGTCGCTTCATACTTGAGCCCATAATCCACTATACCCTTCAGGTACCTCAGAACATGCTTTACAGCAACCAGGTGAACACTCCTCGGATCCGTCAGGAACTGGCTCAATGTGTTCACCGCAAAGAAAATATCTGGTCTCGTATTTGTCAGGTACATCAAGGACCTAATCATCTGATGATACATAGAGACATCAACCGGCTTAGATGAAGCATCACATAGAAGCTTCAGATTCAATGCCATAGGTGTGTCCATGGCCTTGCAATCCATCATCCCAAATCTCTTCTGGATATCTACTGTGTACTTCCCTTGACCAAGGAAGATCCCACCTACACTCTGCCACACCTCCATACCTAGGAAATAATGCATCATTCCCAAATATTTCATATCAAACTCGGCAGCAAGCTTCCTCTTAGTATCTGCAATCAATTTGTCATCTCCCATTACAAATAAGTCATCCACATAAAAGAGTAGAATCACAGGATTCCCTTCCTCAACCTTGTAGTAAAGGTTGGAATCTGCTTTACTCTTGGTAAAGCCCAAACTAGATAGGAAACTGTCCATCCTACCATACCAAGTTATGCACATATATGACTCCCTGTCATGTGTCTCAGAACCAAATGGCTGCTCCACATACACTTTTTCTTCAACTACACCATTCAAGAAGGCTGTCTTACAATCCATCTGGTGTATCTTCTATTTCATCACTTTTATATTTCTCTATGCTGCCATCTGCAGCATGCTTGATCTTGATAGTTCCATTTGGAAGTCATGACAGAATTCCCTTCAGCTCTTGGGACCGCATCCCAAACATCGTTCTTCATGATCAACGGATCATGGCATTCTTCCCGTATCCTGGGAACTTCAATATCTTCAATAGATAATTTTGTTGCTTGAACAAATTTTGTAGTCTTTCTTTTGTAGGTGAAGGTATATGGTCTTTCCTACAAAACAAGTTAAATTGCATGATTAGAAACATCTCATAATTTTCAGACAAATTCTTACACATAAAGAAATATGTCATACAGTCATGCAATTATCTTAGCCAATGCTTCAATACAACATTTATCCATATTCCGTAACTTTCTAGATGCCTTTCAATCTCTACCAGAACATTTTTAAGAGTGTGCACAACTCCCAACATGTCAGCAAAGAGGTTTCATTCTAGATAAGTAGCAATGGAATATTGTACAGTGCCATAGGCCACTTACCCATCATATGCATATTAGTAGTATCATGTTCATTAATGCAATCATTCTAATATGCACAATACATATCCTAAGTCTAGGAACATGAGCATATACATCTTTGAACAATTTTATTTAAACAAACAAATATGTAAGAAATGAAAAATACTTATCTTTGTTTGTTGTTGGGTGGACTCCCTCTGAGTCTTTGCTTCCTTGCAGGAGCTGCTAGAGTCCTAATCTGAAGTAGCTTCTTCTACACCTTTCTGTTGTGGAATGTAGAGAGATGGTCAACTCCCTCTGAATATCTGCATCCTTGCAGAAACTACTGGAGTGTGCTTCTTCTTGATCTTTGCTTCCTTGCAGGGGCAACTGGAGTGTGATCCCTCTTGATCTTTGTTTCCTAGATTACTTGTCCTTGAACTTATATTCATCCTTAGTCCCTATGCATGCTTATTAGTATCATGATTGTGTTATCCTTGTAATCTCATACAAAATCATACATTCATTAGTATATTCTCAATACTATCAAAACACAATAATCTCAAGCATGTATAGTCATGATCATTTCAAACAGAAATAATAAGCATTAGCATTCAAGGTTTATATGAGACTCTTATGGTTAGTCAAAACATGTCTAAACCTATGATTACTCAAACCTATGACTCTTCTGGTTAGTCATAACATTAAATAAGGTAAGACACGTAATCTGCATATACCCATGATTATTCAAACCTATGACTTCATGAATAAACATCATCAATCATGTCATGCATACTCATATAATAGATCCTATGATATAAGAAACACATACCTGGTCACCATATTTGCTAGTTATATCTAGCAATGTGTTCTTGTTCTCTTCAATGACCTGCATAACTCATTAGTTAACTTTTGCAAAAACAAATTATACATACCTCTATATGATCCATGGCTATGGATGAATCTTTGTCTTCATAGCATGTTCAGGTTGTTCCTTTAATTTGTACAATCCTCCCTCTTTCTCTCCAATCACTACTGCATCATTGATTTTTTTACCCTTTGGCCACATTAGGACTTGTCCATCCACAAATGCAACCCTCATACCTTTTGCATCCAATGCAGAGATGGAGAGTAAGTTCTTCTTGAGCCCAGGTACATAAAGGACTTCTTTCATCTTCAAATATTTTCCAGAATCTAGGTTGTAGGAGGCTTCACCACTTCCTTTGATGGGATATTGATAATCATCCTCAAGTTTCACTTTATGGGGTGATTCATGTTTAGACAGATTTACAAAAGATTCTTTAAACCCACTCATGTGTTTGGAAGCCCCATTGTCAATCAACCAATCATTACAACCATGGGAGATAGTACCTGTGAGAGCAGAGATTAGAACATACTCTTCTTCACTTGATGAGTCATCATCACTATTATCACTTTCTACCCTAGCCTTCTTCTTTGGGGGTTCATCATCTTCAGCAGCATGAGCATGATATCTTTTCCTACTGCCCTTATTCTTCTTGATGTTGTTGTTCCTTTTGTTCTTCTTGGGACAATCTAAAGCAAAGGGTCCCTTCTCATTGCAATTGAAGCATCTAAGATCTTTCTTATCTTTATGATAATGGTGGTGTGAGAATTTCCTGTTATGAGATGATTCCTTCTAGGACTTGCCTTTCCTGGCATGTGCTGTGAGAGCTTGATTTTCATTTTCCATCTTTTCTTCTCGGGCCACAAGCCTAGCTTCTTCTTGAGTGCATTCCTCCCACAGTCTACTGAAAGAGTTCAATTTCTTTCTTGCACAGATTCCTTGAATAAAGGAGTCCCATGACCTAGGTAGGCCATTCAGAGTGCTCATAACAATTTCACCATTGTCCACTACTTCATCCACAGCTTCAAGTTGTTCCTTAATCTGAGATACCTTGGAGAAGTAAGATTGAATGGTTTCTCCATTCAACATCTTGACCCCTTTCAATTGATTCTGCAGAGTCATCTTCCGATTTATGTTCTTCCCTTCAAATAACTTGGTCAAAGAGTCAAACATCTCTTTGGGTGTCTTTAGAGAAGACACATGGGGTATGAGATGGTCTTTGATAGAATCAACAATGATTCTCTTTGCCTTGACCAAGTTCTTCTTATGCAATACCTTAGCCTCTTCATCCTCTGGGATAGGGATGTCTTCTTTTATATATGAGTCCAACTCATTCTCTTCCAGGATTAACCCAATCCTATACTTCCAAGCTTGGAAGTTATCAACCCCTTCAAGCTTATCCTCAAGCTTGGTGTGGTGAGACATCTTAAAGAGTACTTCAAATGGAAATAGAAAAGATTTAGGTCTTACCACTTGAATTGCTGAAAACTGGATCTGGTCCCGGATTAGGGTTTGTTGAAAAAACCCTAAAAATTCAAAATGTGAATTTCAACTTTCTGAAAGGATAGAAAGATGCGCCTTGATGAGCTGATCAGCTTGGTGTATTTAGAATTTGAGCTCAGCAAAGATTTACCCTTCAGATTTACCTTTTTGTCCTCCCGGGTTCACTAGGGAGAGCCCTGAATTAGGGTTTGAGTTTCCCAGAGATCTACCCAACCAAAAATCTCGATCCAAAACTCTAAACTTCGATTTTTGCAAGGAGCTTCTAGCCATGTCTTTGGATTTCAGAAATTCCTATTTTTGTGGAAACCCTAATTTTTAGGGCCAAATCTGAAAATGCTCAGAACTAAATTCTGATTGGACAGATAGATTCTCCTTGATGAGTAGATTCAATCTACTATACTTATTTTCCAAAATATATGGAGAGAAACCCAATAAACAAGAAACCCTAGCTTCCGTCACTGCACAATGCCTTCTTCTCAGGTTAGCTCTGATACCATGTTAAATTTTGAGCATTAATTCACAATACTCTAGGATCTTCACTGAGAGAATAACATATACAGTATATCAATGTATAACAATCACAATAAGCATGACAAGCATCACAAGAATCAAAAGCATGAGAGACAAGAGACACAGAGTTTCCGTGGGGAAAGCCCTAAGGTGAAAAACCCCACAACTTCCTCAGAGATAGAGAGAGCAATGGCTCAACCAAAGTACAACCAAAATACACTGAGATAGTCTCCTAGTAGCAGATGATCCTCCTCCTCACTATTGCGCCACTTTCTGAGTGAGAGAAGTGTGAGTTTCCGAATGATCAAAATAGAGATCTCCCGATCTCTATTTATACTAACATGTTTGCCCAGTTACACTATGAGGCTGACTTGTCTAGCTAGGTACATCCACAATATAATATATATTTCAGGGCCAACCCCACACATGGTGGTCTAATAACCCATCGCCAAGTACACACACTTGCGACACTTGTCAATACACATGACGACACTTCCTTATAGAGGAATAACACATCTCTTATAAGGGTACAATAAATATATATGAAATACATTCCGAAGTTACACATACATCAACATGAGCATGATATCTCTTCTTGTTTCCCTTCTTCTTGTTGTTGTTGTTGTACCCCTTTTTGTTCTTGGGACAAACTGAGGCAAAGTGTCCCTTCTCATTACAAATGAAGCATCTCAGATCTTTCTCATCTCTTTGATGATGGTGGTGTTGATGGTGTAAAGATCTTCTGCTCTGAGGTTGCTCCTTCTTGAACTTGCTTTTCTTGGTGTGTGTTGTGAGAGCTTGATCTTCATTTCCCATCTTTTCTTCTCGAGCCACAAGCCTAGCTTCTTCTTGAGAACATTCCTCCCACAGTCTACTGAAAGAGATCAATTTCTTTCTTGCACAGATTCCTTGGATGAAGGAGTCCCATGACCTAGGAAGGCCATTCAATGTGGTCATTACAATTTCTCCATTTTCCATCACTTCATCCACAGCTTCAAGTTGTTCCTTGATTTGAGAGACCTTAGAAAAATAAGATTGAATGGTCTCTCCATTCTAGATCTTTACCCCTTTCAATTGTTTCTGCAGAGTCATCTTCCGATTTATGTTATTTCCTTCAAACAACTTGGTCAAGGAGTCAAACATCTCCTTAGGTGTCTTTAGGGAAGACACATGGGTAATGAGATGGTCCTTTATAAAATCAACAATGATTCTTTTAGCCTTGATCAAGTCCTTCTTGTGTAAGGCCTTAGACTCATCTCCCTCTGGAACTGGAACCTCTTCCTTTATGTAGTTGTCCAATTCATTCTCTTCTAGGATTAACCCAATCCTATACTTCCATGCTCGGAATTTATCAGCTCCTTCAAGCTTATCATCAAGCTTGGTGTGGTGAGACATCTTAAAGAGTACTTCAAATGGAAATAGAAATTTTTAGGTCTTGCCACTTGATTTGCTGAAAAATGGATCTAGAGCTGGATTAGGGTTTGTCAAAGAAACCCTAAAAATTCAAACTTTGACTTTCAAACTTCTGAATGGATGGAAAGATGCACCTTGCTGAGCTGATCAAGCTGGTATACTTCAAATTTGAAATCTGCAAAATTTGACCCCTCAAAATTGCCTTTGAAACTTCTGGATTTCCTAGACAGGATCCCGAACTAGGGTTTGATATTTCCCGAGGTTCTACCTAGCCAAAAGGTTCTATCTTGTGCTCTAAAATTTGATTTTTCTGATGAGCTTCCAGTCGTGGTCACAGATTCCAAAAATTTCCACTTTTGCAGAAACCCTAATTTTCCACCCTTCCGATCAAAATCCTAAACTAGGGTTTGATCAAGCCCGACCTTTTGCCCAACCAAAAAGTTCGATCTTGGTCTCTAAAATTTGATTTTCTTGAGGGGAATTCAGCCGTGGTTTCGGATTCCAAAAAATTCAACTTTTTTCGAAACACTTATTTCCCGCAACAGTGACGGGCCAAAAACTGAGAATGCTCAGAATTGAATTTTGTCTCAACATAAAGATGCACCCTTGCTAGGAGAGTCAATATAGCCTCCTGCCTTCAATGTTATGTGGAGAGAAACCCAAAAATTAAGAAGCCCTAGCTTCCGCAGCTGCACAGTGCCTTCTTCTTAGGTCAGCTCTGATACCATGTTAATTTTTCGATAATTTCATTCCATTATCATTCAGGATCACTAAGAGAATAACATGTACATCATTTCTACAACATATCAATCATAGACACAATAACAAGCACACAAGACACACAGATTTTCCTCGGGGAAAACCAAGAAGGTGAAAAACCCTACAACTTCCTCAAAGATAAGATAAGCCACAAACCAAGATCACAATGATCAAACCCAAAGAGATTTCTCTAGCAGATACTCCTCCTCCTTCACTTGTGCACCACTTTCTCTCTTAGCTATGCGAGCTTGAGAAGTGAGTGGATGAATCAAATGAGAGACATAACCTCTCTATTTATACACTAACCTGTCCTGCCAAAAACTTAACTGGGCCGACCTCCAAGTGAAGTCTAATAACCCAACCACTTAACTCAACCAGGGGCAACCCCACACTGGTGGTCTAATAACCCATCAAATATAAGTTGCGACACTTGCGACACTTACAAATACAAATGACGACACTTCTAATTGGAGGAATAATACATCTCCATCATACATATAACAAAGTACAATTGTAATACATAGAAGAAGATCTTCTGAAGTTACAAATACATCAACACTTGGTACTCCTCACAATGAGTTTTAGGGATATTCCCAAGTACTTCCCATAGTTAAGCGGATAGGGATTATTCTCAGATCCGAACCTGCAATTGAAATGAACAATATAGATGCGAAAAAAAAAATTGGCAGAAATTCCACCCAATGAGGCCAAGAAAGTGCTCTGATACCAGATGTAAGGAACCTCCAACAATTCATTAATGAAAATGCACGATATATCCGAAATAACAGAACTCATAATAGATTTATTGATCCCGGGCCATTTCAAGGGGCAATATCCTTTGAGCAAGCTCAATACAAATAACTTATGGATGCCTTCATTGGCCTGAACATGTACTTATATACTAATTCTATGCACCAATACTGTGGATTAGTACCATAGAACATATAATACTATAGGGCGACTTACAAAGCATATGCGTCCAATACTATGGATCAATACCATGTAACATAAAATACTATGGGATGACTTACAAAGCATATGCGTCCAACAACAATATACTAACAAAGTAAAGAGAAGGGTTGACATGGGTTCTTAGCAGTTGAGTAGTCTTTCATTCCTTTTTGGGATTGTAGGAGTTATTTTGCAAATATTTTATCTTCATTTGGTTGTTTGTATGATGAAATGAGGTTTCTTGTAATGTGGTTGTAGAAATATTTGTAGGAGATATGTACATGTATTTATATTATTGGATCATTGTGTGAGCATTCTAATCGCTTGCATTAGCTTTTATTGTTTTCCTTGAACCATCAAAACCCAAGAAAGCTAAATCAAAATCTATTATGCAAAACAAAACCAGTGAAACTTGATAAAGATAAAAAGGTGAGTGCTTCGTTTGAACTTGGTGTTTGTGCACTTCATTCTATAAAATTTTGATTGACTCTACTTTAATCGTTTATATAGTGCCTTTTTTCTTAATTGTAGAATAAAGTGAAACCCAAGTATATTGAAATTCCGAAAACTTTCAAGGCAAGCGCTGTTACCATGTGCAATTGGAAGATAATGAAGAAGTGAAGAATGCTTTAGTCAAGACAATACACCAACCAATTAAGATTCCATTCTTTGGACAACCTTTAAAACCTCAAAGGTATTTTTATACTACTTTTCTAATTTTATGTTGTAGAAAAAATTTCAATTAAAAAGACTAGATAATCTAATTTAGTGATGTAATCTTTGAAAATGTATGGAGAAACAAGTAGTATTACTAGTAAGGATAAGGTATTTCTGGAAAAAAAATTGATGTTGCAACAAGCTAGCTAAAGTCAACTCCTAATATAATGTTGATTACAATATGATAGATTCATCCAATAAAGCATAAAATCATATAAAATAGAAGTGAATCCTTTATACAATCCAAAGCAGTGCCCATTAGATTTAATTTCATCTCTATGGCACAACAATTTATTGTAACCAAAATTTTCTACTTAGCATCTATCAAACATGTTATCTAATTGTTAGGTCCCAAAGATTGAAGGATATTCAGAATTTGATGACCGAACAACAATAGAATATCTCACCAGTCCCAAATTTGGATGCTCAAAGGAATTCCTGTTGGATTCTACTAATGTTTGAAATTTTGATTTTAACAAGAGATTACTTTAATTGTTAGGTTTCTTCTTAGATATTTTGAATTTGAGTGGGATAACAAGCCATGTTTTGGTCTTTTTATGACGAGGCATTGCTAGAATCCAACTAGAAAAATTATGCCTAAAACATGCAAAAATTGATGAAATTGGGTGTTATGACATAACATAGTTTGATTTAGAACCATCAAAATCCCCCGAGGTGTCCACATTATGCAATCTCAACAAACAAAATAGTCATTATGGAAAATACAATATCATAATTTCTGGATTTGAGCTCCAAAATTTCTTTGATAAGAAAAACATGGTTGAGAAAGGGCCGAAACATTGTGAGTTTATCCTACTCCATTTGGATTTCTTGTAATCCATCCCTGAACTTTGGAAAAATACTAATAAATTTCAACTATACCTTAAAATGAGAAAGGTTCAAGCATAGTGTGTGAGAACCTTTTGCAACCTTGGCTTCTAAAGTTTCACTATTTGCATGCTAGATGTAGATCAACACTTCAACTCAGGTTGATTAGTAGCCTCCCTATATAATTAGAACTTTATTAGCCTAGTTTGCAACTTTCACTTTTAAAGGTCAAAACAATATTTATTCTAAAGGGAACTCTTTTCAAATGGATTAATCAAGAGTTTTACCCATATTTATCCTCACACTTTCCTTCAACAACATAGATCATACGACTAACTAGCTCAAATCACCCACATACTAGACATTGCAATACCTTT